>CM053028.1:190916543-191516543 GCA_028564925.1 Lithobates sylvaticus
GATCCAGATTTAAAAAAGAGAGAGAGAAGAAACTAAAATCATTGTTGACCCAGCTACAGACAATCGAAGCGAGGCATAAACATATACCCTCCATTGAGTTAGAGCAGGAACTTACTCGGATACGAGCTTATATTAATGATCTACTCCAACAAAGAGCCAAAGTGGCTCTACAGAGAGGTAGAAAGATCAACTATGAACTGGGAGATAAATGTGGGAAAATATTAGCTAGATCAGTAAGAGAGTATCGTCTTCAGTCATATATACCACATATCCTGAATTCAAAAGCTCAGAAAGTTACCTTACCGAAACAAATCACAGAAACCTTCCGAGATTTCTATGCATCACTATATAATTTACCTATCGCAAAGAAGGCTCAATCTTTAATAGACGAATACGTTCACTCCTCTAAGTTGCCTATGATCACACCTGAAATGAAAGCAGACTTAGATGCACCTATAAATCTAGAGGAGTTAAAACGGGCAATAGGTTCGACGAAGCCAGGTAAAGCACCTGGCTCAGATGGCTTTACTATTCAATATTACCGAATGTTATTCCCTATCTTAGGACCACATATGGTAGACTTGTTTAATGGATTAAGTAAAGATATTAATTTATCAAGAGACACTATGAAGGCACATATTTCCGTAATTCTGAAAGAAGGGAAAGACCCGACCCTATGCGGTAGCTATAGGCCAATTTCATTATTAAACATAGACCTTAAACTATTTACAAAAATTTTAGCAACCCGTATAGCTGAATATTTGCCCGGTTTAATTCACCTGGATCAGGTGGGTTTTATCCCCTCGAGAGAAGCCAGAGATAATACGACAAAAGTCCTAAATTTACTACATATAGCTAATTCTACCAAGACACCTAGTATTTTTCTTAGCACAGATGCTGAGAAGGCATTTGATCGTGTGAACTGGCAATACATGTTTACAGTTCTCAGACACCTAGGCTTTGGGGAAACAATGATGAATTGGATAACCAAAATATACTCACAACCCACAGCCCAAGTTAAAACTAATGGTGTCTTATCCAATCCCTTCTCTATATCTAATGGCACAAGACAGGGATGCCCACTTTCCCCGGTCCTATTTGCATTATCATTAGAGCCATTTCTGAATAGAATCCGCCTAAATCCGGATATACAGGGCGTAACGATTGGAGGGAAACAGTATAAAATTTCTGCTTATGCAGATGACCTTCTCTTCTCCTTGACAAATCCCGCTGTCTCACTCCCTAATCTCTTACGGGAGTTTAAAACGTACGGAGCATTCTCGAATATGAAGATAAATTGGGATAAATCAGAGGCAATGGGATGTGGGATACCAGCTAATGTATTATCTGGATTTAGAGCGAGTTTTAGTTTTAAATGGACGACAAAAGCTATAAAATATCTAGGCACATATGTCCCAGCAAACCCAAATCGGGTGTTCGAACTTAATTTTCCTCCATTGCTAGCTGGAATTCGCTTACTCTTAGATACATGGAGGAGAGGCCTACATTCCTGGTTTGGAAGAATTAATTTATTAAAAATGATGGTATTACCTAAAATTCTTTACTTATTTCAAGCCCTCCCAATTAGGATCCCATCGGGATACCTGAAACAGGTCAATTCACTTTTTGTGAAGTTTGTATGGGCACATAAGAAAGTACGTCTCTCATCTAAGATATTGACGTTACCTAAACAATATGGGGGCTTGGCCCTCCCTGATGTGCGGAAATACCAACAAGCAATCCACCTGGCCAGGATCGTAGACTGGTGCCGTCATAGCAAGCTAAAACTATGGGTTCAGGTGGAACAGGCCCAGACACAGGTATTGCTACCAGGGATTCTATGGTGTTATGACCATCTTCAAATAGCACTAAAAAACCACCCTATAATAGGGACGACGTTATATATAGGATCCCACGTTAGCAAGCAGTTCGCTCTTACTTCCTCAGACTCTCCATTGTTTCCGGTTTTGGGAAACCCTAGTTTCCACCCAGGTTTGGACTTTCCTACTTTTAGGGTCTTACGACAGGGTGAGAAAACTAGGGTCACCCACTTTATAAGGGAGGAGAGGTGGCTATCCATAGAGGAACTGAGAGAGGAGTCTGGGCCGTATAGATTGTCATTTTTTTCGGCATTTCAGTTGAAACATTTTCTAGACACGTTACTAGAGCCCAGGTGCTATACCCGACCCTTGACAAAGCTAGAGGAATACTGTTCTGAGGAAGGGGTCATAACACGGACACTGTCTAGGATGTATTCATTACTGAATTGTCCAGTGGCAATGCCACACTTGCCATTTATAGACAAGTGGGAGCAAGATTTTGAACGGAAATTTACATTAGACGAAATACAACATATATTAAGATTTACCTTAAAATCACCAGTTTCTACAAAGATACAGGAATCCAACTACAAAATCCTGACAAGATGGTATCTTACACCACAGCTCTTACATAAATACTACCCTGACTCCACTGATTGTTGCTGGAGATGCCTGGAAGAGAGAGGAACTTTATTGCACATATTCTGGTCATGCCCTAAATTATCTCGGTTTTGGACTATGGTCCAAAGAGTAACACAAAAATTCACAGACTATAGGATAAATAGAGACCCTGCTTTCTTCCTTTTAAATCTATCTAACATCCCACTTAAAAAGTACCAAAACTCGGTAGTGAGACACTTGGTGAATGCCGCGAAGGCCTGTGTGCCACTCTATTGGAAAAAACAGACACCTCCAACGGCAGCAGATTGGCTACATAAAGTGGAAGAGATAAATAAAATGGAAGAATTAGGGTTAGAGACAAAACAACAACAAGAAGAATATCAAAAGATTTGGGAACGATGGAAACAATTTGTAATATCAGCAGAGGGCCTGACTTTACTAGGGAATACTAACCATACATAGATATAGAGAACACCCTGGCTGCCCAGAGTCAACGATGGGAACCCCCCCTTTTTCCTTTTTTTTTTTTTTTTTTTTTTTTTTTCCTTTCCCTCCTTTTTTTCTCTCCCTTTTTTGTGTGTATGTGTTTTCCCTGTTTAGGTGGTTGTTGGTCTTGTGTCTGTTATTGGAGCTGTTTCTGAAAAAGAGAAAAAAAGCGGCGGGTATGGTTAAACGTTAGTTTTGAGTGGGACCCCTCAAGATTAATAAACTCTCTAGAGAAATCCGAGTAAATAGAGATATAATGTTTATACGGATGATTTTGATATTAGGATATGATTTAGAATGCTATGCTTGATCTGTAATGTCTCTGTATTTGCTCTGGACGACATTAAGACATGATCCAGAAGGTTATGTTTGACTTGTATTGTTTTTGTATTTTCTTTGGAGGTGTATGCCCGCTGTAAGTGTTAATAAAATATAAATTTGCAAAGCAAATACAAAAAAAAAACATGTAAAAAATAAAACAATTTGTGGTGAAATCACCTCCTACAGTGTTGGAGTCGCGGCTTTATGTATCGTGGGAGCAAACGCTGTTGCTGTCAAGATAAATAAATCCGCGCTGCAACTGAATGGCGCACCTGAAAACAAAAAAATGGTTAACAATAAAACATACCTGAAAAGCAAGCATGATAAAACATAATAAAACATTGCAGAATAGAATAGAGTAAAAAAGAGCAACAATATATAGAGAGAGAGAGAGAGAGTAACAATAAAACGACAACTATTTTTGGTTTTTTATTTTATATTTTTTTGGGGGGGGGGGGGTTTTTTTTGTACTTTTTTTTTTATTTTTATTTTTTACACTTTTTTTTTAAACTATAACTATAATTTTAACTGTAACGGTCGGGTCTCAAAATGCGATGGCATTCTTGAGACCCTGTAACTATAATTTTAACTGCAACGGTCGGGTCTCAAAATGCAATGGCATTTTTGAGACCCTGTGAAAGTGTATCCTAGCCTGTGGAATGCTGTACCCTATGCTAAAACCTCACTAGTTCACCAATGCAGAGACCAGGATTGTCAGGACAGCGTGGACAATAATAACGGGTGTCACGCCTACATCCGCGCTTGCTACAGACACAACATCTTTTTTGGGGGGCTCGTTGGGTAGGGGTACTCTGGAGGGCATAAGGAAAATGCCTCTCATGCAGCCGGCTTACTGCATTTGGTAGGGGATGTTGAGGTGTGGAATCGCCTGGATACAGGAGTTCCATGACAACCGCTCCCTGGAATTCAAGGAAGGGTAACGTCCCGCCTGAAGCTCCGTATAGCACATGAGCATTCAGCAAAGCCAATTGGAACAAATAAATAGACACTTTTTTGTACCAGCGTCTAGCCTTACGGGCAACTAGGTACGGCGCCAACAACTGGTCGTTGAGGTCCACCCCTCCCATATTAAGGTTGTATTCGTGGACACAGAGGGGTTTCGTCACAACACCAGCCGCCGTACGAATTTGGACTGTCGTGTCTGCATGAAGGGAGGTAAGAACGAAAACATTCTTATTATCCCTCCACTTCATAGCGAGCAAGTTATTACACTTCAAGCAGGCTCTCTCCCCCAGCCTAAGACAGGAATCTACAAGCCGCTGGGGAAAGCCCCGGCGATTAGGTCGCACGGTGCCACATGCTCCAATCTGCTGATCAAACAAGTGACTAAACAGTGGCACGCTCGTGTAATAATTGTCCACGTACAAGTGGTACCCCTTTCCGAATAAGGGTGACACCAAGTTCCACACTATCTTGCCAGTGCTCCCTATGTAATCTGGACAGTTCTCCGGCTCTACGTAACTATCTTTTCCCTCATAAACCGAAAAGCTCCACGTATAGCCTGTTGCCCTGTCACAGAGCTTGTAGAGCTTGACCCCGTATCTGGCACGCTTGCTGGGAAGGAACTGTTTGAAAGACAAGCGGCCAGAAAACTTAATCAGGGACTCTTCAACGCAGACAACTTGATTGGGCGTAAACAAGGCTGCAAAACATTGGTTGAAGTGGTTTATGAGGGGCCGAATTTTGTAGAGCCGATCAAATTCAGGGTCTCCACGAGGACGACAAAGTTCATTGTCACTGAAGTGCATGAACCGCAAAATCATCTCGTATCGTGCCCTGGACATGGAGCAAGAGAACACGGGCATTTGGTGGTGCGGTGAGGTGGACCAATAAGACCTCAGAGTCGGGAATTTATGTATGCCCATGTTGAGGGAAAGGCCCAGAAAGGTCTTAAATTCGGAAACCGTAATTGGTTTCCAATCTCTGGCAAGGGAAGGCAACTGGGGATTAGCGGCGATGTATTGACCAGCGTATATATTACTTTGGTCCACAATAGATCTATAGAGATCTTCCGTGAAAAACAGCGAATAAAAATCAGATGGCTTAAAATCAGCTGTTTCCACCTGAATACCGGGTTGGCCAGTGAATGGGGGAAGTACGGGTCCTGCAGAAGTGGTGGGCACCCAATCAGGATTGGCGAATTCTGCAGGAAGGACACTATGTGATCGACGGACCTGCCTTTGTCTTCTTCTTGGTGGCAGCGGGACACTACTTGTGCTTGCCAGCTTGAACTGCACTTATGGGACTCGCCACGTCACCAAGTGTTACTGCAGTGCTGGTTTGACTACGTCCAGGGTGTACTAGGCCGCTGGTGCTTGCCAGTTCACCAGAAGGAATAGCGGCGCTAGTACTTCTCTGCTCCATACGAGAGACCTGCGGTTCCTGCACCTCAACAACAGCAGAAGATCGGGATCGGGTACGCCTGACCTTAGCAGGGACCTCACCTTCGTCGCCAGAGCTATCTGTCATGGACCCGCTGTCGTCTACTGGATCGTATTCTGAGCCTGATTCTGACAGATGAGTGACCTCCTCTTCACTATCTGACATACTCAGAAACAAGTAGGCCTGTTCACTAGTGTACTTGCGATTTGCCATTTTGGGCTCTAAATTTAGTAGTACACTAGTGAGATTCACAGGAAAAAAAGCTCCTAGGCTGCTGGCGAATGAATCAAAACGCTACCAAAAAAAACTGTTAGCGATCGCAGGGATCAGGCCTGACTCTGCGAACGCTGCAGTTATGTGTGCTTAGTGTTTTGTAAGTGACAGTGATCGATCGATACTGCACTTGGGTGGGCTGGGCTGGGCTGGGCGGAGGGGGAAAACGCAGGTGCTAGCAGGTATCTGGGCTGATCCCGCTAACAATGCGTTTTTTGGTACCCTAAACTGCTGGGATGCTAGTATAGATCTGATCAGATCAGATATTGATCTGTTCAGATACTATACCACTAAGGGAGGTGTATGCTTTGCGCGTGGGTGTTTGCGGTACTGGCACTAACCTGGGGCGACGCAGACCTTATTTGACCCTAAAACCTAATTGATATCACCCGCCGGGCGATCAGGGGGTTAAACCGATAGTTGGGTAATAAATGGCGGATGCCCTGACAGTATAAAAAAACAAGCTAACTAACCAGCGTCACCCGTAACAGTTATACGGTGATCACTGGTGAAAGGGTTAACTAGAGGCAATCAGGGGGTTAAAACCTTTATTAGGTAATATATGGGGGTACCTGACGATATATAAAAACCGACGGGGAACCTAAATAACTAAATAACTAACTGGCTAACCAGCGTCACCAGTGACACTTATACTGTGATCACTGGTGAAAGAGTTAACTCTAGGGGCAATCAAGGGGTTAAAACCTTTATTTAGGTTGTAATATGGGGGTACCTGACCTATAAACCTATTTATAATCCTATATAAACCTGGCGGTTACCTAAAAAAAAAACTGGCTACCTAGCGACACCAGTGACACTAATACAGCGATCAGAAAAACGATTGCTTAGTGACACTGGCAAAAGGGGGTGAAAGGGTTACCTAGGGGGCAATCAAGGGGTTAAACCTTTATTGGGGGGGGGGGGTAGGGGGCTACCTTAGACCTAAAGGGGCCTAAAACTAACTGCCCTGACAGTTATTGCAGTCACACTGACACTAAATGCAGTAATCAGTAAAATAAATGATCACTGCAATCAGTGACACTGTGACTGGGGGGGTGATCTGGGGGGTGATCAGGGGGTGACAGGGGGGTGGATTGTGTGCCTATGTGTGACTGGTGTCAGTGTAGTGTTGGTGCACTAACCTGATGTCTTCTCCGCTCGGCGTCCCGGTCAGAAAGACCGGCACGAGGAGCGTGACATCACTTCCCCTTGCCTGTGTTTACAATTACACAGGAAGGGGAAGCATCTCATTGGCCAGAGCGATCGTGAGGGGGTGGCCAGAAACCACTGGCCGTCCCCTCGTCCCGCATCGCTTCTGGAGCCATCCCGACCGTCCCCGCCGGCGGAGGGGGTTCCGATCGGACACCCCAACCGCCGGAAGAATGTCACGTACAGGTACGTGATTCTGCCTGTACGTGCCATTCTGCTGACGTAAATATACATGGGGCGGTCGGGAACTGGTTAAGCCGTGTACATTCATGGATAATATCTTAGCCATGAGTTTGTGTCGGGGGGGTAGGGAACTCATCTGCCATCGAGAGCCAGTGATGACCGCCAGGAGCCTGCTGACCATTATCCTCCGAGAGAGGAACCAATATAGTTTTCTTTTTCTTGGTAGTGTTCCACCATGGTGACCAAGAAAAGAGGAGAGGGAGAAATGGGAAATGAGAGAGAAGAGAAAAAGGAGAGAAGAGACAATCGTTAGCGTACAAAAAATAGTAGAACATCATCTTATTTAACTTTAATCGATTTTGTGTGGGTAATATACCCAGGTCAAGACGGATTCCATGGGAGCCACCCAGTTTGGGGACCGAGGTCCCGGCTGGGCAGCTGCAGGGGAGTCCATTTCCAGTCATATGAGACTGTGCATACAAAGCTCTACGAGCTATCATAATACAACCAGGAGGGGGCGTGCGGCTGTAACACCTGTTCTCTCGGGTCTCCTAAAAGGACCAGTCTTAACAGTAAAACTGGGGGGTAAACCAGAAGAAACTTAAGCACCCAGGGGGACTAGTGATGTAGAACTGTCCAGGGTCTAATTTGTAGCTTCTTCAAACTGCCATGGGGGCTCCTCTTGGGTTCATTCAAGAGAGTGTGCCAGGGAAAGTCAACCATTTCTGTGCTTGGGACTCTTCTGCAAAGCTTCTCTGTTCCGTGGACGTTGTCGCGGGGAACTTTCTGCCAAAGCGTAGGTGGGGGAGGTGGCGTGGCCACTAAGTCCCAATCTGGCAGTTGTGGGGGTTGGATTCCCAGTTCTGCGCAAAAGTCCTGTAGGTCTTCGGGATACCTCAGTATAGCTGATTTGCCCAGATGCTTAGCTGTAAGGCTGAAAGGGAATCCCCAGCGGTAGGGAATGTTTTCATCTTGCAGGATGTGTAGAAGGGGTTGGAGTAGTCTGCGCTTCTGCAGAGTGATCCATGATAGATCAGGAAACAGGTTTACTTGGGATTCCTTAAAGGTTACTTTGTGGGCCAGGCGAGCTTGACGCATAATGTCCTCTTTTAAGGGAAATTAGTTAATCTTGCAGATTATGTCTCTGGGTTTGGAGGATGCGTTTTTGGGGCGGAGTGCTCTATGGGCTCTATCCATTTCGATATACTTAGTAGGGGGTTCCCCTAAAAGATTGTTAAACACATCTTGCAGGATTATTTGTACGTCCTCTGTGCCCTCAGCTTCAGGAATGCCTCTCACCCTGATGTTATTCCTGCGCCCCCTATTGTCCAGGTCTTCTATGTGTCTTTGCATATCTCTTAGGAGGGTGCGGTGGTCAGCTTCCTGTAATTGAGCTCTATGTACAGCAATTTTGGTTTCCTGGATTTCTTCTTCGGCCATTTCCACCCTATCCGCTAAGTGTTTAAGGCCTGCCTGAATGGCTTGTATTTCCGAGCGGCAGGTGGACTTCACATCTTCCACTAGCTGTTTGAAATCCTCTTTAGTGGGGATTGCTTGCAGGTACATTTGCAGCTGTGGTGGGAAATGCTGGGCTGCTCCAGGGTCTGGTTGGGGTATGCTATATCTTGGTGGCTGGGGTTGGGGGGGCGTGTCTTCTTCCCGGACCATGTAAGTGGGCTCGGGCGGTGAGTCCCATGTGGCCCCCCATGAGGATGTCGGAGGTGGGTAGTTATCTGTCCCCCTTTCTTGTTGTGACGAAGGGCCTGGGCGCACTGTCTGTGCATAAGAGGCTTGGGGGGTATTCCGGTCCTGTGTGGGGCCCGTGGACTGTGGGGAGAGCATTCTCTGAGCCTTAGGGGGTGGCGGTTCTATGGTTACATGGTGAGTAACTTTGTGTGAGCCGCCCGACTCTTGAAGTGTCCAGGCATGGGCCTTCCAGGAGGTGGCAAGGCTGGGAATTCTGTGGAGAGATCTGAGGGTGTGGGGTATCCCGGGTCTGAGGCTATGGTGCCGGGGTCTGAGGCCGTCCTAAACAGGCGGGGGATAGCCCCTGAGCATTGCGTGGGCTGCATGGTCAGGCTTGGGCCTAGTTGCAAGGCCTCTTTGGGTGTATAGTCTGCTGAGGGGCCCATCTCGCCCAGTGTCATGTCGCTGCCCCGCAGGGAGGGGGATCCCGTCCTGGCCTGAGGCGAAAGAGGTTGTGGGGGCTCATGCGGGGGCTGGTACATCCCATCAGGGGATACAGTTCCCATCGGCCTAGAGTAGTAGGCCGGAGTGGCCTGTTGTGGGGGTAGTTGCTGAGCCGCCCGGGGGAGAAGTTTTACTCACCACACCATGTACCAAAGAGTCCTGGGTGGTCCATTGGCCATCCTGCTGCTCCCTGAGCGACTGTTGCTGGGCGGTCAGCGTTGTGGGGATCGCGGATGGCGTCCGTAGTGAAGGCGCCGTGGCGCTCAGCGCCATCTTGGATGTCCTGCCGGGCGGCGCGTCCGTCGGCGGGAAGAAGGAACGGAGATCGGTAGCCGTCCCTGGAGGGGGTAAAGATGTTCCCCTGGCTGCGGAGGACCTTGTGGTCCGTGATCTGCCCATATGATGGCAGTGGATTGTCCCCTGGGGTGCTTTATCGAGCGGGCTGGTGGAGAGCAGAGGAGTCAAGTGTCCATCAGGTTCGGCTTCCGGTCACGCCCCCCTTGTTTTTTTGATGTATGTAGGATTGCTTCCACTTTGATGAAGGCTTTATACAAGTTTAAACATGTTTGGTTGACTTGGTGGATATGCAATTTATTTTAATCATTTCATATATCCCTGCTGTATATGTATATTGTAGAAATGTATAAGATCAGGACGTGAAGTGTCTAGACCAGCCAATTTTAAAACTTTTGTTCAATAAAAGTTTCTTTACTTTTTATAGACCAATTTGGAATTGTGTGATTTCTATTGCTTGAACAATGTCCCATGGAAGATTATCTTTTGTCTTATCTTTATGTAGAGCAATGATTCTTTTTTTTCAGTTCCTCAGTCAGTTCTGTACCTTGAGGTGCCATGTTAAACTTTCAGTGACCAGTATGAGAGAGTGATGGCACCAAATTTAACATACCTGCTCCCCATTCCCTCCTGAGACCTTGTAACACTGAAGAGTCACATGACACCGTGGAGGGAAAATGGCTAATTAGGCCCAATTTGGACAATTTCACTTACGGGTGTACTCGCGTTGCCAGCGGTTTAGACATGTTGTGTGTTGAGTTATTTTGAGAGGACAACAAATTTCCACTGTTATACAAGCTGTGTGTGTGTATGTATGTATGTATGTATGTATGTATGTATATATATATATATATATATATATATATCATGTGATCTGTATCCATAAAGAGTGACTTATTTCACAGAAATCAAGCCTGTTATTATTTACTTTTAGTCACAACTTAATTTATAAATAATAAATGTACATTCTGGTCATTTTTATTATTTCTTAACTACACAATGTTGACAACATCTATTTTCTACATATGTCAAAATGTATTTAAAGGCAGACGCACACTGCGAGCACATTAATTGTGTACAAAAGTTAAGGATGTGAACCCCTCATTTAACCCCTATGGGGTTCATGAGTTTAAGTAGCAAATCCATCTTCTGTTTTTAATAATCGTTTTATATAGGTCACCTTTTCAGGGTACCTGCTTTAGCTGTTCAATAACAGTTTTTCAAATTCAATGGTTGCTCTCCATGCATTTCCTGCATATGTCTTGCAAGAGTTATTTCTCTTTTCAATATGTCATTGATATGTTCCAAGACACATCGCCAAAGTTGGCAAATCGTCTTGCCTATTTTGAGGCGAGAGCGCGAACATTGAGCAGCAAAGATGACTCCTTCAGAGCTACAGTAGACTAATTGGATCATATCACTGTTTTTAGGGTTACTAAATTCTTTAGTTGTGGAAATGTATCTGCATGCTTTGCAATGAACACAGCTAAAACAACTATTAGGTTGATCAGGCAGCCAGGTGGAACTCGGCTGCTGCTTTGAAACTTTGAGATGACTGTGCACCAACAAATCCTTCACATTCTTGCCCCTTCTGTATGTGACCATGGGATTTTTTGGAAGAATTTTACATAGATCTTTATTATGCAGAATCCCCCAAGTAACGCCTAATGATGAAGATCTGTCCTGATTGATTGGAATAAATACCAATGCTTTGCATACCTGCCTGGGGATCTACTTTCCTTTCTTTTGGGCTCAATCAATTTTGTCTAGGAACATGCTTAACTTGAGGGTAGGAGTTCTTTAAATCGTCTTTTGTAGCCCCTTCTACGGAAGCGTTCCAATAGTAGAGCACTTTCAGCTTTAAAGGCTTCTTTGGTGGAACTGTTCAGTTTGGCTCTCATAAACTGGCCTGTTGGAATGCTACGTTACAGTAATCTTGAGTGATGGCTATCCCAGTGAAGTGTAGGGCAATAGTTGAAGTTGGTTTATAGTATATACTAATCTGAATTGTCCCACTTGCAACCCTTAATGGTGAGATCTAAAAAGTTAATGCCGTCATAATGGATCTCACTCATCACAAGTACATACCAATGTTGTTAACATTTAACTGCGCTACAAGCTCTACATAACATTGTTTCGGGCCTTTCCATAGTATTAACACATCATCAATGAAACAGATGAAACAGACCCACAAAAGTATCCGCAAGGTAACTCAGTGAATACGCGGGTTCGTTCCCACCATCTCAGGAATAGATTTGCATATGTTGGTGCACAGGCTGTCCCCGTAGCGGTTCCTTTCTTCTACTCATACATTTTATAATTAAACAGAAAATAGTTATGCTCCAAGATGTATTTAAGGAGTTCAAGGATCAATTATGTGTGTGCTCTAAAGACTACTCCTCTAGTATCTAGAAAGGACTTACCGGCTGCTATACCCAAATTGTGATTGATATTACTGTAAAGAGATTCAACATCTTGACTAGCTAGCCACATATCTTCTTCTAAAGTTATGTCTGTGAGTCTGTTCACAAAATCTTGTGTATCTTCGATATACGAAGGTAGCTCACAGACAAATGGTCTCATTATAAAATCAATGTATTTGCTAGCTCCTTTTGTCGATTTACAGTTTCCGGACGCAATTTGGCGGCCTGGTGGTGGTGGTTGTTTATGCACCTTTTGGGAGTGCGTAGAACGTTGCAATGGGGTGGTGGTGGTTGCTTAACTGCTTCCAGACCAGCCGCCACAGTTATACTGTGGCAGGATGGCTTCCCTGGGTGAGCCACCGTAGCTGTATGTCGGCTCATTAAGATGCTGAGGGAGGCGCGCCCGAAGCGTGTCCCCGGAGCCGATGCGAGTGCCCGGTGGGCACAATGGCTGCTGGGGACCCACAATCAGAGCGAGAACCGGGATCTGTGTTTGTAAACGCACAAATCCCGGTTCTGTCAGGGGAGAGGAAACCGATTGTGTCTTCATACTAAGTATGAACACCGATCGGTCTCCTCCCCTAGTTAGTCCTACCCACCCCCCCACAGTTATAACACACATAGGGAACACAGTTAACCCTTTCCCTGCCAGTGACATTTATACAGTAATCAGTGCAATTTTATTGCACCGACCGCTGTATAAATGTCACTGGTCCCAAATTACTAGTAAAAATAATAATAAAAATGCCATAAATATATTGCCTATTTTGTAGACGCTATAAGTTTTGTGCAAACCAATCGCTAAACACTTATTGCAATTTTTTTTTACCAAAAATATGTAGAATACATATTGGCCTAAACTGAGGAAAATTTTTTATTTTTTTTTTAATTGGGGATATTATAACAAAAAGTAAAAAAGATAAATTGTCGCTCTTCTTTTGTTTATGGCGCAAAAAAATAAAACCGCAGAGGTGATCAAATACCACCAAAAGAAAGCTCTATTTGTGGGAAAAAAAGGGCGTAAGTTTTGTTTGTGTACAGCGTCCGCGTAATTGTCAGTTAAAGCAACGCAATGCAGTATCGCAAAAAATGGCCTGGTCAGGAAGGGGGGAAATTCTTCCACAGCTGCAGTGGTTAAAATAAATGGATATTCATCCTTGGAGAGTAGTTTGCTGTCCCCTCCTTTTTTAGGATAATTTTTCTTCTTTTGTAGATATTCCTAAAGTAGATTTTTTGATAAGATCTCCGCTCTCTTCCTTAAAATGTCATAACACATTTTAAGGTAGAATGCTCTCTCCAGATGATAGCCCCCCCCCCCCCCCCCCCTCTTGCTGGTTTGATCACCAGTGACTGGTTATTGCGCAACTCCTGTAAGGCGGGGTCCACTGAGCAAAGGTGAGGATAAAATGTTAATATCGCCCACTCTTTTTTCCCACAGGGTCTGCAAATCTTTTTTCAACTAACTTTACACAAAGTTGCATATGGCTTCCTTGCAGGAATGGTGGTGTATGGTTGCTCTTTAATTTATATGGGGAGAAGGGTCCTATTACCTCTTTTTCTCCCTCATTCTGTATTGATTCCAATAACCTCAGTGTTTCTATGTCTTTCGATGTCAGATTTGGACTTTTCTGTGATTGATGTTTGTTTATCTCTATTTCTATTATCTATTGCTATTATCTAGTTTATTGCCTCTCTTAGGCCCCTTTCACACTGGGGCGGGAGCCACGGCGACGGTAAAGCAGCGCTATATTTAGCGCTGCTTTACCGTCCTTTTAGCTGCTGGATTCGGCCGCTCGTGGTGCGGTTTAACCCCCTGCGAGCGGCCGAAGAGGGTTAAAATCCTACGGCGGCGCTTTGCGGCGGTATTACCGCGGTGTCCCATTGAAGTCAATGGGTAGGAGCGGTGAATACACCGCTCCAAAGATGCTGCTAGCAGGACTTTTTTTTACACCCTGCTAGCGCACTGCTCCAGTGTGAAAGCCTGCCGGCTTTCATTTGATACCTTCTTTGTGCATCCTAAAGGTCACCTTAGGGCTCTCCCTGCTTCACTCTCCACCATTGCTGGTTGGATCAGACAAGCTATCACTCCAGGGCTTAAAGTCTGAAAGATAGGGTTCCTCCCTTCTTTCTTAAGCCACACTCTACCAGTTTTGTGCTTTGTGGGCTTTTTGGCATCAGGCATCTGTTTCTCATATTTGCAAGGCTGCCACCTGGGCTGCTGTTCACACGTTTATTAAGTTGTACCTGGTGGATATTCAGACCTTCTCTGATGTGAGTTTCAGCGTGAGGTGCTACAAGCTGCTCTAAATCTCTCAAGCCTTCTTGACCCATTTTTTTTGGGCCTGTTGCCGTTATTTTTGTTTTCTGCGTTTCCAACCAAAGACTGCTTTTGGACGTTCCAATCATGATAGTTAAAGAGCCTATGCTCTCTACTTTGACTAGTAAAGTAGGACTTTGACGTGCCAGTAAAATGTGTTTCTTGGAGTACAGTACACACTTCCCTTTACTTATCTCTTTATTGCTTGCTACATAAAGTCTAATCCCCTGAAGGAAGGCATACTGTATAACTCACCTGTAATGGTTAAAGAGCCTCTGTCCTGTACTATACTCCAGTTTGTGTCTGAAGGTATAGGAAAGAAAGGACGGGGGGCCTCACAATTTCAATAGAAGGGTCTTTAGCTAATAGACTAGTTTGATACCACTGGACTTTTCAAAAGAATTGTGCTATTGATTGATGGGTCTCAACAGGTTTAAATTAAAAAAAATATATATGAACCTGTGTTTCTAATTACAGTCCCCCCAATTCCATACAGAATATGTACAAGCTTTTCTATAAACAATAGAAATAGAAGGGGGGTTGCTACAAGGGGTATAATGGTGAGCATTTGTATACAGCTTTTGAAGATCTTGACAACAGGGATGTCTGATTACAAAAAATGCCCATCAGGGGTCAAGGGGAGATAGTTCAGTCGATGTAAGGTGGCATATATTTATACTGCAGTCCAACATTTTTGAGATTGGGACAAAGCCAGAAAGCATGAAACAAGTTTGCATCTGGGTGTCCACATTTAAGACAACAAATAATATTTTTTTAAGTTTTGTTACCAGCACAATTTAAAAAGTTTACAAAACAGTAAACAAAAAAAAAAACTAACTACAAAATTAAAGTGGATGTAAACCCCATGTGGGATATCGCATGTGATTCCCACCGCACTGCAGTGCAAATCACATGCGATGTCCGTGCAGTGCGATTTCAGCCATACAGATAGTATGTGTAATATCGCACCGCATTCGGACATTTTTACAATTACATTTTTTTGTTTAATTTTTTTTATATATTTTTTTTGTACTATTCTAACAATGGGAGGGTGGGGTTTTATTTTTTTAAATATATTTTTTCACAGTGCTTTTGGGAAAGGGGGTGGTCGGTGTCAGTAGGGCAGTGGTCGGGGGCAGTGGACGGTGTCAGTGGGGCAGTGGACGGTGTCGGTGGGGCAGTGGACGGTGTCGGTGGGGCAGTGGACGGTGTCGGTGGGGCAGTGGACGGAGTCGGTGGGGCAGTGGACGGAGTCGGTGGGGCAGTGGACGGAGTCGGTGGGGCAGTGGACGGAGTCGGTGGGGCAGTGGACGGAGTCGGTGGGGCAGTGGACGGAGTCGGTGGGGCAGTGGACGGAGTCGGTGGGCAGTGGACGGAGTCGGTGGGGCAGTGGACGGACGGAGTCGGTGGGGCAGTGGACGGAGTCGGTGGGGCAGTGTCGACAGTGGGGCAGTGGTGTCGGTGTCAGTGGGGAGTCGGTGGGGCAGTGGACGGAGTCGGTGGGGCAGTGGACGGAGTCGGTGGGGCAGTGGACGGAGTCGGTGGGGCAGGTGGGGCAGTGGGACGGAGTCGGTGGGTGGGGCAGTGGACGGAGTCGGTGGGGCAGTGGACGGAGTCGGTGGGGCAGTGGACGGAGTCGGTGGGGCAGTGGACGGTGTCGGTGGGGCAGTTGTCGGTGTCGGTGTCAGTGGGGCAGTTGTCGGTGTCAGTGGGGCAGTTGTCGGTGTCGGTGTCAGTGGGGCAGTTGTCGGTGTCAGTCGTCCTGGGGCTCTGGACCATGTCGGTATGGGGGGGGACGGTTGTGGTGTCGGTTGTTTTTTATTTTTCAATTTCATTTTTCTCTCCACAATTTTATTTTGGACAATTTTTTTTTATCAGCCCTATTGGGGGCTTTGATGACATGTCGGGGGTCCAAACAGAGACCCCTGACATCTCCCATTTGAGACAGAGAAAGGATAGAGGACATATTCCTCAGTCCTTTCTCTGCACTGAAGATGAATGGAGGGAAGACAGCGGCTTCTCTCCATTCATACACTGAACAGAGGAACACACAGGTTACTCTGTTCAGTTATCACAGAACACAGGAGCGACTGGTAACGATCGCTCATGTGTCCCATTCAGAAAAGAAAAGGGCCGGTATGTCAAATTACATAATGGCACTTTTCTCCGCTCTCCATCCTGACAGATCCCCCCCCCCCCCCCAAGCCCGCGGGAGAGGAGCGAAAAGCCAGCGGCTGCTGGGGACGAGGGGGTGGGGGCGCAGGGTGAAGACACAGCGGCTTCAGGGAATGGGGGGGGGGACAGATGATGAATACACGGCGAGGGGGGTCAAGGGGGGCAGAGGATGAATACACGGCGGGGGGCAGATGATGAATACACGGGGGGCAGAGGATGAATATACAGTGGGGGGGAATGACATCGGGGAGGAGGAGAACAGGGTGAAGGAGGAGCAGGAAGACACAGGGGGCGGGGGGTGATCGGTGCAAGGGGACAGCTGTAAGCACCAATCCCCCCTGCATGGCTTTTCAGGTGAAGGAAGGAGGAGAAGCTGATGATGAAAAGCATGGGGGGGGGGGGGGGGGGGGTCGGTGCTCACAGCTGTCCCATCGCACGATCATCCCCCACTGTCATGTGTGTTTACTAAAATGACAGGGGGCCGTGAGCGCGCTTTGCTTTTACCCAGAACGCGCTCTGCCTCTCCTGCAGGCTCTGGCCAAGGGGAGTGAAGGGGAGTGAAGAGGTGGGTGGGAGTCTGCTGACATCATGACCCCGCCCACCGAGCGCCGAACAACAGACCCGCCCACTGAATCTGGACTTTTTTGGGGTTTCAAACAGCTAAAGGGGTGACATTTGACAAGTAAGGATACATGCAGGAGGCATGTATATCTTTATAGATCACCACTATGGCAGTAGTTTTGAATTGATGAGAGTGGGTTTACATCCACTTTAAGGATTTAACTGTTGCTTTCATTCATAAATGAATGCAGATTAGATTTGGCTGTTACACTGTCAAACCAGTCTTGCAGATTACACTTGTAAAGCTGCTCAGACAGCTTGGCCACTTAGGCTTGGGTTATTTGGCACCCTGTGAGTACTTCTGATATGCAGCGTGTTGGCTGTCACACTGACAGGGTAGCTTGGTTAATTACTTGAGTAGAGCTATGCTCTTTCTGTGTAACGTACCTGACAGCTGTTAAGTTGCCAACTCTTTTCTGCACAATGCACTAAGACAGCCGTTGTGATGAGATGCATGAAAGACCTGTTAGTAGGGCAGTTATGAGGTAGAGGCATAAGAGGCTCCTGCCCCCCACTACACCTTTTCACCTGTAGCAGGATCCTTGCTTGCCTTTGCCATATAAATTTAATTCACATTATTGTACATATAGCAATAGTAGAAAGTAAAAAATAACAGTAAATAACAGTAAAATATCATGGTTCAAACATGCCCTCCCTTCCCACTACACTCACCATGGGAGCACCAAGAAATGCCAATAAACCTATCCGCAAATTAACGGAAGGGGAGGTTCTGTGTGACCACAGGGTATACGGGGAGCAGGCTACAAAAAGTAATAGCAAATAAAATCCAACGTCTATAGTTGGGCAAAGACCCAATATTCAATAGGGTGGGCTAAACGTAGCCTCCATTATACTTACAAAACTCTGCTATAGAAAGAGAATAATACAGGGATGCTTGGTGAAGACTGCAGTCATAAGATAGATTTTCTCCTCTAAACCCACTGATAGAAATTAAAAAATATTATCTATTATATGCAGTGTCCACACTTGTGATATTACACTAAGATATCAAAGGCATAATTGGAAAAAAAAACTCTCATTCTTGACTATTAGTCATCTGTGAGTACAGACAAAAGATCCAAAGGGGATTGGAAACCAAATTTTAAACTGACAGGATAAGTTCGGACAGTCAGTCATCAAAACAGAAAAGGGGGACTAGAGAGAGTAACAATATATGCTGCAGGTACAACAGTGGTCATTAAAACAATCCATAAATATCTCGTGCAGTGCCACAGGAAGATGATCCCCAGCTGATGGTATGCTGGAGAGGCCAGCCTAATATACCCCTCACTCGCTCGGCGTCTGACGTTTTCGTGCGCGGATGGGATGTGGCTACCGCGTATGCACCAACGCTCACATGACACTCTCCTACAGGGGCCAGGATTCCACACTGTGAAGGAGTGGATCATGTGACGCGTGAGCATCATCCAAGGGGGAGTGGACGCAGCCTCCCCTCCATGGTGTAACAGGAGGTTAAGCTGGGAAGGCAGAGTGGAAAAAGTGCAACGCACACAGGTCTCAGATGACCAGAGGCTGGCACCGGGCAGAAGCCAGAACGGGCATCTTGCCAAGGAAGTTTACACCCCAGGCGTCCATGCAGTCACACGCACGGCCCAGCAACACTGATACAGATGGATCTGGGGCACCCCCCATACCCCAGAGGGGTTGGTGAAAGGAAGGGAAAACTAAGTACATGCATCCAAACACTGGTGAACCTCCAATGGATGCATGACATCATGTAAGAACCATGACAAAGTACCAAAAATATAGGTTAGAACTCGGTATACAAAATAAATCTATAATAAGTTTTAGCAGGGATATTTGACACATGTAACAGGAAAAAAGCCGGATCATCAGGGATCTTGTATTCTGTAAAGTTTAGAATATTCACTCAAAAAAATGTCAGGTTGGGGCAGGACCAAAATATATGTAACAGTGTCCCTCTGCTCCCCTGGCATCGCCAACAATAGTCTGAGGTGGCAGGGTAGTATGTACGCAGTTTAATAGGGGTGAGGTACCATCTAGTTAATATTTTGAAGTTAGTCTCTTAGTTAGCTACTGTGCTGTAGTAAAAGTACGGTTCAAATCAGCCTCCCATTGGGCTAAGCAGGGTAGGTGAAGCTGTTCTGAGGATGTATTCAGTAGGGAGTACGTCTTGGAAAGGACCTGAGGAAACGGGTCAGCGTCAGAACAGTACTTTTCAAATATAGTCAACTGACGAGTGAAGTTTCGAGGGTTGGAGATAAAATGCAGAAAGTGGTGAAACTGCACCACATTCCAAAATGGGAGTTGGAAGGGGCCTGAGGTGTTGGTCAACTCCAGGATGGATGGGCACTGCCCCACCACAACAAATTTAGTGGCATGGTCGCAGCCCGAGTGACATAGGGATTGAAAACGTATGGGTTGGAGGCCCGGTGAGGATTGGGGGTGTCCTAAGATTGGGACCAATGTTGAGTCTTTCGACGTAAGTGTCAGAAACCATGACAGAAGTATAGTTAAATCACACTTGTTTAATAATTTTTTGAAAAATTGAATTTATCCCCGTATCATCACGTAATGGTGTTGTGGATACGGTACAAAGTATAGAAAGTAGTTGCCACGTCCCGAAAATTTGAATCTAAATACTAAAGTTTTTTCAACAGATTAATGTTGGAGAATGATGGACTTTTTAGGCGTATGATCTATATAAAAGTTTTTTTATTAAAAACATAAAATATAAATGCAAAAATAATAAGTCAAAAATCTAAAACAGATTGTTTGGAAAAACAGTCTAGCATAATATAGAAGTATTTAACAAGCTGATGTACAAATATGCTCAGGTAATATCGATGTGGTTCCAACAGAGTCACTATATTTAAATGCAATCATTCAAATTTCCTTGGAAAATTGTGACATCAAAGTAAACGAACAGAAGGAAACCATGAGTGAGCAGTTCAGTCATACAGAAAGACAGCTTGTTTGCAGTTGCTCTACATGTTACGCGTCCTAAGACGCTTCTTCAGGAGCTTTCTATATTAAGAGTAAAAAAGAAAAGAAAAAGCAAATATGCAATAAATAAAAATGGTATGATATAATAACATCATATGCGACATTAACTCAGAGGGAGCCATAGGCGCAGGAGCGTCAGCCGTCACCAATCTGTACAGGGAAAGGGAGGGAGGAAGAAGGGAGAAAAGAACAAAGAGGGGGGGGGAGGGATTTGGGTGGGTGGGTGGGACAGGGAAAAACCATGTGAATAAGGTGAGGGAAAAAGAAAACATGTGAGATGGAGTGAGAGGGTGTGCATCATGGGAACAGGTGCAATATAGTTCTTGCATGCTAAGTGTAGTTTGCCATTCTTACTTACATTCCCTATGGAGGGGAAGGGTTTAGTGGAGCGGGGAGCCAAAACTCGTTTCCTTACAGCGGCATCAGTGCTCTTGAAGTATACGTCTATCTCTGATTGGGAGTATTCTGTATTTAATATTTTAATGATAGATTGTTTTTACTTCTTGTATAGGTTCATACCGTCTATGTAGGCATGTCATTATTTACTGCTTCACACTCAATGTACGCATGTACACATATGCAAGCATTGGGTAATACATATACATGTGTGCAATATAAATACATATGTGTACATTGGGTAAGTTATATGTCCTCCCATATGTAGGTATATAAACCATACATAAGTGTGGGTGCGTATGCATTCCCATATTTGTCAATTTATATAGAGGAGAGGAATGGTTTATCATGCAGTATTGTACATATTGATGGTAACATAGTGAGGAGCTTACTATGAGGAAAATAATTGGTGTTTGTACTTACCCTATTAAGAGAGATTTGCCAGTTTCTCAAAACGTTGATCCCATAGACTGGGATTGTTATTGAGTTAGTAGGTAAAGTGGAATAGAGTATGCAGGGAGAGCCAGCCTTCGGATCGTCTAATTAGAAGGTATTTGTATGGGGAGGTGGAGGAAAACTCCCCAATTATTCCAAATACGTCCTAGTAGAGGAATATAGTAGAATTAGGGACGAGTATGTTGGTTAGTCTACGCTGGCATAGGGACTCCATAGAATGAGCATCATAAGTATTGCCTTATTTCGTACCTGATAGTGGTCGAGTTATGTTGGGGTTCCCCGCTCTGGCAGCTAGTTGAGAGGCTGCTGTATCTGACGGCAGCCCGGGCCGTCTTTTAAATGCAGCCGTCCCGGTAGTGACGTCATCGCGTAAACGCGGAGCGTCAAATTACCCGGCCAGGTCCTTTTGCGCATGCGCTCTAGACAGGGGAAGTGCGGCGTCGGCTGGTAAAGCCGCCGTAGCATTCCCAGCTTGTGCGCATTGAGAGGTACCAAATAGGTTTCTAATATGATGAAGGCTACATATTTAATATATGCGGCCTTTATCATTGAGAGATATACGTGCTAAATTGATATCAATCTTTGATTGAAGAACAATACTAAAAATGTAACCATTTTTGAAGAATTATGTCAATCCAAAGACATGCAGGTAGGTTAATTGGCTTCTGTCCAAAAATTGGCCCTAGTATATGAATGGGGACCTTGGATTGTGGGCTCCTTGAGGGTAGGGACTGATGTGAGTGTGCAATGTACAGGGATGGGGACAATTGTAGACACACACTCAGGTTGAACTGGATGGACTGATGTCTTTATTCAACCTTACTAACTATGAAACTATGAAACTATGTAATGCTATATACCCCCTCTTTTTTATGTTTATTATTATATGTAATCTATGTTATCTCTTTTCTTTATAGATATTATTTCTACCCTAATTGTATACTTCAGTGCCTTTGGCATTGGACTGATATTCAAGATACTTTAGATACCTCTCAATCGATATTGCTCTAATAAATTATGCGATGTTTTTGGAGGAGGTCCCTGGCTGTACGGGCTGTCACCCGTCACATATCTTTTCCTTCATATTCCTTGTCCCTCTATTCACCCTCCACCCATATTTCCAGGTCCTCACTCCCCATTCCTGTTCCCCTTCTATTGTTATTTGGAGCGTCCTTGGTGTAGTGCATCATGCGGCCACAAAGCGTCGCTGGCTGTACCCATTCCAGCCATAGTGACGCTTTCGGCCTCAGAGGAGAGCGATACTATCGTTCTTCTTCCGGGTGCCGTGTCCAACGCATGCGCACAAGCTGGGAATGCTACGGCGGCTTTACCAGCCGACGCCGCACTTCCCCTGTCTAGAGCGCATGCGCAAAAGGACCTGGCCGGGTAATTTGACGCTCCGCGTTTACGCGATGACGTCACTACCGGGACGGCTGCATTTAAAAGACGGCCCGGGCTGCCGTCAGATACAGCAGCCTCTCAACTAGCTGCCAGAGCGGGGAACCCCAACATAACTCGACCACTATCAGGTACGAAATAAGGCAATACTTATGATGCTCATTCTATGGAGTCCCTATGCCAGCGTAGACTAACCAACATACTCGTCCCTAATTCTACTATATTCCTCTACTAGGACGTATTTGGAATAATTGGGGAGTTTTCCTCCACCTCCCCATACAAATACCTTCTAATTAGACGATCCGAAGGCTGGCTCTCCCTGCATACTCTATTCCACTTTACCTACTAACTCAATAACAATCCCAGTCTATGGGATCAACGTTTTGAGAAACTGGCAAATCTCTCTTAATAGGGTAAGTACAAACACCAATTATTTTCCTCATAGTAAGCTCCTCACTATGTTACCATCAATATGTACAATACTGCATGATAAACCATTCCTCTCCTCTATATAAATTGACAAATATGGGAATGCATACGCACCCACACTTATGTATGGTTTATATACCTACATATGGGAGGACATATAACTTACCCAATGTACACATATGTATTTATATTGCACACATGTATATGTATTACCCAATGCTTGCATATGTGTACATGCGTACATTGAGTGTGAAGCAGTAAATAATGACATGCCTACATAGACGGTATGAACCTATACAAGAAGTAAAAACAATCTATCATTAAAATATTAAATACAGAATACTCCCAATCAGAGATAGACGTATACTTCAAGAGCACTGATGCCGCTGTAAGGAAATGAGTTTTGGCTCCCCGCTCCACTAAACCCTTCCCCTCCATAGGGAATGTAAGTAAGAATGGCAAACTACACTTAGCATGCAAGAACTATATTACACCCGTTCCCATGATGCACACCCTCTCACTCCATCTCACATGTTTTCTTTTTCCCTCACCTTATTCACATGGTTTTTCCCTGTCCCACCCACCCACCCAAATCCCTCCCCCCCCCCCCCCCTCTTTGTTCTTTTCTCCCTTCTTCCTCCCTCCCTTTCCCTGTACAGATTGGTGACGGCTGACGCTCCTGCGCCTATGGCTCCCTCTGAGTTAATGTCGCATATGATGTTATTATATCATACCATTTTTATTTATTGCATATTTGCCTTTTCTTTTCTTTTTTACTCTTAATATAGAAAGCTCCTGAAGAAGCGTCTTAGGACGCGTAACATGTAGAGCAACTGCAAACAAGCTGTCTTTCTGTATGACTGAACTGCTCACTCATGGTTTCCTTCTGTTCGTTTACTTTGATGTCACAATTTTCCAAGGAAATTTGAATGATTGCATTTAAATATAGTGACTCTGTTGGAACCACATCGATATTACCTGAGCATATTTGTACATCAGCTTGTTAAATACTTCTATATTATGCTAGACTGTTTTTCCAAACAATCTGTTTTAGATTTTTGACTTATTATTTTTGCATTTATATTTTATGTTTTTAATAAAAAAACTTTTATATAGATCATACGCCTAAAAAGTCCATCATTCTCCAACATTAATCTGTTGAAAAAACTTTAGTATTAGGACACTTGTTTAATAATAAAAGTAAATAGAACAAAACGTAGTCAAAACATAGCCAGAGTTCAGGAACTGGAACGGTTAGTTAGACAAGCCAAATGTCAAGGAGCCGGAGATGAGCGTAGTAAAACAGCAAGCAGGATCTGGAGCCAGAAGGGATGTCAGCCGAGCAAGTCTTTAAAGCGGTTATGCACTCTGTAAAAAAAAAAATTTTTTTTTTTTTAGACGGGATATAAAGGATGCTTACCTTTATTGGGGGGACTCACCTGTTCCATCTTCCATCTCGATCGCCTCCGGTTTTCGTCCGATGAAGATCCTCGTCTTCTTCTTTTGTGCTGGGGGCCATCTTGCCTGTGGGCATGTGAAACACCCACAGGAACTTTAGATGGCCCAGCATGCACCGCCGTTACTCGCGCGTGTGCAGTAACGGCACATCTGCCGACATCTCACGAGATTTCGGCAGATGCGGCCGAAATCTCGGGAGATTTCGGAAGATGTGGCCGAAATCTCGCGAGATTTCGGAAGATGCCCGCACTGACTCCTGGGATCAATGACACCAGATCCCAGGAGACAGTGCGGCGTGACGACGATCGACGCAGAGACCCCGCCCGCCGCCGCAGAGTGAGAAGACCGGAAGTTTTTAATTACAAGGTAAGTAAAAAAAAAAAAAACATTTCATTTAGTACTCTTTGCCTGATTTGGAAGGCAAAGAGATTTACTAAATGAAATGGGTGCCGAACCGCTTTAACAAGAAAACAGGAGAGCGTCTCTGTGATGTTGACTAAGGCGAAGGCAAAGATCCTCTGGGCTGGACGGCTTAATTAGGCAGGACTGACGAGCGGGATATCATCAACAGCTGAGTACCTGTGGAGAGATAGGAGCTGTCAATTAGCCGACAGCTGAGCGGCCAGCTCAGAGAAGGAAGGGCTGAGCCCAGCCCTGAAAATACCCCCTCCTCAACGACCCCTCCCCCTTGGAGGACCACCAGGCATGAGGGGAAAACATCTATGGAAATCACAGAGGATGACAGGAGCTTGTACATCCGAGGATAAGACCCAAGAGTGTTCCTCCGGACCATACCCCTTCCAATGCACCAGGTACTGTATGTGCCCATGGGAGTCAACAATGGACTGTACTTCATGCTCCTCATGGTTCTCAGACTGTACAGGGTGGGGACGAGGCACTGAGGTGGTAAAGCAGTTGCAGGCCAAAGGTTTTAATAAGGAGACATGAAATACATTCGAAATACGCATATTAGAAGGAAGGTCTAATGTGTAAGCCACTGGGTTAATCCTGCAAAGAATACGGAAAAACCCAATAAACCGAGGTGCGAACTTCAGTGAGGGAACACGAAGTTGGCGGTTGCCAGATGACAGCCAGACCCTGTCCCCAACCTGGTAGGAAGGCACGGGCAGGCGTCTGCGGTCAGCATGGAGTCTGTACCTATTATTAGCATGTCGCAAAGCCTCCTGGACTTGTGCCAAAGTGAAACGAAGACCACGGCAATGCTCCTCTAATGCAGGAATACTCTTTCGGAACAAACAAGGCAGGCAACATGGAAGGTTGGAAACCATAGTTCACCATAAACAGGGACAATTGGAAAGCAGAATTCAAGGCACTATTGTGAACAAACTCTGCCCAGGGTAATGGGTCTGACCAGTTGTTATGATGGTCAGAAATATAGCAACGTAGGAATTGCTCCAAGGACTGGCTCGTTCTGCGGCCCCATTAGACTGAGGGTGATACGCAGAGGAAAAAGCAAGCTGAATTCCCAACTGTGCACAAAAGGCTCACCAGAACCGGGACACAAACTGACTACCCCTGTCCCAGACAATCACCTTGGGTGGCCCATGTAAGCGAAAGATCTCCCAAGCAAAAATGGAAACCAGTTCCTTAGAAGTGGGCAACTTCTTAAGTGGAATACAATGAGACATTTTTGAGAACCGGTCAACCGCCATAAGGATAACATTGCATTTTTGTGGTGTGACTCAGTGGCAAATAGTTTGTCAAGGAGCCGGGTGAGGTGCTCACCCCGTTCCCACTTGATCCATGAACCATGTTTAATGAGTACCCCTCGAAGAACAAAGTAGTATAGCCTGGGTCACAGTCTGAGCGAACGTTGGTTTGGAAGTAGAGATTCTGCTCATTTGCTAGTATCTCTGGCACCTGTAGGAGACTCTTGTTAAGTCTCCAACAGCAGGGTCTGGAGGAGGTCGTCTCTGAGAGTACATACACTAGGGAGGTAGGGGCATGGTCAGACCATGTTTTGTGACCGATGGAGGAATCGAGTACAGCATGTAGCTGGCCATGTGGAATTCGAAAATAGTCTATTCTGGTATATATCTTATGCGGGGAAGAGTAGAACGTATAGTCCTGTTCCCCCAAGTGCTGCAGTCTCCAAGCATCAACCAGCTGTGCTCTATGGAGGGATTGAGCTATCCATTTCCAGGAGCTCGGAGGGACAGGTGTCCACAGAGGGAGTGTCCACAGAGGGGAGCAGGGGGACATTAAAGTCTCCACCGAGAATTAATTGCCTCTTGCTCTAGAAGTTTCACTAGGGTTTGGTGAATAAAAAAATCCTGATAAGCGTTAGGGGCATAAAGAGTTGACATCGTTTTTTTAAATCCAAAAGGTTATTATTGAACAAAAAGAAAACATACAGTTCAATTTACAGCTCTCAACACATTTGCAAATTAAAGGGGTACATACATTCCTGCAGGAAGGGCCAACAACATTTCAACAATTTTACAACCCATTCTTCCATCCTCCTGTATTGCAGAGACAAGACTCTGTGTAACCTAGGCCTGTCGTAGCGTATGTATGCTGAATTATCCATGCTTAATATCCTAGAACAGATATCCAGCCAGCATACACCCTCTCCCCCTGGTGTCCATTATTATTACAGCAATCTGTATATGATCAAGTCCACCGGCGCAAGGCCTGGTGTATCCAGCCAAAGAGCCCATAGTCTATCGTACTTTTCTGGTCGTCCCCTGTGTTGAAAAACATATTTTTCCATCCTAATAGTATCCCCCATTTGTGTTATCCATACCCTTAACGTAGGAGGCTCTCCCGTCTTCCAATGCCGGAGAATCATTTTGCGTGCCTGGAACAAGGCCCTGGCCACCCCCTGCTTAACTATGTCTGTCATGGGAACGTCGTCAAGGATCCCAAGTATACATGGCTTTGTGTTGGTTGGTATAGCAAGTTGATATGCTCTGTTAACTGTGGCTACCACCCCCGTCCAGAATAAGTGGAGTTTAGGACACCTCCACATCAGGTGAATTAAGTCTCCATGGTCTCTCGCACATCTAGGGCATCTAGCGTCCTGTCGTACCCCCATTCTAAAAAGTCTGTCAGGCGTGTAGTGCACTCTGAGCATAATATATAGCTGGGATAGTTGTTGGGCGACATTGACTGAGCACAGTTGTACTGCCTGAAGTGCTTGCTCTCAAACTTCCCCACATCCCTCTCCCATTTATTAAATGCCGTCTGCGGGAATCCCTCGAGGTAAGTATGAAGAACCGTGGAATATATTCTGGAAATGAATCCCTGAAATTGCAATACATCCTCCATTAATCTGAAAATCGGGGTCGGTGAAAGAGTCCACAGGGCTCCCCCGGCTTGTGCCCTCACTGCATGCTGCAGTTGTAAATAGTAAAAGAGCATAGTCTGCGGGAGTTGAAATCTCTCTCCCTCAAGTCAGCGAATGGAGTCAGGCTACCCGCGGTGAAAATGTGCTTCACGTGAGTTATGCCGTGCCTCTTCCACCACGCCCCCCCACAGTCCAGAGATAGTAATTCCTCAAAATACAAGTGGGATACCGTTTGTTTGATTTTGCGTACGCTAGGGCCTCCATACCTGTAGGTACATCTCCATGACCAGTAGCCAAACACATCAGGGCCCTGATGGGTTCGGATTGAATGGGCGTCTCCCCCCCCCCCCCTTCCTTTGTTGGCATAGCCCTGGCAATATGTTGTACCTGGGCTGCCAGGTAGTAAGCCTCCTTAGGCTTTTGGAGCTGTTCCAGTTTTATCCGTGGGGGTTTATCTAGCCATATAAAACCCCTAAAGATTGAATTAATAATTCTGAACATTTTTAGGGGAATCACCATAGGCATGTTATGCAAAATATACAGGAGTTGGGGCATGAAAATCATCTTTATTAAATTTATCCTGCCAACCAGGGACAGATTTTGGTCCTATCTCGAATCCTATTTAACAGTGGGGTCAAATTGAGTAAGATATAGTCAAGTGGTTCCCCTGTGACTTGTATGCCCAAATACTTCATGCCAGTGGATACCGGTATATTATGTAGTGCCTGACCAACCCTGTCCGAGGTTTTATCCAGCAGTAGTAATGACGATTTCGACCAATTAATGGTCAGACCCGAGTAAATTCCAAGATTTCGGATTATGTCCATGGCACCTCTAAGGAAGTCAGATGTGTCTCCCAGGAGTGCATGGTGTCGTCCGCGTAAAGCATGAATTTTTCCTGAAGGTCTCCATACTGAAAACCACATACCACCTCACTTGCTCTAATCAGGGCTGCCATGGGTTCGATGGCGATGGCGAAGAGTAGGGGCGACAACGGGCAACCTTGACGGGTGCCTCTGTGCAGGGTAAATGGGTCAGATACGTGTCCCGCCTCTCTTATAGTTGCCCGTGGTGAGCAATACAGTAGCTTCACCCAGGCCAAAATACCCTTCGCCAAAGCCAAACTTGCCCATAACAGCCCATAAATACTCCCATTCCACGCTGTCAAATGCCTTGTGGGCGTCCAAGGAAAGCAAGGCTCTGTCCCCCATATTATCAGATTGTGTTTGGATGTTCAGTAATAACCTATGGAGGTTAATGGCCGTAGATTTTTGAGGCATAAAGCCCGCCTGGTCTGAGTGGATAATGGTGGAAATGGCCCCATTGAGTCTAATGGCCAATACCTTGGCCAGTATTTTGATATCACTCTGCTAGAGTGATATCGGTCTATATGACCCTGGATCCAATGGGTCCTTACCTGGCTTTAAAATGAGGACTATACTGGCTCTGGTCATGGAGTCGGGCAGTCGCTGGGATTCTTTCGCGTAGTTAAGTACTTTCAAGAGGCGAGGTAGAATTACCTCTTCATATTGTTTGAAAATTTCCATCGGGAGACCGTCATCTCACGGTGCTTTAGAATTAGGGAAGAGACTAAGAGCGCCCTGTAGTTCTTGGAGAATTATTGGGGAGTCAAGGAGTGCACGCTGAGAGTCAGACAGTTCAGGTAGCCCAATGCTCTCTAGATAGTCTCCCAGGTCAGTAGTCGAGTAAGTCACTCTGGAACGGTATAAGTCAGAGTAGAATTTTACTAGTTCCGCCATGACCTGAGTCTGGTCATTTACCAGTTTCCCACCCTCTGTGCATAGTGCTCCAATAGATGGAGACGTCTGTGACGCCTGTACAATTTTGGCTAGTAGACGGCCCGTTTGTTCTCCCTCCTCGTAAAAGAAACTTTTCCTATCGGCTGTTTCCCCTGAGATGCGGGTAACCGCTTCTTGAGCAGCCACCCACGCGGCTCTAGCTGCTTCCAAAGGGTCAGCAATGTACTCTGCCTGTTTCTTAATAGCATGTGTTTTAGACTTAACAGCCGTTACTTCTGTAATCATAATGCCCCTGAGGAATGCTTTAAACGTTTCCCAGGTCAGTATGAGATCCGGGTGATCGTCGTGACGTCTCCAAAAATCGGAAATCTCGGCCGACACCTGACACTGACACCCGACAATAAATTGAGCCAGAATGCATTAAGCTTCCATGGCGCCCTAGGTAAGTTCACAACCGGCCTGGCAAGCATGGAGACCAGTAAAGGCGAGTGATCCGACACCCCCCTTATCAGGTAGACAATGTCCTGCAACAGTCGCACTGTTTGAGGCGTGCAGAGACACAAATCAATCCTGGAGAGGGAGAGGTGGGACTTCGAAAAACAAGAAAATTGTTTCTGGAGCGGGTTCCGACTGCGCCACGGATCCACCCATCCAAACTCCTCCGTAAACTTCCGCAATACCGTTCAAGCCCTTGTGTGGGATGCCGGTGGAGGTGGATGTTTGTCTAAGACAGGATCCACGAAGCAGTTTAAGTCGCCCAAAACAACAAAGGGGACATCTGGATGTCCAAGCTGAAATGTCAGTAAAACCTGTAAAACATCTGTGGAAAAGGGGGGTGGCACATAAACAGCGGCAAGTTTACATTGTAATTGGTAAACCTTACATAGCAATATTACATAGCGCCCCTCTACATCTATCAGTTTGTCCAGCAATTGGAAGTCTATGGCATGATGTACCAGTACACTCACACCCCTTGAAAAAGAGGTGTGAGTAGAATGGTACGCACTCCCCACCCAGGAGAATCCTGAACATGAGACCGTTTTCGGTATCAAGTGAGTCTCCTGTAGTGCATAAATTGCGGGAGGGTGTTTAAGGATAGTAGTGACCATTGTACGCTTTAGGGGATTTTGAATTCCCCTAATATTGCAGGACATTACAGATACAGTACCCATTGGATATAACATACATCAATAATCTCAGGGTGTGGTGTCGTGTGGCCCCTAGGCGCTGTAGGGAGTGTGCAGCTGCGATGCGCCAAGTGTAACAAAAAGAGCCAGGCACCTGTGTTCCAGGGAAAGTACCCGAGTGTGTCCTGGAAGATGGAGCCACGTGTGGCCCAGTCCCTCCTGCTCACTTGCTGGTTCCCGTCTGAGGTAGAGCTGCAGTGCAAACATAGCAAAAAAGTGAAAAAAAGCACAACAGAAATATACAACCAAAGGGCCCCCTTGTCCCTGCGACTGCCTAGAGAGCAAAGCTCCCAGCATAGGAAGGAGAGTGACCCCATCTTCATAGAACGGAGGCTGCAGTCATTCAGTTGAGTAAACCATAAAGAGAAGGTAGGATAAGTGCAAAAAACAGTGGGTTACTCATAGCAACTTAACCCGAACCACCGATTAAAACTTCGGTTTCAACTTGTAGATACTGCGATTCAGTAATTTACTTAACTGTGTTGTAAAGTTACGTCACTTGCTCACAACGCCTGTGGAATGTAGAAGGTAATGGCTTTCCAACCCAAAGTTGTAATAACTGTGTAAGTATAGGCACTTGTGTAGGGGCAGCAAATCAGTCCCTGTCTGCTGCATTTCTGCCCGCCTGTCTGACAGTGTGTTCATTGGCATCCAGCCAAGCAGATGCCTCTGCGACACCCTCAAAAAAGTGGGCCTGGCCGCCCGCAGTGATCCGGATTTTCGCCGGGAATAGCATGGCATATTTGGCCCCCAGCCTTTGGAGGCGTTTCTTGACATCAATAAATCTGGCTCTTCGCTTTTGTACTTCTGCTGAGTAGTCAGGATAAAATGAGATACAGGCCCCCATTATTTTGGATGTTGCGTTGCTCTCTTGCCTGGCGCAGAACAATCTCCTTATCTTTATAGTTAAAGATTCTGGCTATCATAGTGGGTGGCCTGGTGGAAGGGGCCTGGATGGCACCCTGTGTGCACGTTCCACCGAATATAATGGGGTTAACACCTCCTTACCGAATACCTGCACTAGCCATTGTTCAACAACGTCTGTGGGGTCCCGTCCCTCTGACTTCTCAGGGAGCCCCACTATACGGATATTGTTCCGTCTCAAACAGTTTTTGATCTCATCAGATTTAATTTCGTTTGCTCTGGCAATTCTGTCTGGGATTTGGGCATCTCTCATCAGGGGTGTCAGCCTGTCTTCTATATCACTGATGTGGCCTTCAGCCGCAGTGGTGCGCTCCCTTGTTTTCTGTAAATCATGTCTGATAAACCCCAGCTCTTCCTTCAGGATTCCAAACTGATCTTGCAGTATGTGGACCGATGCTGTACACTTTTGTACTGCCCTCAGTATGTCTGCCAAGGAGGGTTGTACTGTCTCCTCTTCTTCCTCCAACTCCTCTGCTTCAGGGAGGCTCTGGCTGGGGGAAGCTGCAGGGCCCTGTGTCTGTGTCTCATCCTCCTGCTGCGTGTGAAACACAGCAGGGGTAGCCAGCATGTCTTCCCCCTTCCCCTGGGCTGCATGGGCTGTGAGCTTTTGTGTAAAGAAAAGCATGTCTCTGGGGGCCCCTTAGTGGCTCCCTTAGGGGTTTTAGGTGGCTTACCTGAGTCCTTGGGTTTCTGCCAGCCTCGTGTGCGCTGTGTAGATGGCGCGGCGGTGCCATGTTGGAAATCCGGCGGCCCGTTCTCGGCGGTTTTGCGGTTCTGCATACCTGCGGAATCTCCCGGTCAGGGGTCCGGAAAACACCAGGGGGGGTTCCTGCTCCGTATGGTACCCAGTTTAGGGTGATATAGCTGGCTGGGAAGAGGATCGTTGGAGGGTCAGTGTGGGAGCTTAGTGATGCACGTCCTCTCACATGCCGCTCTCGGCCACGCCCCCCAGAGTTGCCATAGTTACCTGTGTGTCGCCTATCAGTCCCTTAAGGAACACATAGCGTCTGTCAAGGTCTTTAATAGAGCCCTGATATTTCCAGGGAATTTTACTGGACAGCAATATGGAGACCCCCTTGGACTTGGCTATTGGATTAGTGGAGTGATACGTCATAGGGTAGTGTCTATTTTTGGAAATCAAGAGTTTCATTCCTAAAGTGAGTCGCTAGGATGAACTCTACATCCGTATGAGAATGTTTTAGGTCATTCATGAACATGCTTTTTTTTCTTGGGAATGGTGAAGCCTTTCACATTCAATGACACTACTTTAATACTGTCCATCGTCACCTCGGGGAGGGGGGGGGAGGTGGGCTAAAGAGAGGGGGGTAAGAAGGAGGGGAGTTAGAAGGGTAGAGTGTGAGCACAGAGAACTATCAGGGTATATTACCCAAACGTTTCTAAATGTGTGTGTAACATTGTAGCAGTGCACGGTCCCCAAATTGGTGACGCCCTCTCCTCCACCGAGCGACACCATCCAGAGTCCCACCCATCCAATATTGGGTGGGTGTTCCAGTGGTCGCCCAGGTTGACAGGGACGTCAAACAATAAAAAGCCTGTTAGAGCTTATCGGTCTGTGGGGTAGATGACCCCTCGCATCATGTCAGCAGAGCACATCAGCTGACATTGGTGCTAGATAGGCACACACCCCGCCTCTCCCTTTCCCCAAAAGCAGCTGAGGGAGGAGAAGGGAGGGGGGAGAGGGCCCCCCACCAGCAAGCCCCACACAAATCAAATTTTATAATAATCACATGTTAATGGTTCTATAGTAAAGTAATGAGATCTTCATGCAGACAATATAACATGAAAGTGATCAGGGCATGCAGGCATAAGAAAAAATATAACAATAGATTTCTTGTTGCAGTGTAGGATAAAGGATACTGAGGAGACATTACCCATATATCTTGACACTGGAACCGTGGATCCACGATGTACAGTGAAAACAATATAGTTTCTGGGTATCGGGTGGGTGGCAGGTCCCTCAGTGTAGAAGTCTGATCAAAGAGCAGATCAGCAACACCACAGGGAGGGAGAAAACATTTGGGGATAGTAACGAACAATGAGGTATTCCCGGTTCAGTAGAGAACATAGACTACTGGTGGGACTTTTAGGAAATATGACAAGGCACGCAGATCGACAGATGCACTATTCAGGGTGCAAAAAAAGAGCAGCATTCTGATTTCGGGTGAGCATCAGTTCCCTCAGTGTAGAGGCCGATCCAATAGCAGATCTGCAACGATACCTAAAGGGGGAAAACATTTCTGACTGAGAAGAGGTTTGGGCATGCAGGGAGTGGTGCAAGCAGGAACTGGGAGAGTGTGTGAGACCAGCACGCTGCAGGTGCAAGAGAGAGAAGTGGGGCGTGTAGCTACATAGCAGAACAAAAAGGATGGCGGGTGTAGGTAATAGTCATTAATATATAGAGCTGGTTATAACTCACGTGGTCCCTCCGGGGATGGTACACGAGACCGGTGGCGACTCTGTGGTCTGGGCTAGTAGCTTCCGCCAGACATGAGGGGGCCTTGGTGGCCAGATGGCCTTGGGATGGACAGCCAGTTTGGGACTGTTATTTGGTCAGACTCCAGGAAAGCGAAGAGGGCAGGGAGGGACTCCGGTGTGCGCCGGGTTAAAGTTTTCTGGTTTCTGCAGAATGTGACCGAGATGGGGAAGCCCCATCGGCAGGTGACATCAACCCTCCTGGCCAAATCGAAGAGTGGGCGAAGTAGAGCCCAACGTTGCAGTGTTGCTTTGGAAAGGTCTGGGAGGATTTTGATAGGCGCACCATCAAAATCCAGCTCCGCCGCCTTGTGGATATAGTGGTGCACCCAGCAAATCACATTGCAGGGTCTGGTCGGGTCGTTTGAAGGCCTAATGCTCTGTGGATCCAGTCCAGTTCAACCCACTCCGGGAGATTCACCCCCTTCAGGCTCTTAAATATAGCAATTGCCATGTCAGCTAGAGCTTCCACTCCCCTGGGGTCCCGGGAAGCCCCGGAGCCGCAGGTTGTTACGAAGGGCTCTGTTCCCTTATATCTTCCAAATTTAGTTGCAGGGTCACCGCAGTTTCTGTGTGGGATCTTTGGAGAGATTCCAGGGTAGTCACCTGTTGTTCTAACAGGGATAGTGTAGCTTCTCCTGCAGTGAGTCTAGCAGAGAGGGCTTGCACGTCTGTTTTGACTGCTCGGAGCTCCTTTCTGTGAATTTCCTCTACTCGTCCAATAAGGGCTTCAATGTCAGCCTTAGTTGGCAGGGCCTGTCGTAGTGATTTTTAGCTCGGCAGGTCAGGGGCACATGCGGCGAGCTCCGCGGGTCTGAGAGGAATGTCAGGATAGGCTGCAGATTTCTGGGAGGCAGCAGTCGTAAAGAACCACTGAATCTCGCCATCAGAGGGCGCTGCCTTAGTGGTCTTTGTATTCTTCTTGGCTTTCTTCTTCTTGGATGAATGCATAGTTCATTAAATGTAGCTGAGTTAGCTGGGGTATAAAGGAGACGGTCAGGAGCTCACCAGAGACACGTCTCTACTCGGCTATGTGCAGACCATGCCCCCCGGTGTGGTCTTTTATTTGTTTAAGGAATAGACGTTTGGTCCTGCCTATGTAGAAAAACAACCACTTAGGCATTTGGCCAAATATACCACTCCCACTGTTTGAAAAGTAACTCTGTGATATAGAATGGGTGTGACCATTAAGAAGAATGACCTCTTGGCAGTTTAGAATATAACATACATCGCATCTCCCACATGCAAAGTGCCTGTGTTGGATGGCTCGCCACGAGTCACAGGAGTAAAGTGGCTCCTGATCAAGCTATCCCTAATGCCGCGTACACACGATCGGATTTTCCGGCGGGATTGTCCGCCGGACTAGAGTGCATCGGACATTCCGACCGTGTGTGGGGCTTCGGCGGACTTTTTGTTCCCAAAAGTCTGGCGGACTAAGTTTTAAGTTTTGACTTAAAATTGTCGTCCGGCGGACAATCCCGCCGTCTGTGTGCTAGTCCGCAGGACTTTTGAAATGAACCTCGCACACGGAGGAAAGTCCGTTCATTTAGAACGTAACTCCAGGTAGACGGGACTAGCGAAGGAAGTCAATGCCGCCGCACTAGCCCCGTCACCTGGTATGCAAAATTGAAAAGAGGATTGGATAATATTGCGTTGAGTATTGAAGAATTATACAAAATCTGCAGACATTGCCGATACACTAGCGGAAAATGCAAAATTAAAAAAAATATAAATGTTGCGCTAAAGTGCTAGTGTTCATGAGTATTTAGGATTATCTCATGAATCAAGATTAATCGCATAAATATGAATCATAAAATATGTAAAACCATAAAACAATTGTTTAGATTGGAATAACAAGAAATGCGTGAATAAATGACCGTGATGGTGAAAAGGTGACCCCAAGAGGGGTATATTCAATTAGGGTGAACAGTAAACCATAAAAGATTATATGAAAAATAAAATATGGTGAATCATTTTTTTTTTTTTAAATATATAAAAAATGTATATATTATTTAGAACGACAAGTGGGTGAAGAACAACTGAACTATACATATATGTATACAACGGTGCAGTCCATATAGGTGACAAAAATGCTCGTGAACAGCCGTTGACACTGTATGGTGTTCAAAGTGTGTTGATCGTGGTCTTGTCAGCGTCAACACTTATTGGAATGAGGCTTATCGCCTGGCGGTGTGTTGTTTCAGCCCAGCGAAAACGGCGCTGGGCTGGGTGAACGCAGAGGCGTATCTAGTGAAAATGGCGCCTATGGCAAGAACTTAAAACATTTGAAACCCATCTTTCAGATAACCTTAACAAACGAAAAAACAGCACCCATAAATGCGGTTACATCAGCACCCATAAATGAGGTAACATCAGCACCCATAAATGCAGTAACATCAGCACCCATAAATGCGGTAACATCAGCACCCATAAATGCAGTAACATCAGCACCCATAAATGCAGTAACATCAGCACCCATAAATGCGGTAACATAACATCAGCACCCATAAATGCGGTAACATCAGCACCCATAAATGCGGTAACATCAGCACCCATAAATGCGGTAACATCAGCACCCATAAATGCAGTAACATCAGCACCCATGAATGCGGTAACATAACATCAGCACCCATAAATGCGGTAACATAACATCAGCACCCATAAATGCGGTAACATCAGCACCCATAAATGCAGTAACATCAGCACCCATAAATGCGGTAACATCAGCACCCATAAATGCAGTAACATCAGCACCCATGAATGCGGTAACATAACATCAGCACCCATAAATGCGGTAACATCAGCACCCATAAATGCGGTAACATCAGCACCCAAAAATAAGGTAACATAACATCAGCACCCATAAATGCGGTAACATCAGCACCCAAAAATAAGGTAACATAACATCAGCACCCATAAATGCGGTAACATTAGCACCCAAAAATGCAATAACATCAGCACCCATAAATACGGTAACATAACATCAGCACCCATAAATACAGTAACATAACATCAGCACCCATAAATACGGTAACATAACATCAGCACCCATAAATGCAAAAACATCAGCACCCATAAATACGGTAACATAACATCAGCACCCATAAATACGGTAACATAACATCAGCACCCATAAATACGGTAACATAACATCAGCACCCATAAATGCTGCGCCAGCGTCTCTGACACTGTACATAGGTAGAGAGGGAGTAGGATCACACGCACACACGCAAAATCGCACATGATGACTTTAAGACCCCTTTCACACTGGAGGCGTTTTTCAGGCGCTACAGTGCTAAAAATAGCGCTGGCATAGCGCCTGAGAAAAGCCTCATCTGCAAACCCAGTGTGAAAGCCCAAGTGCTTTCACACTGGGGAGCTGCGCTGGCAGGGTGTCAGAAAAAGTCCTGCCAGCAGCTACTTTGTAGCGGTGGAGGAGCGGTGAATACACCGCGCCTGCCAATTAAAAACAATGGGGCAGCGCCGCCATACCACCGGCAAAACGCTGCTGCAGCGGCATTTTGTGGGTGGATTTAACCCCTTTTTGGCTGAATAGCGCTGCTAAAATTACGGTAAAGCGACGCTAAAAATAGCGCCGCTTTACCACTGATGCCGCGGCTCAGTGTTAAAGAGGTCTAAGTCATCATCATGTGCAATTGTGTGTGTCTGTGTGTCAGGCCCAAGCAGAAGCAAGTAGCCAATCAAATATATGCTCAATATGGATTAAATAAATATGCATAGCAATAGATATTATAAATAAAGTGTAATAAAAGTGATTTGTGCAAGTAGTACCTGCTGTTGCACAAATCACTTTTATTACACTTTATTATATCTATAGCTAAGCATATTTATTTAATCCAAATTGAGCATATATTTGATTACTTTGCTGGTTACTGCTACACAGTACACATGATGTGCACATGATGATGATAAGACTGTGCTGCTGTACAAGACTAGTTACAGTACCTGCTGCTGCTGCTTGGGGGGGGGGGGGGGATTCCAATTGTTTTTCTCCCTCTGGTGTCTCATTCTTCTTCTCCTGCTCTCCAGCCTCCATGTTCTTCAAGTCCTCACTGACCACGTGACGTCACAGCACCATCAGCACGTCACACTATCACACAGACCCGGGAGACCGCCGTCCCTTTTATGTGGAGGGTTACCAGGTCCCTGTTCCACGGATAGGCTCCAAGGTTGATATGCGCGTATAAATGGCCAGCGGATGGAAATGTGGTCATCAAAAGCTCTAATGGTTCACACGTATGTGTTGGATCATAATGAGAAAAAGACTTGCATAGTGTAATACCGTAAGATATGTTTAATGTTGTAAAGAAACAGATTAAAAACACTCACATTTATGTAGCTAAAAAAAGGCTCGTAGTTTGTAGTAGATTAGCGTGGTGCTGTTGCTGGAGTCCACCCGATGCGTTTCGTCCTCTAGGACTTCATCTGGGGTGTGGACTACAAGCTCCAGCATCACACTTTTAAATAGATGGTGACCCCAATCTGAAATTGTGGTAGCTCGTACCGGAAGTAGACCTCACTTCCGGTCCGGCGGTGATATAAAGCTAAAATACTAACATTTTAATTTTCAAATGCTGTATTAATGATAATTATGCATTATTTTGCATTCCGGATTGTTATGAATACATGTTGGCATAAAAAAGGGGTGATTGCAGCGCTCCAGCGTTTGTTTTAGACACAGATCGTGGAACGCATGCCGCTCGTGATGTCATGGCGTCACTTATGCCCCATCCATGGCTAAGCCTGTTAGTACCAAGCCTCACCATGGATTAAGGGGCAGACGACCGCGCATGACGGCAGCACGCCGCGACATCACAGCCAGCCAATCCAGCGCTGGCCTGAAACCAAGCTTCGTTACGGATAAGACGGCCGACGGCCATGGTGCAACTGCGCTTGCGCCGTTCTCGACCGGATGGAGAGGGGATCATACACTGCTGACACGGTGGTGATCCCGGAAGACTTCATTGCGCTTGGAGACATAATCCATACTGGGGGCAATAAGTAAATGGTTAACATGAATTAAATAATGCATGGAAGCCAGAGTGGAGTCATACCTCTGATATGGATAGTATATTCATTAAAAATATACATTAAGAATTAAAGACAATTATAATATATGAGCTTATAATCAATTTTATATATATGTATGGACGAAAAATTGTTGAATTTACATCATTGATATTAAAATATATATAAAAAAAAAAAAAAAAACTGTATTGTGTGTGTATATATGTATGGAGGAAAGATCATTGAATTTACGTCAATGATATTAAAATTTATATATATATAACCATGTGTATAAAAACACACATAAATATATATAAAAACAAATATATATAAAAAAAAAATGTTATCAAAAATTGAGATAAAATTCCGATTAAATTCATAAAAAGGGAATTTATATTCTCATAAAAGGGTAATTAAAATGTAAAAAATATGAATATAAAAGCAACAGCTATTTATGAGTAAGAAAAACGTATATTACGGAAAGGAGAGACTGATATAAATAATGATGGTATTAAAACCAAAATTTTATTTAAAATGGAAATGGAATAAAAACGGGATCAAGCTTTATTAATAAAAGTATTAATATCCCACTCCACATTCATGCCCAATGGGGAGTGGGATTGTAACTGGTAGATCCAGAAAGTTTCAAGTTTGGATACCCCTCTGGTTTTTGCCCCACCCCTGCATGGTGCATGAATTTATCAATGATTAAAAATTGGGTACCGCGGGGATCTCGATTGTGACACTGTCGATAGTGTCTTGGAACTGTGTGTTTTATACTTCCATTTTTAATTTTGGTGACATGTTCAGTTACACGTGTGGTAAAAGAACGTATGGTACGCTCCCAACATACTGTTTAGAGCAAGGGCATGTAATTAAATAAACAACAGGAGCACGTGCAGACACTTTTGTTTGGTAATAGTAGACTAAAATTCTTTGGTGCTACGTCTACCATTTGTGTTAACAAGGCACACTGTGCATTCATGAAAAAAGGAGGGTTTTGCAGGTGGATTAATGATTGTCAATGCAATCTGGCTATTTAGTGAGGGAGCCCCCTTATAAATTACTTTGGCTTTTTCTGGTATGAGGGTACCTAAAACTTTATAATTTTTAAGAATTCCCCAATTACGTTCTAAGATGGACTTTATTTGCTTATGTTGTACTGAGTACGAGGTTAAGAAAGACCATCTAAAGTTGTCATTATGGGGTTGACGTGGTTTGTCGGCCAGTAGGGTTGATCGATCAACCTCCAATGCTTTACTTTAAATCTAGGTCAACTTCCTGCATGTTGTACCCCTTTTCCTATACCTCTGTCATTGTCATTATCATTGAGGGACGTGAACATTTTTTGTAGAGATTCACCTGGTATGGATTTAAAGGGGAATACCTACACCGAAAAAACGGCATTGGGTTCCCTCCCAAATCCATCTCAAACCCTTATCCGAGCACGCAGGCCGGTCAGGAAAGGGGGTGGAGACGAGCAAGCGCCCCCCCCCCCCCTCCTGAGCCGTACCCTCAACATGGGGGGTGCCCTGGGGAAAGGGGGCCCTGCACCCCCCACCCCAAAGCACCTTGTCCCCATGTTGATGAGGACAAGGGCCTCTTCCCGACAACCCTGGCCGTTGGTTGTCGGGGTCTGCGGGCGGGGGGCTTATCGGAATCCAGAAGCCCCCTTTAATAAATAAGATGTACCCCTACCCATTCACCAAAGGAAAAAAGTGTAAATAAAAAAACAAAATTTTTAAAAATATTTTATTGCACAGCTCCGGAGGTCTTTTTCCGTCTTGGGGGGTCTTCTCGCTGGACTTCTCCGCTATCTTCTGCTCTTTTACTAGCTCTTTCACTAGCGGAAGAGCCCGGCTTTCTTCTTCGCCATTGCCACCATCTGGGGGTCTTGTTCCCACTTCGGGGCTGCTTCAGGGGTCTCTTCTGTTCTTCTTGCCGGGCCTCCGCTTTCTTCTTCCTGCTCTTTTACGAGCGGTGGCTCGGGCTTGTGTTGCCGTCGCTGTCGCCTTCTGCTTCTTCTTTCTTCATCTGATGTTGACACGGCGCTGTCGCTTCTTCTAATGGCTCAGACGTGTTGCGCTGCCAGTTATATAGGGACAAGGGGCGAGTCACCTGCTCATGTCACATGGTGACCCAGCCCCATATGATGTCACAGTCCCAGCATCCGTAGTTTTTTTGGCGTAGGGATTTCGCTTTAAATCCATACCAGGTGACGGGGCTAGCGCGGCGGCATTGACTTCCTTCGCTAGTCCCGTCTACCTGGAGTTAAGTTCTAAATGAACGGACTTTCCTCCGTGTGTGGGCAAGTCCGTTTATTTCAAAAGTCCCGTGGACTTTGGCCAAAACTATGTCGGATTGTCCGCCAGAAAAGTCTGCGCGTGTGTGGGTAAGTCCACAGGTTCGGAAAGTCCGGCGGGTTGTCCGCTGGACTACGTCCGGCTGACGATCCCGCCAGAAAGTCAGAGCGTGTGTACGCCGCATTAGAGATGGTGCTCTTATAAATGTGATTTCAGGATAAGATTTAATGTATTTTTTAACAGTTCCATCTGCCACCAGCAGTAGCCAAAATTTGGCCAAAACATCTCTTAGCTGGGTATGTTGTCTTAATTACTCTCATTTTTTGTTCAGTATTTTTGGATTTATTAGAAGAAAGGTTTCTTCTTTCCTGCTTTGAAGGCTTTATTGTATGCCTTTTTAAGAAGAATGTGACTGTAGCCCCTGTTTTTTAATCTGGTATATAGTCTTTTTGCTATCTAATGCACAATTTCTTCTGAGTCTTATGTACTGACTGTATAGAATACTTTTGAGTAAGGACTTCGTGTGTGCGCTATTGGCATGCAGGATGGTGTTTCTTGCAGACGACTTCCAATATAGGGAGGAATACCTATCCATCCTTATTAGAAATTATTTTACGTTGGTCACAGTCCATTGTATATTTTAAGTTAAAACTATTAACAGATAAGATGTCCATAAATTGCATAAGCTCATCCCTGGTGCCAGACCAAAATAATAAAACATTGTCACTATAGCTATGCCATTAAATGACGTGCTGTAGTAGATTGGACAGGTCTTCACGTGCAAATAGCTCTTTCTTCCATTCAGGAAACAGGTTGGCATACAATGGGATACATGTCCCCATCGCAACCCCTTGCACCTGGAGGAAATGGGAGCAACCAAACATAAAAACATTACGAGTAAGGATGAATCCAAGCAATTCTAGAATGAACTGGTTGTAATAATAGGCCAACTTTCCCCTCCAGGAGGTTTTAATATTGATTTATGTGTTTTGGGCAATGCATATAGGGTTGGAATTCGAGGTTCTTTGGTGTTTAAGTAATCCCAAGTGTTTTTATCGATGAGGCCTTTTTGGTAGGCTTTCAAAATTATAGAGTAATGCATATGGTTGATACCAATCTTTGTTCCTAAGACTGTCCAGGCACATGGTTTCATAGTTCTCAACATTCATGAAACCACATTTCCCCCTTTATCTGCCGGTTTAATCACGATCTTAGAGTTATTCTGAAGAGATTTTAGAGCTTGCTTATGTCCTATCGATATATTTATTGGCCATTCTGTTGCCAAATAAATTTTTTTCAATTTCTTTGATAGTTTGTTGAACAAATGCCTAAATATTGGGGTTGTTACTGAGTACCAGAAAAGCCCTCTACTTAGGCCTGAAGTATGTAGGTGGGGGAAAGACGACACTGGGAACACAGACACCACCCAAGGGGGGGATGGGATATAGGGGTGTGTCACAGCTCCATCAGGTCATCAATGGCCTGAAGTTCATCAGCGCTAAAATTGTGTGCCCCAGAAGAGGTACTAGGAGAGATGTGCTCAACCTCAGACTGTCGTATTAAACTTTATACATTAGCCTCCTTGAAAATCTATGTCTTTGATTATCTGAAATCTGTCAGCATCAATTTGTGGGCAGAAAGTTAAACCTAATTTTTGTACCTTAACTTTGTCAGCGGATAAAGAGACAGAGGAGAGATTAATAATCTCTAACTTTGTGTCTCCATATTATCCCTTTGGGGTGAGATAATTGGTATGGGACTCGGAGAGTGATCTCGTGTCTTTACCAAAAAAAATTGGAGCTAGTTTGGGATCAATAGCTTGAGTGCTGTTGGGGAATAAAAAAAGGTTAGGATCGCGTGCCCTACTGGTTATGGCCGTAGCCATGACAGAAAAAGAGGAAGATGGAGTGCGTGCCAGTGCCGAATTGGGAACCAGTGCAAGTGAGTTATGTGTTCCTTTTTCACAAAAAAATAAATAAAAATATATATCTTTGTAAATTTTCTCCTTGGCACGCTATAATCCCAATCACCCTATTGCTACTATTTCAAATTAATAGGGATGAGGTGCCAGATATACTAGGGTCACTCAATCTCTTTTCCAAGCTAGGTTTTAATAATAATTTTTTTTGTGTGCATACACATCCATTGCCCTCCATCTTTGTAAACTGCATTTAAGTCTGTTGGCTAAAATTGTATCTCTTTTTTATTCTTTTTTTTTTTTACTAACATATTTTCATCTATTTATTTATTTTTTGTTTTGAAAGATTGACAGTGGGGCAGTCTGGAAACAAGTTTACCAGGATCTTGGAATTCCCGTATTAAATTCAGCTGCTGGGTATAATGTCAAATGTGCTTACAAGAAGTAGGTGCCATCCTTTGTTTTTCTTTGTGTTTTTCATTAGTTACGTATAATGCAAGTTGTTTTATATGTTTTTGCTAAATATTTGACTATTTATATTTACTATGGGGCAGTGTATCCGACATTCACTAAACCTTCTATGCAAGTGAATATTTGTCGTGCATGCATCTTAAATTTCATTAATTATTTTACAACCAGTGAATGTTTGAAAGTCACATTCTCTGCTTTTTAAATGTGCCCCTATGTGTTTTGGGAACATTACAAGGTTTACAATTTGAAATGAAAATTTTCTAGGTGTAGTGTATGTTAAAATCAATTGAAGGGAAAAAAAGTTATACTCTGCAGCTGGTAGTGATTTAAATAAAGGCAAGCTGGCAGCAGTTTACAACCTCACAGGCTTTACCCTTTATATAAATATATGTATATTTGATAACAATCCCCAGTTACACTTACCGGTAACAGGAATGCACACGTGGGAGATGATAGGCTCCTCCTGCCAGGAAACAATCAATAGACAAACTTTTAAAAAACCCCAGCCACCCCCTTGTCCTCGGTTGCTATAAAAGTATTCTGCACCCGTACATGAGGGGTATGCCACAAACCTTAATCACCAGGGTACATTCCTCGATCTCCATAGGGTGAGACATTGGCCTGCCATCCTGGAGGATTCACAGAAACACTGTTACCAGTAAGTGTAACTGGGGATTTTCTCCCATCATCGTCCATGACTCAACAGAGGAGAATCAAGTAACACAGGCCTACTTTAAGGTTGGACCACTGCTTGCAGGACTTTCCTGACAAAAGCTAGATCCTGCTGTGACAATATTTCCAATCTGTAGTGCTTCACAAAAGTATCTTGGTGGGACCAGGTGGCTGCATTGTGGGATGCTGCCAGGATGCTGCCAGGGCTCTAATAGAATGTGCCTTAAGGCATGCCGGTACTGGAGTGATGGAATTTTTATAGGTTAAAGCAATTGTCTGCCTGATCCACCTAGCTACTGAAGTCTTTGAGGCCTGTAGGTGTTTCCTAGACCTACTATACAACATTAACATATGGTTGGAGCATCTGAAATCTTTGACTTTTTCCAAGTAAATTGAGAGACATCTCCTAATGTCTAAGCAATTGAAGCTCTTCTCCTTTTCGTTCTTGGGGTTACAGCAAAAAGAGGGAAGGATAATTTCCTGTGATCTATGAAAGGTCAAGACCACCTTAGGCAAGTATATAGGGTCTGGCCTTACAATAACCCTATATGTTAATGCCAACAAAAAAAGGTTCCCTAATGGGAAGACTCTGCCGGTCTTTGATTCTTTTAGCCATCGTAATAGCTAAGAAAAAGCGAATTTTAGGGACAAAAACGTAAAAGGAATCTCTTGCGATTGGTTCAAATGGATGCCTAGTTAGTGCCCCCAGTACTATAGTCAAGTCCCACTGGGGAAACCTATCCTTCATTACTGGCATAGCTCTTTCCCTAGCCAGAAAAAAAAAGTCTAAAGGCTCTTTTGTTAACCTTAACTCAAGAAATACTGACAATGCAACAACTTCTGCTTGAAGAGTGTTAAGTGCCACACCCTTCTCTATCCCATTTTGCAAAAAATCCAGGATGACAGGGACTGACGGGAAGTCTACCCGGTTTTCTTTAACACCATTCTCAAAAGACTCTACACACCCTTGCATAGATCTGTCTAGTAAACGGGTTTCCACTCATGAGGAGTGTATTGATTACTCTATCCGCGCAACCCCCCCGTCTAAGGATCTGACACTCAAGAGCCACACCATAAGCTGAAAAGATTGTGGCACTTTGGATGTCGAAACTGTCCCTGAAGCAAAAGATCCAGACGAACCGGCAGTTTCCGAGAAGGGGGAGACTGAAAATGTTTTTAGCTTCGCAAACCAAGTCCTCCTTGGCCACTAGGGGGCTGTCAGCAGGAGGTAGCACTTTGAGCGACTCCAGCTTCTGAAGTACCATGGGGATCCGTGCCAAGGGTGGAAAAGCATAGGCCAACTTGAAATCCCAGGTTTGGGCTGAGGCATCTGTGTCCCCAGACTACCTTATAGTTGCTCCTGTTGGCTAACACAATTATTGCCTTACACCTCCTGGTTCAGCGCCCAATCTCCCTGATGGCTGAGATAGTCTGCTTCCTTGTTATTTGACCCCTTTATGAGCACTGCTGAGATGAAGAGTACCCTTTTCTCTGCCTCGAAAAGTATTTCCTTTGCCAAGTTCAGGAAATGTTTGGACCTTGTACCCCCCCTGATGGTTCAGGTATGCCACAGCAGTGACGTTGTCCGACATCACCTGTACTTTCTTTCTGGTGATCACTTTTTGGAAGGACTTTAAGGCTTCTACCGCATTCAGTTCTCTGAAGTTGGAGGAGGCTTGGCTGACTGTCCTTTCCCAGGCCCCTTGTGCCTGCCCCTTTCCTAAATGGGCTCCCCACCCTAAGGTACTCGTATCCTTGGTGCCCTTTAACCGCTTCCCGACCGGCCACTGCATATATACGTCAGCAGAATGGCACGGGCAGGCAGAATCACGTACCTGTACGTGATCGTGCATGTGCCTGCCCGTGGGTCGCGCGTGCGCCGCTAGCGGCGCGCTCGTGACCCGGTCGGGAGCTCCGTGACCCCGGCCGCGGGACCAGCGGACCCGATCGCCGCTGGTATCCCGCGATCGGGTTACGGAGTGGAAGAATGGGGAGAGGTCTATGTAAACAAACCTCTCCCCGCGCTTCCTACACTGACTGTCAGTGATCGGCGGTTCCCTGTCATCGGGAACGCCGATCAATGATGTCAGACGTACAGCCACGCCCCCCTACTGTAAAAAAAAACACAACACGTCACACTGACTCCTCCCCGCCCCCTAGTGGTTAACCCCCTAACTACAACTGTCATTTACATAGGAATCAGTGCTATTTAAATAGCACTGATTGTTGTATAAATGACAAATGTCCCAAAAATGTGTCAAAAATGTCCGATGTGTCCGCCAAAATGTTGCAGTCACAATAAAAATCGCTGATCGCCGCCATTACTAATAAAAAAAAAAATATTAATAAAAATGCTATAAAACTATCCCCTATTTTGTAAACGCTATAACTTTTGCGCAAACTAATCAATAATCGCTAATTGCGATTTTTTTTACCAAAAATATGTAGAAGAATACGTATCGGCCTAAACTGAGGAAAAAAAAAGTTTTTTTATATATTTTTTGGGGATATTTATTATAGCAAAAAGTAAAAAATATTGCATTTTTTTCAAAATTGTCGCTCTATTTTTGTTTATAGCGCAAAAAATAAAAACCGCAGGGGCGATCAAATACCACCAAAAGAAAGCTCTATTTGTGGGAAAAAAAGGACGCCAATTTTGTTTTGGAGCCACGTCGCATGACCGCGCAATTGTTAGTTAAAGCGACGCAGTGCCGAATTGCAAAAAGGGGCCTGGTCCTTTGGCTGCCAATTGGTCCGGGGCTGAAGTGGTTAATGGATTCCACTGTGCCCAGGGCTTGGCCACTGAGATTGTCCTGCACTGTCCACCACAACAGAGGACCTTACCAGATGGGAAAGCTAGGAAGGAAAAAAATTGAAGGTCCCTGAAGTTTAGTTGGGCACCTGGCACTGCAGGGATACAGGTCGCCATTAGCTCCAGTACCCTCATGATGTCCCTCCTGATACATAGTGAGCTCCCACTGACATCGCTATATTCTCTACTTTTTCCTGAGGAAGGAACAGCTGTTGTGTTCTTCAATCCACAAGAAAGCCCAGAAAGGGTTTCACCTGTGACGGTACTAGGGAGGATTTCTCCGTTTACCAACCACCCCAAAGTTTCTAAGGGGGAAACCACTGTTTCCACATCCTCCCTCATCTGAGTAGCTGAGTGGCATAGACCAAAAGGTCATCTATATATGGAAAGGGGGCGTGACCACATCAGGCATTTAAAAGGATGAGTCTCACAGAGCTCCCGTGTAGAATCCTGTCAGCAATCCTTTCCCCAGCCGAAAAGGGCTTTGCACTTGGTACCATCTTCCTCATGCTGCCGGGAAAACACAGGTGCCTTCTGAGTCCCATTCCGACACCGCCATGACCTGCTAGAACAGGTAAGAAGCGGCGGGTCCTGACACCCTTCATGGCGCTGCTGCAGCTCCTGCCACAAAGGATACAGAGAGGGAGCAGAGAAGCCCAAGGACATGGGAGCTAAAAGTAAGTCTACCTGCTCAGCAGGAAAAGACAATCCGGGGGACATCGTGTACTACACCAGAAAGCTCTCAGAGCTGCAGGGGCAGGGTGCAGCCGAGGAAGCCAGACATTGCGGAGGCACAGCAGAAGACTGATTATGAGCAAGGGGCAGAGGCAGATACCATGTCTTTGCCAGATACTGAAAAAGCAACAGGCAGTGAGGAACAGCCAACCCAGAGCCAGATTCTACAGGCAGTTCATAAATGTACAGCTTCAGTTAACACAGTAAAGGATTGCCTGGGAAGTCTAACTGAAGAAGTAGCCCTCCTTAGACAGGATCTGCAAAAAATCAGTGAGAGAATCACTGCTGCTGAAAGTCGCATAAGTGACCTTGACGATAAGCTTCCGCCTCTGATTGCTGAATCTTGCTCCACAGCCCGGATGGCACTTGAGAATAAAGATAAAGCAGATGACACAGAAAACCGTTAACAACGCAATAATGTTGCATAGTGGGGCTCCCGGAGAAGGTAGAAGGGAGGGACCCCACTGAATTCATTGAGAATTGGCTTTTGGAATTTTTTGGCAAGGAAGCTTTTACATCTTTTATTTGTGGTGAAGAGAGCGCACCGAATGCCCACTAGAGCTTTACCAGGTGACACGCCCCTAGGCCGGTGCTTACTTGTCTTCTGCACGACCAAAAGAAGGTGCTACACCTGGCGAGAGAAAGGCATAACATTCAATACAATGGGGTGAAGGTCTTGTTCTACCCTGATTTTTCAGCTAAAGTACATAGCCAAAGTGCCAAGTTTACGGATGTCAAGCAAAGATTACGATGCCTGGAATTGGCATATGCCATGTTATATCCGGCTTGCTTGAGGGTTATGGCTGGCGCTAGAGCTCATTTCTTTGGCACGGCAACCGAAGCAGCTGACTGGCTGGACGACAGCCCGGAGAGGACGCAGATGCCTTAAGCTCATCTCCTTTCTCCTCTGACTTTAATTCGGTTTAATGCCTAGCCGGATATCCGTTGAATCCAGTTTTCACTCAGCTGGGGACTGTTTCTACCTACCACCTTTTGGTCCCCACGTTGCTCCCAATATTACATCTCTTCTGTATAAGATTTTACACTTTATATCTACTGTGGTTACAGTATTGCACACTATGCAATGTTTGCCCACTGCGGGGAACCAGACGATGCACTAATCACTCCCCGCTTGTGTTTTTGCATAACCATGACTGTCTGGTTTCTAGTTTAACAGTTTACAGGCACCAATTATGCCTTACCAGTTTGGACTTTGTCCACCTGTCCTTTCTACCGTTAGATATGTCACACATTACCGATCCACTTCAACTTCCAACCTGACCTAGCTGGACGCCACAGTGTGGTAGTATGACCTGCTCCCCCATCTGCTTATGTATGGGTAGCTACATACCTACAGCTCATTTTTCTTTTTTTTTTTTTATCCTTTAAGGTTTTATTGAGAAATGAGAAGAAAAATAACAAAGTGCACACATTGCAAAAAGCAGATGCAACTGCATGGGTATTTGCTATTACAGCTTATATAGGCATAACACATTTTAGATATATATTCTGGGTTTGTTCATTTTAACCAGTGTACATGTAAATGAAGCAAAACATATTTGAATAAAGAATTTTCCTCATGAAAACATAATCAGTGCAAAATTATTCAACCTGGTCTTTGACGTAACTGTTGACAAAAGCATTTGAACATCGGCATTCGGTATCACGGTTGATGCTGAGATTGGTTAGAAAAGAAGAAAGAGGGTGAGGGAAAGGTGTATAAGAAAAGAAAAAAAATATAAAGGGAAAAGGTCAGGTAATTTGCTATCTGAGCGCTATCGGTAACAATTGGCGGAAATAAGTGAGCCAAGGAACCTTTGGGGAAGAGTTCAAGTTAAGTGTGTAGCGGTTTCAAAGTCTTGAGAATATTTAAAGATCAGCCAGGTTTGCCAGGTTGTGTGGAATCTTCCCACAGTGCCCTTGTCTTGGGCTAGGGTATCTTCCATTTCATAGATGTCCCCTACTCTGTTCAACCACTCCGGGATGAAAGGCACCTGGGATGAGATCCAGTGCAGGGGAATCAGTGATTTGGCTGCATTAAGAAGATGTTTTGTCAAGGAATGTTTGTATTTAAAAAAAAAGAAGTTGGCCACGTGTAGTAAACAGCAAGCCGCATTTAAGTTTAATTTGGTTTCAGTAATCTTTTGTATTAGTTTCTGGACTTATTTCCAGAAGGGTTTAATTAAGGGGCAGTGCCACCAAATGTGGGTCAGAGTGGCCCGTTCAGACTTGCATCTCCAGCAAACTTCTGGTTTAAGAACATTCCATTTGTGGAGTTTATCAGGGGTGTTGTACCAGTGTGTCAACAGCTTGTTTCCTGCATTTTTGTGCTGATAGAGCATTTGTGTGCTAATATACAAGCATACCTCCATTTCTTCTCCGTTATTTCCTCCTTCAGTTCCAACGACCACCTCCTCCTGTGTTCACTGGCCTCCACAGATCTAGGGTGCTGTAGCCATGCATAGGCAATTGAAGTGGCCTTTTCTAATGGGGTTTTGTCATGGCATGTCTTCTCCAGGTCAGTCAGGGGTCTATGCAAATTTTGAGGGTTTTTGAATTTGAATAGGTAGCTGCGGATCTGAAAGTAGGTCCATTGATGCATGTGTGGCAGGTTCTTTTCAGATTTGAGAGATGTCCAATCTCTGAGTTTGTCACCTATGTAGCAGTCGCCCGCTAGTAGAGGAGTATACTGCAATGTCGATTGGAGTGTTATGTTACGTTTGCCTGCGATAAAATCTGGGTTATCTTTCAGTGGGGTCAATGGGCTCGGAGATGTAGTGATCTCTTTTTGTTTAGCTAGTGTATGTATTAACCCCAGTGTGGTACCAGTAAGGGGGTGCTTGCGTAAGTCAGGTGGGTAGCTACTCCAGGGGATCCATGGTTAGTAATTGGGCACAGGTCTGCTTCTAGGGAGACCCAGTCCTTCATGACAGTGCTAGTCGTTCACTCTGGCTATGTGTGACGCGTAGTAGTAGTGCTCGAAGTTCGGCAGTCCTATACCTCCCATTTCTTTAGGTTTAGTCAAAGTAGTCCGTTTGATTCTGGGTTTCTTCTGGTGCCAAAGAAATTTTAAGATAGTGGAGTTTAGGGATTTAAAGAATTTCTGGGGGATTATAACCGGCAGTGTATGCATTAAGTAAAGGAATTTGGGCAGTATAACCATCTTAATGATTGCTGCACGGCCAAACCAAGAGAAAAACCTTGTATTCCATTTTTTCAATCCTTCTCACAGCTCTTAAGGAGCGGCGGGTAATTTCTCTCGAAGATGGATTGCAATTGCGGGGTAAGCCAAGTCCCCAGGTATTTGAGTGCAGCAGGATCCCATCTAAATGGGGAGTTAGTCTTGGTTAGTGTGAGCAACCCATCAGGGAGTGAGATGTTTAAGGCCTCCAATTTTGAGTAGTTTATCTTTAAGTTGGAGATGTATCCATAATGCACAAATTCCTTTAGAAGATTGGGGAGGGTTATTGTTGTTAAAAAAAAATAGAAGATCATCGGCATATGCCGCCACCTTGAACTCCCTGTCTCGAACCTGAAAGCCATGGATTGCGGTGTTGTTTTGGATTGTTCTAATAAAGGGCTCCAGGGAAAGTATAAATAATAAAGGCGAGAGGGGGCACCCCTGCCTGGTCCCATTTGTGATGTGCACCTTATTTGATAGAATACCATTTATTTTCAATTTTGCTGATGGGTTCTGGTAAAGGGCGGATATCCATGACAACATGTGTGGTCCAAGACCTACCCGTGTGCAAACCGACAGCATGAAATCCCATGCCACCCTGTCAAAGGCCTTCTGCGCATCTGTTGAGAGGAGAAAGCCTTCAATCTTTTGCATTTTTTCTGCATGAATCAGTAGTAGCGTCTTGGTGATATTGTCCTTGGCTTCCCTTGGCTTCCCTGCCAGGCATGAAGCCCACCTGTTCCAAACCTATCAGTTTGGGAAGAAGCGGCCCCAGTCACAGGGCGAGAATTTTTGCAAACAATTTAACATCAAGATTTAGAAGTGAGATGGGCCGGTAGCTAGCACACTCTCCCGGGTCCTTGCCCTCCTTTGGAATCACCACAATGTGTGCCGAGACAAAGTCTGGGGTCACTGCTCTAGGTGTGGACAGGGAGTTCAGGGCTTTCGCAGGGAGGTCAATTAGTATGTCAATGAAGGTTTCATAATATGTGGACGAGTACCCATCTGGACCTGGGCTTTTACCTGATTTGAGTTGTTTGATGGCTTGCCTAAGTTCTGAGGCTGTGATTGGGGCTTCTAGTAAATCAGTGTCCAGACTTCCCAGGGACAGGATGCCACTTTTGGTTAGGTAATCTTGAATAATTGGCTCTCTATCACCTTCCATGTGTGATTGCCTATGTTGTGGGGGAAGATTATACAGTTTTGTGTAAAAGCTGTGGAAATGTTTGGCTATTGTTTCTGGAGACACTTTAAGTTTTCCTTTAGCATTCCTAATCCCAGCGATGTTGTTGGCAGAAGAATGTTCCCTTAATGCTTTCGCCAGGAACCTACCTGCCTTGTTCCCTGATTCGTAATAAATAAGTTTTTTGAAAAATAGCATTCGCTTAGCTCTGGAATCAAGTAGCTGCTGCAAATCTTTCCTGGCCTCTAGTAGTTTTTTTTTGTTTTTTTTTAACAACCAGCTTGGTTTTTTTATTATAACAAAAAAGAATGGTACAGAGTAAAATACAACAAGCAGTAGAATAATCCGGCATAATAGCATACAAGTACATAGCACATAACAGAGGATTATCAATAAAACAATGGACAAGTAAACAATACCCTCACTTCTTTACAGCATGACACTCAAGTGTATTTCAAACGGGATGAGGGGGGGAGGAGGGGCCATACCCCACATACACCCAGTTCCCACTCCAGGGGGGGGAGAACCTCCTTGAGGCGATGGGGAGATTTAGACTTGTTCTATCCAGGGTAACCATATACGGTCGAACTTCAGTGGGCATTTGCTGGCATATGTTAACCTATACATGGGGAGAACTGCATTAACCATAGTGTCCCAGGAAGCCACTGTGGGGGGGGGGGGGGGAGGGCGATGTCCACTTCACGAGGACCTCCTTCCTGGCATAGAATACCAGCAAAGAAATCAATAGCTTTGTGTATCTGGGTCGCTGGTCGTCCTCGTGAATGCCCAGCAGCGCCAGTTCAGGCGAGGCAGGTATGGTAAGTTGCAGTCGAGCATTAATACAGTCAAAAATCTTGGCCCAATAGCGTTGTAGACGCGGACAGGTCCAGAACATGTGCAGAAATGAGCCATCAGTGGATTGGCACTTAGGGCAGTCAGGGGATCTAAGGGGGAAAATTCTGTGCAGCCTCTGCGGCGTGTAGTAGACTCGATGTAAAAATTTGGTGTGAATTAGCTTATCCTTAGAGGAAATAAGTACCTTCGACCCGTCCTCAAAACACTCCTCCCAAGTTTCCCTATCCAGGCTGGGGATGTCATTCCTCCACTTGTCCCAGAGGGCGTCCATCTTGGGCGAGTCAACTCCCAGCAAAATGAAATACAGGGAAGATAAAGTTTTCTGAAGCGTCGCCTGTGTCAATGCATCCTCAACTGGATCCACTGCCAGGGCGACTCCTCCTTGAAATTGTGCCCTAGCTGCGTGTCTCATTTGGCAATAGCGGAACAACATGTTTCCCGGGAGGCCATGTTTGGACACTAGGTCCTGAAAGGTCAGCATGGCCCCATCCCTGACAACATCCCGGAGGACCACAATCCCATACCTAACCCATACCTGTGGGTCTGGTATCATTCTAAAGTGAGGGAGTAATGGGTTCTCCCAAAGTGGCGTATTGGGCGAATATTGTCGAGGACGGAGGAACCTTCTCCTTGCCATCATCCATACCTTTAAGGTCGTCTTAGTAGGGTCGGGTAGGGGTGGGCGCACCGCCGAGCCCCTATACACAATGCTTCCTAACTTCTGAAAGAAGCCCACTATTGCCGCCTCTAGGCAGGCGGCCGCATTGGACTCAGACTGGGCAAACCACCACCGCACCGTGACCAGCACCGCCGCCCAAAAGTACACCTGCATGTTGGGCAACGCGAGACCCCCACAGCGGGCTGGCAGCCGCAGTGTTGATCTGGCCAGTCGAGGAGAGGCACCCTTCCAAAGGAACGTTGCAATATGCGTCTCCAGGTCCTTAAAAAAAGGACACAGGGATCCACACCGGGGAGTTGCGGAATACATAGTTGAACCGAGGTAAGTAAAGCATTTTCAGGACGTTGATACGGCCCAGTAAGTTAAGTGGTAAATCCTTCCATTTAGAGCAGTGCTCCTTAAGCCTTGCAACAATTGGCTGGAGATTAAGGCGACCAAAGGCCCGGAGGTCTCTGGCTACCACAATCCTCAGGTATTTAAACTCCTCGACCCAGAGCAGGGGGGAGCTGGACTGAAGTTCCCGTGGGCGCGGATCCAGTGGAATAAGTACAGACTTGGACCAATTGATCCGGACCCCTGAGAACCTGCTAAAGACATCAAAGACCCTCAGGGCCTCCTGTAGGGAGGTATCTGCGTCTTGCAAATACAGCAGCGCATCATCTGCATATAGCGAAATTTTCTCCTCCAGAGGGCCAATTTTCAGCCCCCGAATCCCTCTAGCCTCACGGATGAGAATGTCCAGAGGTTCGAGTGCCAAGGCAAAGAGGCTGGGCGATAAAAAGCACCCCTGCCTCGTGCCCCTCTGGAGGAGAAAATAGTCTGAAAGCGTATTATTGACACGCACCCTGGCCTTAGGAGACTTGTACAACAGGCACAACCATCGTAGAAAGTTGGGGCCGAATGCAAATCTTCTCAATACCTCCCAAAGATAAGTCCATTCCACGGAGTCAAACGCCTTCTCCGCGTCCAGAGAGGAGATGACTCTGTTGCCTCCATTGTCATGGACAGTGGCTAAATTAAGGAACAGCCTCCTGATGTTGATATCGGTGCCCTTCCCTGGCATGAAGCCCGTTTGATCTTGGTGAATCAGATCCTCCATGACAGTCAGCCGTAGGGCCAAGATCTTGGCTAGCAGCTTGGCGTCAGCATTTATTAAGGAGATAGGCCTGTAGGAGGCACAGTTTTCCGGGTCCTTACCGGGTTTGGGCACCAGTACCACCACCGCTTCTGACATAGAGTCAGGCAACGACTCCAGGGACGAGAATTGTTTAAACAATGAAACCATCTTTGGGGCTAGAAGTTCCTGGTGTACTGAGTAAAATTCTATCGGGAGGCCATCAGGTCCCGGGGACTTACCCGCCTGCATACAACTTAGGGCCTTCTGCACCTCTTCCAATGTGATCTCCTCCTCCAGAGCCACACATTTAGCTGGGTCTAAAGTAGGAAATGACACAAGATCCAAGTAGCTAGATAAGTCACCAGCAGAGTACTCCGCCTTAGAAGAGTACAGCTCCTGGAAGAAATTCAGAAATGTATCACCAATGGCTTCCTGGGTGGTCAGGAGGGACCCATCCGTCTCCCGCAGCCGACCAATGTGTGTGGTTGCAAATTGCCCCTTGGCCAACCAGGCAAGAAGTCTCCCATTCTTGTCCCCAAATTCAAACACCCTCTGGGCACTAGCTAGCATTGATTTCTTGGTGAGATCCACCCTAAGTAAAGAAAGCCTGCTCAGAGTGAATTGCCATGAGGCGTAGTTAGTCGGGCTTGGGTCATTGACATATGTACGCTCCCCCTCTTGGGCCTGCAATTCGAGTTGCTGGAGAGACTGCACAGAACTTCTCTTCTTGTCACGTATGCGTCTAATATATTCCCCCTGCACCCAGGCCTTGAAGGCATCCCAGGTGACTAAAGGACTAGTGGAATCAGTGTTATGTACCCAAAATTTATACAACCCTTTGGGGATGACCTCTTGAATGTCCGGCTCCATAATCCAGAATTTGGATAGCCTCCACAGTTTCTGACCCCCATCTGCTGCCGCACACACCGTGACTAATATAGGAGCGTGGTCCGAGATGCCACGAGGGAGGATCTCCATAGAGACCGTCTCCCGTAGCAACCCGGGAGAGGCAAAGGCCATGTCCAATCGTGACAGCGAGCGGTAGGTGGTTGATAGGCATGTGAACTGGGCGTCAGAGGGGTGGAAGTGTCTCCAAAGGTCAGTCAGACCGAAGGAAGTTGCCCATTGCGACAACCCAGTACAGTGGGTGGCCGCAGCATGCAACCTATCCCTATCATTAGCCATTACTAAATTAAAGTCCCCCACTAGCAAAACCCTATCCACATTATACTGTACAGTTATAGACATGAGCAAGTGTAGGAGTGCAGGATCCGCCGGAGGGGGTAAATACAGCCCAATTATCACATAGGGGAAACCCGCTATCAAAGCATGCACGAGGACATACCTCCCATCCGGGTCAATCTTAAGGGCTAGCACAGTAAAGTCAAGGGACTTGTGCACCAGCACACTTACCCCCCTAGCATAATTCGAGTAGGTGGCATGATAGTGCGCACCTACCCAGGCCCTTTTCAATGCTACAATCTTAGATCCGAGCAGGTGGGTTTCCTGTAGAATGCAAATTTTGGGGTGATGTTGTTGCAGAAATCTAAACACAAGGGAACGTTTTACAGGCGAATTAAGACCCCTGACATTCCACGATAATACCGTAAAGTTAGCCATAGTCTCCTATCATCCATAAATAGCTGGCACCGATTCTCTCAAGTGTCCCCTGGAGCTATCGAGGAGTGCCACCCTCCAATCCCCGCCAGGCCGAATATACCATCAGCATAGGGCAATGGGGGGGCGGCACGTCTCTATTCATCCACCTGTTGCATATGAGTGCATTAGTCACAAAAAAAACAACCAAGAAACAAAAAGGAACAAAACATAAAAAACTGAGGATAGCAACGGCCATCCAACCCCACCCCCCACCCCGTGCCACTCCTAACAGTGGAGGGCACATGAGTCCCCAAACAATTGAACCCAGTTCAATCCAGTAACTTCGTTGGGAAGTAACGGTCCACCTTACTGCAGAGGTGCTGGAAACAGTAGTGCATAGCATAAAAATGGTTAAATCAAAATTAAAGATAACAAAAATGAAAGGGCAAATACCCCAAAAGAATGAGAAGCGCCGACACCCGGGGTGCCCGTTCCAGTGGCTTCCTTCAAGCAGGTGTGGAGGTAGGTACGGGGCTCATTCGCGTGCGGGTCGCCATTTCAACAGGGCCTAGTAAGTCCTAACAAGGGAACAGTGTGCTAGGCAAAACCCAGAGCGTAAGCCCAAATCCCAGCAGTAGTCATACCCCGTACCTCCAATATCATAGTACATCGTAGGCCCTTCTTGGTCCGCAGCTCATCCGGTTCTCCAGGGAGGTGGATCACATTTTACGGCGGTAGGGTCTCCATCCAGGCCTTGGCATCTTTGGGGCTGGTAAATATCCGGACTGTCTCGCCGTCTACCACGCGGAGCTTAGCAGGGAACAGGATGCTGTAACGGATTCCTTTGAGGCGGAGGGCAGCCTTCACCGTGTCAAACGACCGTCGTTGCTTTTGGGTTTCCATGGTGTAATCTGGGAACAGCATGAGTCTGGTGTTGCGATAGGGGACCTCTCCAGCAGCACGCGACGCTCGCAGCAGCTCATCTCTATCCCCGAAGTTAAGTAGCCTCAGGATGAAGGTGCGTGGTGGGGCCCCCTCCGGACCTGGTCTTGGCGGGACTCGGTGAGCTCTCTCCACTGTAAAGTGCGGTGATAACTGCGCCGCAGGGAGGATCATTCTCAGCAGGTCTTCCGCGAACAACGAGGGATTCCTCCCCTCTACTCCTTCCGGCAGTCCTATGATTCTGGGGTTATTCCTCCTGCTTCTATTCTCGGCGTCCTCCGCGCGGTATTCCAGCACCTTCACTTTTATCTGTAGGGTCCGGATAGCCGCCTCGTGGTCTGCCACCGCATCCTCCGTACCGCTGACCCTCTGTTCCACCGATGTAATCCGGGTGCGGATCTTTTCGAGATCTTGCCTCATTAGTCCCACATCAAGCTGGACAGCCTCTATTTTATTGGTGAGGGTCGATTGGCAGAGGGTGATGGCAGCCATCACTTCAGGGATGCCAGGCGGAGCGGTCTCTTCCTGCTCTGTTTGAGACGCCATACTGCTAAGGTGCGGGAGTGTGGGCCCCGGAGACAAGGCCGGGGTGGCTACTGCTTCCACACGCGGAGGAAATTTGTGTTTCTTGCCCTTCTGTGGGCCACCGGAACATCTAGACGGCATACAAGGGTATGTATGAGGCAAGTTGAGGTATTAAAATCCAAATTTCGGATAATTTAACGGGTTCTCGTCCAGCAGAGCTCTGAAACACGTCCGCTCAGTTCAGCATCCCGGCCACGCCCCCCTCTAGTAGGTTTTTAGCTGAGTCTATCGAGAGTGATTTGTTTATGTAGTGATTCTAAGGAATTGATCTGTGATATCAAATTCTTTATTTTAGCTTCCCTCTCTTTTTTCCGTCTGGATCCCAGTTTGATCAGTGTCCCTTGAATGGTACACTTATGTGCTTCCCAGACTGCCAATGGGTCTGCCTCTGGGGTAGCAGTGCATTTGAAAAATTCTTTCAGATTGTCGGTTATAATGGGCAGGAGCGTCAGGTTGGTCAGCAGTGATATGTTGAGTCTCCATGTTGGCTGCTGACACGTGGCGCTCAGTAAGTCCAGAAAGATGGAGATTGGGGAATGATCCGAGATTGTGTGGATGCCTATGTGTGCCCCAGTCACCTTTGGAAGGTCTCTCTGTGAGATATACATGCAATCCAGCCTAGCATATCTAGCATGTGGTGTGGAGAAGTGTGTGTAGTCTCTACCTTCTGGGTTAAGGAAGCGCCACGTGTCTACCAGTTGTACGGACTGTAAGAGGGATTTAAGTTTTTTGAGAGTCCTATAGGTAATACAAGTTTTCCCATTGGAGGTGTCTATGAGGGTATTTAGAGGGGCATTAAAGTCTCCACCTAATATCAGACAGCTGACCGCAAATCCCTGGAGTTCTCTGATAATGTGTTGATGACAAAATATGATGTGGGCTTTGTTTGGAAAATAAACATTTGTTAGGGTTATTGGGGTGCCCCCTTAAGATCCCTTCAAAAACACAAATCTGCCCTCTGTGTCACACATTTGTTCAGATAACTCAAAGGGAACGTACAAAAAGGCAGAGAGGGTCCACTAAATGATACAGCACCTCATCCCTTAGTATAAGAGTATCAAAAAAAGGGGGGGGGATGGTGGAGTAGGGATTATAGCAGTGCTAAGATAATATAAGAGAGTTGGGGCGGACTCACAGTTCAAGGCTCGTAATACTCGTTAGTTAATAAAACAATTTTTATTACATATAGACAGTTATATCAAAACATACAAGGAGAAGAATATATATGTATGGAGAAATATTAACAATATATATTTTTCATAGTAATACTCAGTTAGATGAATCAGGGCAAATGATTGAGGTATCACTTAAAGAATTTTTTAACAATCAAAGGTATTGAGAACAATACATGGTCAATGATAAAGTTAAATTATGCACATAAAATTGGAAGTAGGATTCACATTTAATGTGGGAAAACGACCTAAGGTAGACTGATTTAGTCTTTGTAGACTGTTCCGACATGTTTCGCCATAACAATGGCTTCCTCAGGGTATGTCTACTTTGCGTAATTGGTGTATCTGGTAAGAGAAGTATCAAAATAAGTTCCATTCAATGCTCAATAAAGGAGAAATTAGATACAAAGCAATATAAAGGACAAATATAATTGTAAAGTGGATTGTCACCAAGTTATCAGCGCAGAGGAAGTGCTATGGCCCCTCCTTCCCAGAATGGAAAAAGGGCCCCCTTGTGGGCCATCCCAGACTTACCCTAATAGAGGTGTGGAATAAACCCAGCCGCAGCCGCGGGGCAGGGCAGTCGTGCAGGGTGCCACAGCTGCCTAATAGAAGGCGGTAAACCCCAGATTGGACATTTGATATATTAGCTGGTTAGAAAAGAAATAAAACAAAAGATAAACGAGTAATAAGAAGCAATTTAAATAGTGTTGTGTGTCCATGAGAAATTAAATCATGGACATGACGCCATACACTATATAAGGGACAATGTCTCAAATCGTTACTTACTTTCATTAATTTTGTAGGGTGGTTGAAAAAAATATATAAAGAAGAACCGAAGGTTCTGATAGGGCGACAAAAGTTAAACACAGGAGGCACCTGAGGAGATAATAGTTGAGCAGAGAGTTACATAGTTGAACACGGTGATGGTTCAAAAATAGGGAGGATGAAGGGTTTAAAGTTAAATAAAATAAAAAAAGATCAAATACCTGTTTTTTTATTTAGAAAATGTGAGGTGCAGAGCACCGTTCTGCTTGGAAAGTACAATTGTAAACACCCTTGAAGCAAGGGAAAAAGGAAGGGAAGAGCATCCGATCGATCAAAGCTCGGCAGTGGGCTGAAGAAAAAAATACATTCAGGAGATCCTGATAAGTATCAAGTGGGTTTGGAAAAATATCCAAAAAAAGAGATAAGGAATAGGTTTGGTTTGCTTACTTGAGTACGAGCCGGTATGATGCGTCAGGTGCCTCCAGAGTCCTGTAGTGGACTAGTGTGGTGAGCTGGTTTAAATACCGCCTTCCTGATCGAGGCGGCGTGAATCCGCCCCTTGATCAGAGGACAATAGAGCCTATGCGCATGCGCGCAGCGCGTCACGGCCGGGAGCCTACGATACCCATAGTTCCCGGCAATGAGCGCACGGCGAGCGTGATGACGTCATCGCCGTTAAGACGGCGAGTGAGAAAGCGAAGGCTGGCGGTGGGCGGGCTGTGAGGGCCCGCCCTCGGGTGTCCATACTAGGCCGCTGGGCTATCCCTAGGCGTGACAAGTCCGCCCCATAGGCGGCGGCTGAGTCCAGACACCGAAATGATGGTAGGAGGGCAAGAAGAGGAGGAGGGAAGGGGGAAAGAAAGAGGAGGGGACTGAGATGGAAATAAGCCAATGAAGGCTATATATTGGCAACATTCCTGTGGGCTGAAAGAACCAGCGGCATTCTCACCGACAATAGATCCCAAATTTGCCCATACCAAATGCAATGGGAATTGAGCATGTTTTAGTCATAACTAAACAGATACTTTAACTAGATAAATCTGTAAAATAGTAAATAACAGATTTGTGAAGGTTTGAAGAAAAATCAGACAGATCAAGCCAAAATAAAAATTGGTCAAGCGTCCATTCTAGAGATCAGGGGCAATTTAGTACATGATAAGTGTGCAGTCAAAATACATTACCCATACAGTGTGTTAGGGAAGGTTTCAAAGAGGTTTCTATAATTCATATAGAGCATAATATATTAGTTACAGATAAATAAAAATCCATTCACTTTACATAGAAAATTACCTACAGATAGGGAGGAGCAGGCTTTGGCGCATGATGGCAGAGAGATCACCGGGTGAGACCTCTGGAGAAAGCCAATTGTGACCGTGAGAGAGAAGATTTCAGGTTGGAATGAAATGGTTGTTTAGAGAAAGGATTTGAAACTGATATACTCGTTCATACCTGGGTATCTGGTGGCATCTAGTGTGTATATCCACCTAGTTTCAAGTTGGAGGAGTCGGTTGTCTATGTCCCCACCGCGTACATTGAGGGGTAAATGTTCCAAAGCCGAGAATGGTATTGTAGTGGGATCAAAGTTATGTTTGAGAGCTACATGGCGATTAATCGCAGTTGAAATTTTCTTTTTAAAAAGAGGTTTTATATGGTCCTGTATGCGAATCGAAAAGGCTCTTTTTGTTTTACCGACATAGAAACATCCACATCGGCAAGTGGCTAAGTAGATAACCCCCACAGTGTTGCACATAACCCGATGTTTGGGCTTATGTAAATTCCCATTGGGAAGTAGAGTGTTAGTGGAATTGGACAAGAACATACATGAGTCGCACTGTCCACAAGGGAAGGTGCCAGATTGGTCCATTTTTTTTGGGTCATCTGGAGCATAAAAATGACTAGAGGTGAGTTTGTCACTGAGGGATGATGGTCGGCGATAAGTGATTTCTGGATAAGTTTTTACATATTGTCCTACTATGGGGTCTGATGATAGGAGGGGCCAGAATGTATTTATAGTATTCCTGATTTGAACAGACTGGTTGGAGTATTGGGTGATGAGACGTACAGGTTGATTGTGTTGAAGATTTTTGTCTCTAAAGATTAGTTCTTTCCGTTGCAAGCGTTTAACTCTATTAAATGATTGTTTAAGTAAATTATGGCTGTAGCCTCTGGATTTCAATCTTTGATATAGTTCAAAAGATGCTTGATGGAAGTCTTTATCATTAGTACAATTTCTTCTTATTCGCAAATACTGGCTGTACGGTATACTTTTGATGAGGTTTTTAGGATGGGAGCTAGATGCGTGCAATATGGTATTGCCAGCCGAGGCTTTTCTATATAACGAGGAATATAATTTACCTTCATTGTCAATAGTTATAGTAAGATCAAGGAAGGCAATTTTTTCCTGACTGGCCTCCAAGGAAAATTTGAGATTATATGTATTAATGGATATTTTTTCAAAAAAACGTTGTAGGTCTGGGTAGGTACCAGTCCAAAAGATTAAAATATCATCGATATATCTCATCCAGGAGAGGATGTACTGGGTATGGCACCTCATCTCCGGATCCAGGAGGACATCCTTTTCCCACCCCCCCAGATACAGATTGGCGTAGGAAGGGGCACATTTGGTGCCCATTGCTACGCCCTGTATCTGGAGGTAGTGGGAGGATCCAAAAGTGAAGTAATTTCTAGTTAGAATAAACTTTAGCAGAGATAAGACAAAATTGTTATAAGGTTGTGCAGTGGGGCCGAGGCATTTTAGTTGATCAGCTATAACTTCCACTCCTCTATCATGAGGTATGGCGTTGTAGAGGCATTCAACATCCAGTGCTACAAGGTAAGAATTTACAGGTAATTGCTGGTTTTCAAGGACACGTAATAGATGAATGGTGTCCTTAATGTGTGAGGGGAGTGCAGATACCAATGGGGCAAGATGTTTATCTACAAGTTCACTAGCTCTTTCTGTGAGCCCTTCACAGCCAGACACAATAGGTCTGCCTGGGGTTTTTTTTTATTGATTTATGAAGTTTGGGAAGGGAGTAAAAAGTTGGGGTTTTGGGGTGAGTTACATGTAGAAATTTCCAAGTATTGGTGTCTATGATTCCCTTTTTGGTTGCCTGAAAAATTAAATTTTGATAGTCTAAAATGTAGGACTTGATTCTGGTGGGACAAATGGATCTATACCATTCGTGGTTGTCAAGGATGTCGTGGCACATATTCATGTAAGCCAGGACATCCATGACAACCACGTTTCCTCCCTTGTCGGAGGGTTTAATGACTATATTTCGATTCGACTGAAGGGATTTAAGGGCTCTCTGTTGGTTCTTCGTGAGGTTTGACATACCTGATTCATCTAAATTAATTTTTTTCAATTCCTTGGTGGTTTGTTCCACAAAGGCCCAAATGGCAGGATTCGTGGTTAATGAAGGGAAATTCCTTGATTTCGGTTTGAAGGAGGTGGGACAGGAGAGGATAGGGGCCGAACTAGTTGTTTCATTTTGTATATTATCCAAAAGGTCGTCATCGGTTGGGTCAGCTTCATCCAAGAGGGTCATTAAATCCTCAAGGGCTTGAATTTCTACTAAGGTTGGAACAGTGTTATCTGTATTAGCCATCTGAGTAGACGTGGTTTTTGAATGGTAGATTGTTTTATACAATAGTTTTCTCGCAAAGAGATGAAGGTCTTTAACTAATTGAAAACAATCAAAATCCATAGAGGGGCAAAAAGTCAAGCCCAGTTGTAAAACTTGGATCTGGGGTGATGTTAAAGGAGTGGAGGAAAGATTTACAACGTCAAGATTCGTTGCTAAGGTTGGTTCTTTGGTAAGCTGATAAATTATGTCGGTGTTAAAGGTGGGTCTTGGCTCTGGCCTAAAAAAATAGGTGCTAATTTCAATTCCTGAGGGGGTATGGGGAACATGGTCGGTAAACACGGTTCACTGGCTCTTCTAATGGGTGATGCCAGTGCAGGGGTTGAGAAGTTGGAAGAGTCCAACGTACACAGTTGTGTAGTTGGAGGGGGTAAATTTGAGGAAGAGGGTTGGTTTTTGGGATAGGGAGTAGAAATATTCGAAGTTTTAGGGCGAGTACTAGAAGATCTAGTTAGTATACTCGTATTTAGAGCTCGTTTAATTAGCTCTGTGGATGAAATGGGTTGATCATTCTTTCGTTTTTTTGTAATAGGGTCCTGGGAGAGTTTGTGGTAAGTTGTACTAGAACTAAAGGAATTAGATGAGGTACTGGGTGGGTCAGTGTTATTTTTGGCTGGTTGGAAATTAGATGATTTGGTTTGTGCTCTGGGGAAGGTAGGGTTGTCCCATTTATAGGCATAGCCATTTTGGTGAGCAGATCTATCTCTTAGAAATTTATTTTCTTTATTGCTGATAATATTTAAGGTATATTCCTCAATGTGTGCCCGTAAATTTTTGTCCTTTAAGGCAAAACGGGGGGATGATAGGCATAAAATATGATTTTCATACCAGTCAGAGACCGAGGTATCGAGTTGATCAAGTTCACATTCATATTGTTTACATAGTATGGATATCATACCAAATGAACAAGTTTGAAGATTAAATTCCCATGAAGATTTGAGAACGTCATTGACTTTTTTCACGTTTGGAAAGATTTGAATTCGTAATCCCCATGGAACAATTTTGTATTCAACATATTTTTCAAAGTACGTTTTGTGCCAGTATATTCGTACCTTTTTTTTCCAAAAGACGCTGGAGTCGCATAAAGTCACGATCAAGGTCAGCATCAGAGATGTTGGTAGTGCTCTGAGACTGTTGTATTTTGGTCATCAATCCCTTCCATGCCTCCCCGGTGAGGTCAACCATCATGCGCCAAAGCGTTTTAAAGCTCTCAATGATAAACAAATTTTCAATATGAGGTTAATAAGCAATTAAATAGCAGTTCATTATAGAAATATTTTTTTAAAAATAGGATAAGTATTTTATACAAGGAGCAATGAACTGTGTGTGTCCCCCAAGGTTGAAATGATTCAAATGTGATTGAATTATTTGAGGACCATCTGTCAGGAATTGGTGTATTGAAACACCTGGGACAGAAAGTAATGTACAAAAAGGCAGAGAGGGTCCACTAAATGATACAGCACCTCATCCCTTAGTATAAGAGTATCAAAAAAAGGGGGGGATGGTGGAGTAGGGATTATAGCAGTGCTAAGATAATATAAGAGAGTTGGGGCGGACTCACAGTTCAAGGCTCGTAATACTCGTTAGTTAATAAAACAATTTTTATTACATATAGACAGTTATATCAAAACATACAAGGAGAAGAATATATATGTATGGAGAAATATTAACAATATATATTTTTCATAGTAATACTCAGTTAGATGAATCAGGGCAAATGATTGAGGTATCACTTAAAGAATTTTTTAACAATCAAAGGTATTGAGAACAATACATGGTCAATGATAAAGTTAAATTATGCACATAAAATTGGAAGTAGGATTCACATTTAATGTGGGAAAACGACCTAAGGTAGACTGATTTAGTCTTTGTAGACTGTTCCGACATGTTTCGCCATAACAATGGCTTCCTCAGGGTATGTCTACTTTGCGTAATTGGTGTATCTGGTAAGAGAAGTATCAAAATAAGTTCCATTCAATGCTCAATAAAGGAGAAATTAGATACAAAGCAATATAAAGGACAAATATAATTGTAAAGTGGATTGTCACCAAGTTATCAGCGCAGAGGAAGTGCTATGGCCCCTCCTTCCCAGAATGGAAAAAGGGCCCCCTTGTGGGCCATCCCAGACTTACCCTAATAGAGGTGTGGAATAAACCCAGCCGCAGCCGCGGGGCAGGGCAGTCGTGCAGGGTGCCACAGCTGCCTAATAGAAGGCGGTAAACCCCAGATTGGACATTTGATATATTAGCTGGTTAGAAAAGAAATAAAACAAAAGATAAACGAGTAATAAGAAGCAATTTAAATAGTGTTGTGTGTCCATGAGAAATTAAATCATGGACATGACGCCATACACTATATAAGGGACAATGTCTCAAATCGTTACTTACTTTCATTAATTTTGTAGGGTGGTTGAAAAAAATATATAAAGAAGAACCGAAGGTTCTGATAGGGCGACAAAAGTTAAACACAGGAGGCACCTGAGGAGATAATAGTTGAGCAGAGAGTTACATAGTTGAACACGGTGATGGTTCAAAAATAGGGAGGATGAAGGGTTTAAAGTTAAATAAAAAAAGATCAAATACCTGTTTTTTTATTTAGAAAATGTGAGGTGCAGAGCACCGTTCTGCTTGAAAAGTGCAATTGTAAACACCCTTGAAGCAAGGGAAAAAAGAAGGGAAGAGCATCCGATCGATCAAAGCTCGGCAGTGGGCTGAAGAAAAAAAATACATTCAGGAGATCCTGATAAGTATCAAGTGGGTTGGGAAAAATATCCAAAAAAAGAGATAAGGAATAGGTTTGGTTTGCTTACTTGAGTACGAGCCGGTATGATGCGTCAGGTGCCTCCAGAGTCCTGTAGTGGACTAGTGTGGTGAGCTGGTTTAAATACCGCCTTCCTGATCGAGGCGGCGTGGATCCGCCCCTCGATCAGAGGACAATAGAGCCTATGCGCATGCGCGCAGCGCGTCACGGCCGGGAGCCTACGATACCCATAGTTCCCGGCAATGAGCGCGCGGCGAGCGTGATGACGTCATCGCCGTTAAGACGGCGAGTGAGATAGCGAAGGCTGGCGGTGGGCGGGCTGTGAGGGCCCGCCCTCGGGTGTCCATACTAGGCCGCTGGGCTATCCCTAGGCGTGACAAGTCCGCCCCATAGGCGGCGGCTGAGTCCAGACACCGAAATGATGGTAGGAGGGCAAGAAGAGGAGGAGGGAAGGGGGAAAGAAAGAGGAGGGGACTGAGATGGAAATAAGCCAATGAAGGCTATATATTGGCAACATTCCTGTGGGCTGAAAGAACCAGCGGCATTCTCACCGACAATAGATCCCAAATTTGCCCATACCAAATGCAATGGGAATTGAGCATGTTTTAGTCATAACTAAACAGATACTTTAACTAGATAAATCTGTAAAATAATAAATAACAGATTTGTGAAGGTTTGAAGAAAAGTCAGACAGATCAAGCCAAAATAAAAATTGGTCAAGCGTCCATTCTAGAGATCAGGGGCAATTTAATACATGATAAGTGTGCAGTCAAAATACATTACCCATACAGTGTGTTAGGGAAGGTTTCAAAGAGGTTTCTATAATTCATATAGAGCATAATATATTAGTTACAGATAAATAAAAATTCATTCACTTTACATAGAAAAATACCTACAGATAGGGAGGAGCAGGCTTTGGCGCATGATGGCAGAGAGATCACCGGGTGAGACCTCTGGAGAAAGCCAATTGTGACCATGAGAGAGAAGATTTCAGGTTGGAATGAAATGGTTGTTTAGAGAAAGGATTTGAAACTGATATACTCGTTCATACCTGGGTATCTGGTGGCATCTAGTGTGTATATCCACCTAGTTTCAAGTTGGAGGAGTCGGTTGTCTATGTCCCCACCGCGTACATTGAGGGGTAAATGTTCCAAAGCCGAGAATGGTATTGTAGTGGGATCAAAGTTATGTTTGAGAGCTACATGGCGATTAATCGCAGTTGAAATTTTCTTTTTAAAAAGAGGTTTTATATGGTCCTGTATGCGAATCGAAAAAGCTCTTTTTGTTTTACCGACATAGAAACATCCACATCGGCAAGTGGCTAAGTAGATAACCCCCACAGTGTTGCACATAACCCGATGTTTGGGCTTATGTAAATTCCCATTGGGAAGTAGAGTGTTAGTGGAATTGGACAAGAACATACATGAGTCGCACTGTCCACAAGGGAAGGTGCCAGATTGGTCCATTTTTTTTGGGTCATCTGGAGCATAAAAATGACTAGAGGTGAGTTTGTCACTGAGGGATGATGGTCGGCGATAAGTGATTTCTGGATAAGTTTTTACATATTGTCCTACTATAGGGTCTGATGATAGGAGGGGCCAGAATGTATTTATAGTATTCCTGATTTGAGCAGACTGGTTGGAGTATTGGGTGATGAGACGTACAGGTTGATTGTGTTGAAGATTTTTGTCTCTAAAGATTAGTTCTTTCCGTTGCAAGCGTTTAACTCTATTAAATGATTGTTTAAGTAAATTATGGCTGTAGCCTCTGGATTTCAATCTTTGATATAGTTCAAAAGATGCTTGATGGAAGTCTTTATCATTAGTACAATTTCTTCTTATTCGCAAATACTGGCTGTACGGTATACTTTTGATGAGGTTTTTAGGATGGGAGCTAGATGCGTGCAATATGGTATTGCCAGCCGAGGCTTTTCTATATAACGAGGAATATAATTTACCTTCATTGTCAATAGTTATAGTAAGATCAAGGAAGGCAATTTTTTCCTGACTGGCCTCCAAGGAAAATTTGAGATTATATGTATTAATGGATATTTTTTCAAAAAAACGTTGTAGGTCTGGGTAGGTACCAGTCCAAAAGATTAAAATATCATCGATATATCTCATCCAGGAGAGGATGTACTGGGTATGGCACCTCATCTCCGGATCCAGGAGGACATCCTTTTCCCACCCCCCCAGATACAGATTGGCGTAGGAAGGGGCACATTTGGTGCCCATTGCTACGCCCTGTATCTGGAGGTAGTGGGAGGATCCAAAAGTGAAGTAATTTCTAGTTAGAATAAACTTTAGCAGAGATAAGACAAAATTGTTATAAGGTTGTGCAGTGGGGCCGAGGCATTTTAGTTGATCAGCTACAACTTCCACTCCTCTATCATGAGGTATGGCGTTGTAGAGGCATTCAACATCCAATGCTACAAGGTAAGAATTTACAGGTAATTGCTGGTTTTCAAGGACACGTAATAGATGAATGGTGTCCTTAATGTGTGAGGGGAGTGCAGATACCAATGGGGCAAGATGTTTATCTACAAGTTCACTGGCTCTTTCTGTGAGCCCTTCACAGCCAGACACAATAGGTCTGCCTGGGGTTTTTTTTTTATTGATTTATGAAGTTTGGGAAGGGAGTAAAAAGTTGGGGTTTTGGGGTGAGTTACATGTAGAAATTTCCAAGTATTGGTGTCTATGATTCCCTTTTTGGTTGCCTGAAAAATTAAATTTTGATAGTCTAAAATGTAGGACTTGATTCTGGTGGGACAAATGGATCTATACCATTCGTGGTTGTCAAGGATGTCGTGGCACATATTCATGTAAGCCAGGACATCCATGACAACCACGTTTCCTCCCTTATCGGAGGGTTTAATGACTATATTTCGATTCGACTGAAGGGATTTAAGGGCTCTCTGTTGGTTCTTCGTGAGGTTTGACATACCTGATTCATCTAAATTAAGTTTTTTCAATTCCTTGGTGGTTTGTTCCACAAAGGCCCAAATGGCAGGATTCGTGGTTAATGAAGGGAAATTCCTTGATTTCGGTTTGAAGGAGGTGGGACAGGAGAGGATAGGGGCCGAACTAGTTGTTTCATTTTGTATATTATCCAAAAGGTCGTCGTCGGTTGGGTCAGCTTCATCCAAGAGGGTCATTAAATCCTCAAGGGCTTGAATTTCTACTAAGGTTGGAACAGTGTTATCTGTATTAGCCATCTGAGTAGACGTGGTTTTTGAATGGTAGATTGTTTTATACAATAGTTTTCTCGCAAAGAGATGAAGGTCTTTAACTAATTGAAAACAATCAAAATCCATAGAGGGGCAAAAAGTCAAGCCCAGTTGTAAAACTTGGATCTGGGGTGATGTTAAAGGAGTGGAGGAAAGATTTACAACGTCAAGATTCGTTGCTAAGGTTGGTTCTTTGGTAAGCTGATAGATTATGTCGGTGTTAAAGGTGGGTCTTGGTTCTGGCCTAAAAAAATAGGTGCTAATTTCAATTCCTGAGGGGGTATGGGGAACATGGTCGGTAAACACGGTTCACTGGCTCTTCTAATGGGTGATGCCAGTGCAGGGGTTGAAAAGTTGGAAGAGTCCAACGTACACAGTTGTGTAGTTGGAGGGGGTAAATTTGAGGAAGAGGGTTGGTTTTTGGGATAGGGAGTAGAAATATTCGAAGTTTTAGGGCGAGTACTAGAAGATCTAGTTAGTATACTCGTATTTAGAGCTCGTTTAATTAGCTCTGTGGATGAAATGGGTTGATCATTCTTTCGTTTTTTTGTAATAGGGTCCTGGGAGAGTTCGTGGTAAGTTGTACTAGAACTAAAGGAATTAGATGAGGTACTGGGTGGGTCAGTGTTATTTTTGGCTGGTTGGAAATTAGATGATTTGGTTTGTGCTCTGGGGAAGGTAGGGTTGTCCCATTTATAGGCATAGCCATTTTGGTGAGCAGATCTATCTCTTAGAAATTTATTTTCTTTATTGCTGATAATATTTAAGGTATATTCCTCAATGTGTGCCCGTAAATTTTTGTCCTTTAGGGCAAAACGGGGGGATGATAGACATAAAATATGATTTTCATACCAGTCAGAGACCGAGGTATCGAGTTGATCAAGTTCACATTCATATTGTTTACATAGTATGGATATCATACCAAATGAACAAGTTTGAAGATTAAATTCCCATGAAGATTTGAGAACGTCATTGACTTTTTTCACGTTTGGAAAGATTTGAATTCGTAATCCCCATGGAACAATTTTGTATTCAACATATTTTTCAAAGTACGTTTTGTGCCAGTATATTCGTACCTTTTTTTCCAAAAGACGCTGGAGTCGCATAAAGTCACGATCAAGGTCAGCATCAGAGATGTTGGTAGTGCTCTGAGACTGTTGTATTTTGGTCATCAATCCCTTCCATGCCTCCCCGGTGAGGTCAACCATCATGCGCCAAAGCGTTTTAAAGCTCTCAATGATAAACAAATTTTCAATATGAGGTTAATAAGCAATTAAATAGCAGTTCATTATAGAAATATTTTTTTAAAAATAGGATAAGTATTTTATACAAGGAGCAATGAACTGTGTGTGTCCCCCAAGGTTGAAATGATTCAAATGTGATTGAATTATTTGAGGACCATCTGTCAGGAATTGGTGTATTGAAACACCTGGGACAGAAAGTAATGTACAAAAAGGCAGAGAGGGTCCACTAAATGATACAGCACCTCATCCCTTAGTATAAGAGTATCAAAAAAAGGGGGGGGATGGTGGAGTAGGGATTATAGCAGTGCTAAGATAATATAAGAGAGTTGGGGCGGACTCACAGTTCAAGGCTCGTAATACTCGTTAGTTAATAAAACAATTTTTATTACATATAGACAGTTATATCAAAACATACAAGGAGAAGAATATATATGTATGGAGAAATATTAACAATATATATTTTTCATAGTAATACTCAGTTAGATGAATCAGGGCAAATGATTGAGGTATCACTTAAAGAATTTTTTAACAATCAAAGGTATTGAGAACAATACATGGTCAATGATAAAGTTAAATTATGCACATAAAATTGGAAGTAGGATTCACATTTAATGTGGGAAAACGACCTAAGGTAGACTGATTTAGTCTTTGTAGACTGTTCCGACATGTTTCGCCATAACAATGGCTTCCTCAGGGTATGTCTACTTTGCGTAATTGGTGTATCTGGTAAGAGAAGTATCAAAATAAGTTCCATTCAATGCTCAATAAAGGAGAAATTAGATACAAAGCAATATAAAGGACAAATATAATTGTAAAGTGGATTGTCACCAAGTTATCAGCGCAGAGGAAGTGCTATGGCCCCTCCTTCCCAGAATGGAAAAAGGGCCCCCTTGTGGACCATCCCAGACTTACCCTAATAGAGGTGTGGAATAAACCCAGCCGCAGCCGCGGGGCAGGGCAGTCGTGCAGGGTGCCACAGCTGCCTAATAGAAGGCGGTAAACCCCAGATTGGACATTTGATATATTAGCTGGTTAGAAAAGAAATAAAACAAAAGATAAACGAGTAATAAGAAGCAATTTAAATAGTGTTGTGTGTCCATGAGAAATTAAATCATGGACATGACGCCATACACTATATAAGGGACAATGTCTCAAATCGTTACTTACTTTCATTAATTTTGTAGGGTGGTTGAAAAAAATATATAAAGAAGAACCGAAGGTTCTGATAGGGCGACAAAAGTTAAACACAGGAGGCACCTGAGGAGATAATAGTTGAGCAGAGAGTTACATAGTTGAACACGGTGATGGTTCAAAAATAGGGAGGATGAAGGGTTTAAAGTTAAATAAAAAAAGATCAAATACCTGTTTTTTTATTTAGAAAATGTGAGGTGCAGAGCACCGTTCTGCTTGGAAAGTACAATTGTAAACACCCTTGAAGCAAGGGAAAAAAGAAGGGAAGAGCATCCGATCGATCAAAGCTCGGCAGTGGGCTGAAGAAAAAAATACATTCAGGAGATCCTGATAAGTATCAAGTGGGTTGGGAAAAATATCCAAAAAAAGAGATAAGGAATAGGTTTGGTTTGCTTACTTGAGTACGAGCCGGTATGATGCGTCAGGTGCCTCCAGAGTCCTGTAGTGGACTAGTGTGGTGAGCTGGTTTAAATACCGCCTTCCTGATCGAGGCGGCGTGAATCCGCCCCTTGATCAGAGGACAATAGAGCCTATGCGCATGCGCGCAGCGCGTCACGGCCGGGAGCCTACGATACCCATAGTTCCCGGCAATGAGCGCGCGGCGAGCGTGATGACGTCATCGCCGTTAAGACGGCGAGTGAGAAAGCGAAGGCTGGCGGTGGGCGGGCTGTGAGGGCCCGCCCTCGGGTGTCCATACTAGGCCGCTGGGCTATCCCTAGGCGTGACAAGTCCGCCCCATAGGCGGCGGCTGAGTCCAGACACCGAAATGATGGTAGGAGGGCAAGAAGAGGAGGAGGGAAGGGGGAAAGAAAGAGGAGGGGACTGAGATGGAAATAAGCCAATGAAGGCTATATATTGGCAACATTCCTGTGGGCTGAAAGAACCAGCGGCATTCTCACCGACAATAGATCCCAAATTTGCCCATACCAAATGCAATGGGAATTGAGCATGTTTTAGTCATAACTAAACAGATACTTTAACTAGATAAATCTGTAAAATAGTAAATAACAGATTTGTGAAGGTTTGAAGAAAAATCAGACAGATCAAGCCAAAATAAAAATTGGTCAAGCGTCCATTCTAGAGATCAGGGGCAATTTAGTACATGATAAGTGTGCAGTCAAAATACATTACCCATACAGTGTGTTAGGGAAGGTTTCAAAGAGGTTTCTATAATTCATATAGAGCATAATATATTAGTTACAGATAAATAAAAATCCATTCACTTTACATAGAAAATTACCTACAGATAGGGAGGAGCAGGCTTTGGCGCATGATGGCAGAGAGATCACCGGGTGAGACCTCTGGAGAAAGCCAATTGTGACCGTGAGAGAGAAGATTTCAGGTTGGAATGAAATGGTTGTTTAGAGAAAGGATTTGAAACTGATATACTCGTTCATACCTGGGTATCTGGTGGCATCTAGTGTGTATATCCACCTAGTTTCAAGTTGGAGGAGTCGGTTGTCTATGTCCCCACCGCGTACATTGAGGGGTAAATGTTCCAAAGCCGAGAATAGTATTGTAGTGGGATCAAAGTTATGTTTGAGAGCTACATGGCGATTAATCGCAGTTGAAATTTTCTTTTTAAAAAGAGGTTTTATATGGTCCTCATGTATGTTCTTGTCCAATTCCACTAACACTCTACTTCCCAATGGGAATTTACATAAGCCCAAACATCGGGTTATGTGCAACACTGTGGGGGTTATCTACTTAGCCACTTGCCGATGTGGATGTTTCTATGTCGGTAAAACAAAAAGAGCCTTTTCGATTCGCATACAGGACCATATAAAACCTCTTTTTAAAAAGAAAATTTCAACTGCGATTAATCGCCATGTAGCTCTCAAACATAACTTTGATCCCACTACAATACTATTCTCGGCTTTGGAACATTTACCCCTCAATGTACGCGGTGGGGACATAGACAACCGACTCCTCCAACTTGAAACTAGGTGGATATACACACTAGATGCCACCAGATACCCAGGTATGAACGAGTATATCAGTTTCAAATCCTTTCTCTAAACAACCATTTCATTCCAACCTGAAATCTTCTCTCTCACGGTCACAATTGGCTTTCTCCAGAGGTCTCACCCGGTGATCTCTCTGCCATCATGCGCCAAAGCCTGCTCCTCCCTATCTGTAGGTAATTTTCTATGTAAAGTGAATGGATTTTTATTTATCTGTAACTAATATATTATGCTCTATATGAATTATAGAAACCTCTTTGAAACCTTCCCTAACACACTGTATGGGTAATGTATTTTGACTGCACACTTATCATGTACTAAATTGCCCCTGATCTCTAGAATGGACGCTTGACCAATTTTATTTTGGCTTGATCTGTCTGATTTTTCTTCAAACCTTCACAAATCTGTTATTTACTATTTTACAGATTTATCTAGTTAAAGTATCTGTTTAGTTATGACTAAAACATGCTCAATTCCCATTGCATTTGGTATGGGCAAATTTGGGATCTATTGTCGGTGAGAATGCCGCTGGTTCTTTCAGCCCACAGGAATGTTGCCAATATATAGCCTTCATTGGCTTATTTCCATCTCAGTCCCCTCCTCTTTCTTTCCCCCTTCCCTCCTCCTCTTCTTGCCCTCCTACCATCATTTCGGTGTCTGGACTCAGCCGCCGCCTATGGGGCGGACTTGTCACGCCTAGGGATAGCCCAGCGGCCTAGTATGGACACCCGAGGGCGGGCCCTCACAGCCCGCCCACCGCCAGCCTTCGCTTTCTCACTCGCCGTCTTAACGGCGATGACGTCATCACGCTCGCCGCGCGCTCATTGCCGGGAACTATGGGTATCGTAGGCTCCCGGCCGTGACGCGCTGCGCGCATGCGCATAGGCTCTATTGTCCTCTGATCAAGGGGCGGATTCACGCCGCCTCGATCAGGAAGGCGGTATTTAAACCAGCTCACCACACTAGTCCACTACAGGACTCTGGAGGCACCTGACGCATCATACCGGCTCGTACTCAAGTAAGCAAACCAAACCTATTCCTTATCTCTTTTTTTGGATATTTTTCCCAACCCACTTGATACTTATCAGGATCTCCTGAATGTATTTTTTTTCTTCAGCCCACTGCCGAGCTTTGATCGATCGGATGCTCTTCCCTTCCTTTTTCCCTTGCTTCAAGGGTGTTTACAATTGTACTTTCCAAGCAGAACGGTGCTCTGCACCTCACATTTTCTAAATAAAAAAACAGGTATTTGATCTTTTTTTATTTAACTTTAAACCCTTCATCCTCCCTATTTTTGAACCATCACCGTGTTCAACTATGTAACTCTCTGCTCAACTATTATCTCCTCAGGTGCCTCCTGTGTTTAACTTTTGTCGCCCTATCAGAACCTTCGGTTCTTCTTTATATATTTTTTTTCAACCACCCTACAAAATTAATGAAAGTAAGTAACGAATTGAGACATTGTCCCTTATATAGTGTATGGCGTCATGTCCATGATTTAATTTCTCATGGACACACAACACTATTTAAATTGCTTCTTATTACTCGTTTATCTTTTGTTTTATTTCTTTTCTAACCAGCTAATATATCAAATGTCCAATCTGGGGTTTACCGCCTTCTATTAGGCAGCTGTGGCACCCTGCACGACTGCCCTGCCCCGCGGCTGCGGCTGGGTTTATTCCACACCTCTATTAGGGTAAGTCTGGGATGGCCCACAAGGGGGCCCTTTTTCCATTCTGGGAAGGAGGGGCCATAGCACTTCCTCTGCGCTGATAACTTGGTGACAATCCACTTTACAATTATATTTGTCCTTTATATTGCTTTGTATCTAATTTCTCCTTTATTGAGCATTGAATGGAACTTATTTTGATACTTCTCTTACCAGATACACCAATTACGCAAAGTAGACATACCCTGAGGAAGCCATTGTTATGGCGAAACATGTCGGAACAGTCTACAAAGACTAAATCAGTCTACCTTAGGTCGTTTTCCCACATTAAATGTGAATCCTACTTCCAATTTTATGTGCATAATTTAACTTTATCATTGACCATGTATTGTTCTCAATACCTTTGATTGTTAAAAAATTCTTTAAGTGATACCTCAATCATTTGCCCTGATTCATCTAACTGAGTATTACTATGAAAAATATATATTGTTAATATTTCTCCATACATATATATTCTTCTCCTTGTATGTTTTGATATAACTGTCTATATGTAATAAAAATTGTTTTATTAACTAACGAGTATTACGAGCCTTGAACTGTGAGTCCGCCCCAACTCTCTTATATTATCTTAGCACTGCTATAATCCCTACTCCACCATCCCCCCCCTTTTTTTGATACTCAAAGGGAACGTCTTTGCTAATCAATATCAAAGCCCCTTTGGACCTGGAGTCATTAGTCGTGGCATGGAACGCCCTAGGAAAGTAGGAGTTCCTGATTTCTGGTATATGATGTCTTAAAATGGGTCTCTTGAAGGAATACGAAGTGAGGTTTACCTTTCTTAAGCTCCCTCAGAAGGGTAGAGCGACGTTCAGGAATGTTTAGGCCTCTAATGTTGTTGTGGGAAATTACTAAGGGGCCTCGTCCCAGAGATGAGTAGACCATGGTAGCCGATCAGGAGGAGGGGGTCGGAGATTCAATCTGCAGGAGCAAAGTTGTGATACGTATGTTGGTGTCTAAATAAGAGATCTTGGTCAACAATTCTAAGCAGTGCTAACAAATACCTTGTAGGAAATAGAGAAGAAAAGAGGGTAAAAAGGGACAGAAAAAGTAAGTGCCAAAGGTTGTCGTGTTGATAGTCCTCCCTCCGGGTCGGTTAATCACCCCTCCGGAGTGAGGTACTGTCCAACTCAATATAGTGAGTCCCTCGTCTCAACTGAGGGACGGGGAACACTTTGTGGGGTCACCGGGAGGCGAGAACAATCAGGCGGCGGTCCACCTGTTGGTTCTTGTATGTGTGAGTCAAACAACTAAACTTAAAAGTATCAGACCTAACTGACACACACGCAGCCGTAGAGGCTGTAACTGAAGTTATGTAACTGTTATACACCCGACCATGGTGTAGGTGGTAAATCTAGGCATACAAATTAAGGAGCCTAGCCAGGGAGTTATGAGCTTCTCTTTCTTAAGTAGGACATGTGAGCCTTCTAGGTAGATAACAGGAGCGGGTCATACATTGGCTGGCCCTGCCAGTACCCGAAGTTGAACAAGGTGTCACATCTCCTAAAACATACTGAACAGTGTCCTTAGGTAAATAGTCATGCAATCTCAGGTATGTGAGGTGTGGCTATGATATGAACCTGGAGGTCTGGCTAACGTCATTGGATAATGTCAAAATTATCTTCCATATCGGACCCCAAAGGGTTCAGGCTGGCTGAGGGCCTATAGCCTGCCACATCCAGGGCGTATCGGCTGAGGGGCTAAAAAAGAAAATAAATTAAAAAAAGTGTCACCGCAGGGATAGTTGGCCTCCTTGGGTATCACGGGTACATGTACCTAGGTACAGTCCGGGGCCTAAGTGATAAAGAAACGGGGGGCAATGTAGTTCAAGTCAGAATGGGTCCCCTTGATCTCGTCTGGAAAAGAGTCAACCTTGTACCAGGGGCTGGGATTCTGAGCAGCATAAGGTTCACAATGTCAACAAAGTCTCATATATGGAGCCAGGGTGTGAGAAGTACACATAGAAAAGGCATTACCTGGGAGCAGCACCATTAAAAGAGAAAAAGAAAAAAGGAACAGTAAAAAGCCAAAAATAAAATAGAGCTTTGAGATTCACAATCAATCCTTGTCATCTTGTTCCCTAGCAGATCTGGCGTGTCTCCTCGGGGTACCTGCTTTGGAACTTCCTCAACGCCCATGTTTGGGTTTCTTCGCTTGCCTTTTTTTACAGGGAAGTGAAAGGGGAAGCAGGAGGGCTTCTTTCCTGAGGGGGCTGCAAGAAGTCAGCGTACCAGTCTGGGAGGTTCACTCTGCCAAGTTCAAGAGCCTCGCAGAACTCTGGCAGATCCGCTGGTGTGCGCAATATATGCTGGTGCCCATTGTAGGGGACCGTGAGGACAAATGGAAAGCGCCACGTGTATTTGAGATCTTTCTCTTAGTTTCTCCAGCAGGGGGCGTAAGGCACATCGGTTTTCAGGGTTATCTGTGACAAGTCCTGAAATAGCATTATTGTTGCACCATTAAAAATGATAATTTCTGCTCGCCTTGCGCATAATGTCCTCAAGTACAAAGCTTTGTAGACAACAGATTATGTCTCTCGGGGGTGCTGAGTCAGACCCTCTGGGCCTGAGCGCTCTGTGTGCTCTGACAAATTTAATCTCCATGTCTTCCTGTCTTTCTAGCAGGCTATTGAAAACTCTCCTTAGAGCTGGGACAATCTGTTCATGTTCCACGGATTCAGGGATCCCCCTCACCCTTATATTGCACCTTCTCCCTCTATTGTCGAGGTCTTCAATATGTCTGTTCATGTCTATAAAGTGCTGTGATTATTTGTGGTCAGCCCTAGTCTGTGTATAGCTTTGTCTCTGAGTTTGCCTGCGTTTTTCCTCTGCCACCATTTTCTCATTGAGAACAATCATGTTGGTCTTCAGGTCAGTGATAGACTGCCGAAAAGGTAGCTTTAATGTCCGCAGCAATCACTGACATGTCGGCAAACGTTAGTGGGTGATCCGGTCTGGACTTACCCCTGCCTGAGTCTTCTGTGGCTGACGGGGAGTCCTCACTGCCTTCCTCCTCATGGCGAGTCGGTGCCATCTTGGGTCTCGCAGCGCTGCTGCGGGCCACAGGCTTCGTTTTGAAGTTGTCTGCTATGTTTTTCTCCGGGGCAGATACAGAGATGCAGTGTGGACGAGTTTGTGAGCTCAAATAGAGCTTTCTGCCCGGCATCTGATAGCTGGTGGTCAGGTGTAGGGCTATAAACAGCTGTGTGTGCTGAGGAGCTCCTTCAGTGTGCTGCTACCTCCATTGCGCACCAGGCCGCGCCCCTCAGCTCATTTTTCTTATGCCCTTATGGTTGATGAACCAATTGTAGACTGGAATGTAAGGGGACTGGGCACCACTTTGAAAAGAGGAATGGTGAACTCATTTCTACAAAAATACTATCCAGCCATTATAGGGTTACAAGAAACCCATTTTACTGGGGACTCCTTGTAGTGTTTGAGGTTCTCATGGATAGGCAGTGCATACTACTTCACTAATGGATCCTTTTCCAGGGGGGTGAGTGTCTTGGTGCACAGGGTGCTAGGTTTTCAAGAACTCCACTATCAAGTGGGCATTGAAGGTTGCTATGTATTCTCACATTGTAGATTGTGATATTGTGATAGACACCACCCCCCCCCCCCCCGGCATCCCCGGTCTCCACGGACAGGGGCACCAATCTGTCCAGGTTCCTTTCAGAATTTGGATAGGTAGATTCATAGTTTCATAGTTTCATAGTTAGTAAGGTTGAATAAAGACATCAGTCCATCCAGTTCAACCTGAGTGAGTGTCTACAATTGTCCCTATCCCTGTACATAGCACACTCACATCGGTCCCTACCCTCAAGGAGCCCACAATCCAAGGTCCCCATTCATATACTAGGGCCAATTTTTTGGACAGAAGCCAATTAACCTACCTGCATGTCTTTGGATTGTGGGAGGAAACCAGAGTACCCGGAGGAAACCCACGCAGGCACAGGGAGAACATGCAAACTCCAGGCAGGTAGTGTCGTGGTTGGGATTAGAACCAGCGACCCTTCTTACTGCTAGGTGAGAGTGCTAACCACTACACCACTGTGCTGCCCAAGTAGATTATTTGGAGTCTAAAAAACCCAGGGACTTGCATTTCTCCTGTTTTTTGAAAACTCACTCCTCTTTGCCCCGTATAGATTTGTGTGTTTGTGTGGGCAACAGGTTAGCCATCCCCCTAGTGACCACAATCCGGTATGAGATACGTTGGATATCTGACCACTCCCTGTTAGCAGTATGGGTATCTGTTAAAGTGAGTGGTAACTTTGCAATAGCCCCTTGGCGCATGAACGCGCTTTGACTGAAGCTACTACTGACAAACAACTATATTGCACAAAATATAAAACATTTCCTCCGCACTGATGATCATTATGCGACTTCAAAGCGTCTTGCACGCAGGAGGAGCTTAATGGCTATTTACAATCTATTCCACTACCATGCTTATCGGAATCAGAGGCTCTGCTTGAAAGCCCCTCTGACCCTAGATGAATTAAGGGAGGTGTTCGGATTGTTCCCTACTTCTAAGGGTCAAGGGATGATTGATTGCCCATGAAGGCATATCAAGTGTATTCCAAGCTACTTCTACCACGGCTACTTGAGGTATATAATACTGCTTGGTCTAGACAACAATCACCATTATCAATGTGTAAGGCAAGCATCATTCTGTTACTAAAGCCAGACAAAAGTCCCTGAGACCCTACATCGTACTGGCCCTTAACTCTTCTGCAATCGGACATCAAAATATTAGCCAAGGTTCTAGCAAGGAGGTTAAATACTGTTATTTTCAACATTGTACATGCTGATCAGGCGGGCTTTATGCCCACCAAATCCACTGCTATTAACCTCAAACGCCTGTATGTGAATATATAGACCCCAGCAGAGAACATTGGAACAGGAGACCTCTTGTCACTTGACGCTAACAAAGTTTTCGATATTGTAGAATGGGGGTATCTGTGGGCCGTGCTGGAAAGGTTTGGATTTGGTACGGTCTTCATATCATGGCTCGGTCTATTATATCATCACCCACAGGCTAGTATAATAAAGAGGTAAAATCTCCACTCCTTTTTATCTGGAGAAGGGTGCCAGGCAGGGCTGCCCCCTCTCTCCACTACAGTTTGCTCTAGCCATAGAGCCACTGGCGGCACCAATGTTAACATTGTGGGGTTGCAATACGGTGCATTACAAAAAGTCCTGCTGTATGCGGACAATATGCTCTTGCTTTTATGAGATGCAGATTTCAGGGCTCACGATTAACTGGTCAAATCAGCATTGCTTCCATTGGACCATGGGGCCACTCCCATAGCAACGTCTATATGCCCAATACCACTGGTAAGCTCCATAAAAGAGGAAGTAAACCCTGATGGGTTTTACTTTTTTTTTTCCCCTGCAAAGTAAAAGCATAATGTCACTTACCTGCAAACGAAGCGTGCAATGTCCCCGCTAGTGAAAGCAGCCATCTTCTTGCCTCTTCCTTCCGGGGCCGCGGACGCCTACTCTTTGACTGGCTGGAGCTGGGTGACGGCACTCCCGTGCATGCGCGTGGGAGCTGCCTGTCACGGTATACGCTGAGGAAGAAACGACGCGGTGGTCTGTTTCTTCACTGTGCATGCACCAATGACATCATTGGCACACTACAAGGTAAATATCTCTTAAACAGTGCACGTTTAGGAGATATTTTCAGTACATTTGGGTAACACTTATTATAGGCTTACCTATATGTAAAAATGTCTCTGGGGTTTACAACCACATTTATGTATTTGGTAATAGTAATCTCTTGCCAGCCCACAGACTAATGCCTTTTAAATATTCTCCCTCTGTTAACAAAATTTAGGGACAAGATCAAAATATGGTCCATGCTTTGGCTGTCCGTGGCCGAGAGAGACAATTTGCTCAAGATGATTTTGATGCCCCAGTTGTTATATCACCTGCATAATTCCCCTGTGGTTGTCCCGCAAATTTTTTTTTCAGGTGGTTAATTAAATTTTTCAGTCCCTTCTATGAAAGGGAGGATGTGCACGCATCAAACTGAAACAATTGCAGAAGCCCAAAGACAGGGGAGGGTTGACCTTGCCAAACCCTTGGCTATACTATATAGCATCCCAACTTTAACTTCTGGTGGGTGGACTAGTGGGGTCACTGGAATCGAGACTGTACGCTATGGGTCCTAATGCATTTTAGCAGGGCCAAAACCCTAGCAGAGGCTCTGGAGGCACGCCTATTTTCAAAATCCAACAAACTGTATCCGACATACAGGCTTATTCAAAAAATTGGTCAGAAAACCAAGCAACTACAGAAGGTTACATAGAGTACAGCCCAAGTTGTAATTATTACACTTGTCCCGAATTAGCTAAGGAACAGCACTCAGGTAGGTGGAGAGCCTATGGGGTGACCCATAGCAGGCATATTATGGAGAATGGTCAATTACTATCTTTCACACAGCTCCATGCTAGGTTTGGTGTCCCATCCAATACACACTTTTATTGTCTACAACTGAAACATGCGATGAATGCCCAGAGTTCCCTAATGGGTACAAAGTTGTCACCAACCCCGATATTTGCCCTTATGCAACAATCCTACTCCACAAAGGGCTTCATTTCTAACTGCTATTCCATGCTCATAGGGGAATATCTAGAAAGCTTTCCTAGCTCTGCTTGTGAGAAATGGATGTGGGGGCTATCCCAGGTGACCAATGAGAGGAGCTGGCATTGGAGGCTGTGTGAGTGTGCTCCCTAATGTTTTGCAGAGGTTATCGCAATTATATATCTTATTGAGGATTCATCTTATTCCGTCCAGACTGCACGTAATAGGCTTGTGCCCTGACCCTATATGTATAAGATGCAATAGAGATGTTGAGGGATCTCATACACTTGTTATGGAGATGCCCGAAGCTGCATCGCTATTGGAACGCAGTTGTCAATACGGTAAATGCAGCGTATCTGGCCTCCTTCACTCTGGATCTGAGGCAATGTATCTTAAGCATTATTGAAGCTGTAATTCCAGATGTGTATGCCAGAGAGGCTGCTACTAGAGTTCTATTTCAGGCTCCTACTGGTGCAGTGGATTTCACCCACACACCACCACCACCCCCCCCCCCACCACACACACACACACCACAGCAGTGGCTTGAGCAAATGGGCGCTACTCATCTATCAGCACAGAGGTAGCGCTACTAAATTTGAAAGGGTATGGGGAGGGTGGCTGTCGGATCCTGGGTTGGCCCCCAGCAGACTTTATATTAAACAGGTTACTGATGTGATCTGGGGTATGTTTGCAAAAATTAGGGGTATGGCAACAATGGACAGTAGTATTGTATGCTTGTTCAAATGATACAGAAAATGCGGGCCACCTTTTAGCAGCAATAGTTAAAGCTCAGAAACCTATGACACAAGTAGTAGAATTACAAATTTTGCCAACTGATAACTGCACAGACTACTTTGGATATTTCAGCAGTGTTTTTTGATTTTTACGAAAACTTGTATAGTAGTAAGGTATCCTAAGAGGAAACTGAACTGCAATTATTTCCTATCTCTATTACGTTAACAGATTTGTCGGTGGCTGATAGATGTTTGGTCAGCCTTTGACATTAGAGGAACTCCAGTTTGCCTCTGTCAGCTTGCCTATTAATAAAGCCCCAGGTGCAGATGGGTTACCAGGGGAAGTCTATAAGATTTATGGAGCTGATTTGTTGCCTGAATTATTGGAGGTATTTAATACAGCATTGGAATGTGGTCATCTCCCACCCTCTATGAATGAAGCAATTATTATAGTTTTGTTAAAACCAGATAAAACTCTGAATAACCCTGAATCATACCACCCAATATCATAACTTACATTGGATGTGAAGTTATTGGCAAAGGTGTTAGCCATTAGATTAACAAAAGTAATATCCAAGATAATGCATATAGACCAGTCTGGTTTCATTCCAAATAGATCTATTACAGTGAATTTAAGGCGCCTATTAATTTGCAGGTCCTGTCTGAAAACTTGGGTAGTAGGGCTATATTGTCCCTGGATGCGGCAAAAGCGTTTGATAACATAGAATGGCACTATTTATGGCATTTTTTAGAAAAATTTGGTTTTGGATCCCAGTTTATAAGATGGATACAACTCCTTTACGCTGCCCCGGTGGCACGGGTGCAGGTAAATGGGCATACAGTGCTTTGCAAAAGTATTCACCCCCCTTGGCTTTTTACCTATTTTGTTACATCACAGCCTTTAGTTCAATTTTTTTTTTAATCTGAATTATATGTGATGGATCAGAACACAATAGTCTAAGTTGGTGAAGTAAAGTTAGAAAAATATATACCGTATTTATCGGCGTATAACACGCACCCCAAGTTTAGGAGGGCATTTTAAGGAAAAAAAGTTTTAGGAGGGAAGTTTAGGGAAAAAAAAAAAACTTACATTTAAGCGTCATTTGCAGCCTTGCCCAGCGTCATTTGCAGCCTTGCCCAGCATCATTGCAGCCTTGCCCAGCGTCATTTGCAGCCTTGCCCCCAGTGTCATTGCAGCCTTGCCCACCGCCATTGCAGCCTTGCCCAGCGTCATTGCAGCATGCCCAGTTTCTTTGTAACTTGCCAGCGTCATTAGAAGTCCGGTCCGGGTTTAAATTTCCCGCCGACGAGACTCTGTCGCGTGCGCCGCCGAAAAAGCCCGAAGCGCGGCCGAAAAAGACCAAAGCACTACCGGAAAAGGCAGAGCCGACTGTTCAGCTCCGCTCGCGGTCCCGCCTCCCTGCTGTTTCAGGAGCGAGCGCAGGGAGGCGGGACTACGAGCAGAGCCGAACAGTCTGCTCGGTCTATTCCGGCGCCGCTTCAGGTTTTTTTCGGCAGCGCTCGCTATTTTTCTTGGGGGGTATCAGCGTATAACACGCACCCACGACTTTCCCCCGATTTTAAGAAGTGCGTGTTATACGCCGATAAATACGGTATATAAAATAATTTTTCAGAATAAAAAAAAAAATATATGATAATTGGCATGTGCGTATGTATTCACCCCCTTTGTTATGAAGCCCATAAAAAGCTCTGGTGCAACCAATTAACTTCAGAAGTCACATAATTAGTGAAATGATGTCCACCTGTGTGCAATCTAAGTGTCACATGATCTGTCATGACATATACACATTTTTTTTGAAAGGCCCCAGAAGCTGCCACACCTAAGCAAGATGCACCACTAACCAAATACTGCCATGGAGACCAAGGAACTCCACCAAACAAGTAAGGGACAATGTTGTTGAGAAGTACAAGTCAGGGTTAGGTTATAAAAAAATATCCAAATCCAAATCCAAATCTACCATAACCAAATGGAAAGAACTTGACACAACAGCAAACCTGCCAAGAGACAGCTGCACACCAAAACTCACAGACCGGGAAAGGAGGGCCTTAATCGGAGAGGCAGCACAGAGAACCAAGGTAACCGTGGAGGAGCTGCAGAGTTCAACAGCAGAGACTGGAGTATCTGTACATAGGACGACAATAAGCTGTACGCTCCATAGAGTTGGGCTTTATGGCAGAGTGGCCAGAAGAAAGCCATTGCTTTCAGCAAAAAACAAAATGGCATGTTTTGAGTTTGCGAAAAGGCACATGGGAGAGTCCCGCAATGTATGGAGGAAGGTGCTGTGGTCTGATGAGCCTAAAATTGAACTTTTTGGCCATCGAAGAAAGTGCTATGTCAGGCGCCAACCCAACACATCACATCACCCACAGAACACCATCCCCACAGTGAAACGTGGTGGTGGCAGCATCATGCTGTGGGGATGTTTTTCAGCAGTTGGGACTGGGAAAACTGGTCAGAGTTGAGGGAAAGATTGATGGTGCTAAATACAGGGATATTCTTTGAAAAACCTGTACCACTCTGTGTGTGATTTTAGGCTAGGACGGAGGTTCACCTTCCAGCAGGACAATGACCCCAAACACACTGCTAAAGCAACACTTGAGTGGTTTAAGGGGAAACATGTAAATGTGTTGGAATGGCCTAGTCAAAGCCCAGACCTCAATCCAATAGAAAATATGTGGTCAGACTTAAGCCCCATACACACGGTCGGATTTTCGCATGGATTCTGTCCGATCGGACAATGTTGTCGAAAAATCCGACCGTGTGTATGCACCATCGGACAGTGTACGTCGGATTGTCCGACGGACAAAGTCCTATCTCCTGCTGGATAGATTTTTGGACAACAAGGTCCGATCACACCAAATCCGATCGTGTGTATGGTAGTCCGACGGACAAAGTGCTACGCATGCTCAGATCACATTAGAAGACCAAAGCTATTGGCTACTAGCCTCTACGTAGTCCCGTCGTAGGCAACAAACGTCACCACGTTCAGAATGATCGGATTTTCCGACAACTTTGTCCGACCGTGTGTACGCAAAACCAACATCGGACAAAGTAGGACGGACATGATCCGACGGACCTGGTCCTCGGATAATCCGCGCGTGTGTATGGGGCTTAAGATTGCTGTTCACAAGCGCAAACCATCCAACTTAAAGGAGCTGGAACAGTTTTGCAAGGAGGAATGGGCAAAAATCCCAGTGGCAAGCTTATAGAGACTTATCCAAAGCGACTTGGAGCTGTGATAGCTGCAAACGATGGCTCTACAAAGTATTGACTTTAGGGGGGTGAATAATTATTCACATTTGCTTTTTCTGTTATTTTGTCCTATTTGTTGTTTGCCTCAATAAAAACTAAAAAAAAAAAATGTCAAAGTTGTGGGCATGTTCTGTAAATAGAATGATGCAAATCCTCAAACAATCCATGTTAGTTCCAGGTTGTGCGGCAACAAAACACGAAAAATACCAAGGGGGGTGAATACTTTTGCAAGGCACTATATATCGGCGCCTTTCTCACTGCAAAGAGGAACAAGACAAGACAAGGATGTCCATTATCACCTTTTTTTTTTTAACTTTATATCTTTATTTCAAAAAATTTTTACAAATACATTTTATACACAATCTCATTCATCTCTCTTACAAAGATCGTGTTAAGCAGAAAAGCGTTAAACGTGTTTAAGTGAGATCTAACTCATTCACACCACCTTTCATTCACCTCCTACCTCTCATATCCATCCTCTTACTCTCTGTTAGTATCAGTTCATCCACTAAGTTATTTTTAACTAATTTGGTTTAGTTGGCACTATCTAAGGCATTCTCATGTTCCTCTCTCAATCCATGGATTCCATAGTAAGTGGAATTTAGCAAGGCTCTCTCGTTTTATATATGTGGTTTTCTCCTTCATGATCACTCTATCCATATTTTGCTCCCACTCATTGACTGACGGAGGGGTAGAGGACTGCCATCTCCGAGCAATTAGTAACCTGGCCTGAAAAAGACAGCGCAAAACCGCAATCTGACCTTCCCTGGGCCTACCCCCTCCCTCTCCTCCCCCAAGAACGCATTGAATGGGATCTAGCTCGAGATTGGTGTTGAATATCTGGGAGACCTTGTCCACCACCTCTTTCCAATATCCATATAATTTTGGACATCTCCAGAACATGTGGAAAAGATCTCCCCCTGGTCTCCCACATCTAGGGCACTTATCATCTTGCCTACGACCAAACTTAAAGAGCTTGTTTGGAGTGTAGTAAGCACGGTATAGTAAAAAAAGGTGTGACATCTTCTGAGGGGGGGAGAGTGAAACCATTGGGGCGAGTTCAAGTATCCTTTCCCATTGGGGGGCTGAGATGGATCCCACATCTCTCTCCCATTTTACTTTATATGGAGATAGTTGTATACCTTCCCTGTTCTCCTTATATAGATGTAAATATAGATTAGATATCATCCCCTAACGGGTTCCTGCCCCTGCCACACTCTGTAATACCTGCATATTAGTCCACTCTGGTGGTTCACCTTTAAACTGCGCAGCCAGGGCATGTCTCACCTGCAGGTATCTAAAGAAAGACTTCCTGGGGAGGGAAAAATGTTCTCTAAGGTCCTGGAAACTTCTAATCCTGCCCTCATGATAGATCTGAGCAATATATTTTAAACCCTTTCTCTCCCATTCTCTAACAGTCCGCATTTTTTGGATTTCGCGCAAATTAACATTCTCCCATAACGGGGAAAAAACTGTAAACCCTCCATATCCCATCATTTTTTTTACAGTGCCCCAAACTTAAGCCATCAAGTCCTGGGTAGGGAGCCCCTTCTGGAAGGTCCCTGCCTCCAGAATCTCCATCATAGACTTATGTGGGGACTTATAGAGAAGAATCTTCCACTCAGGCCCCTCTTTCTCAACCTCGCATCCCCCGATATGTTGCAGCTGAGCCGCTAAAAAATATCTAAAAGGATGCGGCAGGGCAACTCCCCCTGACCCAGTTGGAAGTTGCAATGTTCTAAGACTGATACAGGAGGTCCCCCCTTTCCAGACCAATTCTCTAAATATGGTGTCAACCCTGTTAAACCACTTTCTGTAAATCCATATTGGAGAATTATGGAGAATATATAAAAGTTGTGGCATGAGCACCATTTTTATTAAATTACACCGACCTGCTGCAGACAGGGGGAGTTTTTTCCAAATTTGGGTTTTCCCTTTAAATTTATTCAAAAGTGGGACCAGATTATCTATAACGAATTGTTTAGGGTCTCTTGAAATGTTGATACCCAGATATTTGATTTGCTGAAATATTTGGAGTTGGATTGCCTCGTGTGGTAGGGGGAGGGTTATAGGGTCTATAGGAAGTAGATGTGATTTATCCCAATTAATTCTCAATCCTGACAGGAGGCCAAAGCTTTTGATTCTGCCCATAGTCTCGCGTAGTGACTCCTGGGTGTCGTTATGCAGTAAGAGGAGATCATCTGCGTAGAGTATCACTTTTTCCTCTAAGTCCCCTCGTTTGAACCCTTTTATTTCTGGAGATGATCTCAGGGAGAGAGCCAAAGGTTCGATTGCGAGGGCGAAGAGGAGGGGCGACAAAGGGCACCCCTGCCTCGTCCCCCTCAGCAATCGAAACCTGGTAGAGTGTTCATTATTTACTTTCACTCTTGCCCCCGGAGAGCCGTATAGGAGCATTACCCATTTGACAAAATTCGGGCCCACCCGAAATTCCAATAAGGTTCTCCAGAGATACTTTCATTCAAGGGAATCAAAAGCCTTGGCGGCATCCAAGGAAAGGACAGCCCTGTTGCCTCCATCTTCCACGGGTAGTTGGAGATTTAAAAAAAGGCGTCTAATATTTAAGCTAGAAGACCTACCAGGAATAAATCCTGATTGGTCTTGATGCACCAATTTATGAATAATTTTGTTTAACCTGGCTGCCAAGACCTTTGCTAACACCTTAATGTCTGAATTCAGAAGCGCAATGGGTCTATATGAGGCGGGGGAGAGTGGGTTCTTATTTTCCTTAGGGATCACAATTATGGTCGATTCCATCATTGATCTGGGTAGCTCGCCTTTCAGTGCCGAGGCATTAAAAACCTCTAGCAGTTGGGGGAGAAGCACTTCCCCATACTTACGATAAATTTCAATGGGAAGGCCATCCGGTCCTGGGGACTTCTGGCCTGCCATTTCCCGGACGGTCCGCTGTATCTCCTCCAGGGTGACAGGGCCATCTAACATGGCCCTGTCCTCCTCAGAGAGACAGGGGACCGTCAGCCCCTCGAAGAAGGAGTCCATTTCGTCTTTCATATCCACCTGTTCAGAGTGGTATAACCTCTCGTAGTACTCTCGAAAAGTATCCACAATCTCAGGTGTATATGTAGATGTTCTACCCGCCCCTATCTCGATCAATGGAACCATCGATGAGGGAGAATTAGTTCTAATTAAGTGAGCAAGCATCCTACTAATTCCTTCCCCCTCCCCGAAGGCAACTTGTTTTTGAAAAATGTATTTTTGTTCTGCTTTACCCAACAGGACTACACGATAGACCCCTTGTGCCTCTGTCCACGTTCTAAAATTTGCAGGTATTGGGTTACTTATGTATGCAGCTTCTGCAGCTATTAAATTATTCCCTGCAATTTCCTCCCCTTCTCTTGACAGTTTTTTTGTTTTTGATATCTGCTGGATCAGCAAGCCCCGAAGGATAGCCTTGACTGTGTCCCAGACTACCCCCTGGGGGGCCGAACCTTTGTTCCACTCGATGTATTCCCTCAAAGCATCCAGAACCTCTTGGGGTTGTCCCATTAGCTCTAGCCAGGAGGGATTGATTCTCCACTCACGATAGGTACTTCTTGTCCCCACCTCCATTAAAGCTGTCACAGGAGAGTGATCCGAAAGACCTCTTGGCCTATACCTAATGTTATCTATCATGGCCATCAGTTCATCGTTGCCGAGCAACATGTCGATTCTCGACAGTGTAGAGTGTGTGCTGGAGAAGCAGGAATAACCCCTTATCCCAGGGTTTCTCAGGCGCCAAATGTCCTTCAGACCCATTTCCTCCAAGAGACGGTGGAGACGGCTATCCACTAGCCCACTCCGTTGAGTCCCCTGGGGGAATCTATCTATTGTCGAGTCCAGGACCATATTAAAGTCGCCTATGACCATTACCGGTAGGCCCGGCCTCTCCAGCACAAAATCCACGAAGCCAAGAAGAACCTCCAAATTAAAGGGAGGGGGAACGTACACATTAGCAAGTAGCACCACCCTATTCTCTATCTTACAATGTAGGAAAATATACCGTCCCTGGTCGTCAATCTTGCTTTGGATACAATTAAAAGTGATCCCTGAGCCGATCAGAATACTAACACCTCTAGAAAAGGATGAATGAACCGAGTGTAACTGGAAGGCAAATTCCCCCCACCCCAACCTGGATGAGGAAGCATTGGTAAAGTGGGTCTCCTGGAGACACACGATAGAGCTCCCATAGGACCTAACCTTGGAACGTACTGCAGCTTTCTTCCCTGAATCTCCCAGTCCCCTTACATTCCAAGAACAAATAGTGAGCTTTTTTTTACCCTTTTGTGTAGTACTGATCATACGTGATTATAATAATAAGTGATTACATTAACAACATTAATCCTTAATCTCGTGTTTCTTATAGTGAACCATATAATTCTTGTTTCTGGTACTTATGAAGCCTTACTATCCCATCTTAAACTGTGAACGTGACTTTTTACCTGAAAAACATTTTTCCGTGCATACTTATGCCTTGTGAACATATTGTACCTCACCCATTCACCCACACATTCACCGCTGTCATACCCAACACTATGTTTACATCTCTCATACCTTACTGTCGTATCCAACAATCTGTTTATACACCTCATTCATTACCTCCCTAGGTTTGGCCGGGGGCCTTCGGTTTTGACCTATCCATACACATCTATTTTGGAACAAACTTAGTGTCATAAACTTTTTGTCTTCCCCATCCCTGTCCCTCCCCCTCCCCAAACCCACCCACCCCTCCCCCCAAATACAAAAACTGCTCACCAACAAAAACAGGCTAAACCTATACTCCAGGAGAACATCCTGTTGCACCCCCATAACCTGGGAGTACAATACCCTTTGCTCTCCTCCCTCCCTACAAAGCGTCCCCATCACCCCCCCCCAAAAAAAAAAAAAAAAAAAGGGAAAGGGGGAAGAGAGGGGGGGGGGGAGAGGGAGGCGACGACACGGCAAAAAAGAAAGAAGAAAATAAAAAGGAAATGGGGGAACCCCCGTGTGTCGCCTCCCGCTACCCCCCCCCCCCCAGTGCTCATTATAAAATGTAATGTAATTCCCGCCCGCCCCCTGAATAATAAAGCTGTCAGCACCCCAATTTAGTCCACATCATCTGAGAGTCATTCTTTACATTTTTTTTATCCAGTCTTCCACCCCCTCAGGGGTATCAAAGAATATAGTCCCCCCAGGAGCCGCCACTCTCAGTTTTGCAGGATAGAGCAGAGCATATGTAATGTTAACTTGGCGTAGTTTACGTTTCACCTCCCCAAATTTGACTCTTTTTTTGAAGATCTGGCGAATAATCTGGGTAGATGGATACCCTTGTGCCGTTATAGAGAATGTTGCCCATTTCCCTTGCTTTCCGAATTATCGTTACTTTGTCTTTAAAAAATAATAATTTTGCTAAGAAAGGTCTTGGAGGGGCCCCGGGATTAGAAGGTCTGGAGGGAACCCTATGAGCTCTCTCCACTGCAAGAAATGATGAGAAGGAGTCCTGGCTTTTGTAACTCATTTCTGAAAAAAGAAAGTTCCTCATGGATTGATTTCATCTGGTGGTTCATCTCGTTCAGGGAGGCTCTACAGGAATTAATAGCCTCCAACACCTCCTTCAATGTTGGGTCAGGGTCAGGCCCCTCTACAATATCAGGCCCTCTCCTCGCCAATGGGGTATCCTCCACTTCCTCAACCTGGAGCTGCCCACCTGGCTCCCCCCCTTCCACTGATGGTGTCTGTGAAGTGTGTGTTGTTGCTTGAGTCTGTCCTTGACTTTTTCTTCCCCCCCGCAACCCCTCCCGCCCGAGCGGGCTGGGCCTGCTGACTCTGAATCAAATTTTTTGGGGGAGTCTGGGCCAGAACCTGCCCTGGAGTGTGAGCGTATTTCTCCAGTTTAGCTGCTGCTTGACTTGCCTGGCTAGCCGCCTGGCTTGCCTTTGTAGTACGCTGTGAAGGCATGTTTACTTGTTTTAGATTTTAGGTCTTATACAAAATTTAAGCGAGTTTCCGGCAATAGTTTTTTTCCTGCCCCCCCCCCAAAAAAAAAGGGGGGAAAAAGAACACGAGCACTTATTAGTACCTCTTCTCCCTCTTTTATCCTAGTATACTCAGGGTAAAAAGGGGAGGGGGGGGGGGGTCCACTGTTGGTTAGGATAAAGGTATGGTTATGTAAAGTCAAAGACCACCTTAGTATAATTATTGCCTGAGAATAAGCAAAGCTCTCTTTTTATCACAACACAGCCCTTAGGCAGTCCTTTAGACAAAATGAAAATTCGGTGGAAACAATAAAGCAGTAATCCTAGGAAGGTATAAGATTCAAAATCCAGGGAAAACAGCAGGCAGGAGATTGACACCTGCTAATTTGAGGTAGGGTTAGGCTGAGTTAAATTCGGTCAGAGTCCATCTGGGGGTTTTTACTTTCAAGGGGTATAATACGGGGCTCTCAGTCTATTTAGAACTGCACAGTCCCAACAGGAGGAAAGAGACACACTGAGACCTGATTTTTACTTATTAAGCTCCTTCACATTCGGTTTCCTTATTACTCTATAATACAGCAAGACAGGAGATATTATACATGAAAAACTTTTCCTTTACTTTTCCTTTTTTATTTTTGTATCTCACCCATCCAGAGCGGTAGTGGCAGTAGTAGGAATGTCCAGAGTCCAGCAGGGCGGGTCACTGACTTGTGCTTCCAACGCTGAGTGAAAACAACAAACAAAAAAAAAGTACCTTCAGGTGGATAGGAACAGCTGGTAGCCAGACCCCGTAATTCTTTGTTCCACCAGCAAAGAAATTATTAAGCCTCCTCAGTACCCCGATTAACTTGGGTTCCTTAATTGCTGAATACTGGATACAAGGGATGCCCTCTCACAGCAATCCCAGGTGCTGGCTATACCCCAGAAAAAAAGGAGTTAATACACCGACTGGTAACCTTATTGTTCCCAGGGGGAGACGGTCGGAGTCTCTCACCCCCCTTGCCGCTGCTCTCCTCCTCCAGCTAGCGTGAGCTGACACACCGCTCACGATTTGATCACGCTGTGCAGGACGCTGATAGCATAGGGTTGTTTAGTGTTTGCTGCAAAAGCAAAAGCGAAAGTAAAAGAGGGATGCTCCAGCCACTCGATACGCCAAGAGTGCTCCTCACAGCTCAGCACGGCTCCACTCCCCCACGCCGTCAATCAGCTGCACAGCCGCCTCTCTCCTCGCTCTCGCTCCTGGATCAGTACTGGTGGAGACCGGGCCTCTAATCAGTATGTGGAGCGGGGGACGGGAGGGTGAAAGGAACGCAGCACACACACCTCACTCACTTCTCACTGACATCCGGTCACGCCCCCCCATTATCACCTTTACTTTTTGCTTTACCCCTGGAACCGTTGGCTGCATCTGTTCGTCAATCGGTTCGTTAATCTGATATTTTTGGATTTCGTAGATCTTTAGGAGAGGATAAGATTGTTTTATATGCTGACGATGCATTGTTATTTATGGGAGATACATCATCTTCTTTAAAGGCAGTGATGTCTTTTAATATGTATGGCTCTTTCTCAGGATTTAAAATGAATTGGGATAAGTTGGTTATTTTACCTGTGGACCCCTTGGTGACCAATCATCTGCCTCCCAGATAGGTGTGGTTTCTGTATTTAAATATTTAGGTGTTTAAGTTACATCACGTACAAGTGAATGCATATGTGGAGTGGTGTTTTTAAGCCCACTATTTAAACGGTTTAAGCAAGTGGGGAAAATTTGGTGTAAATTGCCTTTAACAACAATAATGGGTAGAGCTAATCTGATAAAGATCTGGATGCCACAATTTTTATATCTATTGCATAATTGCCCTTTATGGCTTCCTCTGAGTTTTTTTAAACTAATAATTACTCTGTTTAGAGATCCTTTTTGGAAATATAAACACCCTCAGATTAGATTAGAAATATTACAGTTGCCTAAAGATGGAGGCTTGGCTGTCCCTAATGCCAGATTGTATTATCTGGCATCCCAACTTCAGCAATTATACCATTGGAATATTATTGATTGTGAGGATCCCATACAGCAATTTTTTTTTTTTTTTAAATTGCCTTTAGATTCACCGGTACAGCTTATAGTAGCCCATCATTTTCATAGCAAGCGTAGTTGGCCTACATTTGTCAACTTTTTTTAATAATGAGGGTTTACATCCATTTGATAAGTTGGCAGAGAGTTTCCATTTGCCTAATACATTTTTTTTTTCAATATTTACAGCTACAGCATGCTTTGCAGAGCAAAGCAAGGACTTCCCTGTTAAAATATAATCCTTCATCAATTTTAGCCTTGGCAGTAACTATAAAAAGCTCTAAATAGGGACTTTATTGGGAGTATATATGCTTCTCTACAAATGACATTTGGAACTAACCTACAAACTAACCTAGGAACTAACCTATCTGAGCAGCCAGCTATGAATACTAATGATACTGAGGAAAATCAATGAGACAGAACTTTTATTTGGGTGGGGGAATAGGTGGGAAGTGGGAAATGTTATGCGAGTTGGTGGTTTTTTTTTCTCTGTTGTGTTTTCTGATAAAACAATAAAAAAAATTTGATTGGAAAAAACAAAACTGATACTGATATGTATATGTATACTCACTGTCTAGAAGTGGTTCCAGTATCCTGGTAGGGTGTGGCTAAAGTTCTGTCCCTTTATTGAAGTTGCTTTAGTTTCAGTAATGTTACACTGGAGTGTGTCTTTTGAAGTGCTTTATATATATATATATATATATATATATATATATATATATATATATATATATATATATATATATATATATATATATTATTTATTTATTTTTGTGGCCTCAATAAAATGTTAACCGATGAAAAATAAAAAAGTATGGAATAAGAGTGATCCCCTGCAGGTGAAGACTCTGCCAAGACCTTGCGGACTGGCTGCTAAGCTGAAAGAAAGGGCTCTGAACTGCCAGTGATGTATACCTTCCTTGGTAACCACAGCAAGGGCAGAAATGCCTGGGGGTCAGGTCAAATTGGAAATATTAAGGTATGCATCCCTGAGATCTAGGGTCACCATAAATGCATCTTTCAGGAAAATTTGCATATTAAGTAGATGCTCTCTGTGGTGAGCCTTTTGTATTCCAGAAACCTGTTCAATCTTCTGAGGTTGATTATCAGTCTGTATTTCTCTGAGGGCTTGCGAAACAACAAACGCATGGGAATCAAATCCCTGAAAGTGTTGGTACTGGAATCATCACTTCCTGTTCTGCAAGTTCCATGAATCCCCTCCAAAGAAAACCTCTTCTCTTATCACTTGAAGAATGTAAGGACTGTCTGAAACCTCTTCCCGCTGGGAGATAAACCAAGACACTCTGCCCCCCACCCTGCCCCTGGCGCCATTTTCACTTCTTTGCCGGGAGCGCCGGGGGAAGGGAACAGATTCCCTTTCTGCTTCTTTGTACCAACACTCCCACTTCTTTCCAGGGTCCTGCCTGGCCTTTTGTTGACCTTGCGCAAAGGGACCATGAAAACATTTCTTATATTGATCCTTGCTGGGCTTAACGGGAAACTTCTTTCCTTTTTCAGAGGATCTGGCCAACATCATGTTTCCACACCCATCCTGAACTGAAGGGATCCTTCAAATAGTAGGTTTATCCTTGAAAGTAAAGTCACCTTCCAATGCCTCTACCCAAATGGCTCTTCTAGCCGAGTTAATCAGCGATGCTGTCTTGGCCGATGCTCTAATGGATTAGACTACAACATCTGCTAAATGGGCAATAGCTTTTCCTATCACTGCTAAGTAGTCCCTCCTCATCTGTTTTGGTTCCCTAAGAAAGGTGACCCATAAGTCTGTCCACCCAGAAATCTGTTTTCGTTTTCTTGTTAAAAAAATAAATCTGTTTTCGTAATGATACTCGTAGCCATCCGTGCAGGGGTAATGGCTGATGCATTAGCATCCCAGGCTTTTTTTGTAAAAGTGTCTGCATCTTGCAGTTCATTATGTCTCTGTTCCCAAGTCCTCAAAGGGCAAGTCATACTTGTCTGACACTGTGTGTGTGTATGTGTGTGTGTGTGTGTGTGTGTGTGTGTGTATATATATATATATATATATATATATATATATATATATATATATATATATATATATATATATATATATATATGTATGTTCTATCTCCTAGCCAAAAGGGAAGTAGGAAAGTGTTGGGTAGGTCCTACACTGTAAGGAAGGACCCTCCCTGGGCGGTAACTCTATTTTTTTGCTCTGGGTTCAGTATGGAAGACATAGCAGTGGGAAAGGACTTAAAGGGGTGTTCCGGCCAATACATTTTTATTTTAAAAAGTCAGCAGCTACAAACACTGTAACTGCTGACTTTTAATAAGGACACTTGCCTGTCCAGCGATCCTGCGATGTCGGCCGCCCCGAGGCCGATCTGTCCATCCAATCGGCTGCTGGTGCCTCCATCTTAACGAAGGGAAACAGGCAGTGGAGCCTTGCGGCTTCACTGCCCGTTTCCTACTGCGCATGCGCGAGTCGCGCAGCGCTTTGTGAATGGCCACATTGTTTTCTGGGACACGCACATGTCCCAGAAGGCAAAGGGGCAGCTCACCGAAGAGAAGGAAGCGCCGTGGAATAGGAAGAGGCAGATTAGGAAGACTGCCTAGCAACAGTGGTTTCAGGTAAGTGAAAAATTATTTATTTTTTTAAGATTATTAATGCATTTATTTATTTTTTTTTGGGTGGCCCTCCACTTTAACAGTAGCTAACCTTTCTGTCTGCATGGAGGCCAAAAACACCTCTATGAGGCCGGATGCTTCTTTCCCAGCCAACCTGTTAATGAATTTATAGCGGAAAGGATTAGAGTGGAATCTGGGAAGCCTTTTATTATAGTGGCAAGAAAAAAAAGCCAAGCAGCGCCAATCTAAGTGCAGCAATATTGTTACATATTTAAGTAGTAAGGCACTCACTCGAAAAATGAATAAAAGCAGGCACATCATGGTAAATGTCAGATGACAGCAGGGTTCCAGAACGATCATCCAGGCAGCGCTGTGGTGTCTTGCTTGGTAGCGTCAGTGGTTTCCGGTGTCCTGAACTAGAGCGTACAGGTCACAGGAGAAAGCCATCGCTCAGGAAGTCCCTGGTCTCAGTGGGCGGAAAGCTATGATGTGCAGGCGTTCGGAGCATGCATGCTCCTTCATCAGGCATAATCGTCGGCCATTTTAGGTGTGGTATATAGAGCTGGCAGGGCGGGCTAATCAGATCACAGGGCAGCGCCCCTTTTAGTAATCACACACACCAGGGAAGCTGATGGGTGGGGGTTGGGCGTGAATAATGCAGAACATTTGGAACTTTCTATACAGGAAGGGAGAACACATATACACACAGTGTAAAGAAGACAGGGCACACAAATTTATTAAGATTTGATGGATGATTTAATTGGAGTATGAGTTGGATTAAAAATAAATGATAGGGGCGGCGTGGCGACCGGACTCCGAGATGGCCGCATTATCTAGGAGCTCCGCTCGTCTACAGAGACAATTAGCCTCCATCGGAGCCCACCGGCGATCAAATTAGCACAAAACCACCCTCGATTGCCGCTGACAACCCGCTGAACTGAGCGGGGATGGCGCGGCACAGGAAAAATCCACAACAGCCGCAGGAGATGACCAACTTCTTTGCCTCAAGCAGACCGCAACAAAATGGCGGCGGCGGCTCCCGGAAACACAGGCCGGACCGAGGCCCAGGACTGAACGGAGGGACTACACCCCAAACGATGGCCTCTCAGGTGCCTAACAGGGGCTCCCAGCGAAGCATCCTCCGGTCCATCCAGCCCCACAACACGGAGCCCGGCCAAATCCAGGCAAAGGAGAGAATCGCCATGCAGACTGCAGGATGACCCTTCTATGAAGGTAAGCGGCACACAAAACGCCACACCACATAGCTCACAGGGTCGGGACCCCATCTCTAACTTCCCCACAGGAGACAGGCCTGTCTCAGACACACTCCTTAAGGACATGTTACTGTCCTTAAGGTCCTCCCTGCAAGCAGACATGATGAAAGGGATTAAGGAGTGTCAGAAGGAGGTCTCTGCACTAGGCCTCAGAGTGAATCACCTGGAGCACAAGATGGAGGATTTCACCTCATCTTACAATACCATGGTAGAAGCACACTCAGCACAGGGAGAGGATATTTCCTGGATAAAAGAAAAGCGGTCAGACCTTGAGGATAGATCCAGGAGCAACAACTTAAAGTTAAGGGGTATTCCCGAAGACGTACAACCTACACAGCTCCTGCAATACGCCCAAACCTTATTCTCCACCCTGATGCCGGAGGCCTCCGCACAGGACTTAATAGTGGACAGGATACACAGGATCCCTAAACCGTCCTTCTTGCCCAATGAAATCCCTAGAGATGTGTTAATGAGGGTGCACTATTATCATATAAAAGACCGCATACTGCAAGCTTCACGCAAACTTGAAAACATGCCACACCAATACGCCAACGTCAGGGTACTGCCAGATCTATCCAGGCACACCTTACAGCGACGCAGAAATTTGATGACCATTACAAAGGCACTGAGAAACCACAACATACTCCACAAATGGAAGTATCCTGCAACGCTCTCCATTACACATAACGGATCTACTGTTTCCGTTTCCAACTTGGAGGATGGGATTGCCACCCTGAGAAAATGGGGAATTTTACCTGACCAATATGCCCAGCCCTTACCTCACGCAGAGCCCACCTTCGTACCCAACGAATGGCAAGTTGTCACCCACAAGCGTACCCATAAAAAAATGCCGGTGGAAACTCCTAATTTCAACCAACCATTGCTCACATTGTCTCTGAAGATGAGTCTACAGATTGACTCTCTTGAAAACCCCTGATACACCAGTTGCAGCTACATCTGTGCTAGGATCTTTTTTATGATCCCATTTTTACCTATGCTGACTTTCCTTTTTTGTCTTTGTTCCCCTTTTTTGTTCTTCTTTTGATATACACAGATACGCACAATGCCTAAACAACTCGAAAGGCGCAACAGTCAACATGCAGAGGACCTTTCAACTTGAAGTCAAGGTATTGCCACAATCTTCTTCGGGCCGCAGTAAGTACCATTGCAACATCACCAACACATACCTATCCAACTACAAACTATGACAATCACCTGCCTCTCACTTAATGCGTGGGGCCTAAACCACCCGGCGAAAAGGTTCTCATTATGGAAGGAAGCCAGTAAACAACACGCAGACATTCTCTGTGTTCAAGAGACACACTTCCAACTGAACAATCTTCCCATCTGTACCCACAAAGACTACCCGCATATTTTCTTAGCATGCAATCCGTCCAAAAAAACAGGGGGAGTTATGCTAGCACTGAAAAATTCACTGTCTTTCCAATCCAAAGATGTTTTCCTCGACTCAGGAGGCAGATTCATCATACTCACTGGAGATATTAACTCTAAGCCATATACCATAGTTACGGTGTACGCCCCCAACTCTAAGCAAATTTGATTCCTGAAAAAAGTCTTACGTAAAGCTCACGCGATGAAATATGGTAACCTCCTACTCTGTGGTGACTTTAATGCGACATCAGATCCTACTATGGACACTTCCAAAGGGAAATGTAACGACCTCTCCATTCAATCCATCTTACATAAGGAAGCTCTATACGATACGTGGAGATGCCTCCACGCTAATGAAAGGGATTATACCTTCTTTTCCAACAGGCATTGTTCCTACTCTAGGATAGACATGTTCTTAACTGACCAATGGCTTCTACAAAATGTGGACTCAGTGAAAATTCATGATATCACGTGGTCAGACCACGCTGCCATTACAATGTCTATCACAGAGAGGGGAATCTCCTCTTCACCCCCCATCTGGCGCTGTAATTCCAGAATAATCCAAGACCCACAACACCAAAAAAAGATTACCCAGCTCTTATCTGATTTCTTTCAGGACAATTTAGGCTCTGTCAGAGACCCATACACACTATGGAACTCACACAAAGCCTTCATTAGAGGTATGCTTATACAAATAGGAGCCAAAGAAAAAAGGAAAAGGTCTCAACAACTTAATGACATTACCTCAGCTATCCATGACACCGAACAGCTAAACAAACAAACTCCTACAGACACACTGACCAACAAACTTACGTCACTCAGAGAAAAACTCAGAGAAATACTTACACAACAATACGACAGACATCTTAGACGCCTGCTCCTTAACCACTACGTAAATGCAAATAGGGCGGGTAAATACTTAGCCAATAGAATCAAAGCGGCCCGCACTAAGTCTAGAATAGCATACTTGCTCCATCCTACACAACATCATAAACTCACAAACCCACAAGCAATATTAAATCAATTTGCTGACTACTATAGCTCTTTGTACAATTTACAACAGGATCCATCTACACCCCAACCGTCCTCAGATAGTATAAATTCATTCCTACGCAAATTAACTTTACCTACAATCTCTGAAGCTCAACTGTCAACACTGAACTCCCCAATTACAGATGGGGAAATAGCCAAAATTATAACTACGCTCCCAAATGGAAAATCCCCAGGTCCTGACGGATTCTCCAACGAATACTTCAAAACATTCACAAATATTCTGACACCACATATGACACTGATATTCAATAAAGCTGTTGAGACCGCATCTTTTCCACAAGAAATGCTACAAGCACACATAGTCACACTACCGAAGCCTGGCAAGGAACCTACTACACCATCCAATTTTAGACCCATATCCCTTCTTAATTCTGACACCAAAATTTATGCTAAACTACTGGCTAAAAGACTGCTTCACATCCTACCTACAATAATAAAACGCGGCCAGATGGGTTTTGTGAAGGGGAGACAAACCTCAGACGCCACTAGAATCATAAACATACTTCATTACGCTGAGAGAACGCAAACGCCTTCTCTGCTGTTGTCGATCGACGCAGAGAAGGCGTTCAACCGAGTCCACTGGACATACATGGAAAAACGTTATGCAAATTTGGCTTTAACGGCCCTATCCTTCAGGCCATTATGGCATTATATTCATGTCCTTCTGCTCAGGTATATTCAGCAGGGTTCCTGTCAAAACCGTTTAATATTACTAACGGAACGAGGCAAGGGTGCCCCTTATCGCAGACTATTTTTAACTTGATGATTGAACCATTAGCAGAAGCTATAAGAACTCACCCTCTAATCACGGGTTTCCAGCTTGGCACACAGACCCACACAATAAATTTATTTGCGGACGATGTGATTCTGCTACTGACCAACCCTACCTCATCTCTAAAACACACTCACGCACTCCTTACCTCCTTTGGGGAGGTCTCATATTATAAAGTTAACTTTAATAAATCCTTTATTCTGAATCTTTATTCTGAGTTTCGCCACCCACAAGCAATGCCCTAAAACAACAACTTCCTTATGTGTGGAGCAAAGATAGCATTACATACTTGGGTATAACTATTACCAATAAATTATCTACACTCGTCAAAAGAAATTTGGTCCCCCTGCTGGCCAAGCTGGAAACCCAACTCAAAGAAATGTCGCAGAAGGAAATTTCCTGGATTGGCAGAATAACAGCTTACAAGATGATGATATTGCCACAATTACTGTATATGTTCCGATCGATACCCATATCTATCCCGACGCATTATATCAGGAAATTAGCAGATATTGGTTGGAAATACATATGGCTTAATAAAAGGGCTAGGTGCTCATGCAACAACCTAACATCACACAAAAAGGCTGGAGGAGCAGGCTTAGCCGACATTTACGAGTACTACTGGGCAACTCGTCTGGACCAAATTAAACACTGGTTCCAAACTGAGGACACACCACTATGGGTAGATATAGAGAGATCACTAGCCCCGACAACTGAACTAACCCTATTATTACTAATGGACAGTTGGATTCCATGGAATCTAAAGACTATGCCCCTCACCCTACAGACCTCAATCACAGCATGGAGATTTCTGATGGAACGTAACCGTTCTGATAATGACACCATGCAATGTCAGATACCCCTATATACCCTTGAATCAAAAATTCCACTGCTAAGTGTCAAAGAATTACTTGCCAAGGGAATTCTTGATGTTTATGACTTTTATGCTGACTCACGTCTCAAATCAGTGGATCAAATTATATCACAATTCAGCCTCCAAGCATCCACTAGATACACGTGCTTAAGAATTTTGCACTTCCTTAGACGCCACCCTTGCCCAAAGTTCACTGTGCAAACTCCAGCCTGGCAATTCTACACTCTTGCCAAACATGATAAGAAGGGCATATCTTTCTTCTACAACTTGATTTGAGACAAACACACGCTCCACAAAACTAAAGCCATGACAAAATGGGAAACGGATTTAGGCACTACCTTCTCTACTCAACAATGGCAACACGCCTTCAACTCCATACATAAAACTTCCCACTGTGTCAAACATTGGGAACTAACAATTAAGATAGCAAATAGATGGCATTATACTCCATACAGATTAGCACACATTTTCCCAGACACCTCACCTACTTGCTGGAGAGCATGTGGTCAAATAGGAAACCTGACGCATATGCTTTGGCACTGCCCAACTATCAAGAGTCTATGGAACCAAGTGTTCCGAATGATATCTAGTATAACTGGTATAATCACTACTTTGGTAGCCGGACAGCATAACCCCTCTACCCCCACCCCCCCCCCCCCCCCTGCTTATCAACTAGATTCATTTTTTTGGAGGTTGGACGGCAGCACAAAGTCCCCCCCGTGCATCAACTTCATAATTGTTTTTTGGTGGTTGGATGGCAGCACTCAAAAAAAGAGAGGACAGCAAGGGTTAGGACATGTGTGGCCTGTAAAATCTCAGTAAATTAATACCAGTGTTGTGACCAATAACAGCAGCAAGTAAATCCATGCCTGCGACCGATGATCACTGTATGATCTCCGTTAACATACATCTGGGATTGATAATCATGGTGTGATCTCAGTAAATTTATACTAGACTCATGATAATGGTATGATCTGAAAGACTTTATACCTGTGACTGATGATTGCATGAATTGATAAATGTGACCGATGATCCCTGTATGATTTCATTAAATACATATCTGTGACTGATGATCCCAGTATGATTTCAAAGAATTCATACCTTTTGACAGATGATCTTGTATGATCTCAGAGAATTCATACCGGTGACCAATGATCGCAGTATAATCTCATACCTGTGACCAATGATCGCAGTATGTTCTCATACCTGTGACTGATGCTTGCAGTATGATGCCATACCTGTAACCGATGGTCGCAGTATGCTCTCATACCTGTGACCCATGATTGTAGTATGATGTCATACCTGTGACCCATGATTGTAGTATGATGTCATACCTGTGACCCATGATTGTAGTATGATGTCATACCTGTAGCCCATGATCGTAGTATGATCTCGTACTACTACACAGAATGTGCAGCTTGGTATATGATGTGCAGAGCCCGGTATATAATGTGCAGCCTGGTATATGATGTGCAGAGCCCTGTATATGATGTGCAGAGCCCGGTGTATAGTGTGCAGCCTGGTATATGATGTGCAGAGCCCTGTGTATAATGTGCAGCCTGGTATATGATGTGCAGAGCCCTGTGTATGTGCAGCCTGGTATATGATGTGCAGAGCCCTGTGTATAATGTGCAGCCTGGTATAGATGTGGATTCTACAAGGGGTGTGGCTTATGCAAAGTGGGATGGGCCACACATGGAGGGGCTGGGTCTTGCGCCCCCCGCCCATCCTAAAACTTCACCAGCCGCCACTGGAGGAGACTATTTGTTAGTGCTGGATGGCAAGGATTTAATTTACTGTTTGTTTGTTTGTTTTGTTTTTACTTTGCAAACCTCCTGCAAATAAACCTGGCATCCGCCAGATTTTGAAGACAGTTCCCATTTTCTGACTGTCATTCAGAAAAGGTGATCCCCATAAGCTAATTCCCCACACGATATAGATATACTCATATGCACATATGAACATACAATGCCATTAAAGGTAAACTATACTATATAGCAAATGTACTTGGGCTGTTTCTATGTGTGGGATTTAATAGTGTCTTAAGACTATAAGGATCCTGTGAAATAATATGATGGGAATTGATTAGTAATTGTGCTTGTAATTAAATGACAATTGAAAAAAAGGACAATTGGGGATGACCTTATGGGGGGGGGGGGGGGGACAAGGAAGGGAATATTAGTACAATGACGGAGAGATTGGATAATATAATTTAAATGACAGAATTTATCTCTATGGCTTTGTTTAGGCAGCCTCATACACCTCCTACCTTACGCAACATCTTCCCAATTCCCCTCTCCCATACAGCATACTCCTTTTTGAGTATTCAATCCCAGTCATGTAAAAGGTCTCTTTATACATAGTTTTTATCAGGTTGTATATACTATATAGCAGGGATATGCAATTAGCGGGCTTTCAACTGTTGAAAACTACATGTCCCAGCATGCTTCTGCCTTTGGGTGTCATGCTTGTGATTGTCAGAGACTTGCTATGCCTCATATATTGTATATATATGTGTGTGTGTATGCATGTGCTTATATGCATGCACAGATATATCGTTTTTTTTTTTTTTTTTCCTTCTCATGTTTTTAACTGTCCCCCCCCCCCCCCTTTTTTTCTTCCTTTTTACTTGTGTTTTTTAAATATATATGCATTTTTCCATTTATTTATTTTTTTCAATTTTTTTATTTTAAATATTGTTTTTATATTTATTTTTATTTCTATCATTATTTTTATTATTTTTATTTTGAATCTACTTCATCCTCCAATAAGATCACACATCCAGTCTTGATAAATGTTTGTGATTTTTGGTGTTTCATGTCTTTTGTCACTTTGTGTGCCCTGTCTTCTTTACACTGTGTGTACAGTGCCTTGCAAAAGTATTCACCTCAAAACCTGGAATTAACATGGATTGTTTGAGGATTTGCATAATTTAATTTACAGAACATGCCCACAACTTTGAAGTTTTTTTTTTTCTTTTTTTTTTTTTATTGTAAAGCAAACAACAATAAGGACAAAATAACATAAAAAGTCAATGCGCATAACTATTCACCCCCCTAAAGTCAATACTTTGTAGAGCCACCTTTTGCGGCTATCACAGCTCCAAGTTGCTTTGGATAAGTCTCTATGAGCTTGCCACTGGGATTGTTGCCCATTCCTCCTTGTAAAACTGCTCCAGCTCCTTCAAGTTGGATGGTTTGCGCTTGTGAACAGCAATCTTTAAGTCTGGCCACAGATTTTCTATTGGATTGAGGTCTGGGCTTTGACTAGTCCATTCCAACACATTTACATGTTCCCCTTAAACCACTCAAGTGTTGCTTTAGCAGTGTGTTTGGGGTCATTGTCCTGCTGGAAGGTAAACCTCCATCCTAGCCTAAAATCGCACACAGAGTGGTACAGGTTTTGCTCAATAAAATCCCTGTATTTAGCACTATCCATCCTTCCCTCAACTCTGACCAGGTTCCCAGTCCCTACTGCTGAAAAACATGGTGTTCTTTGGGTGATGTGTTGGGTTTGTGCCAGACATAGCATTTTCTTTGATGGCCAAAAAGTTCAATTTTAGTCGCATCAGACCAGAGCACCTTCCTCCATACACTGTGAGAGTCTCCCACATGCCTTTTCGCAAAATCAAAACGTGCCATTTTGTTTTTTGCTTAAAGTATTAGCTTTCTTCTGGCCACTCTGCCATAAAGCCCAACTCTATGGAGCGTACGGCTTATTGTCATCCTATGTACAGATACGCCAGTCTCTCTGCTGTGGAACTCCTCCAGGGTTAGCTTAGGTCTCTGTGCTGCCCCTCCAATTAATGCCCTCTTTTCCTGGTCCGTGAGTTTTGGTGTGCGGGTGTCTCTTGGCAGGTTTGCTGTTGTGCCATGTTCTTTCCATTTGGTTATGATAGATTTGATTGTGCTCCTAGGGATCATCAAAGATTTGGATATTTTTTTTTTTTATAACCTAACCCTGACTTGTACTTCTCAACAACATTGTCCCTTACTTGTTTGGAGAGTTCCTTGGTCTTCATGGCAGTGTTTGGTTAGTGGTGCTTCTTGCTTAGGTGTTGCAGCCTCTGGGACCTTTCAAAAAGGTGTGTATATATGTAATGACAGATTATGTGACACTTAGATTGCACACAGGTTGACATCATTTAACTCATTATGTGACTTCTGAAGGTAATTGCTTGCACCAGAGCTTTTTATGGGCTCCCTAACAAAGGGGGTGAATACATACGCACATGCCAATTATCATTTTTTTATTTCTGAAATATAGTTTTATGTATATATCTTTCTAATTTTACTTCACCAACTTAGACTATTGTGTTCTGATCCATCACATATAATTCAGATTAAAAAAAAAAACATTGAACTAAAGGCTGTAATGTAACAAAATAGGTAAAAAGCCAAGGGGGGTGAATACTTTTGCAAGGCACTGGACCTAAAAAAAAAAAAAAAAAAAAAGGTTAACTGTGTATGCCAATTATGGTATTAAAATCTTGTATGAATTAAGTATATAAGAAAACAAAAAATAAACCCTTCGGGAAAGTAACAGTCAGGTTCCAGGAAAAAAAAAAAAAACATGGCACTCAAAAATTTTTAGTGAGAGATGTCTCTGGCAAAAAATAAAAAAGTACGTATGGTAAAGGCAGAGTAGAGTAATCCAAATCTACCCAAGGCAAATTGTGTCAGTGATGCCTCTGCTGAAATTGAGAAAGGCCAGTAGGTGGCAGCATTGGTTCAGAAGTGATGTGAAAAAGTTTTTCATAAACTGCCTGAGTGTTCCTGAATTATAATGGAGCCAATGTCTCCCTTGATCCTGGTGGATATGAAGGGGTGAGAAGTGTAAAAAAAAAAAAAAAATAGTAATGTGGTGATTTCAAATCAGCAATATAAAAAAAAAAGGAAAAGGATATTGGCTGTTTAGTTACGCTCCGAGGGGTCCAGATTTCCCACTTTCTGTCGTGTTCTACGGCAATCGTGTCTTGGAGAGGGGGGTGTTCCATAAGGGTGAGATCCGCAGAGTCGATGGAGATCTGAGTTTTCAGCTTCCAGGAGGCTCAACTTTACCAATATGTCTTGACATTCAGCTAAAGCGCTTGCAATATATGTGGAATCGTTATGGGGGATAATTAGCTTGAAGGGGAAACCCCATCTGTAGCGGATGCGGACAGAAGCCAGTGTTGAGGTGATCTCTTTGAATTTTTTCCATCTCTCCAGTGTAGCCTGCAAGATATCTGGATATATCTGCAGCATAACCCCATCCACATTAATACTTTGGGAGTTTCTTGCACTCTCCTCTCTTCTTTCGCAAGAAAATCCTTCATACACAGTACAATATCCCTATGGGGGTTTGTCAGGGGGTGGTTTAGCTCTGAGGGCTCTATGTATACGATCGAACGTGAATGAGGAGGCAGCCATATTTGGTTAGAGAGACTTATCGCGTATAAAGGCAGTTGAAAGTGCCTCATGTTCTCTAGAGAGCTCATTATAAGTTATAGAGAGCTCATCATGTTTAGTCTCAAGCATGTCTGTGCGAGAGCCTAGAGAAGCAATTTCTTGGGACAGTGCGTTAGTAGATTTTTGCAGTTCACATTGAAACTTCTTACGCAATTTGGTGCATAAAGAATCTAGGCTATGATCTAAATCAGCTTTTGTCAGGGGAGGTTACTCAGTCTTTAGGAGAACATTGATCCAGGGTTAATGGCTCTGTAGGGAGAGAGGCAGATGCATAAGGAGCCTTAGAGCTGGTGCCATGTCCCGCCTTGCTGCTCTGTTCCCGGGCTCTAAGGAGATAGTGGGTTAACGATCTCTGGGCCCCATCCTCTGTTTTTTTTTTTTTTTTTGTGTGTAGGCATACACCGGTTGTGTAGCAGTGGATTGCCGCATGGATGAGGCGATAAGCAGGCGGATTATCCCCAGGATTGCGGCTGTATACCCGAGCATGTCCGGAGCTCTGTTTTAGAAGCAGCCGCTCGTCCCCTTGCCTTTATTGTACTTTAATCAAGTTATAGTCATTCCTGTTAATAAAATAAGTTTGAATAGAACCCCACCTTCTAATTAAATTTTTTTTTTTTATTTATTCATCTTTTCTAGAATCAAGATGTAGGTTAAATGTTGAAGTAAATACCTGAAAATGTGTATAGGGAGCACATTTGTAGTCCACGGCCTCATACACATTTCAGCTCAAAAAAGCATTTTTTTCAGGCATTTGAGTATTTTTTTTTTATCGGCCTGTAAACTACACTCCATGTTAGTTTATGCACATTATAGGCATTTTCAGGAGTTTAGTGGCAGCATCACTTTTTATTTTGGAGAGGACCTTTTGAGCATAAAAAATGCTCTAAAGCTCCTTTAGGCGTTAGTGCACTTTATCTCTATGCACATTCCTGTGTTAATGCATTAGAATGCATTAACACCCATACAGAAACAGCACTTTTTATAAAGTTTTTTGTGAGAAAACGTTTTTTAAGCTTACAGGTAGGATTAATGCACAACAGTAGCAAATGGGTAGGTGCTTCATTTTTGTGAAAAATATTGTGTTGCATCACATATGACAAAATGGCATACTTGGTTCACACAATTCTATCTCACACTATAGTTATAAAGTTATAAAAGTACAGTATTTGCTTATCATGACCTCTTTAATAATAGTGTCTGCCCATATTTAAGGATCTGCAATCCCCTTGCATTCAATATAATGTGAGCCAAATGATTTAGATATAGTGGGGTTGATTTTTACTAAAGGCAAATAGGCTGTGCATTTTCCAAGGGAATTTACTCCAGAGCTTAGTCAATGTGGTAAAAATGTACTTTGCAAAGATTACCCAATCAGGTGTATGGAAAATAAAGAGCATTTATTTGCCTATAGCTTATCAACCCCATGTGTTAAAACAGAATGACAGCTAAAATGTAAAACCTTGAATATTGTTTAGACGCTTAAAGTGATAAGAATGAATATTCACTCGGTATATACAATTCTGCTCCTAAGTTTACATGCCCTGGCAGAATTTGATTTCTTGGCCATTTTTCAGAGAATATGAATGACAACAAACAAGCTTTTCTTTCACTCGTGGTCGGTGTTTGGCTGAAGTCATTTATTATCAACCAACTCTGTTTACTCTCTTTAAATTATAATGACAGCAGAAACTACCCAAATGACCATGATTTTGGCCTGATAACATGCACACAAGTTGACACAAATGGGGTTTGACTGGCTAATAAAGGTAACCATCCTCACCTGTGATCTGTTTGTAATTAGTGTGTGTGTATAAAAGGTCAATGTTTCTGGACTCCTGACAGACCCTTGCACACCCATCGAGCAAAGGTATATGGTATATCACATATGTCAAGAAGAAGAAAGGCTCCTCCATAGTGCAGTTTGTAAAATGTATTACATCACAACTAAATGACGTCAGATGTTGCTGACGAAATGTGTTGTCTGTTAGTACATGCCATGTCAATTCTGCCATCTCTTGGAACGCGATCGGCATCCCTGCTTGTTTTTTTTTTTCTTTCCTTATCGGCAACATTGTAAGTGCATTTTTATTAGTTGCAATGTAATACATTTTACAAACTGCACTATGAGGCGCCTTTCTTCTTCTTCTTTTTGACATATGTGATATACCATACCTTTGCCCGGTGGGTGTGCAACTTCATGGGCCGGTTTCCTTTCCCTGGAGGATACATCTTTCATTTAGATGCTGTTTATGACTACCTGTAATGGGTGTCATGTATGTCTGGTGAGTAGGATGTTTGCCTAGGGGCTGGTGGAAGAAGGCACTTTTATTTCACATCTTAGTTTAGGAACTTTGAAAGACATCACTTGATTGGAGATATCTGGAGGCGGTGTATGGACATTACACACATGTATCTTATTCACAACTGTATATGTTTAAAGCAGAAAAGTGGAACTTCCGCTTTATGTACTTCTTACCCCCTGATATGCCACATTTGGCATGTCGTTTTTTGGGGGGAGTAGCGGGTACCTTGTTTTGACAGGTACCCAGCTCCCACTTTCACTTAGGCTGCCTAGCTGACTCCTTCTCTCCCCTTAGGTGGCCCCTCCCTCCCTGCATCCTTCTGGGACACGTCACAGGTACCAGAAGATTGCACGGCCACTCAGGACCTGCAGTACACACTCTGCTGTGAAGCCGCAAGCTGTTACAGCCAGGTGCCAACAGTAGTAATGCCGGCGCAGCGGACAGAAGCGAGGCTTTGGGCGCCTGCATCGCTGGACCGTGGGACAGAGTGTGTGTTTATTAAGTCAGCAGCTACACTTTTTGTAGCTGCTGACTTTTAATAAACACAGAACCGGGTGGAACTCTGCTTTAATGTATACCGTAAAACCTTGGTTTGAGAGCGTTTTGCAAGACAAGCAAAATGCTTTAATAAATTTTGTCTTGATATACCAGCAATGTCTTGATATAAGAGTAGCGTCATGTCACAACTGAGTATAAAAAAGAAGAGAGAAGCCTCTAAAGCCCCATACACACGGTCGGACTTTTTCATGGATTCTGTCCGATCGGACAATGTTGTTGAAAAATCAGACCGTGTGTATGCACCATCGGACAGTGTACGTCGGATTGTCCGACGGACAAAGTCTTATCTCCTGCTGGAAAGATTTGCCGACAACACGGTCCGATCACACCAAATCCGATCGTGTGTACGGTTGTCCGACCGGACAAAGTGCTACGCATGCTCAGATCACATTACAAGACCAAAGCTATTGGCTACTAGCCTCTACGTAGTCCCGTCGTAGGCAACAAACGTCACCACGTTCAGAATGATCGGATTTTCCGACAACTTTGTCCGACCGTGTGTACGCAAAACCAACATCAGACAAAGTATGACGGACAGGATCCGACCGACCTGGTCCGCGGATTGTCCGACCGTGTGTATGGGGCTTAAGAGTCCATTCACATAGGGGCAACACGACTTCCAGCGCGACTTTGGGACGCAACTTGGACACGACTTCAGTATGAATCACAGCACGACTTGGGGCGACTTGCAACACAACTTTAAGTCGCCCCCAGGCCAGGCGACTTTGGCTGTGGCCATTTACAGAATATTCAGCTCTTGAGGGGGAGCTCCACGCCAAATTTTAAATAAAAAAAACGTCATGGGTTCCCCTCCAAGAGCATACCAGCCCTTAGGTCTGGTATGGATTTTAAGGGGAACCCCCTACGCTGGAAAAAACGGAGTGGGGGGCCCCCCAAAATCCATACCAGACCCTTATCCGAGCACGCAGCCCGGCCAGTCAGGAAAGGGGACGAGTGAGCGCCTCCCCTACTGAACCGTACCAGGCCGCATGCCCTCAACATGGGGGGTGGGTGCTTTGGGGAAGGGGGGTGCCCTGTGGCCTCCCCACCCCAAAGCACCCTGTCCCCATGTTGATGAGGACAAGGGCCTCTTCCCGACAACCCTGGCCATTGGTTGTCGGGGTCTGCGGGCGGGGGTCTTATTGGAATCCTACCCATTCACCTGGGGAAAAAAGTGTCAATAAAAAAACACACTAGACAGGTTTTTAAAGTAATTTATTAGGCAGCTCCGGGGGTCGTCTTCTGACTCCGGGAGTCTCTTCCGACTCCTTTGTGCTCTCCGGCCTCTTATCCCGCTTGCTGGTTCTTCTCCCGCTCTACATAATGTACGCATGAAAATTAATTTGGCTATAAACACATATAAACAGACCACACAATCATATGAATGGACTCAAGGGTTGTTAAGTGGAATAGTGGGTTTGCTTACACCCAAGGAATACAAGGCGATTGATCAATTAATTTCCTTGTTGGAAGAGCGTTATACTACCGATTTGATCAATACCATTGATCTTCCACAAGTACTGTCCTTGTCCCATGAAGTAATAGCTGGTAAGACTCAGGACATTCCTCTTGGATCGAAGCTAAAAAATAAATCATCTTTCTGCCCTCCCCCTAGCTCTAATCCCAATGTTGCCACATTTTCATTTTTACGGTTGGTATATGGGTAAATTGAGAAACTTGGTTTCTTCCCCAAAACTGACCAACATCAGCACCCCCGAGAAGCAGGCACTCAAATCGTTAAGTGACAATACCTCCATTACTATCAAACCTGCTGATAAGGGGGGGAAACATTGTACTCATGGATAACACTCAATATGTATCCTTGTGTACAAAGATTCTAAAAAAACAAAAATTGGTACAGAAGGATTACAAGTGCTATAGTGCAGAAATAAAATTTGGAATATTACCAGCTAGTTGATCAGGCTTTTGCTAACAATATAATCAAGAAGACAACATTGGACTCCATCAGAGTAAACTTCCCTAGAATACCCACCTTTTACTCTTTACCAAAAGTACACAAAGACATTCAGAATCCCACGGGCAGACCTATAATCTCTGGCAAAGGGTCCATTAGTGAAAATGCCAGCCGCTTGGTTGACGAACATTTGAAACCTTATGTTTTTTGCTTGCAATCTTACGTAAAGGACACTATCCACTTTTTAACGATTATTGAGAACCTCACTATACCCCAAAATGCCTATCTGGTCACCATAGATATGGAGGCACTCTACAGCTCTATCCCCCACGACAGGGGGATGGCAGCTGTAAAACATACCATATATCAAAACAGTGATGTGGATTGGGGATATAATGAATTTATTCTGCCTCTTCTTGATTTACATTTTGAATCGCAATGTTTTCACCTTTTAATGGGTCCCACTACCTCCAGGTGCAGGGGGTAGCGATGGGGACATGTTGTGCCCCATCGTGTGCCAACCTGTACCTGGGGGAGTGGGAGACAATGTTCCTGGGTGGTGAAGACTTGTTAATGTATACAGACCATCTTTTAGTATGGTTTAGATACATTGACGATATCTTCACCATCTGGGACGGCCCTTTGGAACTGCTTGATCAATGCTTAATATGAATAAATCAGAATTAGTTTAATCTTACATTGTACTACTACATTCCTCTAATGTCAATACCATCTCGTTCCTGGACGTTCTTGTCAGCAGAAATGACGATGGTACACTCAGCAGCGGTCTGTATCGCAAATCTATGGCGGGTAACAACATCTTGCATGCCTCCAGCTTTCATCCTGAGCCTCTTATCAAATCCATACCCTATAGTCAGTACCTAAGGTTGAGACGTAATTGCAAAAGTGATGATGTATTTAAGCTGGAGGCAAACAATTTGCGTGACAGGCTGCTCCTTAGAGGATACTCTGGGACTTCATTGAAATAACAAGCCAGAGTAGACAGCATCTTATTTTTTCTCAAAAACAACCTAGCTCTGACAATCCCCTCCGAATTATTATAAAGTATTGCAATCAACACGTAGAGATTTGTAAGATTGTTGCCAAATACTGGCATACTTTAACAATGGACCCCAAGCTTGCCCGCTTGCTCCCGGATGCTCCCCTGTTCACCTTAAGGAGGGCTACTTCCATCACCTCCAGACTGGTGAAGAGTGAATACAGGGGGAAAAATTATGTTGAGCACTGTAAATACAGGGGCACATATATGTGTGGATACTGTATATTCATGGACACCAGTAAACATCCAATTTTACCTAATGGTCATCCCTTAACAGCACATCATTTTGCAAATTGCAAAACCTTTGGGGTTGTCTACCTTCTGAAATGCAGCTGACAAAACTTAATCGCCGTATACTCAGCATGCAGATTTGTGACCCTGACTTACCCCTAGGCAGGCACACTACTTTAGTGCATCAGGGAGTATTTCCCATGATTACATTTTTGATCCTGGATCCGTGTCCACCCCAGCGGAAAGGGGGGGGACTGAAACAAGTCCCATCCCCCTGGGTTGAACGATGCCATGTGCTTCAGACCCTTCTTGGAGGGTTTCAACCTCTTGGAGGGTTTCAATAATTCTGTTTTCGTTTTATAATCTTTGAACAACAATCATTTTCTGCCCTGGCTTCTGTCTTGTTTTGTTTTGAACTGGGTGTTGAATCTTTGACTCTGTGGTCTCTCTCTAGATAACCACTATTCCACTTAACACCCCTTGAGTCCATTCATATGATTGTGTGGTCTGTTTATATGCGTTTATAGGCAAATTCATTTACATGCGTACTATATGTATGTATATATTTTTATTTTTTTCTCCTATGACATACCCCAAATGTAGCCATTCCCCCTTCCCTTCCCTGTGTAATTGGCAGCCTGGTATTATTCGCATGTCCTCTTGCCTTTTGATTCCCTAATATAAAAAAGGAACCCCCTCTCCCTTACTTTTGGGTATATCACTAATTTGCCATGGTGGCTTCTATACCTGATGTAGTGGGTTCATATTTTGAACATTATTGCTTAGTTGTATTATTTTTTACTTTTTCAGCTTTTTCTCAGTTTGTGCACCCAGTGCAGCCACATGGCCCCCTTTCCTTTTGGATTTGGAGCCATGTATGAGATATTGGGGCTTTGTCTATGCACATCGCCCCTTTCCCTCTGGTATCCTGTTTTCCTTTCTTGTTAATGGGAATTACTGGCCGCACTGGTGGCATGTCTGCGCATTGTGTGCGTACGCGTGCTTTCTTTGTGCGCCAATCGTTTCCGCCGGGTATCTCTGTACGGCCGGTCTGCGCATGGCGGCGAGTGCGCATGTGCCGTTGCTGGGTGCGGCGCGCAGGCCCCCCAGGAGGCCCCTATATGGAATCGGTCTCTGCACAGCTGATCGCAATGATTGCGGTTCAGCTGTGCATTTAAGGATCACATTAGTATGAGGTAAGCATGGTGAGGGGAAGGGAGCTCTTGATTCAGCTGCCGAGGTCTCGTTTCGTGGATTTTCCTTGATAGGTAAAAAAACTTCTCTTTTTGGGTGGATATCTCTGTCCACCTTTACTTCTGCTTTTTGCTCCTGGTATACAGCTTTTTTATGACCTTGGGTTTTTTTATACTATTTTTCATGATCTGTTTCCCTGCTGGGGGGAAAAGGGGTTTATTGAGATCTTTATTATTCATGGATCCCGGCTTACATTTGTCCCTCCCGCTGCTGCTCACCTGTATGCTAATGTACTCTGGGATATAGGTGGGTGATTTCTCAACATCCAGGATGGGGGTTTCCTCGTTTACATAATTTTTATTGCTTATTTTGTCCTTCCCTTTTTTTCAATTTTTAGAGATACCACGTTTTTTGGGACCTCAGTGCACACACTGACTTCCTGGTGGTCCAGATTCTGGGCCTTTGGTTGATTTGGGGACAGGCCTGGAGGGGGTGCGTTAACCCCTTTTTGTGCGGCCCCCCGTTGCTGTTTTTCTTCAATCATTTGTGATTTACATAATTGGCTGATGTGACCTGGGGACAATACCATGTTGCTTGAATCCCATTCCTTCATGTTTTTAATAATTTTGGATGCTTAGATACATTCTGCCAAGTAACTGGGATGCAAGTACAAATCATGATGTATTACCCTAATGATTATAAAACTATGGTATATGTATAAACAATATAACAGACTTTTTTGGCTAACCACTGTGTATTTGAATTTTATAGATAGTTCTTCCCTGCAATTAACCCCTGATGAAGGAGAATTTGTTGTATCTCCGAAACGTCATTGGGTTCAGGCATATGTACTCTGTCTAGGTTTACTTTTCGTGTTTGTATCATCATGCATCCGTACTTTTGTATACTATGTATTTTTCATGTATTTTTCTACCATGTATAATAAAATAATCTTTTATTGATACATACTTGTTTTGGTAGTGCCATTCAAATCCCACTCCTAGGGGGTTCCTATTATTAATTTAATTACGGGATGCGGCACACCTGTGTTCAACAACCCAATCAGAATCTTGTTTCATTACTCATTCACATAGGGTGGGGGGCCAGGATCTGGGGGCCCCCTTATTAAAGCGGGCTCCAGGATTCCGATAAGCCTACCCCGCCCGCAGACCCCTGACAACCAACGACCAGGGTTGTCGGGAAGAGGCCCTTGTCCTCATCAACATGGGGACAAGGTGCTTTGGGGTGGGGGGGGGGCGCAGCACGCCCTCTTCCCCAAAGCACCCACCCCCCATGTTGAGGGCATGTAGCCTTGTACGGTTCAGGAGTGGGGGGTGCTTGCTTGTCCCCACCCCCTTTCCTGACCGGCCAGGCTGCGCGCTCGGATAGGGGTCTGGTATGGGTTTTGGGGGGACCCCCATGCTTTTTTTTCTCAGCGTAGCAGGTTCCCCTTAAAATTCATACCAGACCTAAGGGCCTGGTTTGCCCTTGGAGAGGAACCCATGCCGGTTTTTATTATTAGTGAGGCGACATTGTCGCTTCAATATAGATGGAGATCTGACTTGGAGGCGACTTCCTTTGAATTCTATGGGTACAAGTTGCCTAGAAGTCGGATTGAAGTAGTACAGGAACCTTTTTTGAAGTCTGCAGTAATGTGCATTAAGACGGATCCATTCACTTACGTTGATTTTTTTCATGTAGCGCGACTTGAGGCGACTTGAAGTCGGATCCAAAGTTGCCCCTGTGTGAATGGACTCTAAGTGTAGCAATATGGTTACATTTAATGAAGGTCCAACATTTAGCAACTTATTGCTACACTTAAAGGTGCCTCTCTTCTCTTTTATACCCTGTAAAAAAAAAAATGCTTTGATATACAAGTGCTTTGGATTACAAGCATGTTTCTGGAACAAATTATGCTTGCAAACCAAGGTTTTACTGTAGTTCATATTAGGTATTCTTAGCTGAGAGCACTGTATTAAAAATACTACTTACTTTTTCATGATTAATAATAATAATTTATTTTTTATTTTTTCAATTTTTCGTGAGATGATCTAGGGTGCGCGGGTTGAAGGTTTTTTCCTTTTTTTTCTTTTCACAGTGGCAGAATAATGCCCCAAATATCTTTGTTCAGAAATGGTTATTACTTGGAGTTCAAGGGCAATCCACCCTCAAGGATATTCCTAATATTGCCACCAAAGTTTTTTAAAATGCTTTAGCCTTATTATCTAAGGTGGGGAATCACCTGGGGTTGGGGTGCTCACTGTGGAGAAAAGGTAGCTCAATGCTCCTAGTCCAGGGAAATCAGCCAATTGGAGAGAACAGAGAGTGGTTTGGGAGGCCCTCCAGGTGTTTGGCAAAGATGTACTGGGGCACCACCTTCAATTCCTGCCAGGCAATGTGGTGACAGTCACCTACCTAAACAAGCAGGGGGGAACATGCTGTTATTCCCTGAGCTCTCTAACAAGCAGCATCATTGCTTAGGCAGAGATCTATCTTTTATTGATCTTGGTGGTGCAACTAAAGGGCTCCAATAACTTACTGGAAGCTTACCTGAGTGGTCATTAGGTATGGGAGTTGAAATGGTCTCTGAATCAAGAAATGTTTTGTCTCCTTTCTGATAGATGGGGAGTACCACAAGGATACCCGTTTGCCAACAGTTCAAATGCCAAGGTTCCCGCTTTATTCACTTTGGATTGAGAGGAATCAGCTCTGAGAATAGATGGTGTGGCTCACCCGTGGCATTTTCATCTGTTACGCCTTCCCTCCATTCAAGCTCATTTTCCTAGTCCTAAGGAAATTTGAGCAGGAGAAGACCACTATCATTTTGGTGGCATTCCATAGGCCCAGGAGGGCCTGGTACTCCAGTTTTTTGCGCTTAGCATTTTAGCCTCCCCGATGTTCACAGAGAGGGAGGATTTGCTAGTCCAGGGGCCATTGTTTTATCCGAAGGCTCAGAATCCCAGGCTAACTGCCTGTTTTTTGAAGAAATCAGCTTGAGAACTAAAGGTTTGTTGGGATAGGGTGATCGGCACCCTGCTTTCCAGTTGGAAGAAAGTAACTTAAGTTATCTGCTCTAAGGTTTGGTAAGTGTTTTTTTTTCTGTTCTCGGTGCCAAGTCAAGAAAGCATCCTCTGGATATGCTGTCCATCTGGGGCCTTGCTATTAGTACCCTTATTGTGCAAATAGCAGCCTTGAGTGCTTCTTGGAACATCCGCTATCTAGAAAAACTCCTGGTTATTAGGTTCTTCAAGAGGCTAAAGCCGGTCCCTTTTGGGACCTTTTTCTGGTGCTGCAGGGTCTAATCAAGTTTTCTTTGACTCCAGATATTCCCTTGAAACTACTTGCACTAAAGGTGCCATTCTTACTAGGCCAGACGCATTTGTGAGTTGCAGGCACTCTGTTAAAGAGCCCTTCCTGCTTATTATTGATGACAGGTTGGTTTTGCTCACTTACCCTGGTTTCCTTCTCAAAGTGTCCTTAAGATTTCACCGTTCTCGGGTAATTGTCTTACCATCTTTTTTGTCCTTGTCCTTCTAATTCAAGGGAAGAGTAATTACATCTTCTTGATATGAGTGCTTGTATTTTGCATTACTTAGCGTTAACTAAAGGCATTAGGGAGTCAAATGCCCTTTTTGGCTTGCACTCAGGTAGTGGGGCAGGCAATCAAGCTTCTACAATTACAATCTCCTGCTTGATTAAGCAAGCAATTATAGAATCCTACAAGGCTTTTCACAAAGACTGTGCTCTTTCTCCTATGGCCCATTGTACTAGGGTTTCTTCGGCCTTCTGGGTGGAGTGAACAGGGGCTATTCCAGAGCAGATATGTTGCACAGCAACATGGTCTAGCTACTCCTACTTTTATTAAAGTGGTTGTAAACCCACAAAAAAAATGTAAAAAAAAAAAAAAAAAAAAACCCTGCAAGGCAACGGCATAATGAGCTAGTATGCTATGCATACTAGCTCATTATGAAACACTCACCCTGGATCGAAGCCCCACATGTCTCCTGGAGTTATTTCCAGGTATTGTGGGCATCGGCACTGTGATTAGCCTTGGCTGCAATGACGTCACTTCCGCGCATGCACGTGGGAGGCGCTGGTAGCGGCACGTCAGCTGAAGTAACGGCATGAAAGTGCCATTGCTTCAGTGCGCATGTGCCGATGTCGGCACATGCTGATACAGGGGATCTCTCCTAAACCAGCCACAGTAGCTACAGGTAAGCCTTATTATAGGCTTACCTGTAGTAGAAAGTGGTTTGCAAGGGTTTACAACTACTTTAAGCATTCATTGGTTGGATTGCCTCTCAGCCCTAATACTAAGCTTTTTTATGGAAAAAAGGCCTCCAGGCGGTGATTTCCTCCCTAATTTGATAAGTTCTCGTTACCTAATAACCTCTCCTCTGCTGTTCTGGACAGACGACTAAAGCAAACCAGAGTTAGACTTACCGGTAACTCTGTTTCTAGAAGTCCAGGACAGCAGGGATTTCCCCCTCAATGTAGTATAAAAGTTGGGATACTGTTTTTTTTTGGTCATGTAGTCATATCCAGTAGGTTTATCGGTAAAATTTCTGAGGAATGGAACTACAATCTGCCTTTTAAACGCTTCCTGTTTGTGTTTCCTGTCTCCGGAGGTGAAGCCTCACTCTCTCCTGCGCTGTCCTGGAAGACTTGTAGAAAAAGAGTTACTGGTAAGTCTAACTCTGTTTTTTTTTATGTACAAATTTTATTGATGGTATATCTACTCTGTATTAACTCAGACTTCAAGAAAATGATCATGTAAACAAGATGCACTTCAAATATTTAGACTAGCATATCCATCAATTTGGTTTTGTTACCTTGAATAGTGCAAAATATGACCATAATCTGCTGCGTTATGGCCATATTAGTTAGGCACATAATCTGGATACAGTTACTGCTATGTAGTATCATACATTCATGCTAAAAGGGTTGTAAAGGTTGTGTTTTTTTTTTTTTTAAATAACATGTTATACTTACCACCTCTGCAAGGGTTTTGCACAGAGTGGCCCCAATCCTCATCTTCTGGGGTCCCCCAGCGGCGTGAGTGCCCCCCATGGAGACCCTCATTCCAAGGGGACACTCTTGCGGGTGCGTTCCCAGGTCCTGCTGTTTTGTCCCTTGAGAGAGCCAATGGCTGCTACTGCTTCCATTTAGAGAGCCAATGGCTGCTGCTGCTATCAATAATCTATCCAATGAGGACCTGAGACAGTGGCTGGAGCTGTTGTGCTTGTTATCGTCGCTGGAAGGATTGGGGTCGGGTAAGTAAAAGGGGGGCTCTTGGGGGCTGCTGCACTACAAAAGGTTTTTCACCTTAATGCATAGAATGCTTTAAGGTGAAAAACATTGAGGGTTTACAAACCCATTTATGGCTTTGTGTAATTGTTAAATTGTATCTACAGCAAAAACTTAAAAGTAGAAGTTCAGCCAAAAACTATCTATCTAGCCATGTAAAGCAAAAATTGCTATACATAACTTTTCTGCAGCGTCTCTGGACCAGTCTTGCACTGAGTTGTCAGTGGCAACTTCTGTGTGTAGGCGTGTGCAGGAGAGGCAGCCGACAAGGGAAGCCCCATAATAACTCTATGGGTGATGTCACTTCTGCACGCTGCATCCGCCGCTGGAGACCGGACCAGATCGGCTTCAGAAAAAGATATGTATAGCAATTTTTGCTTTACAGGGTTAGATAGATATGTTTTGGAATGTGGCTGTGATTAAATTTCAAGTTTTTGGCTGAAAGTCTACTTTAAAGTGTTACTAAACCCACAACAGTAAAATTGGTCTGTATATGCAGTAAAGCAAGGATGTCAAACTCAATTAAATTTTGGGGCGCATCAGAAGTATGGTTGCCCTCAAAGGGTCAGTTGTGTCTGGGGTGCGCTACGTAAGGAGTGCAGGGTTCCGTGGTGCCCTACATATAAGGTACAGGGCTGGTTCAGAGGTGCGCTACGTACAAGGTGCAGGATTCCAGGGGTGTGCTATGTATAGACTGCAGGGTTCAGGGATGCACTATGTACAGACTGCAGGGATCAGGGATGCGATACGTACAGGCTGCAGGGTTCAGGGATGCGCTATGTACAAACTGCAGGGTTCAGGGATGTGCTACGTACAAACTGCAGGGTTCAGGGATGCGCTACATACAGACTGCAGGGTTCAGGGGTGCGCTATGTTCAGATTGCAGGGTTCGGGGTGTGCTACGTACAGAGCGCAGAGTTCATGAATGTGTTAGTCACAGACTGCAGGGTTCAGGGGTGCGCTACGTACAGACTGCAGGGTTCGGGGGTGCGCTACGTACAGACTGCAGGGTTCGGGGGTGCGCTACATACAGACTGCAGGGTTCGGGGGTGCGCCCAAGTACAGACTGCAGGGTTTATGGGGTGCGCTATGTACAGAGTGCAGGTTTCAGGGGTGCGCTATGTACAGAGTTCAGGGGTGCACCGCATGCACAGTTCAGGGGTGTGCTTTTTTCACATCTGTTCCCTCTCCTACCTTCCTACCTGGCCCCCAGCTCTAGTACCAGTGTTCAGTTCTGCCCTATATGTCTTATTTCACCATCATCAGCACATAAAGAAGGCTTTAACAACACTCCCTCTCTTCATCGCCACTAAGGGATGAAGCAAGTCCTCAAAAGCCCACCCTCAGGATGTAAAAGAAACAACAAATGTCCTCCACTGACAGCTCTGCCGCGCCGATCACGCATTTGCTCAGCTCACACAGAGCCAGAGCTGCTGGACTGAGGAGGAGAGAGATCAAGAAATGTTTATTCTTGTTCCCTAGTGCACATGCACTCGCACAAATCCGGCACCGCTCGTGGGACTGAGGGGGAGGTGGTTTACTCTTGCTGCCTGGGAGACCTGAACAGAAAGCAGTGAGAAAAAGAGGTGGCGGGCCGGATTCGGTCCGCGGGCTTTGTGGTTTGCCACCTGTGCAGTAAAGCATGCTTGTTATACTCTGTGGAACCTAAGGCGTTAATCCACTGCCTTGTGTATAAAGGCTGTGTTATCCTGTCTACTCTGATCTTCTTCCACTGACTTCAGTTTCCTGATAGAACAGAGCATTAGGGGACAAGCTGCACATGCCAAGTTTGGCGTGTATTGCTAAAGAGCTTTTTTTTTTTTTTTTGAGAGTACATGTAATGAGCACAGGGCCAATCAGCACTGTCCAGACAGTGAGTCCTGTAGTCTTATAGGACAATCAAGGGAAGATTAAAACTCCTCCTACAATCTTTAACCAAGACACAAGACTGCTATTTACTGCTGATGAAAAAAGGTATTTAGCAGTTTATTTTATCTAGAGTAATTTAATTTCCATGTTCTGTGTAATGTGGAAGACCAGACATAGTGAATGCAGGTTTAGTAACATATATTGGATAGAGTAGATAATGATTAATTTTTATTTATTTTTTTCCATAAAAAAGTATGAACAGGTACAGGTTAATACAATCAGTGCGGTACAACTTGTCATCTAGTATAAATAAAAGATACAAGGCAACAAATATGAACAAAAAAAAAGGATGGGTCATGAGTACGCCCTGACGGGCAGGGTGGTAAACTGAGCCCTGTATTCAATAACTCCATAGTCATATTTTAAAGGCATAAGAACGTTGCTATTAGACAGGGTGCGGCAGGTGTCTACCAGAGGACACCTGTTTCATAGGGAGTACGCAGAGTAGATCAAGGAATGGGGGGAGAGGGGTGGGAAAGAGCAAGGGGAGAGGGGGAAAAATAGGGGGTGTCAAAAGGGGAAAAAGAGAGGGAGACAGAGAGGGATGTGAGGTGGCACCTCGCCCAATCCCCACGTGGTGGGATGGGGTTTTGTAAAGCTTGTCCTAAGCTGAGGGGATGTGTTGTTTGTATCCTGCGGACCGAATCCGGCCCGCCACCTCTTTTTCTCACTGCTTTCTGTTCAGGTCTCCCAGGCAGGAAGTGAGACCAGCAGGCCCAGGTAAGTGAAAATTTGTCCATTCTCTCCTGTGTGATATGAATCAAGCTCTTCCATGTCTTTGATTCTGGAAATGCTGTTAAACAATTCTCTGATTGTTGGGGTGTGTTTTGAGCACCAGTGTTTGGGGATGCACATTCTGGCTGCGTTTACCATGTGCACAGCCAGGGATTTGTAGTAGGTTTTCTTGGAGAGTGAAGTGTGGTGTAAGAGAAATTGTGCTGGTGTATAATCCAGAGTGTAGGTGGTGATCAATGAGATGAAATTGTGAACCTCCCTCCAAAAGGGTTTAATGCTGAGGCATTCCCCCCATATGTGCAGCATAGTCCCCACTTCAGAGTTACATCTCGAGCAGGTATTGGGTGTGGTGGGTGAGAATTTATGTAAGCGAGAAGGTGTTCTATACCACCTCGTGATCACCTTGTAACCGTTCTCCTGGATGGCGACATTCACTGAACCTCCATGAGCATATTCATGGACTTTGGTCCATTCAGCGGGTTTTGTAGGTGATGATTAATTTTTACTACCACAACTGTCCTGGTATCTTTTGCAAGCTCATTATTTACATGTATTAATTGTGCAGTTTTATTCATAAATTCCTCCCTTTACCGCATTGAGCTACCTTTTTAACCACTTGCCTACTGGGCACTTACACCCCCTTCCTGCCCAAGCCATCTTTCAGCGCTGTCGCACTTTGAATGACAATGGCGCGGTCATGCTACACTGTACCCAAACATATTTTTCATAATTTTCTTCACACAAATAGGCTTTCTTTTGGTGGTATTTAATCACTGCTGTTTTTTTTTTTCTAGGACGTTGTCCCAGAACGAAAGCCTCACCACCCCGCCGTTAAAGCATATCTAACTCCAAATCAAAAATGTAATACAGTATATTGCAGCTTACCAAACCCAACTGCAGGAGCAGTTTTAGTTTTGGGGCTATTTGCACTTTAAGTTGACATTGTAATTTTGTGAATAACACTCTTCCTGTTGTTAGGAGCTACTCTAAAACTGGCAATAGATCACAATTCGGTCATTCCTGATCTAGTGGTGTTGATCCAGTGATAAACTACTCCTGAATAGGACTGTCGTTATATTTTTGCTCGATCAGCGCTTGCAGTCAATTGGTCGTCCCACTGCTGGATTACAATAGCGCAGCAGGGAGATAACCCCATCCACATCCAATGTGTGGATGGGGTAATCAGTTGGCGATGAGAGATAAAATAGTTTTTGCTTCTAGAGTTCATTTGTCCTCTCTGTACCTGCTTGATAGATTCACCCTTTCTGCCTGTCCTGAATGGTCTGGAAAGAAAGACAAAAAGTGAAGGGAAATCCAAAATGTTACAGTTGTCACCAAAACACAAGGTAAATGCAGGAACGGCCTGAACTTCGTAGAGCTTTCCTCTCACTTATCTTGCATCTCCAAGAAAGTAAGTAAAAAAAAAAATATACCTTTCAAACGTGATATAGACAGCAAAAAATACACCAACAGGAGTTTAATCTATCCCTACTCTATCTAAAACTAAAAAATTGATTATACTTGCACTTTTTTGGAGTGCAATTCTGCCTTATCCTTATGAAAATCTGTCTAATTTTCTGTGTTTTTTCTGTTGCAGACCTGTGTAAAAGTGTGTCAGTTGATTGCCCAAGATTACAGGTGCAGGGGTCACATATGTATACAAAAACAACTGTCTCAAATAGAGTGGCAGTCTGTTTAGTGTCTGATTTTATCAATAGTTTGCTAGATACATTCACCCCTAAGATGACTATAAACTGCTTCAACTGTACTAGTTTGTGGACTCAGTTTGTATATATTTTTTTTTATTGTTTACTTATTAATGTGTATTGCAATTGCTATTTTTAATGGTAAACTGTCAGAGAAATGTGGACAATTGCTATCCTGTTTTGAGAATGGTATTTTCCTGGCTGTCATACTGACCCTCTTGCTTCAATACTATTATCTGCTAACCTAGAGCAAGTATACAGATTGGCACTTCTTCCAGTCTTGATCTGCATACTTATTCCAGGTCTGTATTAAAGCCATCGGTTCAAGGTAACAGCCATGTAACCAATATTTCATGAAGGGGTCATTCACTGCAGCTACTATATGTGCTTAATGACCGGTTTACTTTAATCTTTACCCCCAATTTTTATAGGTATTTGTATGGCTTTGAGGAATACTGTTCTTCCACCAATATTTGTTTCCACATGGACCTGCCGAAGAAAATTCCTAAATCAAGTAAAGATAATAATCTTGAGAGTACAAATTTTCTAAAACAAGAAACCAAAAATGATGGAAACATTGAGGAAACTAGTGTTAAGAATGACTGTTGTGTTAAAAACAATACTTCTGTTTTAAATGAAGAGGCCCAGAACTTGGTAAGTCTATAAATGATTTATTGATCAAGTAAATTTCAATATAATCGCAAAGCCTTTCACATTATCACCTGTTGTATTCACAAGTGAGAGTATGTGGTAACAATTTTTTTCCACTTTGGCATTTTAATTGGAACGCATTATTTTTCTATAAAATTTAAAAACATATTTTGTCTAGTCAGATTGTTATACATTTATGTAGTGCCAACTGTTTGTGCAGTGCTTTACAAAATAAAGGGAGACAGCACCGTTGCAATACAATTTAAGACAAGAGGGTTAGAAGGGTCCTGCTTATGTGAGCTTACAATCTAAAGTCAAGGGCAAGAAAAATAATGAAAAAAAATTATAAAAAATACTCAATAGGTGGAGAACAGCTGGGTGAATCAAGGATGAAGAAGGATCTAGGGGTGCTAAATGACAGATTGAGCAACAGCATGCAGTGCCAAGCTGCAGCTCCAAAACGGGCAAGAATATTAGCATGCATAAAAAGGGGGATATACTCCATGCACAAAACTATAATTCTGCCCCTTTATAAAGCTCTGGTCAGATTTTATCTGGAGTTTTCCATTCAGTTCTGGTCACCAGTCCTCTGAGGGGATGTGCTGGAGCTGGAGAGAGCCCAAAGAAGAGCAACAAAACAAATTACGGCTGCAAACACTAAATTTATTCTCGCTGGAGAAAAGACGCTTGAGAGGGGACATGATAGCGATTTACAAATATCTCAATAGGGCTCTCGGCATAGGAAATAAACTATTCAGTCCTAGAGAGCGTAAAAGGACACGGGGCCATACATTGAGACTGGAGGAGAAACGGTTTAACCCTAAACTGCGTAGGGGGTTCTTGACTGTTAGGGCAATAAGGAAGTGGAACTCCATCCCACAATTGGTGGTGGATGCGCAGGGAGTAACGATATCTTTAAAAGACTCTTAGATATACATCTTAAAGGACACAACATACAGGGATATGGGAAATCATCATAGACACTGATACATGCACCTACACAGGTTGAACTAGATGCACTAAAAAAGAAAAGAGATTCTCCCTTTGTGGTGGGGTTTTTAGGCAGCAATTCGTCTGGTAAAGTTTATCAGGCGAATATATTGAGTGAGAGACCAAGTCTTATCCAAATCAGTTTCCACGTTTATTCAAATTAAAAATAGAAATGACACATAAAAAAGGGGGGGGTATAAAACACAAACCCATACAGGAAAAAATATAAAGGTACAGTACACAAATTTAAAACCAACAAATAGCACCTAGCACCACAACTGATATGATCAGAGGGGGTGATTGTGTGGGGTGTGACAAAAACACTGACGCGTTTCGACCTGTTGTCTATATCGGTCTTCCTCAGAGTATTTTTGTCTGTTGGGGAAAAGAAACAATGTAATAGCAACTACTCAATTATGTGTCACTATACACTTGCACTCATGTCACTATACATTTTTTATCATCAGTATAGTTACCAGTATGGGTGTAGTGTACGGAATAATCCTCTGCATGGGTGTTTATAAAAATCCCATTGTTTATTCCCGGTGGCCTCCAATTCCAGCTCCTACCGGAGGATCGAAGCACGGTGAGTCATCCAGGCCGTATGTGGCTTGCAAGGAGTTACACTTATGGTCGACTCGCCAGAGAGGGACCCCACAGGAGGCCCCCGGAGGGCACGGCGGGGATAGGGGGGAGGGGGGGGGAAAACGGGAGCAGAAAGCCAAGTGGGACACCACCAGCAACGGACTCCTGGAATATACCAAGGAAACTTTTATGGGCACATTTGTATAGAAAGGGGAACAGATGAGGAGAGGAAGAGCTCTCTATAAAAAGAAGAAATCCCTCATTTCAAATTCTGAATAGTATTGTTATATACTTTGGGAGTGTGGTTCATATCATTAAACTCACACTCTTAGAGAACAGGATTAACCTTATACGAAAGGAGAAAGAGAGAGATGGAAACCTAATATTCTGAGAAAAAATTCCTACAGAGAAAATAAAGGGGAAAGAGAGGAAGGAGGGATTGAAAAAAAATGGGGATTGCAAAGGTAGGAGACAGAGGAAAAGCAGATAAGGAGAGAAAGGGAAGGAGAAAGGAAAGGGGAAGAAAGGAGAAGAGGGCAGGATAACAGTGGGAAATGTATATGTATGGCGCGCTTCATACATATAAGGGAGTGTGGAGCGAATAAGGGGGAGGAATTGGAAGGGGAAAAGAGAGGAGGAGTGGGATGTGAAGGGGAAAAGAAAATATGGGACCATGTGAAATGGGATGGAAGGAGAGGCTGGGACTGGTGGGGAAAGTGGGAAAAAGGAGTGAAGGAGTGTGCAAAAATTACAGTGCAAAAACCGTGTGAAGCATTATGTGAAGAAAAGAGGGGAGGGGATTGTGGAGTGTTGGGAGAAAAGATACATGGGTGAGAAAGGTTGTGGAGAGAGAGGGGGGAAAAAAGGGGGGGGGGGGGGGGCAGAGGTGGGGAAGGGAAAAAAAAAAAAAAGGGACCAAAAAGAAAAAAGAAGAAGAAACCCAGATTAAGTGGTTGTGATAAAAACACAATGTGGGTTGTGCACATGTGTGTGTATCAAAGGGATTTTTGGGAGGGGGGGGGGGGGGGGGGAAGGGGGTGAAGGAGAGAGGGAAGGGAAAAGACCTGGGGTGTGGATGTGGGGAGCGGGGGAGGGGGGAAAGGAAGAGGAAAGGGGTAGTGGGGAAAAAGAGAAAAGGAGGGGGGAACCTGTGCTTTGGAGATGGTAATGGTTGTTACCTTCAGTATGATGTTTAACCACTTGCCGACCGGCGCACGACGATATACGTCGACAGAATGGCACGTACAGGCAGGAGGGCGTATATATACGTCCCTCCTTTAGCCTGTCCGTGCCATCGGGAGCGCGCCGGGAGCGGCGCGCTCCCGCGCCGGTCGGGACCCCCGTGAGTCCGGCCGCCGTCCCCGCGGACTCGATCGCCGCGGGGACTCCCGCGATCGTCTCACGGAGCGGCTAAACGGGGAGATGCCGAGATAAACAGCATCTCCCCGTTCTGCCTAGCAACTAGTGACGCCGATCTCTGCTCCCTGTGATTGGAGCAGAGATCAGCATTCACTAGCTGACAGCCACGCCCCCCCACAGTAAAAAAAACACCCCTAGGCCTACTTAACCCCTACACTGCCACCTTGTGGTTAACTCCTAAACTGCCAGTGTCATTTATACAGAAATCAATGCATTTAAATGCATTAATTGCTGTAAAAATGACAATGGTCCCAAAAATGTGTCAAAAATGTCCGATGTGTCCGCCATAATGTCGCAGTCACAAAAAAAAAATCGCAGATCTCCGCCATTAATAATAAAAAAAAAAATTATTAATAAAAATGCTATAAAACTATCCCCTATCTTGTAAACGCTATAACTTCTGCGCAAACCGATCAATAATCGCTTATTGCGATTTTTTTTACCAAAAATATGTAGAAGAATACGTATCGGCCTAAACTGAGGAAAAAAAATGTTTTTTTATATATTTTTGGGGGATATTTATTATAGCAAAAAATAAAAAATAATGCATTTTTTTCAAAATTGTCGCTCTATTTTTGTTTATAGCGCAAAAAATAAAAACCGCAGGGGCGATCAAATACCACCAAAAGAAAGCTCTATTTGTGGGAAAAAAAGGACGTCAATTTTGTTTGGGAGCCACGTCGCACGACCGCGCAATTGTCAGTTAAAGCGACGCAGTGCCGAATCGCAAAAAGGGGCCTGGTCCTTTGGCTGCAAATTGGTCCGGTCTGAAAGTGGTTAATCACATAGGCCGCAAAGTGACAGTGCATGGGGTTCTCAACCAAGGCACAGCAGCTTTTTGGGAGATTTAACAGAGATCTCTGATGAAATCTATGGGATAAAAAACAAAAAGACAGGGAAGAGGGATTCTTCTTTAGAACCCTATTGCTGATGTAAAGAGGGAAGTCCCTTAAAAGAGGGAGTAATACTCACTGTGAACCCCGATGTGCCTGGAGCATGCTAAGCCTTCTGCGGAAGTGGAGTGTCCTTCTCCACTCCGCTTGGCTTATGAATGCATGCTCCCAAATGTGATTGGTCCGGTTGGTGGGCGGCCACATGAGTCCCGACCCCCTCCCCCCCATCACCATACCCACAGGCGCCCCGGCGGGGTCCTCAAGGCCAGTCATGGCGGCCATTAGGTCCGCCTCGTGTAAACTCCCCCGGCGTTCTCCGAAGGCTACGCCCCGCATCTGCGTCATTTCCGTCGCAAACGGCGTGACGTCATAACCGTGCGCGCACGTACAGGGCCCCGCACATGCGCGCAACGTCCGGAAATGTCGGAGGACGCCGCCAGCAAAGGACCAACCGCCCGGAGACGCCCAGGACCAGCCTGGACGTCTGTAGGGGGAGGATGCAGGGAGGGACAAAATTAAAAGGCCACTCCCTTACCTTTGCTGGGAAGGCACAACGGACCGGGATGCTCAATGCTAGGACACCACCAAAAGGAACGGATGGAGCCACCTAGGGAAGAATGGGAGAATGGAATAAATGGTCAAAAAAGATGTTTAATAAGTAAATAAATTTAAACAGGGGAAAGGTGATATGGGAAAGAAAATCTGGGCTGCATAGGACTGTTAGATCATATGGAGTCCATTGTAGCTAATGTTGTTTTATTTTATGTCTCTCATTTGATCTACAGTCTTAATAACGGTCCGACTATATTATAGTGGAATATCCTTGTTGTGTAGATCATATGGTGAAAGTACTTATATTTCAGAGTACCTTATTTTGTAAGATGAAATGGCACAAGCACCGGTATATATGGCAATAGACCATATGTTTGGCTGTACTCTTGACGTAAAGAGGGGTAAAGGGGAAAAGAGGAAAAGTCGATGTTGCATATTGTACTATCCCTATATAGTGCCATCAGAGACACATCATACAACAAGTCTTGAGATATCGGATGTGTGTGTACATCTCTGGGGTGAGGGGAGGCGGGGGAAGACGAAGCAGGGGTGAATGCAGGATGGTTTTAGGGTCCTCATTGTGTCTTGCCAGACACAAAACCTTTGAGAAAGGGAGCATATGAGATGGATTCATTCAGTCCTGGAGGCACATTGGCCTGCAGTCTATGAATCCATCTCTGTTCATGCTGTAATAATATCTTGTTCCAATCACCGCCTCGACCGGGGATATGTACCCGGTCGAGGGCGGTGAAGGATATGCGAGGCATTTTATAATTGTGTTGAACAACAACATGCCTGCCTAGGGCTAGATAATGATTCCCTATTTGCATGGAATATACGTGTTTAGACATCCTGCGATAGAACTCCTGCTTTGTCTTCCCCACATAGAAAGCCCCGCATTCACATGACATAATGTAGACAATGCCTCTGGTTTGACAGTTGACATAGTGTGAGGGTTTGAAGACAGTCCCGTTGGGGAGACTGAAAGTCCTCTCACGCCTGACATATTGGCAGAAAGAGCAATGTCCACCGGGGAATGTACCCAGAGTGGTGCAGTGTTTTAAGCGATTTTGTTCATTTTTGTATTCACTCTGTACAAGTTTATCCTTAAGGGAAGTAGCCCTTTTAAAAGTGATTGCTGGTTGGTCAGATAGGAAGGAGTTTACTTTGGGGTCGTCCAGAAGGATGCTCCAATGTTTCTTTATTATGTTCCGAATGTGTTTGTGCTGTTGGGAAAAGCGGAGTATAATTCGAGTGGGATCATTTTTGGAACTCTTTACTTCGCTCATCTTTTTGGAATTCTTAGACAGTAACTTAGAACGGGTTTCTAAACTGGTTCTGTTATAGGCTTTCCGTAAACATGAACGGCTATAGCCACGTGCCAATAGCCTCTCCTGTAAATGCCCTGCTTCAATTTTAAAGGAGGAATCCTCCGAACAATTCCGGCGTAGCCGTAAATATTGTCCATATGGTATGGAATTTTTTAAGATATCCGGGTGAAAGCTAGAGGCATGAAGAATCGTGTTGCCCGCTGTATTTTTTCTAAATAATGTGGTTGAGATTTCATTATGGGAGTTGCGTAACAACTGCACATCAAGGAAGGTAATAGTGTCTGGGTCGTGGGTCATGGTGAATTTCAGATTGAAAGAATTCACATTGATGCGAGTGAAGAACTCCTGCAATAGTGCCTCAGGTCCCTCCCAGATGACGAGGACGTCATCAATGTAGCGCAGCCATAATTTAATGTGGCTGGTATACATGAGGAGGTCCTCGTCATCCAGGAGTGTTTTCTCCCACTCCCCCAGGTACAAATTGGCGTAGGCCGGAGCACAACAGGTGCCCATGGCCACGCCTTGCACCTGGAGGTAGTGGGAGTTGTTGAAAACAAAATAGTTCTGAGTTAGGATGTACTCCAAACTTTCTATAATAAATGTATTCAAGTCGTGGTCGTATTTTTGGCTTTGTGTCAGGACATCCCGTACAGTCTCAATCCCCTTGGTATGAGGGATCGAGCTGTACAGGGCCTCTACATCAATGGCCACTAGACGAGATTCGGCGGAAAATTGTATGTCAGAGACCTTCTCGAGTAGGTGAATGGTGTCCTTAAGGAAGGAAGGTAAAGAGATCACCAAGGGTCGTAGGAATGAGTCAATAAATTTACTTAAGTTTTCAGAGATATTTCCGTTACCCAAAATTATTGGTCGACCGGGTGGTTTAGTTTTCTCTTTATGTATTTTCGGTAGGCTATAGAAAGTGGCTAGACGTGGATATTTTACTCTGATGTATTCATATTGATCTTTGGATATGGTTCCTCTCACAAAGGAGCGGTGTATCATATCGTAAAAGTGATCGTGGGAAGTATGTATTAGAGCCATAGGCACCTTCTTATACCACTCACCATTGTCGAGAATGGATTGACACATATCAACGTAGTCCTGATTGTCCATCAGGACCACGTTGCCGCCTTTGTCTGAGGGCTTAATTGTGATGTCTGTATTTGCACAAAGTTTCCTCATCGCATCAATTTCATCATGACCCAGATTATTTGGAGGGACCCTTTTTGAAGTTATTTTATTCAGATCCCGAAGTACTTGGTTGACAAATGTTTCAATATTGGGATTCAGATTTAGGGGTGGAAATTTTGAAGATGATTTTTTGAAAGTTGTGGTTGGAATTTCTTGTGGTTTATTGGCGTCTTCTAGGAGTGCCTCTAGGTCTATTTGGTCAATAAGGTCTATGGTGTTGTTTTCCTGATATAGGAGGGTCAGGTCCCGTAGGGCCTTGAATTCTTTCATGCTAAAGGTTGACCAGTCCGTGTCGTCGATACTGGTGGTCTTTGCATGCAGGCTCCTGAGGAGGAGCCTGCGTGCAAAGAGCTGCAGATCGACAATGACACCGAATGTGTCGCAGTTTTGCTCAGGGCAGAAAGTTAATCCTCGTGATAGAATGTTTCTCTTGGCTACAGAGAGAGGATGGGATGATAGATTAATTACGCTAAGGGACTTGATTGTGTCCGGGTAATGTACGCGTCTAGATTTCCCACTCCCTTGTTTGACTGGGGAGAGAGTAGTCCCCGTGTCAAGTTTAAAGTGGCTCCGGGAGCCTGCCTCAAAGTGGAAGTTACATGTTTAGTATTGCTGGAGCTGTTGGAGGAGGCAGAATCGGAGTTATCTGCATCTACACTCGAAGACTCATCCTTTGCTTTAGCCACGTATCTATTATCGGGATTAGTGGCATCCTGGCTTCTTTTTGTTTCTATTTCAATGGTTCGTTTTTTCTTTTCCTGCTCTGGGGACCCTTTGTTATTCCTATTTCTTTTATATTTACCCCTCCCTTTTTGGGTGGTATTGATGCTTTGACCAGAGTTAGGGACATTTTTAGTTTTTATGACATTAGAGTTATTTTGCATCTGAGACTTGGGGATTGGGTGTCTTTTATTTTGGGGATTGGCATTCCACTTGTATGCCCGTCCCTCAGAAAAGGATATTTTATCCCTCCAAAATTTGACTTCCTTTTTATGCAGGATGCCCCTATTGTAGGTACTCAGGTCCTCACGGAGTTTGACCTGAGATTCCACATATAGGGTATGCTGTACGAAGGGTTCAAGTAAATTTTCTAAGGTGTTAATTTCAATATCCAATAGTGAGATCTGTCTATTGTACTCATTTGTCAATATGATCATCATTTGTTGGGAACAGCGGTTTAGATTGTCTTCCCATTCTTTCTTGCATTCATTGCTGATTGAATCTATGTTTGGAAAGATTTGTACACGTAGGCCAAGTGGGTTTATCTTCTCCTTACTGTAACGGTTAAAAGATTTTACATGCCAAAAGAGGGCAGATTTCTTCTCTAAGGTTTTGTTGAGTTTATCCATTAGAGAAGAAATTTGAGTTTCTATTTGATCTTTTTTCTCAAAGTCATTTTCATAACTTGACATGAGATTGATCCACTCATTACCCTGAAAGTTACTCATGTTAAACAGTACAAACAATACAGGTATCACAATTATATTAGAGCAATCCAAGAGTACATAAATTCATATGATCAGAGACATATAGTTGGGCTTGTGTTTTAGTTCGAAAGTGTCAAAAACGGGAGAAGGGGTGTTTAACCACCCAATTGTATACGAAAAAAGAGAAGGGGTATTGATCTCAGGTCAAACTCCGTGAGGACCTGAGTACCTACAATAGGGGCATCCTGCATAAAAAGGAAGTCAAATTTTGGAGGGATAAAATATCCTTTTCTGAGGGACGGGCATACAAGTGGAATGCCAATCCCCAAAATAAAAGACACCCAATCCCCAAGTCTCAGATGCAAAATAACTCTAATGTCATAAAAACTAAAAATGTCCCTAACTCTGGTCAAAGCATCAATACCACCCAAAAAGGGAGGGGTAAATATAAAAGAAATAGGAATAACAAAGGGTCCCCAGAGCAGGAAAAGAAAAAACGAACCATTGAAATAGAAACAAAAAGAAGCCAGGATGCCACTAATCCCGATAATAGATACGCGGCTAAAGCAAAGGATGAGTCTTCGAGTGTAGATGCAGATAACTCCGATTCTGCCTCCTCCAACAGCTCCAGCAATACTAAACATGTAACTTCCACTTTGGAACGTTTGAGGCAGGCTCCCGGAGCCACTTTAAACTTGACACGAGGACTACTCTCTCCCCAGTCAAACAAGGGAGTGGGAAATCTAGACGCGTACATTACCTGGACACAATCAAGTCCCTTAGCGTAATTAATCTATCATCCCATCCTCTCTCTGTAGCCGAGAGAAACATTCTATCACGAGGATTAACTTTCTGCCCTGAGCAAAACTGCGACACATTCGGTGTCATTGTCGATCTGCAGCTCTTTGCACGCAGGCTCCTCCTCAGGAGCCTGCATGCAAAGACCACCAGTATCGACGACACGGACTGGTCAACCTTTAGCATGAAAGAATTCAAGGCCCTACGGGACCTGACCCTCCTATATCAGGAAAACAACACCATAGACCTTATTGACCAAATAGACCTAGAGGCACTCCTAGAAGACGCCAATAAATCACAAGAAATTCCAACCACAACTTTCAAAAAATCATCTTCAAAATTTCCACCCCTAAATCTGAATCCCAATATTGAAACATTTGTCAACCAAGTACTTCGGGATCTGAATAAAATAACTTCAAAAAGGGTCCCTCCAAATAATCTGGGTCATGATGAAATTGATGCGATGAGGAAACTTTGTGCAAATACAGACATCACAATTAAGCCCTCAGACAAAGGCGGCAACGTGGTCCTGATGGACAATCAGGACTACGTTGATATGTGTCAATCCATTCTCGACAATGGTGAGTGGTATAAGAAGGTGCCTATGGCTCTAATACATACTTCCCACGATCACTTTTACGATATGATACACCGCTCCTTTGTGAGAGGAACCATATCCAAAGATCAATATGAATACATCAGAGTAAAATATCCACGTCTAGCCACTTTCTATAGCCTACCGAAAATACATAAAGAGAAAACGAAACCACCCGGTCGACCAATAATTTCGGGTAACGGAAATATCTCTGAAAACTTAAGTAAATTTATTGACTCATTCCTACAACCCTTGGTGATCTCTTTACCTTTCCTCCTTAAGGACACCATTCACCTACTCGAGAAGGTCTCTGACATACAATTTTCCGCCGAATCTCGTCTAGTGGCCATTGATGTAGAGGCCCTGTACAGCTCGATCCCTCATACCAAGGGGATTGAGACTGTACGGGATGTCCTGACACAAAGCCAAAAATACGACCACGACTTGAATACATTTATTATAGAAAGTTTGGAGTACATCCTAACTCAGAACTATTTTGTTTTCAACAACTCCCACTACCTCCAGGTGCAAGGCGTGGCCATGGGCACCTGTTGTGCTCCGGCCTACGCCAATTTGTACCTGGGGGAGTGGGAGAAAACACTCCTGGATGACGAGGACCTCCTCATGTATACCAGCCACATTAAATTATGGCTGCGCTACATTGATGACGTCCTCGTCATCTGGGAGGGACCTGAGGCACTATTGCAGGAGTTCTTCACTCGCATCAATGTGAATTCTTTCAATCTGAAATTCACCATGACCCACGACCCAGACACTATTACCTTCCTTGATGTGCAGTTGTTACGCAACTCCCATAATGAAATCTCAACCACATTATTTAGAAAAAATACAGCGGGCAACACGATTCTTCATGCCTCTAGCTTTCACCCGGATATCTTAAAAAATTCCATACCATATGGACAATATTTACGGCTACGCCGGAATTGTTCGGAGGATTCCTCCTTTAAAATTGAAGCAGGGCATTTACAGGAGAGGCTATTGGCACGTGGCTATAGCCGTTCATGTTTACGGAAAGCCTATAACAGAACCAGTTTAGAAACCCGTTCTAAGTTACTGTCTAAGAATTCCAAAAAGATGAGCGAAGTAAAGAGTTCCAAAAATGATCCCACTCGAATTATACTCCGCTTTTCCCAACAGCACAAACACATTCGGAACATAATAAAGAAACATTGGAGCATCCTTCTGGACGACCCCAAAGTAAACTCCTTCCTATCTGACCAACCAGCAATCACTTTTAAAAGGGCTACTTCCCTTAAGGATAAACTTGTACAGAGTGAATACAAAAATGAACAAAATCGCTTAAAACACTGCACCACTCTGGGTACATTCCCCGGTGGACATTGCTCTTTCTGCCAATATGTCAGGCGTGAGAGGACTTTCAGTCTCCCCAACGGGACTGTCTTCAAACCCTCACACTATGTCAACTGTCAAACCAGAGGCATTGTCTACATTATGTCATGTGAATGCGGGGCTTTCTATGTGGGGAAGACGAAGCAGGAGTTCTATCGCAGGATGTCTAAACACGTATATTCCATGCAAATAGGGAATCATTATCTAGCCCTAGGCAGGCATGTTGTTGTTCAACACAATTATAAAATGCCTCGCATATCCTTCACCGCCCTCGACCGGGTACATATCCCCGGTCGAGGCGGTGATTGGAACAAGATATTATTACAGCATGAACAGAGATGGATTCATAGACTGCAGGCCAATGTGCCTCCAGGACTGAATGAATCCATCTCATATGCTCCCTTTCTCAAAGGTTTTGTGTCTGGCAAGACACAATGAGGACCCTAAAACCATCCTGCATTCACCCCTGCTTCGTCTTCCCCCGCCTCCCCTCACCCCAGAGATGTACACACACATCCGATATCTCAAGACTTGTTGTATGATGTGTCTCTGATGGCACTATATAGGGATAGTACAATATGCAACATCGACTTTTCCTCTTTTCCCCTTTACCCCTCTTTACGTCAAGAGTACAGCCAAACATATGGTCTATTGCCATATATACCGGTGCTTGTGTCATTTCATCTTACAAAATAAGGTACTCTGAAATATAAGTACTTTCACCATATGATCTACACAACAAGGATATTCCACTATAATATAGTCGGACCGTTATTAAGACTGTAGATCAAATGAGAGACATAAAATAAAACAACATTAGCTACAATGGACTCCATATGATCTAACAGTCCTATGCAGCCCAGATTTTCTTTCCCATATCACCTTTCCCCTGTTTAAATTTATTTACTTATTAAACATCTTTTTTGACCATTTATTCCATTCTCCCATTCTTCCCTAGGTGGCGCCATCCGTTCCTTTTGGTGGTGTCCTAGCATTGAGCATCCCGGTCCGTTGTGCCTTCCCAGCAAAGGTAAGGGAGTGGCCTTTTAATTTTGTCCCTCCCTGCATCCTCCCCCTACAGACGTCCAGGCTGGTCCTGGGCGTCTCCGGGGGGTTGGTCCTTTGCTGGCGGCGTCCTCCGACATTTCCGGACGTTGCGCGCATGTGCGGGGCCCCGTACCTGCGCGCACGGTTATGACGTCACGCCGTTTGTGACGGAAATGACGCAGATGCGGGGCATAGCCTTCGGAGAACGCCGGGGGAGTTTACACGAGGCGGACCTAATGGCCGCCATGATTGGCCTTGAGGACCCCGCCGGGGGGCATGTGGATATGGTGTTGGGGGGGAGGGGGTCGGGACTCATGTGGCCGCCCACCAACCGGACCAATCACATCTGGGAGCATGAATTCATAAGCCAAGCGGAGTGGAGAAGGACACTCCACTTCCGCAGAAGGCGTAGCATGCTCCAGGCACATCGGGGTTCACAGTGAGTATTACTCCCTCTTTTAAGGGACTTCCCTCTTTACATCAGCAATAGGGTTCTAAAGAAGAATCCCTCTTCCCTGTCTTTTTGTTTTTTATCCCATAGATTTCATCAGAGATCTCTGTTAAATCTCCCAAAAAGCTGCTGTGCCTTGGTTGAGAACCCCATGCACTGTCACTTTGCGGCCTATGTGATTAAACATCATACTGAAGGTAACAACCATTACCATCTCCAAAGCACAGGTTCCCCCCTCCTTTTCTCTTTTTCCCCACTACCCCTTTCCTCTTCCTTTCCCCCCCCCCCCCCCCCCCCCGCTCCCCACATCCACACCCCAGGTCTTTTCCCTTCCCTCTCTCCTTCACCCCCTTTCCCCCCCCCTCCCAAAAATCCCTTTGTTTCACACACATGTGCACAACCCACATTGTGTTTTTATCACAACCACTTAATCTGGGTTTCTTCTTCTTTTTTCTTTTTGGTCCCTTTTTTTTTTTTTTTTCCCTTCCCCACCTCTGCCCCCCCCCTTTTTTCCCCCCTCTCTCTCCACAACCTTTCTCACCCATGTATCTTTTCTCCCAACACTCCACAATCCCCTCCCCTCTTTTCTTCACATAATGCTTGACACGGTTTTTGCACTGTAATTTTTGCACACTCCTTCACTCCTTTTTCCCACTTTCCCCACCAGTCCCAGCCTCTCCTTCCATCCCATTTCACATGGTCCCATATTTTCTTTTCCCCTTCACATCCCACTCCTCCTCTCTTTTCCCCTTCCAATTTCTCCCCCTTATTCGCTCCACACTCCCTTATATGTATGAAGCGCGCCATACATATACATTTCCCACTGTTATCCTGCCCTCTTCTCCTTTCTTCCCCTTTCCTTTCTCCTTCCCTTTCTCTCCTTATCTGCTTTTCCTCTGTCTCCTACCTTTGCAATCCCCATTTTTCTTCAATCCCTCCTTCCTCTCTTTCCCCTTTATTTTCTCTGTAGGAATTTTTTCTCAGAATATTAGGTTTCCATCTCTCTCTTTCTCCTTTCGTATGAGGTTAATCCTGTTCTCTAAGAGTGTGAGTTTAATGATATGAACCACACTCCCAAAGTATATAACAATACTATTCAGAATTTGAAATGAGGGATTTCTTCTTTTCATAGAGAGCTCTTCCTCTCCTCATCTGTTCCCCTTTCTATACAAATGTGCCCATAAAAGTTTCCTTGGTATATTCCAGGAGTCCGTTGCTGGTGGTGTCCCACTTGGCTTTCTGCTCCTGTTTCCCCCCCCCCTCCCCCCCCCTATCCCCGCCGTGCCCTCCGGGGGCCTCCTGTGAGGTCCCTCTCTGGCGAGTCGACCATAAGTGTAACTCCTTGCAAGCCACATACGGCCTGGATGACTCACCGTGCTTCGATCCTCCGGTAGGAGCTGGAATTGGAGGCCACCGGGAATAAACGATGGGATTTTTATAAACACCCATGCAGAGGATTATTCCGTACACTACACCCATACTGGTAACTATACTGATGATAAAAAATGTATAGTGACATGAGTGCAAGTGTATAGTGACACATAATTGAGTAGTTGCTATTACATTGTTTCTTTTTCCCAACAGACAAAAATACTCTGAGGAAGACCGATATAGACAACAGGTCGAAACGCGTCAGTGTTTTTGTCACACCCCACACAATCACCCCCTCTGATCATATCAGTTGTGGTGCTAGGTGCTATTTGTTGGTTTTAAATTTGTGTACTGTACCTTTATATTTTTTCCTGTATGGGTTTGTGTTTTATACCCCCCCCCCCCTTTTTTATGTGTCATTTCTATTTTTAATTTGAATAAACGTGGAAACTGATTTGGATAAGACTTGGTCTCTCACTCAATATATTTGCCTGATAAACTTTACCAGACGAATTGCTGCCTAAAAACCCCACCACAAAGGGAGAATCTCTTTTCTTTTTTTCACCAAAACCTGGGGTGAGCAGCTACCTGCAGCTCGTTATTGTGTCAATACCCCTTCTCTTTTTTCGAACTAGATGCACTATTGTCTTTTTTTTTAGCCTTACCGACTATGTAAATGACACAACTGTTAATAATTGTGAGGGGGTGAGCTGTTTTAGCAAGTAAAATATATTCCATATCCCAAGAAAATTATGTCATATACCACTTTTGGATTTGTAGGATTTCGCAGAGCTAAACATGTGACGTCACGCTGCCACATCGGTTCCCTGTGTGGCGGCCACTGATGTTGTAAGCTTGCTATAAGGACCAGTGAGCACTGCTACCCGTAGTGGATGAATGGAGGGAGGATCTTTTGACCAAGGCCTGGAGTGTTTGAGAGTCTAGCTCACATTACTCAGAATGCTGTTTGCTTCTTATCCTTAGGCAGTATTTGGTTTCGGTCAATTTGCATGTCTTACATTTATGAGAGGCGGAAACACTGTCTCCGGTGGATAATATTTATTACGGTGGTGGAAGATTGTTTTGCAAGATTGTCGTCTTTCTTTATCACAAGGACTGATGTGGACTATCTTGGAGGGGATTTTGGGAGTGATCACACCTATTGCTTCCTTGTTATATACTTTGAGATCTGATTGTGTTATTTTTGTGTTATATCATCATTTAATTATGTATTGCAATAATCACAGTACACTTTCAGGTCATTGCAAAGGACAAGGGGGTACTATTTATGTCTGGAGGAAAAGAGACTTAACCTCCACATATGTAAAGGCTTTTTCACAGTAAGAGCTGTGAAAATGTGGAATAGAATAGATTCTGGACAGCTCAATAGATTGTTTTAAGAGAGCTGGATTCATTCCTAAATGCACAAAATATAAATGGATATTTACATTTAAACACACCAGAGATTGTTTACTGGGAAAATCTAGTTGCCTCCTGGACCTCCTAAACCTCACTATGTAATTTAGGTTGCAGAATCTGGATTTTTGACTGTGTGCAAAAAATAGATAAAATGGTCCTTGATCTAACAGATTCCACTTTTTATTTCTGGTCATGGATATGATATGAAATATAGTTTACCTTTTCTTTCATTTTAGAATTTATTTTCTAACTGAATGTGTCTGCTTTTCCTACTCTTGAATGTGGGTCCTTTGCACCAAAGCGCTTCTAATGCAATAACAAACCTCCTGAGAAGGAGTTAATCACCTGGGCTTTTTCCATCTACTTCTCAGTTCTCTGGTATCACTGTGCTCTTTATGGCATTCACGTTGGATCTTTCTATCTCCTTCTCAATGCTTGCTCTGGGATCACTGTGTCATGCTGTTTTTCATTTCATTCTGCTGCTTTGCTGTTTCTATGGGGAACGCTGCATAGTCAGTCCACCCATTGCTTTTAAGGTAAAGGGATTATGTAAGTAGTGAAGATATTGAGAAAGAGAGCGCCAATACTGTCATAAAATCTACAGCCCTGTAAGGACCTCAAGATGAAGGGAGCCCTCTAAAGGTCAAGACAATTCGCCATCTAAAAGCTGAGATCCAGCCAATGTTGATCAAAGTCATCATCTCGACTCATCATTGTTCTACAATCGCAGGTTACCAGCCCTAATAGTTGCTGTATTTTTGTAGGTAAGTCATTGCCTGACAAGCTTGTATGTCAAGTCTGCCTGGAGCAAGCTGCATTCAGCCCTGCAAGGATCTCAAGATGGAGGGAGCCCACCAAAGGCCAGAACAGTCACCATTTAGGTGCAGACATCCAGGCAACGTTGATAAAGTTCATCATCCCGCCTTTTAATTATTATTGATCCTCGTCTACAAACACCACAGTATACCAGCCCTAATGGTTGCTGCATTGTAGGGAAAGGACACTGCCTGACAAGCTAGTATGTCAAGTCCACCTGGAGGAAGTGGCAACTAACAAAGCAGGGGATGTCAAAAAAGTAAAAGCCTTGATTTAAGAATCGGCCAAGGAGTTGATACATGAAGCCTGTACCCCTCAGTCGGCCTAGCACCTCCAACCAAAGCCAGTAGGTGGTGTCAAAATTGGAAGCGTCTTGTTGGGGGACAATAAACATTAAAGGGGCCACTTTAATAGAGCCTTTTGCAAGGGCAGTTAAGGAGGCAATTGACTGGGTAAAGTGGAGGAAAATGACCACAAGGTAAGAAAATACAAATTTCCCTTCATTGAGCAATGGAAGAAAAAATGCCTGTATAAACAACATGTTGTCAAAACTGAACCCCCTGAAAGAGCCGAAGGTCAACCTGCTGCTGTTAACTCTAATGGTGGATGCGTCATTAATGCGACTGGAAAGACACATCACCTTACAGTCACGTTAAAGGATGCTCTAATCTGAAAATTAGATCTAGATCTGAAGTGCTCCTACATACTGTTGCATCTGCATGTGCCTGCTGTCAAGCAATAAAATTTGTAGGCAGAGCAATATCGAGTTGGATGGTTAATATCAAAGAAGCCCTTCTGGCGGAATTGGAGAGAGACAAGGTGGTAACAGCTTTGCAAGAGCTAAAATTGGTGGGAGACTCTGGCGGAGGCGTCAGACGTCAATTGATGTTTTTCAAGAGTGATAATTTTCACAGTTACGGCAAGGAAGGCATTATGGCTGCAAATATGGTCGACGGATCCTGCCTTAAAAATAAAATAAAAAACAGAAAAATCGGAAAAGTCCAGCATACAGGCGGTAAGTCCCAGGTAGATATGAGGAGGCAAAAATTGATGGATCGGGAAAGATTACTAAAGGAACTGGAGAAGTACCCAGTCTTCATTGTTGAATCTATAAAAATCAAAGGAACTTGTCTTGGGAGAACCGCAGAAATCCTTTTAAGGGTGCGCTCATCCAAGGGGTGTCCGATAAAGCTTTGCGCACACACCTGTATGGAAAATATTCAGGATCAGTGGGCCATATCCACTATATTGGTGTGACATTGGTGGTAGTTTGATGTCCACCTTCGATCTTTCAGCCAGCCAGGCTACCAGTTTTGATGGAAAATTTCTAAATTCGGTTTCAGTTTGTAGCGGAATTAAATAAAAAAACAAGCAATGGTGAAGGTTCGTGCCCAGAGGAGATGAGGATTCAGTTCACCTCTTTCTCTTACTAAAAAAAAAAAAATAGGCAATCTGTGCCAAGTGCTAAACTTTGAAAAGCTCAACAAGCACCGAAAGTTGGAGTCGTGCAAAATAGAGAATCTCCAATCAATTCTATTAATGATAAATATGAGAGATTGGATGCTCTCTGTAGGTTTATCAGGCACCTACTTTATTGTCCCCATCCATCCTGCATTTCAATTCCACTACAAGTTTCGGTGCCACCCCTTCAGTCTGTCCACCTCCCCTAGGATATTCACAAAGGTCCTGTCTGAAACAGCATCCTTCTAGCCAGCAATTAAGAGATGCTTATCCAGCATCGGGATGTTATGCTACACAATCTACAACATTTTGATAGCTAATTGGAAGAAGAGTGTCCTCCGCCCAGCCTAAAGAATGAGGTTCTTGGGGGCATTTTTGGATACACAGAACAATTCAGTAGAAGTTCCACAAGAAAAAAATCCATCCTCTGATAAAGTCAAACATGCTTTGTGAGGGAAGTCTCTTCCAGCAGAGCAATACCTGCGTATCCTTGGTTCTTCCTAACTGACCAATTATTGTTTTCGAATGGAACATTATCACATCAGACCCCAACCAGAAAGGTTGGGAGACAAATTTCAAAAGCAGGCTGCTCAAGGTCATGGAATATTCATCTTACGAGGCATAGTATTAAATGGTCTCGACCTGAGAGCAGTGTTCAAAGCCATTCTGTCATTCACTCCTTTTATAAGAGGAACAAGAGTTGTCGTGAGCAGCAGGTGCAGATGCAGGACAGCGTTACCAGGTACTGGATGGAGCAGGATGGACAGGAGACTGGAGCAGGGTTAGACAAGCTGGGTCAATCACAGATAATTAGATATGGCATAAACGGCAGGCAGAGATTTGTCAGTAAGCATGCAGAGGTTGGCAGCAGGATATCAGGCAGAGTAGCAGTATAGCAAGGTCAAGGCAAGCTCGGGTCATAACTGGAAATGAGCAAGCGTAGTCAGGAGAGCCAGGTCAAACACTGAATTCAAGCAGAGATCATGGGAACAGGTATACAGGTAAAGCTACAGATCAGACAGCAAAGCACTAGTGCAGCTGCTGCCCTCATATGGGCCATTTGGTGCGCGCATACCTGTTTGCAATGTTTTTGCGCATAGGCGTTGGCAAGACTGACACATGTAGGAGTGCATTTGCGCATGCGTATTAGCCCTTGCCTCGGAAATTCAGCTTTGCTATGGCCAGCACATCCCTAACAGGAAGTATCATTAGGAAATAACGCCTTTTGAAAGCCTGAAGGTGCTTATTGGAATTTGGGGTACTGTATGCGGCTAGAAAGTCTCTCACATGTGGTATCCCCATACTCAGAAGTAGCAAAATGTATTTTAGGGTGTAATTCCACATATACCCATGGCATGTGTGAGTAATATATAATTTAAGTGACAACTTTGTGTAAAAGAAAAAAAGAAATTGGTTTTGGGACCGGTCTCTGATCAGCTTTATGGTCAGCTGGCGGAACTGCCAGTTGCTTTCTTGGGTTCCTCAGTGGGACAGGAGACCCTGAGAAAACCGTGGCAGGAGGGAGGGGGAGTCATCCCCTCCCACTCCTTGTAAAAGCAATCTAGTGGCTAATTAGCCACTAGGATTGCTTTTACATGAAAGCCAACCACCAGCTGAAAAAAAAAACGATACAAAGATGATGCCTACACCTACAGGCATCATCCTGGTATAGCCACTCAAAGTCCAGTGACGTACCAGTACTTATTGGGCATGTATTGTAATGTTGTTTTTTTTTTTTTTCTTGCAGTCTGTGGGCCAACTGAAAAAAGAGAACCTAACAGATTCCTCCATTTACATTGATCGATGTGGATGAATAAATCTCTGCCAGAAAAAGTGTGTGGTATGCCCACCATTAGAATATACCGCCCTGCACCCACCTACTCGATCAATGTAGATAAAGAAATCTCTGCCAAAAAAAATATATGGCGAAGCATAGGGGCGATCGGCCCACTGACCACCCCAGGCCCCTCATGCTTTTTTTTTTTTAAACTTCAGGGGATACATCTCCTACAGCGCTGCATTGACTGACGTATGTATTTTTAAAGCACACCCTGCTGCTTTCAGAATAAACAGATCAGTGCTGAAGCTGGATGACGTTCCTGCAAAAGTTAACAACGGTTAACAATAAAACACGGTAACAGACCATTATGTCAATAAATTGGAGTACATCACAAGAGACAGAGCAGGCTATATACTTATCTGGTTTATACACCACCTATAGGTGAATGGGTACTGGCAGACCAAAACACAGGAAGTCCCCGCTCTATATAACCCCTGCCATACAGAAAGTACTTCAGTTTTGTACCAAGTAGTGCATTATCAAAAAGAGGGGAGGGACCTTTGTGTCCTGTGATGTACTCCAAGAAATTGATTTTACAGGTAAGTAAATTAAAGGGTATTGCCTCTATAAGTTAATAGGCTAAATAAGGTTGGGTACCATCATCCTATAATAGTATATTATAATAGTATAATAGTATAGTGAGGAAAGGGGAGATTAGTCAAGGGCTACTCCAAATATTGCCCTTGATCGCCAATGGTGGTAAGGACCATCTCGGTACCCAAATAAACAATAAGGAATTTATAAAAATATTTATTACAAAATATACAGAGATATATACATACATTACCACAAGAACAAGTAGTTGTTGCAGAAATTCCATATGACAATAACAATTAAAATGAATGATTGTAGAGCCCCCACAGATATGTAGAGGCACAATGATGTAGGTGTAGATGTAGTCCTCAACAAGTTTTGTGGCCAATGCCGCTTCCTTTAGGAGGCGTCAACCAAAACATCTATAGAAGCTAAAATTACATAGTTACAGTATCATAGAAACCTGAAATATGATTGTATTGCCAAAAACACATTTATATTGGAGTATTGAACAAAATCTAGCATGACTCATCAATGAAGGCCCAATTGGGTAACAGACGGCAAAAACTGAGACACCCACTGACGGGTGATCCCCCTGGGGGCAGACACGGGGGGCTAGCTATTGGGACGGACTATAAATATGGAAAAGATATCATTAATTAAAACAACATGGGTCTTGGCACAGAGCAATTGCACTAGCAACAGGAAAAATTAAAAGTGCAAATGGGAGGGGGAGGGAAAAGAAGGGAAGAGGGAAAAAGGACAGGGGGTGGGGGGTGAGGGGGTTGTTGGTTGAGGGGGGTAACAGAGCGAAAAGAGGGGGGGAGAGGGGGGAGAAAGGGGAAGCAGAAAAGGGTGTGATGAGAAAGGGGAAAAAAGGAGGAGGGACAAAAGAAACCCACACCCCTAAAAAAGAGTGCAAGGGCTAAGTAGTAAAAAGTAACCCATCCAATAATATGATTGAATTAATATGACACCCGGGATTATGCTAAAGTATTCAGGAACGGTACAAAAAAGGACTATTGCAGGAGGTAGAATCAGCACCACTTTTAGGTGCCTACTGATGAAATTGGTATAAGAATATCTAAAAGATCAAAATAAATTAACAAAAATTAGTCCAAGGCAGTAGTAGCCAAAAAAAACTCCCAGGTAAGTAGGTGGAAAAAATCCAAATTTCTTTATCGTACATCATGGGACACAGAGCAGGCTATATACTTAAATATCCCAGAGCAATACCCCTGAGAAAACAACTATCATCAACCAATAGGCTATACCGCAGTCTGTAATACACTATGGCCGAAAGCAGAATCCTCTGCAGCTCTAGCATCCATTTGGTAAAAATTTGTGAAAGTATGCAATGAAGACCAGGTAGCGGCCTAACAGATCTAAACCACCAAAACCAGATGGCAAAAAGCCCAAGTGGTTCCTATGCTCCTGGAAGACTGTGCTCTTACCCTAAAAGGGGAGGCCTTGCCCTTTAATACATAGGCCTGAATGATCAATTAGTGAATCCAATGGAAAAAAAACACCTTAAATGCTGCTTGGTCCTTCTTGGGCCCCATCCAGCAATACAAAAAAAGGCACCTGAATTCCTGATTTGTGCCAACCTGTTTAGATGAATTCTGACAGCTCGCACTACAGCCAAGCAATGCAGTAAATTTTCCTCTGCCGAGCGATGTGGGCAAAAGGAGGGCAATACAATCTCCTGATTTAAATGAAAACTAGCCGCCAATTCCGATATCCTTGTTGAAGTGATAGCAATCAGAAAAGGATTAATGGAATCTCCTGAATAGGTTCAAAGGTTGTTTCTGTAGAACAGACAGAACCAAATTTAAGTCCCAGGGGCATAAAGGTAGTCTGACGAGAGGAACTAAATGAGTTGCACCCTGTAGAAAAGTATGGACCAAATAGTGTGAGGCTTAAGGTCTCTGAAAAAATATAGACAAGGCCGAGATTTGCCCTTTAATTGTTCCCAGAGCCCATTTCAATCATATATATTCATACCAAGCAATGTAGGACCTTCAGACCCTGGGATAGATATTTCTAGTGACCGCCTTCCTGTCATTCACCCATGTAGAAATAAACAGTCCTGACATACCACGGTCCTTCAACACCCTGGCATCAATAGCCATGCCGTCAAATTTGGAGACCATAAAGTAAGATGGAATATCGGTCCTTGAGACAGTAGGTCTTGACGGGCCAGAAGTGTCCACGGTCCATCTACAGCCAACTTCACTATTTGAGTACCAGGCTCTTCTGGGCCAAGCTGGGGCCGCCAGAATGACTGAGACCACTTCTTCTCCGGTTCCTGCGTAAGAGATGCGGCAGCAGTGGTACTGGGGGAAAAGCATAAATTAGGGAGAACTGGTTCCAGGGAACCACCAGTGCATCCACTCCGATTTGTGAGTGGATCCCTTGCTAAAACGTGGATGCTAATAGATATACATCCGGCATACCCCACTGCTGGCAAATCTTTAGAAACACTTTGGGGTGAAGAGACCATTCTCCTGGATGTAACTGCTGACTGCTGAGATAGCTAGCCTTCTAGTCCTCAACCCCCTGGAATCTAGACTGCTGATAGCACTGGCGCATGTCCCTCTGCCCAAGTCAACGCGCGGGTTTCCTCCTCTTGAGCCAAGCAGCTCTTGGTGCCACCCTGGTGGTTGATATAAACCACAGCCATAGCGTTGTCAGACTGGACCCTTACTGGATACCCCTGAAGTTTGACTGACCAAAAACCTAGAGCCAGGTGCACTGCCCGAAGCTCCTGAATATTGATGGGCAACCTCAGATCTGATCGGGGCCACCTTCCAAGGACTGTGAAGTTTTCCAAGACAACCCCCCAGCCAGAGACACTGGCATGTGTGGTCACTACCTTCCAATTTACCGGAAGAAAAGACTTTCCGTTTTCCGAATTCCTAGCTATCCAGCACCAATTTTTTTATTTATTTTTTGCAGGTAAGAACACTTTTGCCTGAATTGTGACTAGTACTAGACCCAAATACTCCAGTTATTGAACTTGTTTTATTTTTCGAAATTCAAGATCCAGCCTAGGTGTTCAGAAACCCACACTGTGAGAGCTATGTTCTGCCTTAAGCCTTGCACTGATCGATCTGAGTAAGAGGCCACATAGATAACATAATATTAATATAATATTATACCCCTTGTGACCTTAGAAGGCCTAACACTGGTGCCAGGACCTTTGTAAACACTGTGCTGTTGCAAGCCTGAAGGGCTGATCCTCTATTGCAAACCTCAAAAACATTTGCTAAGGCTGAAAAACTGGCACTTGCAGGTATGCATTTTTGATGTCTATGGATGCTAGAAAATCTCCTACCTGTAGAGAGGATACCACCAATCGGATTGATTCCACCTGAAAGGACCAGGCAGAAAGATATTGATTCAGAGCCCTTAGGTCAAAAATATGCCTTACGTCCCCATTTGGCTTTGGAACCGTGAATGTTTGACTAAAACCCTGCACATCTTTCGGATTCTGGCACGTCTGATTACCTCCTGAAGCATCTAGGTCTAGTGCCTGAAACAATAAGCTCTTTGAAAGATCTGAGGGAACATTGAACATGAAAAGGCTGAGGAGGAAAGGCCTGAAATTCCAGCCTGTTCCCCTGAGACACTGGATATGACCCACTCATCTCAAATTGGTGTCTCCCAAATCTTTGAGAAAACCGTAGTCTTCCCCCCACTTGACTTAGAGTGTTTTTGGCCTCTGGGCTTTTACTGCCCCCGATCATGAGGCTTTGCTCTAGAAATTGTTCTTTGCGACTGCCAAAACTGCCTGGATGGCAAAAAAATTGTAGCAGGGGTACCTGCACCCTTAAATGAAGGATGTTTATTCTTCTTACTGGGCATCAAAGCGCTCTTTCCCCCAGAAATTGTCTGGATATATTTGTCCAGATCATTGTTTATTGGACTTTTTTCTTTTTATTTAATTGGTTTATATATTTCACTGTTAGCTGAAGTTTTGTTTTATTTCATATAGATTGTATTGCAGCGCTATCACATTTTTTTCATTTTTATACTGTTACCTGTGGGAGCACATTAGTGACAGCTGTAGCAATTTCAAGCAATTTTAGGTTTATCACTATTAGTTGTTTTTTCTGCCTAAATCTTTACATATTAGCGTGCCACTACTTCACTTTTATTTTTTCTCCTGACCTTGCCTATTACACCATTTATCATGATCCTTTAAGGACTGACAAACTCCACTTGCCACCACAGCAGGCTGAATAGCAGAGCCAGTGATAGAAAAGGAAGCTTTTAATAAAAACTCCAATTTCTTATCAGCAGAGTCCTTAAACATTTGAGAATTGTCTACTGGACAGGTTACATTTTTTTGTAAAAGGAAGAGACTGCCACATCCACAGCTGGCATGCTCCATTTTTTTTTTTTTAAATGTTCTTACATGGGATATTAGAGAAAATCTTTTGGGAGAAACAAAAATTCTCTCAGGGTGATCCCAATCAGAATACACCACCTGCTCTAAAAGTGGGTGCAACGGAAAAGCCTGCATGCTCTGTGGAGGGCACAAAGACCCCAGAGAAGAATACAGGACCTCCAAAACCTCCACCGTAAGTAACTTGAATGCAGAGCCCAACCATCCCCATAAGGAACTGGATCAACTGCTTCTGCGACTGGAAGGCTGACAAAGTCTAAGCCTCCTGGGGCACTGACTGCCCGGAGGCAGAGTCCTCCGCCTGACCATTCTCCAAATTTTTAACATTTATCCCCTCCACCTCATTCACCCATTCCTGTTCCAACAAAGGAAAATCAGGAGAGGGGGGATCTTTCCCGCTTTTTCCCTGCGTGACTGAAGCAATCATACAAGCGATCTTATTCTCTAAACCAGCCAACCAGGATAGATTATTTTTTGTAACGTATGCTGATGCAGATGTGCTAGTAGTAGCCACAATGCCAGACAGGCACAGCTGCTCAGATTGCTCAGACGCCTGTGATCTTTCAGGGGATGATATTACAGCAGAGTTCTGACTAGGCTCTTCAAGAGCTGCTGGCAGTGCACATGCGCCCATGCCTGCCATACCTCCCCCACTGCGCTTTCTGTAAGACATTACTTGCCCCAAAAGCAATAAACCATAGGAAATGTAAACGCCCACAGTAGAAAACTGCCATGCAGGGCTGTGATCCAGCACAAGCAGATATCATAGCCCCCTTAATACATATGCAGTGATTCTGCTCAGCCTGCCTTTGTAGCCATCCACCAAGAAGCAACTCTCCTTCCCCCACTGAATAGCCTGCTCTGTGCCCCAGCTGCAGGTTCTTGAAAGCTCCACGTGCAGACTGCCCAATTAAATAAGAGATCTGCCCTTAGCTTCTGGGTCCTCCCGCGCATGCACCGTGCTGGTATGCTCCCTGCGTGTATTCACAGCAAAACCCTGCTACTGCGCATGCATGGCATCAAGCAAGCCTGGCGTTCTTGCCGCTGCCTGGAGACACAGGCTACTGGTATCTCATACAGGAAGAAAACCATCCCTGAAAAAGGAGCTGACAGGTAAATTGGCCTCTATTTCCATGCCAGACTGTAGCTCTCAAAGCACAGCTCCTGTTTTATTGCCCCCAAGTGGCCAAAATAGAGCAGAACCAGTTTGTTCTCTCCATATTGTCTTTTTTTTCACATTTGATGGCTGACAGGCTGACTGGTGTTGTATTAAAATACCACCCCATGGGAGTGCGCATGCGCAGAGCTCGGAAGATGGCCGCTTAAGCCTGGAGCTCCGCACTACCCCAGCCAGCCAGCATCCATCGCTTACCCCCCAGCGCACCAGGAACGGAGAATACACCGCCCACGGGCCCCCCACACATCAGGGCATCCCCCCATATGAACGGAGCCTCGGCTCTGCGAAATCGCGGGCCTCAATTTAGAACAATGGACCCGGCCAGCGGATCCAAGATGGCGACCGCCACGAGGCAGCACCCAGCCAGCAAGGAGGACATCCAGGACGGGAGGCAGTTAATTTTCCCTGCAACTCTACAATTTACCCCCCTGGCGCAAGGATTCACCCAGCAGGGCCTTTCCCCTAATCCCTATCCCTAATAGGCCGCTCCATGGAGGACTATACATTATCCCCTGCAGGGCTTAATGCTGAGCTCCAAGCTGACCCTCTCCACAATGATCCCATGTCTGCCTCATTCTCAGTTGCTGACTTGTACCAAAAGCTATTAGACCTACTGTCACAGACCACTGCCAAGATTACAGGAGACTTGAAACAAGACTTCCAAAACCTTGGTGCTAGATCAGACACTATTGAAAATAAATTGGAACAAACGATCGCTGTCACCAATCAGAACTCTGACAACATACACACGGTGCAGGACCAACTGGATATAGCTCTATCCAGAATCGACGAAAATAGGTCGAGAAGGTACAACGTTAGGATAAGAGGTCTCCCTGAATCAATCACCAACATCCCAGCAGCGGTGCAAAACATGATCCAAACCCTAATCCCAAATGTGCCTCAACACCGCCTGGAGCTGGACAGAGCCCACAGAGCTTTAGGGCCCCCCCAGGAAAGATGGATCCCCAAGAGATGTCATAGCAAAGCCCCACTTCTATGCCATTAAAGAAGAGGTGATAAGACCAGCACATTCCGCACCCAAAGTGATGTGCCTTGGACACCCTGTCCAAATCTACGCAGACTTATCCCCCTCCACCATGCAGAGCAGACAGTCATTAAAGCCACTACTCCAAGTCCTGGCACAAAAGGACATCAGATACAAGTGGGCCTTCCCATTTGCAGTAAAGTTCTCGGACAATGGCAAAAATTATTCGTTCTGCACTTTCCCTGAAGGCGAAAGAATACTGCTACGACTCAAGCTCATCTCTCAAGAAGCGGACATGGACGTCTCCCACAACATCCATGGGTCCATCAAGAGACCGACCCCAACAAGCCCGCAATCTCCACTCTGGACCAGGTCAAAGACCAAGAATGCAAAAGACAATGGCCCTCTCTGAACGACGTTGAGATGACAAGAACTGTACCTTGCTCTTTGCTACTCGTTGGCCCTGGTCGTTTTTAGACCAACGGCCCTGATAAGTTACCTTGTGAACTCATGATACCAACTGGTTCTATTTTTACTTTTTTTTCCCACATTAACGCCTTAATGACGGAGTGCTCACCCCATAGGGTGACTCTCCCCACCTTCTAGCTGGGGGGGCTTCCCCTCCCTCCCTGCCTTAGGGGGGGACGGGGGGCACCCGAAGCTGGCTCCAAGACAAACAAAGCTTGCCTACTACACGTCACATAACCTCCCGGTTGCTGTGACCCCCAAAGACCTATATGTTAAATAGGGGCGCCCTGGCTGTGGTAGGCCCCATGTGCCTCCACCTCACCCTCAGACTCCGGACGGTATCTGGGGGTAAGGTTGCTTGTCCCATTAGGGTACAGGCGCAGTTACTTCTACTTAGGTAGTGGTTCTTAGGGGGAGTCTCCCCCCCTGAGAACGGTTTCTCAAGTTAGGAGACAAAACCCTTTCCTGCTTTCCTTTTCTCTTCTTACCCATCCCCTTCCCTAACCCTAATACCATGTGCCTAATCAGTGTTTATTTTCCAGATCTTACTTCCATGGCACTAAAGGCGAACTCCCAGCTGTCAAAGAGGTGCTCCAACGCACAGGGGGATCGAGCGGTCAGAAAACGTCGAAGGGTGAGTGACGAGATTTGTTGAGATGATGCTCCTCCCGCACCTCATGGCTGACCCACCACAGAGCCCCCTTAAAATAGCCACACACAATGTACAAGGCTTAAAATTCCCCTGTCAAAAGAAAGAACATATTCAATCACTACAAATCCCTCAAACTCGATATCCTGATGATTCAGTAAACACACTTTCCTATGCGGTACAGTCCAAACTTTATTCACGCTTACTACCCACGTTTCCACCTCGCGAATGCAGAAAACAAAACCAGAAGGGTTGGGATTTTCTTTTCAAAACCCTGCGACTTTTCATACTTGTCTGACTACAAAGACCCAGAGGGAAGGTTCATAATGGTCAAGGGCACTATTGGCGGTCACATATACTCCCTAGTCTCATACTACGCCCCGAACAAGGGACAGGAACAATTCTTCAGACGCACCTTAGATATACTATCCCCTTTGCTAGAGGGCACAATCATATGGGGGGGTGACTCAAATGTAGCTTTCGATCAGGCATTATACAAGTCCAAACCCCCCTCAGCGCAACTCACCAGACCCTCCAGGGCAAGCCTTAGAATCGCAAAACTCCTCCATGACAGGGGCCTAACAGACGTATGGCGAGAGTCCAATCCCTCAAAGAGAGACTTCACCCACTACTACCCACACAGCACCTATGCCAGAATTGATCATATACTAGTCCCTTCAGATCTGCTTTCCGCAGTCCTTAAATCCCACATAAGTGATACAGTCCTATCAGATCATTCCCTAGTAATTATGCATATACGCTCTAGCGCACAAATGCCAAAACGGGGCCACTGGCGTCTAAATGAGTCTATACTATCCAACCCCATTAAAGTCAAAGAGATAAATAAGGCACTAAATGAGTACTTCACCCTTATTAATGTGGGGGACATCTCAGCAGAAACATTATGGGCAGCTCACAAGGCCTTTATCAGAGGCAAGATCATACAAATAGCTATGCAAATTAAAAAAGAACACAGAATAGATATTGAAAGGTTGGAAGGGTCCTATAGATCAGCAAAAGCACAACACAAACGGAACCCCTCCCGGACCCTACTTGCCCAAGTAGACAAACTGAGACTAGAACTCAATCTAGCCCTAACAACGAAAGCGGAGAAATCGATCCGCTGGAGATCCAATAAGTTTTACACTAATAATGGTAAAATAGGCCCTATGTTGGTGGCCAAGTTATCCCCCAAAACGAGGTTCTCTTCCTTTTCCAAAATCGAATTGCCAACTAAGGTCCCACAGCCAACCCCTCCAAGATATTGGAAGCCTTTCAAAAATTTTACTCTGACCTCTACAGTGCCCCAACCCAAACCCCATGTGACTCGGTAGCCGACTTTATGGATAACTTACCCATCCCTCTTTTAGTTGAAGACCACAGAGAAATCTTAGAAGCCCCTTTCTCGGTAGAAGAGGTGGCAACAGTAATCAAGGGCCTTAGACCATCTGGGCCTGGAGCAGAACCTGCTCTGTCGGCTCCTTATTATAAAACCTTCACAGAAACCCTAATCCCACACATGACAAAATTCTTCAACCACATAACTCAGGGCAACCCTTTGAAGTTAAACAACTTAACACTGCATATATCACGGTCATTCCAAAACCGGATAAAAACACATAAAAAGTGGGCAACTATCGGCCCATATCCCTCATTAATGCTGATCTCAAAATCCTAACTAAGGTAATGGCAGTCCACCTCTCGTCCTTTATCAACAAATATATACACAAGGACCAGGTGGGGTTCATACCCGGCAGACAAGGCCCAGACCAAGTGAGAAGAGCCATATATATTGTACCCATACTGCAGTCTAATTGGGAGGGGGGACCCAAACAACAGGGCTTCCTACTCGCGTTCGATCTACAAAAGGCTTTTGACTCCGTGTCTTGGTCATACCTATTCCCCCTTCTGGAACGTTGGGGCTTTGGCCCTCGCTTCAGAGCGGTGATACACTCCCTCTACTCCCAATCCAAAGCTCAAATACGCATACAGGGTCACTACTCCACCCTGATAGAGATAGCCAGAGGCACCAGGCAAGGATGCCCATTGTCCCCAATCATTTTTGCCACAGCTATAGAAACTCTAGCCATCGCTATACGACATAACCTGGATATACAGGGGGTTAATTGTGGAGATCATACCCACAAATGTGGCCTATTTGCAGACGACATGCTGCTATTCTTAACAGCTCCCATCATATCCCTCCCTAGCCTTTATAAAACTCTCACAGAATTCTCCAAAATTTGGGGATTTAGAGTGAACTACACCAAATCACAGGCATTAAACATATCCTTCCACAGTAACCTTAATTCAACAATCCTTCCAATTTGAATGGAGCACGAACTCCATCAAATACTTAGGGGTTGCCCTCACGGCTAGAACAGAATCCCTATACACCAACAACTACCCTCCTTTATTTCAAAAACCGGAAGCAGATCTGAAGAACTGGTCAAAATATGAGCTGTCCTGGATAGGTCGCATTAACTCCATCAAATTGACCTACTTGCCCTTTACCCCTTTACCTCTTTAGGTCCCTCCCAGTATCAATCCGAAAAGACCAGCTAAGGCCCCTACAAAGCAATATTTTGAAATTCATCTGGGGGACATCGGGTTACAGGCTTCCCCAACACACCTTACACCTCCACCGAAAAAAAGGAGGATTGGGATTGCCGGACCTCTTTAAATATTATCAGGCAGCCAGGCTAGCCCAATTCTCCACAGTCTACTCGAAACTTGAAAAACCAGACTGGATCCAGATCGAAAGGCAGGCTGCCCCGCAGTATACCCTGGACTACCTTCTATGGTGCCCTCCAAAAACAAAGACCAGCAAATTTGGCTCGCTCCATCTTTCACTCATATGCTGTAATGCTTTGCTTCTATCAAGTTCTTGTGGTAAAACCAAGGAAGCTTAGACTTCTAAAGTGTATCAATGCTTTACTAAACAGGTAAAAATCTGCACATACAAACTGTAGGATGAACAATACAACACAACTTATAGCTTACAAAATATATGCCTACACATATAAGCATGTACAATTTGTACACATTAAGTAAACTAAACAATTATTCAACTTAGGGGTCAAGATGTCCTTCATAGTTTCTTTCTCAGAGTCCAACTCGCAAAACCGTCCCCAAAGTTATCCAGCTTCTGGCAGCCATGTGTCCTCTTTGTCCTTCCAAACACCACTCTCTTGTCCGAACACATGTTTCTTTAAAACCCTCTCCATGCCCCTCCCACCCATTTCCTGCATACACCAACTTCCTCTGCTGAGATCCAAAACCTAGCTATCTGGTTTATTTACATTTCAATGGAGGGGGAAGGGCCTCTGTAAACATATGCTGTTACTAAATCTATCTCTATATTATTGCTATCAAGACAATATACAAAATTGGCCATTGCAACACACATGCTCTCTGGGATAGCGTCCGCAACCTACCGGCCCTAGCCTACAAAGGACAACCTCTTGCCCACATCTTCCGTAACCCGAATTTCCCACTCGGTTTGGACATTAAAGCATTCAAATGGTGGCTGGATAAGGGACTGTACCGCAAAGGATACTACTTCACGGATAAAGGACCTCTCACCCTAGATTTATGTATCAACAAGTTAGATCTACCAAACTCAGAAAAATTCAGATTCGGTCAAATCTCCCATTTCTTACACAAGACTTGGACGGAAAAACCCCTCCCCCCCAAATTCACGAACTACGAGATGTGGTGTGATCAAGCCATGGGGTAGAGGGGCGGCATATCGGTTATCTACTCGTCACTCACCCAACTGACAGGTAAATCCACTTACATGACAGCGTGGGAGGCCGACCTCCAATACGAGTGGGACCTAGAGACCTGGCAACAAGCCAGCTCTAAAGCCTATGGGGGTATTCTCAACACGTCTTTGATGAAAGCAAACCTAAAGGTTCTCATGAGATGGTACATGACCCCCACCAGACTGGCATCAATACACCCATCAGCAGACCCCTGTTGTTTCACTTTGGTCAAGAATTCTTTAATTTGATAAATAAGGTCACGATATGCTCAGTTCCCAGGTCTGCATCAGTGGCGCTCTTGAACGCACATATCCCGAACATTTCCAAGCCTAGGCAAAAATGAATTCACTTTATTCTTCTAAGGGCTAAGCTCACCATTGCTGGGGCATGGAAACGTCCAAAGATTTCCTTCTCAGCTATAAAACGCAAAATCTCTTAGATAATGACACACGAGAAATCAGCTAGTATACTAAAAGACACTTCTCTTAAGTTTGAATCCGTTTGTGAACCATGGGCGGCTCACTGCAGAATATTTCCTCATTCCTGGAGTTCCCCCAGGCAGCTCCCTAATATCCAACTAAAGTGTGGCACACCCCCCCATCCTTTCCTTCCCTTTCCCCCTATCTCTTCTCTACTCTCCTATCCACCCTAGGATAGCTCAGGTGGACCCAGCTCACCTCTAAGCTGGCTTTAAGTTGTTAAGTTAAGCCCAGTTGACAGTACCTGAAACCTACTTCACCAAAAGGCAACTCATCCAAGCTGACGGGGTAGTTGCCAAAGTATTACGTTCACCAGGACGTAAACAAATAGGGGTAGAGGATTTGTGGGGGAGCCGGCTCGGGGCACAGAAAGATCCTGTCAGGGGAGCCCGGGGCAGGCTCGAACCTCCAGATTGAAGATTGTAAAATTGACCTCCTCTTATTCATCACTCTCCATACTGAGGGGAAGAGACCATGACTGTATTGTGCTGATAGTCCATTCCACCTGGGCTCATATTTAGTTTGAGAATTGTTTCACTATAGCATTGTTTTCACTGTTTTTTCTTTGTTTCATGACTTACCTTGGGTGATACTTATGTCAAGCCTAATATCTGTATGAATTTATAAAAATTTATTGAAAGTAAAATACCACCCCATATATATTAAAGGGGACTCGCTTACCAATCCTCGCAGGGCCTAAAATAATATTTTAGGAGCCCAATCTTCCCCATCACGGCAGGTTCTGTCACTAAGGGCCTTCTAGGACTGGGTACCTTCTAGGCAAGTTCTGTCACTAAGGACCTTCTAGGACTTGGATACCCCTTGAAACCTTCTGGGTCCACTCCTTTGGACCTTAAATAGTATGTTGCCAGAATTGGCTTAGTTCTGCCATGCCCAGGATTCCATTATGCAAAACCTTGAAGCTTCTTCCATCTTCCTTTATATGAGGCTTGGGTACCATTTTATATTAGCCTTCAAGCCATTCCAAATGGATCCAATCATCTTGAAAAAGCTGATCAAGGGGTTAAATATGCCTAAACTAAGTTATCTAGTGTTAGTGTAGTGCTTGTACTCACATTAGCTGTTTTGTCTTCTCTCTGTGGAACCGAAAAGGATTTCCTATAGAGAAGAGCTCAAAATTTCCTGTGCCAGTGTTCTGTAAACACAGGCACATGCCGTTCTGTGATTCCTCAAATGATCAGCAGATCTAGGGAAAAAAATCATTGACCTGGACCTGTAGATGGATCGGTGCTGGATCAAATCACAGAACAGCCGTGTCTGCTGGCATGCGCCTCCTACCCATAAGCACAGATTACATCTAGGTATGTGATCTGGCGCAGAGCTGGTTAAAGTCAACATTTAATGGAAACACCTCTGAATCGCATTATATGAAACTGAAGACTAGACTGAATGAATGTTTTCACCTTGAACCACTTGCCAATCACAATACATAAATATACATTGCAGCTTGCAAGTGGTTTACCAGGGTTATGACTGAAGCTGTCAGCCATAACCCTGATATTTAATTTTTTCATCCTGTGTTAGGCTTTCTCATGAAAGCGGTCTAATCAGCTAATTAGTCGAGATTTATTAAGTATTGTAGTTTGTCACCATTCCACGATTGTGTACAATTTTAAACGTGTTGGGTATTTGTTTACTTGGTGTAGCATCATCTTTTATATTTTACAAAAAAAGGTATTAATATATTGTGTTTTTTTTTTTTTTGCATTAAATATCATTAAAGTGTATTTTTTTCCCAAAAAATTGCGTTTGAACAAATACCGTGTGAAATTAAAAATTGCAACGATTGCCATTTTATTCTCTATGGCAGGAATCTCCAAACTACAGCCCTCCAGCTGTTACATCCCGTGAGGCATTGTTAAATTCTGACATTTACAGACATGACTAGGCATGATGGGAACTGTAGTTCCTGAGCAACTGGAGGGCCATAGCTCGAAGACCCCTGCTCTAGTGTCTCTGCTAAAAAATATATATATATTACGTTTGGGGGTTTCAAGTAATTTTCTAGCAAAAAATACAGATTTTTACTTGTGAACAAAAAGTGCCAGGAATGGCTTGGTTGGCAAGAACGGAGTATGACGAGAGTACCGACATCCTGGGGAGAAAGTGGAACACTGAATGTGTAACAAAAAACAGAATAATACGTCCCTTTAAGAATGGCGCCGTGGCATCACGTGCGTGCCAATGGTCGGGACCCCCGTGAGTCCGGTCCCGCGGACTCGATCGCCATGGGGATACCCGCCTCGTCTCACGGGAAGGCTGAACGGGGAGATGCGGAAGTAAACAGCATCACCCCAGCAACTAGTGACACTGATCTCTGCTCTCTGTGGTTGGAGCAGAGATCAGTGTTCACTAAAAAACAGCCACGCCCCCACAGTTAGTAACACGCCCCTAGGAACACTTAACCCCTACACTGCCACCCCCTGGTTAACCCCTTCACTGCCAGTGTCATTTACACAGGAATCAGTGCATTCAAATAGCACTGATTGCTGTATAAATGACAATGGTCCCAATAATGTGTCAAAAATGTCCAATGTGTCTGCCATAATGTCACAGTCACAATAAAAATCGCTGATCGCCGCCATTACTAGTAAAAAAAAATATTTATAAAAATGCCATAAAACTATCCCCTATTTTGTAAACGCTATAACTTTTGCGCAAACCAATCAATAATCGCTTATTGCAATTTTTTTTACCAAAAATATGTAGAAGAATACATATCAGCCCAAACTGAGGGTAAAAAATGTTTTTTATATATTTTTGGGGGATATTTATTATAGCAAAAAGTAAAAAATAATGTGTTTTTTTCAAAATTGACGCTCTTTTTTTTGTTTATAGCGCAAAAAATTAAAACCGCAGGGGCGATCAAATACCACCAAAAGAAAGCTCTATTTATGGGGAAAAAATTTTGTTTGGGAGCCACGTCGCACGACCGCGCAATTGTCAGTTAAAGCGACGCTGTGCCGAATCGCAAAAAGTGGTCTGGTCTTAAGCCAGCAAGTGGTCCGGTCTGAAAGTGGTTAAGAAATACATTTAAAATTGTTTTTCACAGTTGGTTTACGCTTTATTTTGAACACAGCTACATCCCCAGTTATAAGAGGGTGTACACTTATGCAGCCGCTTTTTAGTTAATTTTTTCTCCCCCTCCCCTCTAAAAGATTTCAGTTTATTAATTTTAACAGGGGTGTGTAGACTTTTTATATCCACAGTATACCTCAAACTTGTATCAACCCTACATGTATTATCAACTGCATATGGTATAGACATAGGCTTATACCTAGTGTATATACTTATATACAGGGGTCAAGTCCTGGGGAAAAAAGATCCACTCCCCCACCAAAAAAAAATAAAAAATGATACGCTCATATGCACGAACGCTTCAAAAGTGGTATTTTTCATCCAATTTTCGTATTGTGTGTATGAAGCTTAACTGTTAGTACATAAAAAAAAACAATCCTCAAACATAAATACAGTAATTCTCTGAATAATCAGTATTCATTCAATTGTGCTTTCATGCAAATTTGAACATCATGTTCTGATCTTTATTGGGGAATTTTATTTTATATATAGAGTGTTTATGTGGTGAGTTTACACTTTTCATTGAACAGAGTTTGGATAACACAGGGTTAAACAGAAAGGTCATAAATGAACTGCACATTATCTGGACAGAATGCTTGGGGAGATAGTGATGTGTTCCTGCTTAGGAGATGTATGTTAGCTCGGGGGGCTGCAAACTCTGCAGGGCTCCAACACACACTCGCTGCTATTCCAACCCTTCACATATTTCCACATAAACTTCCCTCCTGGCATTAAACTTTGCCAGGTATTGTGCTCAGCTTACCACTCTCCCTGCACTGATGTTCCTCCCTCAGCTCACCTCTCTCCCTGCATGTCCTGTGAGCAGAATAGCTGATCTACCCGTCAGCTAGCTGTGATTGACAGGCAGATCGAAGCTGAAGCTGTCATGGGGCCCTCTACTGGCAATGCCTGAATGGTCAGGTGTGTGGCACTTACTATTGCGAGCTGTGTCGGCAGCTGCTGGTGTAGCACCTGCCACACAGCTCGCATACATCAAAGTCTTGCAGGACACGGCTGCTAACGGGAACTGAGTTCCTGTTGTGGAAAAAGTACAGGAACTCCGTTCCCATGCGTTCCCGCAGGACTTGAGCCCTGCTTATATATTACTGTCTGTATGTTACTCAACACAGTGTCATTTGTTATTGGTACAACGTGACCTACATGTTACCCTAAACCAGGGGTGCCCAACCTTTTGAGGCACGTGGGTCACTTTAGCAAATGGTAACCAGTCGCGGGCCACAATGAGCAGGCAGATAACAGGTCTGTGTCCACTCTGCATATGCATAGCAGACACAGCCTGCTCTACTCTATGGACTCTCCGATTCAACCAAACAGGAGGGGACGGATCCCCTTCCGTTTTTTTTTTTTTTTTTTTTAAGTGTAGCAGATTGGAGGGGAATGGAGGGTCCCAATTGGGTCCACCTAAAAATACGGGTGGACCCAATCAGACCGATCGTGTGAAAGGGGCCTAAGGCTGCATTTACACTGATGCACTGCGGTAGCTGTACCTCAACTGACTTCAATCTTCACTTCTTCCTTAGGATTCCTGCAGGTATCACTGGCTGCTGCTGTCCCCCTGGCGGTATGGCTGGTGGCTCTGCTGGCTGTCCTCCAGGTCTGGTATTGCTGGTGGGTATGGCTGTCAGGTACGGCTGGTTGGTACTGCTGGCTGGTTCTCATCCGGCCCCCCCTGAGCATCAGTGTGACAGGAGCTGGAGGAATCATGCGGCTGCAGTAGAGAGCAGAGCTAATGTTTCCTGTATCGCTCCTGTCACAGGTGGAGTACATTTGATATCACTCCTCCTGTGACTGGAGCCGACGCTATACAGGAAGCATTTGCTCTGTTTCCTCTAGTCTAGTGCTGACTCCGTTCTATACACTGAGTCTCCGGGATGGCGGGTCGGGACCCGCAATTTGGGATTGCCGACCCACCATCCCAGAGCAGTAGGTGGCGGGCCACTTGTGGCCCACGGACCAGGCCCACTAAACAGTGAATACCAAACCCAAATTTAACTTTTAAACCAAGCTAAGACAATAGGGGACAATATCTGGTCCATTCCTTCACAAATCAAAATGAGTATAACTACAGTGCCTTGCAAAATGATTCACCCATCTTGGCTTTTTACCTATTCTGTTACATTATAGCTTTTAGTTCAATGTTTTTTAATCTGAATTAAATGTGGGGGATCAGCACACAAAAGTCTAAGTTGGTTAAGTAAAATTAGAAAAATATATACATAAAACTATTTTTCATAAAAAACTGATAATTGGCCTGTGCGTATGTATTCACCCTCTTTGTTATGAAGCCCATAAAAAGCTCTGGTGCAACCAATTACCTTCAGAAGTCACATAATTAGTGAAATGATGTTCATCTGTGTGCAATTTAAGTGTAACATGATCTGTCATTACATATACCCACCTTTTTAAAAGGCCCCAGAGGGGCCTAAGCAAGAGGCACCACTAACCAAACATTGCCATGAAGAACAAGGAACTCTCCAAACAAGTAAGGGACCATGTTAAGTACAAGTCAGGGTTAGGTTTTAAAAAAATCCAAATCTTTGATCCCTAGGAGCACCATCAAAGCTATCATAACCAAATGGAAAGAACATGGCACAACAGCAAACCTGCCAAGAGACGGCCACACACCAAAACTCATGGACTGGGCAAAGAGGGCATTAATCAGAGAGGCAGCACAGAGACCTAAGGTAACCCTGGAGGAGCTGCAGAGTTCTACAGCAGAGACTGGAGTATCTGTACATAGGACGACAATAAGCCGTACGCTCCATAGAGTTGGGCTTTATGGCAGAGTGGCCAGAAGAAAGCCATTACTTTCAGCAAAAAACAAAATGACATGTTTTGAGTTTGCGAAAAGGTATGTGGAAGACTCACATAATGTATGGAGGAAGGTGCTCTAGTCTGATGAGACTAAAATTGAACTTTTTGGCCATCAAAGAAAATGCTATGTGTGGCGCAAACCTAACATATCACATCACCCAAAGAACACCATGTGTGGGGATGTTTTTCAGCAGTTGGGACTGGGAAACTGGTCAGAGTTGAGGGAACGATGGATGGTGCTAAATACAGGGATTTTCTTGAGCAAAACCTGTAGCACTCTGTGATTTGAGGCTAGGACAGAGGTTCAACCTCCAGCAGGACTATGACCCCAAACGCACTGCTAAATCAACACTTGAGTGGTTTAAGGGGAAACATGTAAATGTGTTGGAATGGCCTAGTCAAAGCCCAGACATCAATCCAATAGAAAATCTGTGGTCAGAATTAAAGATTGCTGTTCACAAGCGCAAACTATCCAACTTGAAGGAGCTGGAGCAGTTTTGCAAGGAGGAATGGGAAAAAATCCCAATGGTAAGATGTTGCAAGCTCAGAGACTTATCCAAAGCGACTTGGAGCTGTGATAGCTGCAAAAGGTGGCTCTACAAAGTATTGACTTTAGGGGGGTGAATAGTTTTGCACATTGACTTTTTCTGTTATTTTGTCCTATTTGTTGCCTTCACAATAAAAAAAAAAACATCTTCAAAGTTGTGGGCATGTTCTGTAAATTAAATGATGCAAATCCTCAAACAATCCATGTTTCAGATTGTGAGGCAACAAAACACGAAAAAATGCCAAGGGGGTAAATACTTTTGCAAGGCACTGTAAATCCAACTATCCATGCAACAGGCTCTCCCTTTTAGTAATGTTTTATCTGGCATGAAATGCACATAGGATACACTAGGAAAAAGGTACAACAATTGCATTCCTTTACCTGATGCCTCATGGCGTGTTTTAAAAATGTTTTTGCATTTATGCACTTAGTGTCAAGAGAGGGCTTTTGACCTAAACAAAAAAATATAATAGAATAAAATAAAATAAACTAAACCAGTCTGTACACCATGGCAGCAGTGTGGACCAAAAGAACTTGCAGCCAGAGTGACAAAGTTTAAACGTAAGCAAATGGAGTACATAGCATCTATAGATTTCTAGCAAGATGTGTTCCCAGTATGGAGATTCAGCCTGCGATGACTCTCAACAGTTTAAGGGGTTGTAAAGTCAGAAAGGTTTTTTTTTTTTTATCTTAATGCATTCTTTGCATTAAGATAAAAAGCCTTCTGTGTCCAGCAGTCCCCCCTAATACTTTCCTGAGCCCCATCTCCGTCCAGCCATGTCCACGAGTGTCTCAGCCATCCGGCACTCTCCCTCCTGATTGAATGAGACACAGCAGCGACGCCATTGGCTCCCGCTGCTGTTAGCCAATCGGGAGAGAGAGGAGGCGGGGCTGAGCCACAGCTCCATGTCTGAATGGGCACACGGAGCTGCAGCTCGGGTCGGGTGCCCCATAGCAAGCTGCTTGCTGTGGGGGCACCCAACAGGAGGGAGGGGCCAGGAGCACAGAAGAGGCACCAGAGTAGTGGAGGATCGGGGCTGCTCTGTGCAAAACCACTGCAACAGAGCAGGTAACTGTAAAATTTTTGTTATTTTTTATAGAAAAAAAGACTTTACAATCACTTTAAACTCTTTCCTTGGTCACCCGCCTAAATTGGCTGCCATTGGGGCCACCTGTCATGGGGGCTGGTGGTACACGCCTAACTTGGGGGCTGATCAACAGCTATCCAGTGAGAGCACACTTCCCACAGTGGTACACCCTCACTGGCAGGATGTACCAAAACCCATGTGGCCAATCACCGCACATGTGTCAGGGGGTGGAACCCACAGGGTCCTAAAGGGAGCCCGGCTCCGACCATAGGGGCTTAATTGATAACTCTCCCACCCACAGCTATGTAACCAGGCAACAAGCTCTGCATTGTCACGTACCTAGTGGGTAGAGCTTGGTTTATGCAGAGGAAGGACTCTCTTACACCTGTGACTCTGGGCCCCTGGTAGAGTATACAGGTGGCACAGGAGTGCAGAGTCACACGAGTGCCTGTAGACATGCAAGTTGGTCAGCGGCTGGATGAGTAGTACGGCAAATGGCAGTGGATGGTCTCTGGGCAGTAACAGGCTGGTATTTGGGCATAGTTTGCCGAAGAGCAGGTCCCAGTGGCAGATGGGTAGGTGCTGGCAACTTGGTAGCACCAAGGGGACTGGAACATAAGCAAAGTCAGACAAGCCGGGTCATACACACAACGATCAGATCAGGTACAGATGCGGAGACAGGAGACAGGGTTGATGCAGGCAGAGAGCATTAACAGTCAGGAGCAAGCCGGGTCCATATTTCAAGAGTAAATGCAGGGAACAGGACAATCACAGAACGCTGTAGACGAGACAGCAGTGATCCTGGGTGCTGATCCAACTTAAATAGCCCATTTGGCACCCTTCTCTGTCGCGAATTGCGCCACGCACATTTGTTCGCATTCCCGGCACATATTGGTTCGCCTGCACATATGCTTTCGCACCCGCTAACGCGCCTTTTCTTACAGACATTCAGGGAACAGAGATTTGTCTGCTCCTATTATTCTGTCTTCTAACAGAGCCTTTTTGACATTGCTCCCTCCCAATGGGCAGCCTCCAGATGCCCAACTGGGCCTTCTTCTCTGAATGGGCTTGCTTAAATGAGTCTTCTGGCGTGGATGTTGTTTTCAGGTTCCCACAAATTTTCTTCAGGGCCGTACCCTTTTCACTTGATTAGGTACTGGGTTTGATTTCTTTTTTTCTGCAATCAAGGATCGCCTCCACCTCATAATCCTCTTCCCCTTCCACCAACATCGGCTCGGGTGGTCCTGTATTCAGTTTCAGAAAAAAAATTGGGAGTGGCAAGTTTTAGTAGGGTCACATGGAAGCCTGGGTGGATTCTAAATCCTGTAATAATAATAATTCTAAAGAAGGCTGGTAATTATAATTCATATCTTAAAGTAAAGTGCAGTGCTAAAATATGAGTACAATTAATTTGAATATAATTTACAAAAATAAATGTCCATAAGTGAAAATATGGGGACCAGTGTAGGTCCTAATAGTGATAAACCAAAGAGTATTCCAGTGAAATGACAAAACAATCTAGGTGTATCAAAAGGAATGATGAGTCAGACTGTGTCACATAAATAGTGAAAATTGATAGAAGATCCACTACCGAAGTCACCAATTGCTTACCAGAACGATTGAATTTACATAGGTATACACCTAATGAGTCAATCAAACTTTTGTGAGGTACCAGGGATGGTTCAGGCTCACAGCAAAAGTTCAATCCCCAGGGGGTGTTCAGACCAGTGGATATCAGCAGATAGGACAATGTATAGGGCAGACAGCCCAACCATTAGATATGGAAAGAAAAAGGAGGGCACATAGCGTAATTACGTAAGGAAGAGGTAAAATGTAATCAGAAAATACAAGGGTTACACTCACATTTCCAAAGATAAAAACAGCGCTTGTAAGACAGTTCCAATTCATATGCAACATGATTGATGCTTCTTTTCACTGGGAATATCCCCACAAACTTATGTCCCAGTTTCCTTGATGGACAAGCTAATTTAAGTTAGTTGTGGACAGCCATACCTAATCGCCTGGTTCCAGGATTAATTCCCCACGTCTCTTCCTGTCAAAAGCTTTTTTATTGTAATCCTGTGCTTTGGTTATTGCTTCCTGCAACAGTTTGTTAAATTGCAAGAAAGTTACTATTTCTACTATAGCTGGAATGGAGCATTCTGGAATTGTATTGGGTAGAAATGATGGATAAAAGTCATAATTGGCAAAGAATGGAGATTGTTCAGTGACAGAGTGCTTGGAATTGTATGCAAACTCGGCTAGTGGAAGTAATTATACCAAGTCATTCTGAGAGAAGGAAGAAAAGCAACATAAGTATTTCTCCAGGGTCTGGTTGGTTCTTTCCGTTTGACCATTAGTTTGAGGGTGATAGGCTGAGGAGCAGGACAACTCTATATTCAGCGTTGCTGAAAGGACTTTCCAAAATCATGAGGTGAATTGCACGCTTCGGTCAGACACAATGATAGCTGGGATCCCATGGAGCCTTACTATTTCTGTGCTGTTTCCAGAGCAGATGGCGTGCCTTTCATTGGTAAAACAATGTGCCATCTTGGACAGCTTGTCCTACTAGCTCCAAAGTGTCCTGCTAACGCATTATCGTGGCACAAGTTCAGAACAGAAACACGTATTTCTTCTGGTACTAAAATCTTATCTTGGTTCCATAATAGTCCATCTTTTATTTGTAAAGATGTCCCGGGGGGAGAACTCCCACAGAGGCTTGTTTGATTCGGGATATTAGATATTCTTGCAACAGGAGAAAGTTTCCAGAGGAAAAAATGGTTTCAGGGAGCCCGGATTACTCAAGCCCCCCAAACATGCGGGAAAGAGCATCAGGTTTAATATTCTTTGACCCCGGCCTGTACGTTGTGGTAAGCAAACATTGAAAAGAAGAATGCCCACCTGGCTTGACGTGGCCTCAAACATTTTTCTGTCCGAGTATTCGAGGTTCTTATGATCAGTGAAAATTAGTATTCGATGAGCTGCCCCTTCGAGGACATTTCTCCACTCTTCTAGTGCAGCCTTAATTGCCAGAAGTTCACGGTCTACCACTTCCTAATTCCTCTTTGCCAGAGAAAGTTTACGAGAAAATAATGCAACTGGGTGTAGAAAGGGCCTTGGCCCCGAGGTTGAGAGAGCATTGCCCCTACTGCTGATTTTGATGCGTCAACCTCCAACCATGTATGGTGGATCTGGGTCAGGATGTCTTAGAATAGATGCAGAAGTAAACCGCTCTTTGAGGGTCTCGAAAGCAGACTGGGCTTCAGGGGTACAGAAAAAATGGTTGCAATGGTTGGTCAGTTGTGTGGTGGGAGAAATGATGGCTGAGAATCCTGTGACGAACTTCCGATAGAAGTTTGCGAATCCTACAAGGCATTGTATTTCTTTTTTTTATCTGTGGGAGCCAGCCAATCCAGAATGGCATTAACTTTTTTGGGGATCCATCTTTTTGCCCTCCGTAGAGATAATCAATCCCAGGAACTGGATGCTCTAACGCTCAAATTTGTACATTTCTGGTTTGGCATATAAACCATGCTGTCGGGTACACACCCTTTTCACATGCCCATGGTAAATCTCTAATGAAGGGGCAATAATCGGAATAACGTCCAGGTAGACGATAAAAAAAAAGATCCAAAGAATCTCGAAAAATTTAATTGACAAAATGCTGGAATGTAGCGGGGGCATTGCACAGGCCATGGGCATCACTAGGTATTCGAAATCGAGTACGGAATGCCATCTTCCATTTATCCCTGGCCCGTATGTGGACCAGGTTGCAAGCCCCTTGGAGATCCAGCTTTGTGAAGACCGTTACGGTCCTAAGCCTTTGGAACATCTCGGGTACCAGGGGTAGGGGGGTACCGGTTCTTGACTCTGACCTTATTGAGCTCACAGTACAGGGTCGAAGAAATATCCTTTTTCTCCACAAAACAAGATGCCTGCCCCAGCCTGAGAGGTGGATGGACGAATGAACCCGTTCTTCAAACTTTTGTTGCTGTAATCCTTAAGAGCTATGAGTTCTAGTTCAGATAAGGGAGAGATTCATCCAAAAGGCACCTCACCACGGGAGCAACTCAATTGGGCAATCGTAAGACCTGTGAGGAGGAACTGTTTCTGCCCCCCCCCTTTTTTTTTTTCTACTAAAAACGTCCGGGAAATACTGATAGGTAGCGGGAACAGACGTGCATGTTTCAGAGTCTGAGTCCGTACACAGCAGGGATGGTGGGGAACATGGTGGTTGCGGTAGGCAATGTTGATGGCAGTAGCGTTAATAATCCCCGATGTAACCCAATCTATATGCGTGTTGTGTGCCTGCAACCAGGGCATACCTAGTAAAATGGGGAACAAGGGTGAGGCTTTGGCATCTAAGCCTAGTAGTTCCTTGTCCACTAGCAATGCTGGCAGGTAGTGGGGTGGTCTCTTGAGAGACTAATCCAGACTTTATGGTGGACCCATCTGCAAGATGAACTGGCAGTCTCTGGGCTTTGGGTTGCAGTGATATTTGGTGTTCTGCAGCAAAGGATAGGGCAATGAAGCAACTGCACGCCACAGAATTATTTTATAGCTGGTACAGTACGTGAAGCTCCTGGAAGCTATAACAGAACAGAGAGAGCTAGATGAGAAGTTGCTTGGTAGAGCTGGAGACTTGGAAGAAGAAATAGACATGCACTTACTGAGTTTGGCTGGTATGTAGTTTTAATTATATTAAGTATGGGGAATTTTAAATAAATAAAGTGTTTTGATGTACGGTACGTGATAAACAAAAGGTTAATGTCTGAATCTACGTATAATGGATCACAGTGCCTCCAGCCACTTATGGCAGTTAATTAAGAAAATATGAACTTTGTTCAGACTCTAATAGCGCTGTCACCATTTGTTATTGAATATATTTTGGTGGATTTGACGCCATCTGATTTTCTGTCACTTTTTAAATAGCCTTTTTTTTCCTTTCCTTCCTAAAGACTTCTAATTAAGGGGAGTGGTTAATTGGTCACAGGTGCTTCAGGTCATGTGTAACTCCCTGTATAACTCATTTCTGATCTTGCTCATCCTTTAGCTTGCACTTTTTGCTTGCTGGAACTCTGACCAAGTGGAACTTGACTAAGTGGTGAGTTAAAAACCATAGTTCAGAAGAGATTATAACAGGAGTCTTCAAACCTGTAAGTAACATCTAAAATTTACTGTCAGTATTATCATTATTCTAACTGGAAATGGGTGCTAGCAAGATTGAAGGTTTTGTGCAGAGCACAGTGTGCCACATGTATACAGTAAAGGAGCAACAGCTCCAGGATACTGCTACGACTGATGTGAGTGGGTTGCCCTTCTGGAAGCTCACATTAGAGATCTGGAGGAGCAAGTTGCAACACTGGGCAGAACTGTCAACTTTGAAAGGGATCCTGTGCTCGCTGACCAGGTGGCTAGTAGGGTTAATGGGAACGGTGGAGGGGTAAGTCAGGATTATAATGTAGGAAGATGGGTTAATGCAGTTAGAGGGTAGGGGCTTATAGGGGTTAATGGTAGGGGCTCACAGAACAGGAAGGCCGGCCTTGGATTTAAGCGCCCTAACAGATTTGCCAAGTTGGGTGAAGATGTGGGGGTGGCAAGCTCAGAGGTGGCTGCTCTCCCGGCAGTTGGGGTTGGTGAGGGTAGTGCAGGTAGGCCTAGACAGTTGTTTGTTAATAGGGTATTCTATACTCCAGAAGGACTGATAGAATAATTTGTCGCCAGGATCGCCTCAACCAAATGGTATTCTTTCTCCCTGGTGTCAGGGTTTGGCATGTGGTGGACTGGGGTGATAAATTACTGGGAGGGGCTGGGCATGACCCAGCTGTCTTGGTCCACGTTGGAACCAATGACAGAATATATGGAAGGTGAAGGCTCCTCAAGAACCAATTTAATGAACTAGGCTGCAAGTTAGAGGGAAGGACCTCCTATGTTATATTCTCTGAAATATTGCCTGTGCCATGCGCAACACAGGAAAGAAGGGGAAATTAGCGAACTAAACTTAAGACCTGGTGTTAGGAGGAATTCATTTTTTTAGAGCACTGGGCTGACTTTTCATTGAGGTACAACCTATATGCTAAAAATGGTTTGCACCTAAATAGATGGGGGGTCTGCTGAGCTGGGGGAGAGGTTTATGGGAAGGCTGGAGGAGTATTTACTATGTGAAAACAATAAAAACAATAAAAGTGTAATATTCCTTTAATTTTCGTACCTGGGGTGTGTCTATAATATGCCTGTAAAGGGGCGCATGTTTCCTGTGTTTAGAACAGTCTGACAGCAAAATTAAATTTCTAAAGGAAAAAAACTAATTTAAAACTACTCACGGCTACAATGAATTGTCGGGTCTGACAATACACAGATAAAAATGGCATAGGGATTTCCCCACGGTGGAACCCTGAACCAAAATAAAAAAAAAGCGTGGGGGTCCCCCTAAATTTCATACCAGGCCCTTCAGGTCTGGTATGGATATTAAGGGGAAACCCCGCACCAAAATTGAAGAAAAAAATGGCGTGGTGCCCCCCCAAAAATCCATACCAGACCCTTATCCGAGCACGCAACTTGGCAGGCCGCAGGAAAAGAGGGGGAACGAGAGAGCGCCCCCCCCCTGAACCATACCAGGCCACATGCCCTCAACATTGGGAGGGTGCTTTGAGGTAGCCCCTCAAAGCACCTTGTCCCCATGTTGATGGGGAGAAGGGCCTCATCCCCACAACCCTTGCCCGGTGGTTGTGGGGGTCTGCGGGCGGGGGGCTTATCAGAAGCTGGAAGCCCTCTTTAACAAGGGGACCCCCAAATCCCAGCCCCCCCCATGTGAATTGGTAATGGGGTACAAATTTACCCCTACCATTTCACAAAAAAAAGTGACAAAAAGGTTAAACACAAGAGCCGGTTTTTGACAAGTCCTTTATTAATTTCGTCTTCTTCCATCTGGTCTTCCATCGGTGGTGTTCTTGTTCCTCCATCTTCTTCTTCTTCATCTTCTTCCTGCGCTCTTCTTGTCCCGCATCTTGCGCCAGGCTTCTTCTCTGCTCCGTCCTCACGATCCGCCTCTGTGGGAGTCTTCAGCTGTGTGACGCTTAGATTCTTCTGACACTTCTTAAATAACAGAGGGTGGGGCCACCCGGTAACACTGCCCTCCTCTGACACACGGGGACTTCCCTATTGCTTTCCCAGTGATGCCAGAGGAGGGCCGGGGTCACCGGTTCACGTAAAGACTCCTACAGAGGCGGACCGTGAGGACGGAGCAGAGAAGAAGCCTGTCGCAAGATGCAGGATGAGAAGAGCGGAGGAAGAAGGAGGAGAAGAAGATGGAGGAACAAGAACAACACCGATGGAAGTCCAGAAGAATGAAGAAGAAGAAATGAATAAAGGACTTGTCAAAAACCGTCTCTTGTGTTTTTAACTTTTTTGTCACTTTTTTTGTGAAATGGTAGGGGTACATTTGTACCCCATTACCAATTCACACAGGGGGGTCGGGATCTGGGGGTCCAGATTCCGATAAGCCCCTTCGCCCGCAGACCCCCACAACCACAGGGCAAGGGTTGTGGGGAGGAGGCCCTTCTCCCCATCAACATGAGGGACAAGGTGCTTTGAGGGGCTACCTCAAAGCACCCTCCCAATGTTGAGGGCATGTGGCTTGGTATGGTTCAGGAGGACGGGGGCTCTCATCCCCCCTCTTTTCCTGCGGCCTGCCAGGTTGCTTGCTCGGATAAGGGTCTGTTATGGATTTTGAGGGGGACCCCCCACACCATTTTTTTTTTAATTTTGGCCTAGGGTTCCCCTTAATATCCATACCAGACCTGAAGGGCCTGGTATGGAATTTAGGGGGACCCCCACACACTTTTTTTTTTTATTTTGGTTCGGGGTTCCCGTGTGGGGAAATTCCCATGCCGTTTTTATCAATGAACTGTTGTGTATTGTCTGACCCGACGATTCATTGTAGCCGCGAGTAGTTTTAAATTTGTTTTTTTCCTTTAGAAATGTAATTTTGCTGTCAGACTGTTCTAAACACAGGAAACATGCACCCCTTTACAGGCATGCTATAGACACCCACCAGGTACAAAATTTAAAGGAATATTACACTTTTACATTATTGTTTCACTTTAAGCATTATTAAAATCACTGCTCCCGAAAAAACTGCAGTTTTTCAAACTTTTTTTTTTCCATTGATACATGTCCCCTGGGGCAGGACCCAGGTCCCCAAACACTTTTTATGACAATACCATGCATATAAGCCTTTAAAATTAGCCCTTTTGATTTTTCCCATAGACTTTTAAAGGGTGTTCCGCGGCTTTTGAATTTGCCGCGAACACCCAAAATTGTTCGATGTTCGGCAAACAGCCAATGTTTGAGTCAAACATAAAGCTCATCCCTACCCGGGAGGTTTTACCCTCTTAATGACCAGGCCATTTTTTGCGATATGGCGCTGCATCGATTTAACTGACAATTGTGCAGGCATGCAATGCTGTACCCAAAAAAAATTGATGTCCTTTTTTTCCCCACAAATAGAGCGTTCTTTTAGTGGTATTTGATCACCTCTGCGGTTTTTATTTTTTTGCACTATAAACAAAAAAAGACAGACGATTTTGAAAAAAAAAAATATTTTTTACTTTCTGCTATAATACATATCCAAAAAAAAACATAAAAAAATTCAGTTTAGGCCAATATGTATTCTGCTACATATTTTTGGTAAAACATTTTTTTGCAATAAGCATATATTGATATTGTTTTTCATGAAAGTTATTGTGTCTACAAAATAAGAGATTTATGGACTTTTATATTTTTTATGTTTTTACTGGTAAGGGTGGCGATCTGCGATTTTTAGCCGAACTGTAACATTGCGGCAGACAAATCTGACCCCTAGTGACACTTTTTGGGGACCAGTGACATTATTACATTGATCGTTGCTATAAGAATGCACTGTTCACTGTATAAATGACACTGTCAGGGAAGGGGTTAACACTAGGGGGCGATCAAGGGATTAACTGTGTGGGGGCTGGGCTGCCTGGGACAACAAAGAGATCACTGTTCCTGATCACTAGGGACAGCAAATCTCAGAGTTGTCCCCTTACACAACAGGGATCTGCCTTTTTTACACTGGCAGATCCCCATTTTGCGATCGGGGGTGGCCAGTAGACAGAGTCCGCAGGTTCGCACCCACATGGTGCAGCGGGCGCTCAGGCCTGCAGTTTAACATGCACTGACTGAAGTACGGGTACGTTGGTTTGAGCAGGAGAGACGACCTGCCGCAGTATATAGACTGTGGCTAAACTATGATTGAGGGGAGGGTGAATTTGATTATAATGGGTCAGAATGGGGAAAGACAGGTGAAATGAACCATTGGAAATGGTACAGTTTGTACTAATTAAACATTATACAAAAAAGGTCCAAAATTTGACAATTCATTTGTGTCCACCAATGCCAGAAGTCTGCCAAGCAAAATAGGTGAGTTGGAAGCTCTGGTGCATGAGAAGACCTATGATTTAACCATTTCGTGCCGGCTCTATAGCCTAAAGACGGCTGCAGCGCGGACGCTCCCTGTTTACATCCTCCCCGCATGCCCTCGAGGGCGCGCATCGGGGAAAATCTGTGTTGGCCATGTCCGTCGGACACGGCCAATCACAGATCACTATAAACAGCCAAGCACAGCGGCCGTTTACAGCGCGATCTCAGCAGCCAATGAGAGATGATCTCAAACGTAAACATATCTCTCATTGCCGGCTTGTTCTCTCCTCACACAGAGACAGCGTGTGAGGAGAGAGAGAGCGATCTGTGTCAGCAGTATTACAGTGAGTGTAAAACACATTTTCAGTGCCATCAGTACCCATACAGTGCCATCTGTCAGTGCCACGTATCAGTGCCATCTGTCAGTGCCACCTGCCACATCATTGTCACCTGTCAGTGTCACCTGCCACATCAGTGTCACATATCAGTGCCATTTGTGATCAGCATGTCACAAAGGTTATTTTCAGCCGAGGAGGCTTACGACATTCTTGCGGCCGGCGAGAGCAACAGGGAGCTCTCCGCTTCGGATTCCTTCTCCTATGCAGGTTCTGAGTCTGACATGGACTACGAGCCTGTCCTAAGTAGTGGGACAATGACAGCCTCAGAGGAGGAAGATGAGAGTTCGCCCGCCAGACGAAGGCGTACTGATGAGGCAGTGCCATCCACCAGCACTGCAGTACCTCGGCAAAGGCCAAGTTCCAGTGGGGTGTCACCTCGGCCCCAAAGGGTTAGATCCCATGCTAGCCTTCCCTATTCCCTTCAATACCCCTGTTGACTTCCTCCTAATTCAGGAGAAGCTAACGTTCCCCCTTTCACTGCCCACCCAGGAGTCCAGGTGGACACAGAAAATTTTTCCCCGATTGATTTCTTCAATTTAATTTTTACCGAGGACATGCTTGCATCGATTGTGGCCCAGTGCAACCTATATGCACAACAATTTATCGCAAGTAACCCAACGTCCTCTTATGCCTGTCCCTACCAGTGGAGAGCCCTGACTGTGGAGGAGTTTAGAATTTTTTTGGGCCTCACGTTCTGTATGGGACTAAACAATAAAAATGAAATACGTGCTTATTGGTCAACCCTCCACATCTACCACATGCCCATCTTTTCTTTAGTAATGCCCAGGGCCAGATATCTCATGATTATGATAAGCTCTATAAAATTCGGCCGCTAATGAATTATTTTTATGAGATCTTCCCCCAGTTGTTTACCCTAGACCAACACGTATGTGTGGATGAGTCCCTAATCAAATTTTCTGGCAGGCTTGGCTTAAAACAATTTATTCCCACCAAAAGGGCCCGCTATGGGGCGAAAATGTATAAGTTGTGCGACCGAGCCACAGGGTATACATATTCCTTCATGGTATACAAAGGGAAGGACACCCAGCTACATTCCCCTAATTGCCCAGAATATATTGGATCGAGTGGGAAAGTCGTTTGGGAACTCATAAACCCACTCCTGGAGAAAGGTTACCATCTCTATGTGGATAACTTTTACACAAGTTTGCCCCTGTTCCGTAACCTTCACAGGAAGAACACGCCAGCATGCGGCACCGTAAGAACGAACCGGAAGGGCTTTCCTCAAAGCCTCGTCAACAAGAAGCTGAGAAGAGGGGAGACGGCGAACTTACGCAATGAGGAAATTCTGGCTGTGAAGTGGAGGGACAGAAGGGATGTGTACATGCTTTCGTCGATCCACAACAACACATTCGTTGAGATCACCAGGAGGACTGGCCCAATACAAAAGCCACTATGTATCCATGAATACAACATGTTCATGGGGGGTGTCGACTTCAACGAACAGATGCTCGAACCTCATCTTGCCACAAGAAGAACATACCAGTGGTATAAAAAAGTTGCAATTTATTTCTTTAATTTGGCCACATAAAACACCTATATAATCTACCGCAACTTCACTGAAAGACCCAAACCCTTCGTTGGCTACCAGGAGGAAATCACCACTGCCCTTATATTCCCGAACGGCCCACCACAAAATATTCGATCCGATGTCATAAGCAGACTCTCTGAATGCCACTTTCCCGATAAAATCCCTCCCAGACCAACAGGCCAAAAACGTCAGAAAAGATGCCGGGTGTGCTCCAAACGAGGATTGAGAAGAGACACCACTTATCATTGTGCAGAATGTCCTTCCCAACCAGGCCTCTGCATAGTTAACTGTTTCGGCCGTTACCATACTTCACTGAATTATTAGTGAAGTATGGTAAACATAACCCTCACTTCCTGCCATTTACCTTCACACCCCTTATGCCTCTGCTTGCTCTGTAACTGACCCTGGCTTGTTATTCGACCATGCTTCTGCCTACTGATTCTGTTTATACCTCTGCCTGATCTGGAACTGACCCTGGACTGTTATTTGACCATGCTTCTGCCTACCGATTCTGTACATACCTCTGCCTCATCTGGAACTGACCCTGGACTGTTTGACCATGCCTCTTGCCTGCCTCTTGGACTGATCTTGTACACTGCCAGTGGATTAGTGGGGTTCATAACACAGGGGTCTCACATATGTGAGGGGCTCCAGAATTGTTTTTCTGGATGAAGAAAACTTTCATTTGTTTTCTCATTCCTAGATTAGGGTCTGGAGGCTCGGAGGCTTCAACGAGATTTGGGTGGGAGAAGCCTCTACCCCTGTCCCCATTCTGTCCTGAACGAGGCCCTACTTCTGCCTGCTGCCTGTAGGACCTATGTCATCATGCCTCTGCTTGTCGCATGAACTGACCACACCATGTGGATGGACCATGTTCCTGCCTACTACCAGGACCAATATTTTGGCACTGCTGACAATCTCTGCCTGCACTGACCCTGGACTGTATATGGACAGTATCCCTGCCTGCTGCCTGTATTGACTATGCACAGTATTCCTGCCTGTTGCCTGGAAAATTGTGTTTGCTTTTGCTGACCAAGTTCCTGCCTGCTGCCTGGACCAGTGCTATCCTCCTGTGGACAACTGCGCTACTAAAACCACAGGTAATCTTCTGTTTAGTCTTTGCTAAGCAGAATGTATTTTGGGGTGTAATTTTTGGTATGTGCATGCTATGTGTCCCTGGTACACCTGATGGTGTTCCTTGCATGTTGGGCATCTGTATGTGGCCGAGCTGTGTAAAAGTCTCACACATTTGGTATCGCCATACTCAGGAGGAGTAGCAGACTGTATTTTGGGGTGTAATTTTTGCTATGTACATGCTATGTGTTGGAAATATCTTATAAATGAACAACTGCGTTTTCTTTTCTTTTTTTTTTTTTCACATTATCCCAAAACTTCTGGGAAAAAATGAACCGTTCCAAAGACTCATTAAGCCTTATAGATTATACATTGGGGTGTTAGCTTTCCAAAATGGGGTCACTTTGTGGGCGTTTCCATTGTCCTGGTGCTCCAGGGCCTTCAAAAGTGTAATAGGTGGTTGAGAAATGAGATGTGTAATTTATGCTTGTAGAACGCCTGATGGTGCTATTTCAATATTGGGTCTCTGTATGTGGTCAGGCTGTGTAAAAGTCTCACACATTTGGTATCGCCATACTCAGGAGGAGTAGCAGAATGTATTTTGAGGTGTAATTTTTGCTATGTACATACTATGTGTTTGAAATATCTTATCTTATAAATGAACAACTTAGCGTAAAAAAAATGCGTTTTCATTTTTTTTCCACATTTTCCCAAAACTTCTGGAAAAAAATGAACCGTTCAAATACTCATTATGCCTCATAGATTATACGTTGGGGTGTTAGCTTTCCAAAATGGGGTCACTTTTTGGGCGTTTCCATTGTCCTGGTGCTTCAGGGCCTTCAAAAGTGTAATAGGTGGTTGAGAAATGAGAGGTGTCATTTATGCTTGTAGAACGCCTGATGGTGCTATTTTAATATTGGGCCTCTGTAAGTGGCCAGGCTGTGTAAAAGTCCCACACATGTGGTATCGTAATACTCAGGAGGAGTAGCAGAATGCCGTTTGAGAGAAATAACCAATTACAATGAAGATTTTGTGAAAAAATAAAAATTCTAAAATAAATCTTAATTTTGCAAAGAATTGTGGGAAAAAAATGACAACATCAAAAACCTCACCATGCCTCTTACTAAATACCTTGGAATGTCTACTTTCAAAAAAGGGGTCATTTGGGGGGTATTTTTCTGGCTTGTTTGGGTCGCAAGAAATGAGATAGGCCACCAGTACATCAGGTGTGCTACATTTTTTATGATTCGCACCACCACTTGTAGACTCTATAACTTTCACAAAGACCAAATAATATCCACTAATTTGGGTTATTTTTACCAAAGATATGTAGCAGTATAAATTGTGGCCAAAATTTATGAAGAAAAATTTATAATTTGCTAAATTTTATCACATAAACTAAGAAAAAAAATTTCAAAATTTTCCATCTTTTTTTCATTTATAGCGCAAAAAATTAAAAACCCAGAGGTGATCAAATACCACCAAAAGAAAGCTCCATTTGTATGAAAAAAAGGACAACAAATTCATTTGGGTACAGTGTTGCATGAGAGTAATTGTCATTCAAAGTGTGAGAGCACTGAAAGCTGAAAATTGGTCTGGGCAGAAAGGGTGTTTAAGTGCCCAGTAAGCAAGTGGTTAAGGTACAAAATCCGGTATCTACAGCAGTGTTTCTCAATTCCAGTCCCCAAGGCGCACCAACAGGTCATTTTTTCAGGTTTACCATTATTTTGCACAGGTGATTTGATCAGCTTGACTGCCCTAGTAATTATCACAGCCATTTCACCTGAGGGAAATCCTGAAAACATGACCCATTGGTGCACCTTGAGGACTGCAATTGAGAAACACTGCTCTACAGGCTTGGAAAGATCAGTTTGTAAATGGATAGAAAACTGGCCAAAAGACAGACTTCAGAGAGTAGTGGTTAATTATTCTCACTCTGAATGAGTTAAGGTTATCAATGGTGCACCCCTACATTCACTTTTTAATATCTTTTATAAATGATATAGGGATTAAAAATACCATTTCAGTCTTTGCAGATGACACTAAGCTATGCAGTGGAATAACAACCTTCCAGACTGTCTCCAACTTGCAAGTCAACCTCATTTCGTTGGGCAACTATGTGGCAAATGAGGTTTATTGTTGATAAATGTAAAGTTATGCACTTGGTGGCTAAGAATATGCATGCATGCATCATACATACTAGGGGGAGCTGGGGGAATCCATAGTGGAGAAGGATCTTGGGGTTTTGGTAGATCATAAGCTAAACAGCATGCAATGCTAAGCTGCAGTTTCCAAAGCGAGCAAAGGAATTTATTGTATTGAGAGGTATGGACTCCAGAGAGAGAGATATCATTTTGCCACTGTACAAATCATTAGTAAGATCTCATCTGGAATATGCAGTTCAGTTTTGGGCACCTGTTCTCAAAATAGATATTGGGGAACCGGAAAGTGCAGAGAAGGGCAACTTAACTGATGAGAGGCATGGAGGAGCTCAGCTATGAGGAAGGATTAGAGGAACTGAATTTATTCTTTCTTGAGACAAGGATAATGATCAACATGTTCAAATACATAAGGGGTCCGTTCAGTGAACTTGGTGTTAAGTTATTTATCTAGAGGTATAGAGATTTCATCTCCAAATACGGGAAAGTTTCTTCACAGTAAGAGCTGCGAAAATGTGGAATAGACTCCCTCCAGAGATGGTTCTGGCCAGCTCAGTAGATTGCTTTTACAAAGGCCTTGAGTCTTGCCTAGGTGTATATAATATAATTGGGTACTAACATTTATAGGTAAAGTTGATCCAGGGAGTTTCAGATTGCAACTCAAAAAGGAATTTTTTCCCCTGCTGTAGCTAATTGGATCATGCTTTGCTGTTTTTTTTTTGTTTGCTTTCCTCTGGATCATCTGTGGGTATAGGATTGTGTATATGAGATTGTATGTTTTAAAAAAAAAAATATTTTGGTTAAACTAGATGGACTTTTTTCAACCTATGTAACGATATATGCAAGGATGGGGGGGGCACTACTTTTCTCATGTTGTGGTTGATGTACATATATTCTGTTTTGCCACTGTTAAATTTTATCACATGCCGGACGAAGGGGTCCTGTGCGACTCCGAAACCTTGAACTTGTCTTCATGATGTGATCTCTCTGCAATAAAAACGTTTTGGATGGCGATTGTACATCCTTGGTGTGCTGGCGAAATATATACACTTTCTTGATGTCTCCAGGATCCAGTTGGTAATCGCTGCAGCACCCACTATTGATGAGAATTATTTTCCAGGAACGTGTGCAATAGTTATATAGACAAGACTGTATCTACTGGTTTACATTTTTCGCACCCTTGATGGTCACTCAGATATGGGGTTGATTATTCTTCATGCCCACAATGCATGGGACACGACCACCATCGATCAGTCTGATCGAGTGACTCTCCCAGGCACAGATGCCATCTGATTAGGCGGTGTTCTCTCAGTTCAATAAAACCCCTGGCTGCATTTATAGCCAGGAAGAAATTGATGCTAGCTTGTTCTCTCCAGATGAGGACAAAGCATTTGGGGCTGACACCACCACAGATCTTTACCGTGAAATTAAGCGGCTAAAGAAAAGACATGTTAACATTGAATTACATGGACAGACACTCTCAGAATACTATAGGACAAAAAAGATCCCAAGGGGTTCTCGCATTAAGAACCAACTAATGATTGGTTGCCACAAGCGTGAATCCTGTAAAAAATGGTGTGAGGTCTCAACACAAAATTCATTTATCTACATGTTAATCATCATAGAAGTCAAAGTACAGCAGAGAATTTTCAACTCTTGAAGTGTCAATACAGAACAAGGACACTCAGTCTGGAACACTCCAGAAAATCGACAACGAGATATCCGTGTACTCCGAAACGAGCTAAACGGGATAAACTTAGTTTGGTCAATCAAGACTACCAGGTGGGCTGTTTTATTCTTGGCTCACAGGTGCTACCTGCCGAAGAAGGCTCTGCACACTGCCGTTGGGCACATCATGGAGGGACAAAAAGACAGTCAATTCCAGCCCTGAGAGGTCTTCTATGGTAAAGAGAAACAAGGGCATCAGTACTCCAAGACTAGGTGGATGCTGCCCTCCTCAGATGGGGTAATCCGATGGAAACGAAAACAAAATGGAAGGTGCGCACACCTAGTGCATTACCAATGACATTTATTGAATATTTATAGCAGTAAAAAATGGGTACTCACAAAGTGCAACTCTCAATGAGCCCTAAAACCACACAGTCTGGGATGTGTGGACACATGCTGTATTGTATCAACTGATAAAATCTGACGCGCTTTGGGGGTGCACCCCCTTCCTCAGAGCTAAGATACTCTCATTAATGTGATACAGCATGTGTGTCAACACTGTGTGGTTTTATGGCTCATTGAGAGTTGCACTTTGTGATTGCCCATTTTTTACTGCTTTTAATAATCAATAAATGTCATTGGTAATTCACTAGTTGTGCATGCCTTACATCACGGAGGGACAGTAAACTCTCAACATCAGAAAGTGATTGCCCTGAGAATCTATTGACAGATAGTGAAGCTGGGATGTCAACAGGCACCACTACCTCCGTGGGCTTTACCAACAAGACCCTTTTTCCAGTTGCCAGCGAAAATGCAGATCCAGGAGGGACATCAAGAGACCACACTGCTCCACCACAAGGCAGCAGTGGACAACGGGGAGCCACACAATAATCAATCTCTATTCGAGACCTGTCACCAACGGTGAGTCAAGACTTTTGTCTAAGGCCGCGTACACACGAGCGGACTTTCCCGCGGGTTTGTCCGCCGGACATTTCGCCCGTGTGTTGGCGCCTGCTGACTTTTTCCTCCCAAAAGTACGGCGGACTAAGTTTTAAGTTCAGACTTAAAATTGTCCGCTGGACTCGGCAGTCCGGCGGACAATCCTGCGGTCTGTGTGCTGTCCGCGGGACTTGTGAAATGAATGGACTTGCCTCGCACACGGAGGAAAATCCGTCCATTTAGAACGTGACTCCAGGTAGACGGGGCTAGCGAAGGCTTGCCGCCGCACTAGCCCCGTCACCTGGCATGGATTTAAAGGGGAATCCCTACGCCGAAAAACGGCGTGGGGGTCACCCCCAAATCCATCTCAGACCCTTATCCGAGCACGCAGCCCGGCCGGTCAGGAAAGGGGGTGGGGACGAGCGAGCGCCCCCTTCCTGAGCCGTACCAGGCCGCGTGCCCTCAACATGGGGGGTGCCCTGGGGAAAGGGGGGCCCTGCGGCCCCTCACCCCAGAGCCCTTGTCCCCATGTTGAGGACAAGGGCCTCTTCCCGACAACCCTGGCCATTGGTTGTCGGGGTCTGCGGGCGGGGGCTTATCGGAATCCGGGATCCCCCTTTAATAAGGGGGCCCCCAGATACCGGCCCCCCACCCTATGTGAATTAGTATGGGGTACGATGTACCCCTACCCATTCACCTAAGGTGTAAATGTGTAAATTAAAAAAAAACACAATTTTTTAAAATATTTTATTGCACAGCTCCGGGGGTTTTCTTCCATCTTGGGTGGGGGTCTTCTCGCCGGACTTCTCCGCTATCTTCTGCTCTTTTACCTAGCTCTTTCACGAGCGGAGGAGCCCGGCTTTCTTCTTCGCCACCGCCGTCGTCGTCTGGGGGTCTCGTTCCGCCTTCGGGGGTCTCTTCTGTTCTTGCTGCTGATGCCGTCTTTTTTCAACCTCACAAACTATGTAACCATTGTTAGTCTGGGGGACGCACAATCGGGTAGACCATGTAATATATTTTTAGTTTTTCTCTCTCTTCCTGTTTCTCTTCTCTTCTCACCATAAATGCACATGTTGAGTAGCCTAACAATTATTTCAGCTTGCGGGCGCTTTAAGTTTGACGGTTGCCATGTGGCAGTTTTTTTCTCTTGGCTCTTATAACGCAAAGTGTAAAAATAATAACTTTACCCGGCAACCTGAATGGCAGCAGCTTAGAGTTTTTACAGGAGCCATTTTTTCTTTTAGTTTTGCCCCCCTCCCGGGTTTTTCACTTTTCTTGTTTTTCCCTTCTTTTTCTTTCTTTTTTTTATTTTTTTCATTTATTTTTGATTAAGCATTCTGCTGGTTTTCCCATATTATTTGATTTACATTTTTTTTCCAGAATTTTTATTTTTTTTAGATTTTTTTTTTTTTTCTTTTTGATATTTTGTCTTTTTGCTCTATTTTTACAGTTATTTCTCAATTTCTTTATTCTTGGTTTATTTTTATTTTTTACTTTTGTCATTTTATATTTTTATTTTCATCCTTTTTTCCCCATATATCTTTCCCATTTAATAACTTTTTTTTTCTACTTTTATTTTTAGTGTAGAGTTTCATTATTACCTTTCTATTTTTTTTTTTTTTTTATTCTTTTACAATTACTCTCTCCATCCCTGATCGTTCCCATTTTCTCCTCTGTTTCCTTTCAGCCTGCCCTCTTGGCTCCTTCACGACTGACACCCTTTCACCTCTTCCCTGATATTTACACTACAGAGTGGTCTCTGCCTAACATTATGGGTTTCCGTGGCGATTTGAGGCCCCCACGGCTTGGCGTCCTCCCATCGGCTAGTTACTAAGAACGTAGCAAGAATGCATAGCATGTGGGGTGCGCTCTGATTGGCTCTGCTACTCGGCATAAATACTGGGTCCTACCAACTGCGGGTTAGGATCGGGCGCATCAGGCTGATGTGCCCGATCTGCAGAAGCTATAGTGATATGATCCATATGGACCACCCCCCCCCCCCCCTTTCCAATGGAATTTAATGTTGATGCCTGGTAATGTCTGTTGCACTTAGCTCTGTCACCATTCGTTTTTGAATATATTTTGGCGGGATTTGATGTCATCTGCTGTCAGAGAATGGGAGTGACACTGATTTTCTAATGTTCTTCCTGGTGGTTGATGTACATATATTCTGTTTTGCCACTGTTACACATGCCTGACAAAAGGGGTACTGCGTGACTCCCAAACGTTGCAATTGTCTTTATGATGTGATCTCTCTGCAATAAAAACCTTTGTACGGTGATTGTAGATTCTTGGTGTGCTGGCGTATATATACATTATCTTCTGGAGAATCTGATGTAGCTTTATGCAAAAAAAAAAAATCCCTGAAATCCTAGTTTCTGAAAATAGCTTATGTTTGGCTGGCAGGGATTATTTAGAAGTAATACATGACTTAGATTTTGAACTTTGCTCTACAGTATATTTATCTTCAAGTGGAATTTTAGGCTCCACAATGAAAATGGGTGGACAGCCAGGATTTTTAATGCAGAAAAAGTCATGCTTTGTCTCTTCTGCATCAAAACTACCTGCCTTTCCACCCCTGTACAGTAAGCTGCGCAATCGCAGCTCAATGCACAAATTTGGCAAGGCCGAATCTGATGGAACTTGCCCACATGCATGAGAATGACGTCCTCTAAGCTCAGCCAATGACCAAGGCCGGCGATCAAAACCCAGAAGTTGAACACCCAAAGATTTCAACAGCCATCTGTGAGTTCTGGGAATGGTTCATTGCTGAATTCTATTTGAGTATAGTTAAAAAGAATGCTGACAGACATTTTTCTAAAATAATTTTCTAGATTTCACATGTTAACATCTAGTTCTCACCCTGGAGTTTTATAGTTACACATACAGTGCCATGAAAAATTATTCATACCCCTTGAAATTTGTCAAAACAAATTTTATTGGGATTCCAATAGACCAACTGCCACATAATTGTGAAATGGAAGGAAAATGATAAATGATTTTCAATTTTTTTTTTTACAAATATATGATAAGTGTGGTGTGCATTTGTATTCAGCCCCATTTACTCTCTAAAATCTAGTGGAACCAATTGCCTTCAGAAGTCACCCAATTAGTAAATGGAGTCCACCTGTGTAAAGAACAAGTTTATTTGTAGGTACAAAGATACAAGCAGTGTAGGTACAGTACAAGTCATGCGGTACAATAGAAGGATGCCAAGTAAACACCAACATGTAAATTGCCACATTTAACTATTGTGCATTGCATCATATCTTTGTCGTTGATCAATCAGGTTCATCTGGATGTGCTACACCAACCTGCCCTGGATACTGACATAAACATTTATTAGTTTACAGACTAGTACAATACTCACTGGTAATGTGGGGTCGTTTTTATCCCTCGGTAAGCAGTTAGAGGTACTGGCCTACTCGGTACATATGTCTGGGCTGTCGAGCCACCTATCCCAGACCTTGTTATATTTGGTGGGACACCCCCGATGCCAACAAATTACTTTTTTATATGGCAGATTGAGATTTATTTCCCCAACCCATGTCTGAAGTGTAGGAGGGGTGGATCGCATCCAGTATCGGGCCACTAGCTTCCGTGCACTAAAGAGTTTCATGCAGGAAGGTAGCTAAGATCTTGTCAATAGTAACTTCTGGAAATAAGCCCAATAAACAGGACTTTGGGTCCAGCTGCAGAGGTGAACCCATGTGATCACATAGAAATTTGATAATTTGTGCCCAGTATGTTTGGATCACTGGGCAGGACCACATTAGGTGATAGAATGTACATGGCTGACCAGCACACCTGGGACACAGTGGGCTGTAATTTGGGTGGTATCTGACAATTCTCACCGGGGTGAGGTACGACTTGTGAATAATGTATAATTGGGTCAGGCGCTCAGATAGCTTGGGAGAGGCCCTCTTGTTGTTTTTCCAATATCTCGTCCCAGTCTGACTCTTCTATGGGGCCTATGTCTCCCTCCAATCTGGTTCTAGCAGTGTCAATGATCTGTGACACCGAGCGGTTTCCCAGAATGTTGTATATAGTTGATATCAGTTTGGAAGGGGGGGTGGGGTTTGTGAGTTTGGGAAACCGTTTGCAAATTAGGTTTGGAGGGCGTGTCTTATCTGTAGATATCGAAATAGCATATAGGAGGGCAGCTCGAACTTGTCCTTCAGTAATTGGAAATCTCGTACTCCGAGCAGGGTGATTTCTTGATATAGGTATAGTATCCCCTTAGAGGCCCAGATGTCAATGTTCGGGATTAAAGTCAGTTCCTTTAATTGGGGATTGTGCCACAAGGGTGTGTGTGAGTGGAAAAAGCGTTGGTTATCTTAGCGCAATCTCCCAGACCCGTCTGTGTTGGGATAGAAGAAGGTTCCGACTGTCGGCACCCCCTCTACCCCCCCACATCTGAATATTACCTTATGGGGGAGTGTGCGCTACGGCCTGGCCTCTCACAAGTTAGGGTTTGGTATCTAGGTCCGTCAGATTTATGAAGGTGGTAAAGATGGGAGAGTTGGGCCGCTATGCAATATGAATGGAAGTCTGAGAGGGCCACTCCTCTGGAGGAGCTTGGGTTTTTAAGAGTATTCCATGCTAATTTATGTCTGCTGGGCCCCCAAATGAAAGTGTTAAGAATACTGTCTAGCATTTAGAAAAATTTTAGATGGATTAGAACTGGGGAATGCCAAAACATGTAAAGAAATTTTGGCAGCAGGATCATTTTAGTAAGGTTGACCCTCCCTGTCACCCCCAGTGGGGGTCGTGCCCAAGATTGCGTACGAGACTTCAGGAATGTGAATAGAGGTTCTATATTATTTTTAATATATTCTTGAGGCTCTTTAGTAATCCTTACCCCTAAGTATTGGATATGGGACACCCTGCTCGATGGGAGAGAGGGCGAGCAGCTAGACGGTGGGAATGGGTCTAAAGGTAAAATTTGGGACTTAGACCAATTTATACGCAGGCCCGAATGTTTACCGAATTCCTCTATGATCTGGAGGGCAGTCTACAGAGACGATCCCGTGTCCTCCAAGTAGAGGAGCGTGTCATCCACGTAAAGGCTCACTGTTTCCACCAGAGGGCCCTTCGGAACACCATGGACCTCTCGGATTCGTTCTAAGTAAGATGGCTAAAGGTTCGGCAGCTAGAACGTATAAAAAGGGGGATAGCGGGCAACCCTGTCGGGTTCCCCGCCCTAGAGGGAAGGGGTCCAACAACCAGCCATCCAACAAACAACCATTGCCACTCGAGCCTCCGGGGAAAAGTATAACCGCTTCATCCATTAAAGAAAATTGGGGCCGCACCCGTAACATCTAAGGCACTCCCACAGGTACCCCCACTCCACAGAATTAGCGTCTAGCGCTATCACTGCTCTGGAACCTACTGACTCATGACATGCTTGAAGATTCATGTGTAGGCGACGAATATTCATGGCTGTATTTTTTCCAGGCATAAATCCCGTTTGGTCTGGGTGGATAAGGGATAAGATAATTTGATTAAGGCGAGTGGCCAGTACTTTTGCTTGCCGTAGGGAGTTGGGAAGGGTTTCAGACTTGAATATGTGTTTGTACAACTTCATAAGTTCAGGGATCAGTACCTCCGAATAAGCTGCATAGAAGTCTAATGGTAGACCATCCTGGCCTGGGGCTTCAGCAGGTGCCAGGGATGCTTTTGCCAGGGCAATTTCATCCTCTGTGAGGGGGGCCTCAAGGTCGGTAGCCTGAGATTCAACTGGGGGAAAGGTGTTGTTTTCAGAAAAGACTGGGTCTCATACCAAGTGGCAGTTACGTAGGAGTATAAATTGGCGTAGTATGTAACGAATGCCACCGCTACTGACGATGGGTCGGTTTTAAGTGTGCCTTGCCTTTCCATCAAGGAGACCATCACTGGGGCCTAGAGTCCTGGTGGGCCAAGTAAGCCAAAAGCTTTCCCGCTCATTCATCCTGCTCTAACACTCACTGTCTTGAGAAGAAGAGCTTTTGCTTGGCCTTTTCAAAATGTAGTTGGTCAACTATGCGCGTTTGAAATGTAAGTGCCAAGACATTTGCGGGTGTGGGGTCAGACATGAATGTGTCAGTCACCGACTCACGCCTCGCTGAGGCTTGTTGGAGCACTATCTTGGAGGAAGCCTTTAATCTGTTAATGCGTCTGGAGAGGGTAGAGCGAACATGTAATTTGAAAGCTTCCCATACCAGGCCCATGGACGCCAGGTCCCGGTTTGTATGAAAGAAGAACTGCCACTCCTTCTGTATGTCTTCCTGATCAATCAGGGCAGACTACCAACATGGATGGAGGCACCAGGATCGGGGACCAGCTTGATGAGCCAGGCGTATAGAGGCCCAGCATGGAGCAGGATCAGACAAGGATCTAGTATGATAGCCCGCGTCCTCAAGGAGCGGAAGCAGAATATCAGAGACCATAATGAAGTCTATTCGGGACATGGAGGAGTGTGTCGCCAAAAAACATGAGAAGGCCTGAGTGTCTGGGTGCTTAAAGTGCCATGTGTCAGCGAAACTTCCTTAAATGTGCAGCTCAGTCGGGTAGTATTGGATGACTGTGAGGTCTGGCTAGATTGTAGTCTGTCCTTGACCGGGTTTAGGACCATATTAAAGTCCCCAAGCCAAATGGCGGGGATTGTAGAGTGCTGGGCCATGTACAAGAACCCCTCAGTAACCACCTTAGAATTATAGGGCAGGGGAATGTAGTAGGCTAGAATAAGGTATTGCTTACCATATAAAGTACAGTGCAGGAATATATACCTGCCCTGGGGATCCGATTGTAGCAAAACAATTCCAAATTGAGATGTTTTGGCTATTAAGATAGATACGCCACGGGAGTAGGAAGTATGGGTGGCGTGGTACGTTCACCCTATCCATGGGCATTTAAGTGCAAGTTGGAGTTGACCAGTGACATGTGCCTTTACTAAAACAACAATGTCTGCCCTGTAGGATTTGAGACAGCCGAACACTGCTGTGCGCTTAAGCTTGTCCTGGATCCCACGGACATTCCAGGTCAGGAATTTTATAGTGGCCATAAAGTAGTTGGTAGGATATTTTGCAAAGGAACAGGTGGATCAGTCCCCAGGGCATGGTTATCCACACAGTAAAGGTGGGTGTACATCCCAGATTGTCTAAACCACAGAGTGTACCGTACATATTTAGAGCTCGTGCACCATATTACACTACAAACAGGTAACAATAACCAGAACCTGTATAATCCCATTTCCCCCCTCCCAGCCCTCAGCTGCCCAAACTTAGCTGGAGCATAATACCCATAACTGGTGCAGATCTGTCTCAACATTAAACTAGCTGCTAGATTAGACAGATATGCGTCGGCCCTCCTGACACCCAGGTGGGTTTCCTGAGATCAGGGGTGACCGACAACATACTAACTAACTAAGGAGGCGATCATTCGCTGGAGAAGGACCCAGCGGTAGGACTTGTGCCTTATGCACAGTTTATCAGTGTTAGGTGATTAACGAGGACTGTGAGCTCACTCACGGTAGTAGGAAAAAAAATTAAAAATCAACAATAAAAGGAGCAAAGTTCCCTCTACCCCTTTCGTTATAGCATATAGTCTCAGGTATATTCTACTAAATGAATGTAGTAGTAGGATGTTTGGTCACCGGTTGGTGAAGTCACATACTGTGGTGTCCAACGTGATAATAGTCATATGGCCTGTGGTACTGACAAGCATAGGATGGGGATCCAAGCCTCCGAATATGCAATTGAAGTGTGTTCTGTGACTAAAGTCTAGAGGAGGTCACTGTGTGCAAGGGGCAGGATGTGGGAGAGAGAAAAAACAAACGCATATGCAATTCCAAGTTCGATGCACTGAACGGGGCAAGTGTCTGTATTGGAACCGGGCGTAGAAGGACATCGCAGGTGTCGTGCGAAGGTCACTCGCGGGCTGGGTGATTTCTCTCTGCATCTTGCTGAGGCTAGCGCCGGGTCTTCAAAAAAATAGGCCCGGTCGTCCCCCACAATGCGGAGTCAGGCCGGGAATAACAAGTCGGGGAAGACCGATATGTGCCCATTCTGAAACGGGATGTTCCCCTTGTCTCGAGTCAGGTGAAGGATGGCGTCTCTATCCCGGTAATTTAATAGCTTTGCTATAAAAGTGCGTGGCGGTTCTCCCTCAGGTGGTTGGTGTGCGGACATTCGATGGGTGCGCTCGACCACAAATTTAGTGGAGAAGGCTTCCCTGCCGTTCCAAGAAAGTAGCGGGGTCAGGGCCCCCGGAGCCCTCTGGGAGTCCAATGAATCTAAGATTCGATCTGCGGGCTCTGTTTTCTATATCTCCATGCTTTTATGCCAGCTGTTGTATTTGGCGCTGCATGTCCTCTTGTGAGTGCTGAATGGGGTACATTGTGTCCTCCGCTTGGCTGATTCAGGTCTCAGTCCCCCTGACCCAGTCCTTCAGTTTCGTCATATCCTGTCTAATTAGCCATATATTCACCTTAATCTCTTCAATTTTCGAGGTCAGGGTGGACTGACATGTGGATATAACCTCCAGTACATTGGCGGTGTCAGCCGCAGCATGCTCCGTGATAGGGGCTGCAGGATCGCCATCTTGCTCCTCGTGGGTTCCGGTCCTGCCTCCGATACCTATCCAGCGATGAAGAGGCTGTGGTGTTCTATGGCGAAGACATAGCGGATTCAGTACAGGGGACACAAGCCTTCAGATGCAAATCAATGGTGGGCGCTTAGGATGGCTACAGCAGGATTTACAGAGAGTGGAGCTCAGCTCACACACACCCTACACCATCGCTGTCCAGGCCACGCCCCCACCTGTGTGTAATTTAATCTCAGTATATATACAGCTATTCTGTGAAGCCCTCAGAGGTTTGTTAAGGAACCTTAGTGAACAAACAGCGTCACAAAGGTCAAGGATAAAGTTATGGAGAAGTTTAAAGCAGGGCTAGGTTATAAAAACAATGTCCCAAGCTTTGAACATCTCCCGGAGCACTGTTCAATGCATCATCCAAAAATTGAAAGAATATGGCACAACTGTAAACCTACCAAGACATGACCATCCACCTAAACTGACAAGCAGATCATTAATCAGAGAAGCAGTCAAGAGGCCCATGGTAACTCTGGAGGAGCTGCAGAAATCCACAGCTCAGGTGGGACAATATATCCACAGGACAACTATTAGTTGTGCACTCCACAAATCTGGCCATTATGGAAGAGTTGCAAGAAGAAAGCCATTGTTAAAAGAAAGCCATAAGAAGTCCCATTTGAAGTTTGTGAGAAGCCATGTGGGGGATACAGCAAACATGTGGAAGAAGGGGCTCTGGTGAGATGAGACTAAAATTTAACTTTTTGGCCTAAAAACTAATTACTATGTGTGACAGAACACTGCACATCACCCTGAACACACCATCCCCACCATGAGACATGGTGGTGCCAGCATCTTGTTGTGGGGATTCTTTTATTCAGCAGGGACAGGAAAGCTAGTCAGAGTTTATGGGAAGATGGATGGAGCCAAAAACGGGGCAATCTTGGAAGAAAAGTCTGCAAAAGACTTGAGACTGGGGTGGAGGTTCACCTTCAAGCAGGACGACCCTAAGCATACAGCCAGAGCTACAATGGAGTGGTTTAGATCAAAGCATATTCATGTGTTTGAATGGCCCAGTCAAAGTCCAGACCTAAATGCAATTTGAGAATATGTGGCAATACTTGAAAACTGCTTTTTGCAGATGCTCTATATCCAATCTGACAGAGCTTGAGCTATTTTGCAAAGAAGAATGGGCAAAAATGCACTCTAGATGTGCAAAGCTGGTAGAGACATACCCAAAAAGACTTGCAGTTGTAGTTGCAGTGAAAGGTGGTTCTACAGAGTATTGACTCGGGGGGGGGGGGGGGGGCTAAATACAAATGCACACAACACTTTTCAGATATTTATTAGTAAAACATTTTGAAAACCATTTATCATTTTCCTTTTACTTCACAATAATGTGTCACTTTGTGTTGGTCTAAAAATATTTGTTTTTGGTTGTAACATGACAAAATATAGAACTTGTCAAGGGATATGAATACTTTTTTAAGGCTCTGTATGCATCTTTACACTTTATAATCTACTCATGCTGTTTCTAAAACACTATATTACCCACGTTGTATGTGGATGATGCCATCTTGAAGACAACTCTCTGTAGGCATCTATCATAAATGGTTGACTATCATTGTTTCATTGTTAAAGTATGTTGTGAGCAAATTCATGTTTATTATTTTATCTTAAAGCATTCTCCTATTATTCTGAAGTATCTTAAAATTTGTAAACTTTGTGAAGAATCTCAAACGTTTACTTCAAGGAATCTTATATTGTCAAAAATAACTATTGTTTGTATAGCCATTACAACGCTGATGTTAGAAAAAAGTTCAAGAGTGACCTATAGATGTTTTTTCATTCCACTAAACTAGAGATTCTTCACATGTGGAAAATTACTTGATTCATACTTGTGGATACATACATAGCCAGCAGTATTTTGTGTGCAATGTACTAAGACCATATTTAATAATCTACCAAACATTGTAGCACTTTCTACATACACTCATATAGTCAAACACTGTCTAATTACCACATTAACACGTGCTTTAATAGACCAAAACATGTATAAAAATAAAATGAAAAAACAATAAAAAAAAGTCTCTCAAATCTTCTGTTGTGCTTTTCTATTTTCACCAACAATCATGCTTATTTATCCTCCATATGCCTGTGTCACCACCACCAGTTGTTGCCCCCCCTCGGACTCTATCACCCCCCCCCCCCATGTAGGGTCACACAAGGCTTGTGTGACAATTTCTCTGTTGTCTCGCTGGCAGTTTTTCCTGGTGTTGGTCCCTCTTCCTGTGCTCTTGTGTAAAAGCCAATTCCTCCTCCAGATAATTTGGGTACTGCCTCTTTAAGACACTCTCAAACTCTCTCCTCCACTTAGCACCATTCAGGGGAAAAAAACACGTCATTGTGCTTTATCCTTAAGAAACTACTTATTACACTTAATAATGTTATTTTGAGAGCACAAGGTTGATTATTTTAATACTATCATAGCAGCCCACTAGGCACAATTTGTAGACCGTATGTGTTATATCAATACTGCCTATTTGGGTGAGCTGTTCTCTTAAGGGCCTTCTTATCCATGGGTTTTCCAGTTTCCTACACATTCTTACAAATCACTTTTTATCAATAGATATCCAGCAGACATGATAGTAAATACTTTGGGGGGCTAGAAAGTAATTCGACAATGTTTAAAAAAAACAAAACTGATTTAGCCCCTAAAAGACTTAAAGGGGTTGCAGACAGCACAATTATGAAATGTGCATGTTTGTGTTTAAAATAGGCTGGGATATGTTTTCTTGAATTGTTAACAAAGGCAAAATTCTAGTATGTCTGTTTGCTACATCTTGTTCTTTCTGTTTTTAAACCAGGATACAGAAATAGATGTTCAATTTCCCTGTGCGAAGGAACCAAAAAGACTATATGAAAACCTTTCAGTTCAGGATAAAAATGATCTGACCGAAAGTGCTCAGGAACCAAAAGTGGGCAATACCACCAAGAAAAAAGAAGTGTAAGATATATATGTATTTTTTATTTTAACATATGTATTTTTTTTTTTTCAAAATAAGTAGAACAGAGATAATATTGTGATTCGTAAACACCCAAGAGACACCTTTCAGTTTTAGTTCCCGTAATGGACAAACCATTTTAAAGAAGTACCGCCAAAGCTTGTTTGGGTGTACTTCTCCTGTGGATCACAGGATTGCAGTTTGTTCTGCACTCCTGTGACCCATTTTCAGCAGACAGCGTGCTGAAGCCGGCTATTGTCACAGACCCAGCTTCCACCCCCACCCCAGCCCAGCGCTCCAGTGAGTACGGGGGGCAGTGCAGAGAGCCAGTGACTGACAGTCACTAGCTTTCTGCTCAGGGAGCCCTGAGAGCTGAGCGATCAGCGGTGTTAGATCAATTGGTTCTCAGTCTTGCCCCCCCGACGCTCTCTGGTGCCCTCCGCCGCTTCCTGAAGCCATCGGTAGCGGCGGAGATGATCGGATGCTGCTCCTTCCTGGTTATGGAGACGAGTGAGGGGAAGATGGCCCACACCGTCTCCATACCATTGCAGGGCGGAAGCAACGTCTAAACGTCACTTCCGCCCATAGCTCTTAAAGGGCTTCTTTTTTTTAAATGACAAACTTTTTTCGTTTTTTTTATTGCGTTTTTGTTTAAATCTGAGGTCTTTTTGACCCCGGATCTCATATTTAACCCTTTCATAACTACTCCTATTTTTGACATTTGGTGTTTACAAGTTAAAATCCGTATTTTTTGCTAGAAAATTACTTAGAACCCCCAAACATTATATATATATATATATATATTTAGCAGTGAATCTAGAGAATAAAACGTTGATTGTTGCAATATTTTGTGTCACACGGTATTTGTGCAGCGGTGTTTTAAGCGCAACTTTTTGGGAAAAAGATACTTTCATGAATTTAAAAAAATGAAACCGTAAAGTTTGTATAATGTGAAAGATGATGTTACGCCGAGTAAATAGATACCAAACATGTCACGCTTTATAATTGCACGCACTCGTGGAATGGCAACAAACTACAGTACCTAAAAATCTCCATAGGCGATGCTTTAAAAATGTTTTACAGTTACCAGGTTAGAGTTACGGAGGAGGTCAATCAGTCAATTTTCCAAAAAAACGCGTTTGAAAAATTGTTGCACAAATACCATGTGAGATACAAAGTTGCAACGACCGCCATTTTATTCCCTGGGGTGTCTGCTAAAAAAAATATATATATATATATATATATATATATATATATATATAATGTTTGGGGGTTCTGAGTAATTTTCTAGCAAAAAAAATATGATTTTTACATGTTGGAGAGGAGTGTCAGAATAGGCCCGGTATGGAAGTGGTTAAAGAACAGTGTAAAAATAAAAGGGAAAATAAATAAGGGGAAAAAAATTTTACGCGCCCTACCCCGCCGAGCTCGTGTGCAGAAGCGAACGCATACGCGAGTAGCGGCTGCATATGAAAATGGTTTTCAATCCACACACGTGAGGTATCGCTGAGATCAGTAGAGCAAGAGTAATAATTCTAGCCCTAGACCTCCTCTGCAACTCAAAACAGGCAAACTGTAACATTTTTTAAACGTCGCCTATGGAGATTTTTAAGGGTAAAAGTTTGTCACCATTCCACGAGCAGGCGCAATTTTGAAGCGTGACATGTTGGGTACCAATTTACTCAACGTAATATAAAAAAAATTGGGCTAACTTTACTGTTGTCTTATTTTTTTTATTCAAAAAAGTGTATTTTTTTCAAAAAAAAGTGCACTTTTAAGACCGCTGCACAAATACGGTGTGACAAAGTATTGCAACGCCACCACTTTATTCTCTAGGGTGTCAAAAAAAACGGTCAACATGCGTACATGGTGAACAACACCATTACCCTAATATAATCTCGTTCTCGGTGAGGTGTAGGTTAAAAATGGCACTAATGTACCAAGAAAACAGCTACCACAAAGCAGACTTATCGTGAAGGAGAACCAAGTTTTGAAAACTATGGACCCCAACTGCTGTACCAGGCGTGACCAGGCCTGGCTTTGTTCATGTTCCTTTGAGTGGCTGGAATACATAGATGACTGTGCTGCTATGCATTCTGGGAACTGCTTGGTTCAATTGCAAAAATATGAACCGGCCTGGAAAAAAGATAATTCGTGGAGAGGATTTAAAGGTCTGTGCATTAGGGGTTCCCTCATATGTTTGGCAGAGACCAGTTTAGTGCCAGACACTCATCACAGGCTAGTGTGTGAACCTCACTGATGGACTGTTGACAATCAGAGATGACGTTCAAGCCAATATTCAGATGAGTCAAGTATCTATGGACAACGAGCAAACTGATCTTGGCAATTGGAAATCTATGATTTCTCCTTTATTCAAGAAAATACCACCACTTACAGTTGAATTGGATACATTATTGAAGAGGGATAGTAAGAAAAGTATAGAAGAACTGGTGAAGGGGAACATGATTAGTTCTAATAAAATTTCTATAGAATTTCAGGTGCCCTGGTGGAGCACACCCTATAACACTTTTACTTAACCAGTGTTGAAAATTCTTTCTGTGATTATTCAGTTTAATATGATTTCTGTTTGGTTTATATTGTTGTGGGAAAAAACAAAGTGTTTGTAACCCTAAAAAAAAAAAAAAAAATATATAGATCTTGTTCCTTTAAAACATGTAATACAGCAAAGTGCTTGTGCTGTGTAATTTGGCCCCCTGTATCACCTGAAATACCTGACTGATCCTGCCTGGTTCTGCCCTCCCCCTCTGTAAACTGACCATGGTTTATCATGGCTGCTGAGCCCCGACACCGTGGTCAGCTATGTGCCTCCATCATCCGCAGCTCTTCTCTGTCCTCCTCTCCCCTCTCTCCCCCCTGCCTCCCTGCCGGCCTGTCAGCTCCCGATCCTCCCGTCCTGAGAGAATAACCATGTAAAGTCTCCAAACATCTCTGTTAGCTATTGCTATGTTCCCCTGAGTGTTTATTTATTTTTATTTTTTAAAAGCTGCTGTGTACGTTATTCCATAAAGCTGATCGGCGCTCACGTGAACGATGAGCTCTCTTTTCTCCTGCTCCCAGCTAACGTCAGCGGGGAGCAACATTTATGTGTCAGCATACAAAGTTGTTGGGTACTAACCCTGGGAACCCCTGGACATTCACGACAAGCCAAGAGGAGGTAACTGGTAAGCCCAAAAGTCAAGGCCGCCCCTCAAGGGGTTATGGCCGCTACATAAACTTCTTAAGAGGTATAGACTTGAGATAGAGGCATAGTCTTGCCTCTCAAATCATTAGTAAGGCATCATCTTGAATATGCAGTTCAGTTTTGGGCACCAGTTCACTAAAAAGAATGTTGCGGAACTGGATACAGTGAGGCTACTAAATTTTCAAGGGACACGGAGAACCTCGGCTATGAGGAAAGATATATACTGTACTTTGTTCTTCCTTAAGAAGAGGCTATTGAGGAATATAATCACCTTGTGTAAATACATAATTTGCCCATATTCTAGGCTTGACTCAAAGTTGTGACACTAAACAATATCTATATTCTCCATAAATCTATACACAACCACTATTTAATGCTCATGTAATATATTTCTCATAAACCTGCTTCTTACTCTGTTTTCCTGCCTCTTTGTAATGTCCTAAATTAGCTCCCAAACCTCATATTTTTTCCCTCTCACTTCTCTTTGTTTTGAAAGAGCAGTGCACATTAGTTGCAGTTGTGTGCACTGCTGTATGTCCATATCAAATCCCACAGTCTGTCTTCCATGTCAGGAGTGAGCAAGAGAGGGTGTATACATTCTTACTTAGTGAGACCATGGAGAACGAACTTAACCACCCTCTAACCGGAATTTGGATCACAGCAGCAAAAAAGTAATTTGGAGATTTCAAGGAGGTTAAGAGCAATAGAAGGTACTTACATTTTTTTTTAATAAAACAGTTCTATGTCACTTTAACAGCACTGCAGCTGACAGGGTGGCACTCAGCTTCTGTAAGAAAATAGTTTTAATCTCTACATATTGGAAAGTATAAGCTGTAAAAATGTGGAATAGATTTCCGCAAGAGCTAGTTCTAGATGTATTTCTAAATGCAAAAAATGTAACTGGCAATTAATATTTAAATGAAAATAAAGAACACTGTAGATTGTTTATCCAATGACCATCTAATTGCTTTAGGGGGTCAAAAAATTATTTCCTTATTCATAAATCATGGGACACAGATTCAGGCTAATATTCATTACCTGCTGGATTATACTTCATCATTGGGTGAATGGACACTGGTAGACCAGAGGTCTTCAGACAGGAAGTGATCCCCTATATAACCCCTCCCATACAGGAAGTACTTTAGTTTTTTAACGGTGTCTGCAAGGTGAATGGCAAGGTTTGTTTAAGCTCTCTGAGCTCCAGGTCTCTAGTCCCACAAAAGGTTCCAAAAACGAATCAAGGGATTGACCGATCAGATCCATTTGACACAGGCTTTTATGCTTGGATAAATGGTACCCCGAGCCTCACAAAGATGACTCAAGATCCTGTGAGGTTTTGCCTGTAACATGGCCTCCGGGCGCTGGACCCTGCAGAGTGGAAATCCTGCACAATACAGCACTAAGACATTTCCTGCAGGGTGCTGTACAGGTCCAAGGGAGTGGACCCTAAACATGAAAGGGTACCCAGTTCTTGAAGGTCCAAGTGACAGTAACCCGCTGTTAAGGGGGAAGATTGGGCCCTTAGATTCTAAGTGGCCCTGCACCTGGACAGGTAAGTGAAACCCCTTTATTTTATTATTGTGGGATGTACCAGTAATTGTAACAATCAGTCAAGCTAGCTAAAAGCTGGACATGTGTGCGGTGACCATACGGGGGAGTTCTGGTCTAGCTGTGGGTGTTTGCAAAGTGTACTTTTTTTGCTTGTGTCTGGCTGTTTTTTACCTGTATGATGGCACATGATGGTGCAACCTTTCGCCTTGGTTCGCCATGGCGCACATGCATCCGCAAGAGCGCCGTTGGGCTCAGCAGTTTGGCGTTCATGGGGCTTACCAGGATTGTTGCATAGGGGCTTGTTGAGTCCTATTAAAGGGTCTCCCTTCTGAGGTGGTTTAACCACTTTCAGACCGGACCATTTTGCTGGCCAAAGACCAGACCACTTTTTGCGATTCGGCACTGCATAGCTTTAACTGACAATTGCACGGTCGCGCGACGTGGCTCCCGAACAAAATTGTGGCTCCTTTTTTTTCCCACAAATAGAGCTTTCTTTTGATGGTATTTGATCACCCCTACGGTTTTTATTTTTTTGCGCTATAATATAAATCTCCCAAAAATTATTAAAAAAAAATGTTTTCCTCAGTTTAGGCCGATGCAATTTTTTTTACCAAAAATATGTAGAAAAATACGTAATAAGTGATTATTGATTTGGTTTGTGCAAAGGTTATAGCGTTTCCAAAATAGGGGATAGCTTTATGGCATTTTTATTAATATATGTATTTGTGTGTGTGTGTATGTATGTGTATATATATATATATATATATATATATATATATATATATGTATATATATATATGTGTATTTTACTAGTAATGGCGGCGATCAGTGATTTTTATTGTGACTGCAACAGTATAGTGGACACGTCGGATATTTTTGACACATTTTTGGGACAATTGTCATTTATACAGCAATCAGTGCTATACAAATGCACTGATTCCTGTGTAAATGACACTGGCAGTGTAGGGGTGTGTTGCTAAGTGTGGGGGGCGTGGCTGTGTTTTACACTTCACTGATCTCTGCTCCAATCACAGGGAGCAGAGTAAAGTGACACTGTTGCTAGGCAGAATGGGGAAATGCTTGTTTACTTTAGCAACTCCCCGTCCTTCCTCCCCGTGAGACGTTCGTGGGTATCCCCGCGGCGATCGAGTCCACGGGACCCGGCACGCGATGACATGGCTGCAAATTTAAAGGGACGTAAACACACAGCTCCACGTCCTGTCAGCGAGCAGGAGACCGATCATGTGATCCCAGTACGGAGGAACACATGATCGGTCTCCTCCCCTTGAGTCCCCTTCCCCCACAGTTAGAATCACACATATAGGGAATACAGTAACCCCTACAGCGCCCCCTAGTGTTAACCCCTTCCCTGCCAGTCACATTTACACAGTAATCAATGCAATTTTATAGCAACGATCGCTGTGTAAATGTGAATGGTCCCAAAAATGTGTCAAAAGTGTCCGAAGTGTCCGCCGCAATGTCGCAGTCACGAAAAAAAAATCGCAGATCGCCGTCATTACTAGTAAAAAAAAAAAAAAAATGCAATAAATCTATTCCCTATTTTGTAGACGCTATAACTTTTGCGCAAACTGATCAATATACGCTTATTGCGATTTTTTTTACCAAAAATATGTAGAAGAATACGTATCGGCCTAAACTGAGTAAAAAAATAGTTTTTTTTTTTTTTAAAATGGGATATTTATTATAGCAAAAAGTAAAAAATATTGTGTTTTTTTTTTCAAAATTGTCGCTATTCTTTTGTTTATAGCGCAAAAAATAAAAACCGCAGGGGCGATCAAATACCACCAAAAGAAAGCTCTATTTGTGGGAAAAAAAGGACGTCAATTTTGTTTGGGTGTAACGTCGCACGACCGCACAATTGTTAGTTAAAGCGACGCAGTGCCGAATCGCAAAAAGTGCTCTGGTAAGGAAGGGTAAAAAATGGCCCGGTGCTGAAGCAGTTAAAGTAACTATGGCTACGAAATATGTTCCGAACTGTAACCAAGACCAATTTATATGTTCTACCATTAATAAACTAATGGAATTTGCGGAAGGTAGGCTTCTCTTGGGGGGAGACTTCAATCTCTCATTAGACCCTAAACTAGATACATCGGCAGGTAAAACATCGACTACAAAGGGTAGACGTAAAAAGGTCTCACAAACATTTCATAAATATCAACTCACAGATGTATGGAGACTGTTTCATCCAGACGAGAATGATTATACCTTCTATTCCAACCCACATAAGGTGTACTCACGTATTGATCTGTTTATCATCCCACATCAAATGTTACCGGAGGTTAAAACAGTAGATATAGGGAATATTACATGGACTGACCATGCTTCGGTCACATTGACATGGACCATGACTAAATTTCCCTCCCCTAAAAATAGACCGTGGCGACTGAACGAGAGCCTATTAGAGGATAAGTTAGTAGTGGACGAGGTGATTAAAGAATTACAGTACTACTTCCAATATAACACCACACCAGAAGTTGAGAAAAGGATAATATGGGAAGCACACAAAACAGTAATAGGGGATTCTCATAAAACATGGTTCCAGAATTAAAAAGGCCAGGGAAGCAGAACTAACTAAACTAATGGGCAATATACAGGACCTAGAAATACAACACAAACAGAGACAGACAACAAAGGTGGAGACTGAGCTTCTCAATCTACGGAGACAAGTAACTGCCCTTCTTCATTACAGGGCTAAGGCGGCAATGCAGTTAAGTCGGAAATACTATTACAAATCAGGGGACAAATGTGGACGCTCACTAGCTAGAGCTCTACAAGAACGACAGGTAAAATCCTATATACCATATTTAGTAGATAGAGAAGGAAGGAAGGTCCATAAACCCAATGAGATTGCGTCAACATTTCAGGAATTTTATAATTTGCTATACAATTTACCTAGAGAGAAACCGGAGCAACATAAGATCGAGGAATATATATCCTCATCAGGTATCCCCCAGCTATCAGAACAAGTCCGAGAGGAACTGGGAGCTCCTATCAGAATAGAGGAACTGCAAGAAGCCTTAAAATCTACTAAACCAGGGAAATCCCCGGGTCCAGACGGGTTTTCCTTAAAATACTATCAGTTATTCCTCCCTCAATTAGGAAGGCAGATGATACGAACATTTAATACTTTGGGATATGAGACGGCACTACCACCTGATACTTTGAAAGCACACATTACGGTGATACCTAAAGAAGATAAAGATCCATCAGCATGTGGTAGCTACCGCCCCATCTCCTTATTAAATGTGGATGTTAAATTATTTACAAAAATCCTCGCCACACGTATTCAACTACACTTAACCGACCTGGTCCACCTAGACCAAGTGGGTTTTATACCAAATCGAGAGGCGAGAGATAATACTATCAAAGTTTTAAATCTCATCCACCTAGCAGACACCACTGATACCCCTTCAGTGTTTCAGTGAGCACGGATGCCGAAAAGGCGTTCGACCGGGTTAATTGGACGTTTATGTTCTCGGTTTTAAGGTATGTGGGAATGGGAGAGAGGATGGTTGGATGGATTTCGAGCGTATACTCAAAGCCCAAAGCACAAATCAAAGCCAATGGCTGCCTATCAGAACCCTTTCCTATCTCAAATGGAACCCGCCAAGGATGTCCTTTGTCTCCCCTCCTTTCTCTCTTTCACTGGAACCATTCCTCTGTAAGGCCCCTTTCACACTGGGGCGGGAGCCGTGGTGACAGTAAAGCAGTGCTATATTACCGTTGTTTTAACCGCGGTATTCGGCTGCTCGCGGTGCGGTTTTACCCCCCGCGAGCGGCCGAAAAAGGGTTAAACACCCCCGCAGAGCGCCGCCGTAGCGGTTTTACCGCGGTTTTCCATTCAAATCAATGGGAAGGAGCGGTGAACACACCGCTCCTATACCGCTCCAAAGATGCTTCTAGCAGGACTTTTTTTGCCGTCCTGCTAGCGCACCGTTCCAGTGTGAAAGCCCGCCGGCTTTCACACTGGAGTTAAAGGGGCCGGATTTTTTCAGGCGGTAAACAGGCGCTATTTTTAGCTGTGGAAATCAAATTGGCTTTGAGTACAATCAGAGGTCAAGTTTTGGCGCTATCAGTATTCTTCCAAAGACCTTTAGCCTCCCATTCACTAATCCAAACCTTTATGCAAGGGGCAACTCTCTTGCTTCCCCCCATGTGTCCTTGGGACTGAACTTGGTGCTGTCTGTGTTACAGAAACAACCATTTGAACCTATTAAGAAAATTCAGTTAGACTTGCTGTCATGCAAGCTAGCCTTCCTGATGGCTATCACCTTGGCTAGAAGGGTGTCGGAGTTGGCAGCCCTTTCATGCAGGGAACCGTACTTGATCCTTCACCATGACAGAGTCGTGTTATGACCTGTTCCATCCTTTTTGCCAAAAGTGGTGTCGGCCTTTCATTTAAATCAGGACATTATTTACCTTCTTTTTTTCTCTCGGCCTCGTCTCGGAAGAGAGACGACTACATTCTTTGGACGTTGTCCGGGCAGTCAAGGTTTATTTGTCTAGATCTGCAGAGATCTGAGGATCAGACTCCTTCTTTTTTTTTTTTTTTTTTTTTTTAACAAAATGACCCAAGAAGGGGCAGGCAGCTTCTAAAACTTCCATTGCCAATTGGGTCCGTCAATTGGTCATTCAGGCCTATGGTCTGAAACATAAAGCTCCTCCCTTTAGGGCGAAAGCTCATTCTACGATGGGTGTAGGAACCTCCTGGGCTTTTCGCCATCAGGTATCTGTGACTCTGATTTGTAAGGCTTGCTACCTGGTCTTCAGTGCATACGTTCACAAAATATTATCAAGGGGATGTTCGAGCAGCCAAAGATTCGGCTTTCGGCCGCAGTGTTCTGCGGGCTGCCGTATAAGTTCTGATGGCTATTGTTTGGCAGGGTGTCTCCCTCCCCTCAAGGCTATTGCTCTGAGACGTCCCAGCAGGTAATGAATATTGGCCTGACTCTGTGTCCCATGATGTATATAAAAGAAAATAGGATTTTTACGTCATACTTGCCTGTAAAATTCCTTTCTTTGAGTACATCATGGGACACAGAGACCCCTCCTGTCTTTTTTGAGGATTTAGTGCTTGCTACAAAACTAAAGTACTTTCTGTATGGGAGGGGTTATATAGGGGATCACTTCCTGTCTGAAGACCTTTGGTCTACCAGTGTCCATTCACCTAATGATGAAGTATAACCCAGCAGATAATGAATATTAGCCTGAACTGTGTCCCATGATGTACTCAAAGGGATTTAACAGGTAAGTATTACTAAAAATTCTATTGTTTTCCCTGTTGGATCAAATTGTTCCAAGCTTTATAAGCCTTTCTGCGTTCTTGGACACATGGCTGTCAAATTGAGACCAGTGGCTGTGTCAGTGCAAAGGCAGCCTTCACACGGGTGTACAGATAGGAATGCTCTTGTGAATGAAGCCTAAATATTGCTCGTTGGCTACAGTAGACAGGCACTCACTGTGCAAAGCCAGCTTTGTGCCTGTATATCTCCAGTTTGCGACTTACAACCTACTAGAAATTCAAAATCAAAACAATTCTTATAATAAGGCTATACATTTTTTTATATTTTATTGCAAATATGTGTTTTCCACATTCACATAAATTGTTTTGTCTTTAATTTGAAAGTCCATATCTGAAATGTATTTTCTTAATTTAGGATTTCATTTCTGAAAAGCAATGATGAAGTCGAGGAGAATACTAATGACGAGGTGGAAGAAAATGAAGAGAAGGCATTTAAAAGTGACACACCAAGTATAAAACCCTATGTGCAGTAAGTAAGATTTTACATTTACGAAGAGCCTATGCACCTTTAGAGATTAACGTATTAATTGAGATCTTGTTCTTCATGCATGCGTTTGAGCATATAGAAGGAATTGACTTTAAATATCCAACATTTTCATTGCTTTCAGAGTAACCTTTAAGAAATTCACAATTTTTTTCTTCTAAATTTAAATCAAGGTTTGGAAATCATATACAGTTAAGAGCCAGGACAACATGTTTGTTGCCAGTTAAGATTTTCTACATTTAGTGCACATTAGACAATTATGTGTCTGCTTGATTTTGACATTATGCAACAATTGTACATACAGTAGGTGTTTAAGGAATTGTGCACACTGTAATAAGTATATTGAACGACATGGTTCAATGCACATAGATGCTCAAAAAAGCGTTTGCTTCACTTTATACAGCATTGTTTTTACCTTGGTTCTGCATCCATAATTCATTAGAGGACACAGAGTTCTTTCTTTTAACATGTGGTCATACTACCACCTACAGAAAGCTTGGACACTATACTCTGACTCTCCTGTGACAATGCTCTTGCACTTGTGTATAAACTCAATGGTATCAAAGCAGTGAATACCTGGAAAAGGATAATTTACCTTTTTATTAAGGCAATTTCCTAGCTGTGACAACAGACTAACAAAATAAAAAAGCACCCATTAGATGGAAGTGAGTCGCGTCTGCCAATGAAATACTGGAAAAACAAATTGATGTGGAGTACAAAAATCCTATTTTCACCCAGAGTTTGTTGTAGGACATTCTTTAACTCGTGGCAGATCAAAAAGCAGTACCTGAAAGTGAAGAGCGAGTAGGGGCAGAAACATGGCTAATATGCCCATGTAATTCTACAAAAAGTAAATGATCAGACTTCCACCTGCAGGACCTTCTATTTAAAGCTTACACCTGCTGATGCAGCCACATGCACCCTGGACAATTTTCGAAAGGTGTGGGCTGAAGACCAAGTAGAAGCCTTATAAATTGAGGTACAGTAACAGCTGGCAAAAGAAATGCTCTGACTTGGTAGAATGAACAGTTGCAGAAAATGGGTGATTGCATTTTTAGAAAAATGCCTGCAAAACAGTCTAGTCAGGGGACAACACAGGAGAAGTCAAAGCTCACCAGGTGCAGTGTCTCCTCCTCGCACCTGATTTAAACCTCTAAGTGCTGTACTACCGTGAAGCAATTGCGTGCATTGCACAGAATTCATGGGCTTAAATCAGGTGGAAGAAACATGTTGCCTCCTCACCACCTGTCAATACAAACACTCAGATCACTTTTCAGAGGAGTAGCAGTGCCTGCTGCACTTGTGAATGAGCCCTTAGTTGCATTCGGCAGCAGCACCCTTAGGACGCCTTCACACTATAGTTGGGGGATGGTAAAACAGCAGGATATATCAGAAGTCTATGGTTAAGTGCAGAAAACCCGCAGGAAAGCTGCAGGTACACTGCACCCACTTTGTGGTTAAACCACAGTGCATCAGTGTGAAAGCAGGCCTATACTATTATGCCCAGTGTAATGCTTCACACTTACATGAAGATCTGTACTTTTCTGCTGCCGGCACCATTTTGGAGACCACTAGACCACTGATACTAGTTGCACTTCACTAAGAGGTGAAGTGAAGTTAGTATCACTCCGCATAGGACAGGAGGTAGCACTGTCTCTTATTTTTTTGAATTTCATATATTTATAAAAGAATGCAACAAATAGAGATAGAATAATACATCAGAGTACATGATCAAGATCTCACCACAGTTCCCTTATATAGACAAAGGCAAAACTCACTCAGCTACAAGTATTCTATACATTTTCATTAGATCCAGGCTAAATGTACAGCAATTAACACACATCAATACACATGAATAGATACCAGAAAAAAACTTTCAGCTGGCATGTAGACACTTAGGATCAGGCAGAAGTGGGAGCCATAATGTTTTGGCGTAAAAAACCCTTAATCAAGTCAGATCCACTTGTCTGCATGTGGCATCAAAACGGTTAAAATGCACAAAATGGCTCCAAAACTCACTAAACCTGCCTCTTCCCTCGGCCGGCGTGATGTCCTATCCAGTGCAGGAAATTGCACTTTAATTACTTAATGGTCAATTACAATTGCTCTTGTTTTGAGGGGGCAACTTTGTGACCGTTTTTTGCCAAGATGATTTGAACTCCCTTTCTATTGTCTTGCATTTTACTGTCTCAATTTATGCTTCGATAAAAATGTATTGAAAAGAAGAGAGGTTTGTTTACAACACAATGCTGCTATTCTTGAGACCCGATTAGTCTGGCGCAGAGGAAAGTTTACCTTCTAAAGTGGAAATACATAAATCTAGGATGGCCTAAATGGAGGCCTCTGATGCCCCAAATGACGGGTTGAGGTCCCATGGAGAAATGTTTGAACTGATAGGGGGGAACATGTGAATAACACTTTAAACAAAAAAAATCAAAAAAATTAAACTGTAGAGGCCATTGAAATAAGACCACTGAGCCTTAAAGCTGACCTGTAAGTATAAATACAAGATGAGTAGTGCTACCTAATACTAAGTGTGATGTAAATAAGATAAGCAAAGTGCTAATGTACTGTCATACAGATCAGGGGTCGTCAACCCCCGGTCCCCGGCCCACTACCGGGCCGTGGCCCTTCTGCAGCCGGGCCGCGGGTGCTGGCGGCCGGCTAGAGACATGCTAGGCTGCTGGCGTGAGAGCGCTGGGTGGATGGAAGAAGCGAGCGGGCGGGCAAGCAGAGATGATGTCATCTCTCTCCGCCCCCGCATCACCGCTCTTCCGCCCCCTGCATCACCGCTCTTCCGCCCTCAAAGCCAGTGCTCTGTCTCAGTGTTGGAGGTGCGGCGGGGAGCAGAGAGATGACGTCATCTCATACTGCCCGCCCCGCATCACCGCTCTCGTGAGGCTCCTCGCTGTGTGGTGGTTCAGCGGTGCAGATTGCCTGCCCCCCCCCTCCGCCCGGACAGCTAATCAGGAATGGCAAAAGAGTGGAGCCAGAGAGTGACAGCCGGAGGAGTCCCAGATCCTCCCTCTGCCAGGTGAGACCGGCTGCAGCATGAGGAGGGAGACACCCTGCTACATTCAGAGGGGCGATCCCACAGAGATGTGATGTCATTAGTGACAGGTGAGCTGTGTGTGGGAGTACAGGTGAGGTGTGCTGGGACTTGTAGTTCACCCCCCTTAGCTGTCTGCCAGACAAACCACAAGGGGCGCTCCATTCACTCCACATCTGGTGACAGGCAACGTGGCAGGTGGCGTGGCAAGTTACATTCCACATCTGGTGACAGGCAACGTGGCAAGTGACAATCCACATCTTGCGGCAGTAAGCATTGCAGGCGATGTGGCAAGTGACATTCCGCATTTGGTGACAGACAGCGTGGCAAGTGACAATCCACATCGTAGCAGGCGATGGTGGCAGGTGACACTCAGTGCTCCCACTGATTCTACATTATGGTGAGTTGAACTATTTAATTTATTACTACAATGTAATTATAGAAATAATGTGCATCAATCACCCTGACACCATATCAAACATGGTGCCGGGATGATTGAAGCGCCAACACCAACCATTGCCCGCAAAAATCGTGGCCCCCCCACCCCCCCCCGGTCCTTGGTACAATTTTCTTCCACGCAGCCAGGCCCCGTGCCAAAAAGGTTGGGGACCACTGATATAGATTATAAATAATAAACCACAAATAAAAACATGTATAAGCACTACATAAAGTTTCCCAAATTAGTGCTCACTTGTGCACAATCATGTAATGTGTCAAGTGCCATAAAAAGTCCATAAAGTGCTGTGAAACAAAGTGCAACTTATTTTTCATTCACTGGCAAACCACACAGCTGTGCTCTAGAAGGGTAAAATCTTACAGACCACTTTTACCTACAGGTAAGCCTAGATTAAGGCTTACCTGTAGGTGCAAGAAATATCTCCTAAACCTACATGGTTTAGGAGATATTTGCAAAAGACAGGCACCGATGTCTATGGCGCATGCGCCGTAGACAGCGGCGCGCAAGCACACTGAGTGTGCCGTTGCTAATGGTGATCATGCTGTTAGTGGCGCCTCCCGCGTGCATGCACGGGAGTGATGTCATAGCAGCTCCGGCCAATCACAGCGCCGGAGCCCCCCGATACCCGGAAGGAAGATGGCCGCTTTGTGGAAGAGGGGACATCGGTGACATTGCAGGCTCCTGTGTCAGGTAAGTGACACATAATGGGCTACTATGCGATGCATAGTAGCCTATTATGCTTTACCTTTGCAGGGAAACAAAGAGGAAGTAAAACCCATCAGGGATTACTTCCTCTTTAAGAGTGCCCACTTACCAGATATTGTTGACCCCTTATGTAGCATAAGAAGGTCTATATGCGCCAGTGTATCTGTATAGAATCCGTCTTTCGCCATTTGCCATCAGGAGATCACAGAATCAAAGAAAAAAAAAAAAAAACTCGTAGAAAGCTTGGACAGATAAACAGACCAGTGAAAAATGAATTGCATACCATGTTTGTTGATTAACATTACCATATGATAAGTATTGCATTTACTTTTTACAGTGCCCTCCTGGCACCCGAAATGACCAGCCAACTAGTATAAGGAAGTGCCACTGCTTCACAACATCCGGGAGCCAGTGAACGCTTGAAATTTCGGACGTGATGTCACAGACTGGAAGTCATCCTGCCTGATCCATACCTGACTGCAAAGAAGCTCATAATTCCTTGCATCATGGGGTTATGTCAAAGAGTATTGCCTATGCCTACAAATGCATTTGCTGCTTCCACAAACTACCTTGTAGTAATACTGCACGCCATTAGGTGCATTTGCAATGTTCCCCATGACAGATCATCTTGCACACACTGTGGTGTACAGACTATTCTCCTTAGTCTAGGCATTGGCAACTCAGGAAGTCTGCCTGACCATCACACCTGAGGTGAGTGATGAGAGGAGGTGTATTCCTCTTCTTTAGCCACCAAGCTCTTTATTCTGTCTTAATGGTTGCTGTAGATCACTACAATGGGGTTGTTGGACTGTGTTCTCACTAGATGACCCTCATCTCACCAAATGGACATCGGAGACCATGGCCACCATAACAGGCCCTGGTCTGGGGTTGGAGGCATTTTTCCCTATCCAGTGAGATTATGCATCTGTCTCATCTAGAACAGATTTTTCTTTGAAGGGTTTTCGTGTAAATTTCCCAACGCAGCTGATTAAACAAAATAAAAAGACTGTATATCCTAGAGCCCACACGCAGCTGTGTAGGAATAAACATGGTTGAAACCAAAGGATCTGCTATCAAGAAGTGTACAGGATCAAAAACAGGTAGACCTGGCATAGTTGGGCAATAGCCAACATGCTACTGGTTCTCAAACAGCAAGACTGGTGCTTGGACATTAGTGAAAACTTAGGGAGCAGTGGCTAATCTGAAAGGATGGCCACAAATTGAAAGTTGAAAATTCCCCACTGCAAATTACAGAACTTTCTGGTGGCCAGAGAGAATAGGGAAAAGTAAGAATCCTAAATATTTATCAAGACTAGGAAATCCCCCTGGTGAAAAGAGATTATCAACAATTGCATAGTTCTTATCCAAAATGTAAAGGTACAAATGTGTTTAGAACCTTGAAGTCCACAATGAGATAAACAGAGTAGTTTCATTTGGGTGTGGTGAAAAGAATTGTTAAAAAGAAACAGGAGCAGTCAATTCATTTTGATGCTAGTGCCTGTACAGTTTGCAAAAAAGGAAAGAGGGAGATTTGAAGCATAAAACCTTTTTGGTAAACGAGGGGAGAGCAGAAATATATTTTTTTTTCTAGCAGATACCAATTCTTGTACCCAAAGTTGGATACAAGTACAAAAGTCAGTAATGTTAAGAAGACCTCTCCCCAACCTTGTTAAGGGGCATAATATCATGCACTGAAAGGGTTGACCATAAATTTGGAAGACAATACAGATTTTTGTGCGTGAGAGGAACACGTCTGCACCTAAAACTGAATCCCCTTCTATACAAAGACGACTTAGGCTTGTGGTTTTGGGGAAGGTGAGTTTTTTTCCCCATTTTTTGTCATTCAGGGGTAAACCAAAGAGGCATTTCTCTAGGAAAAGGAGTTGTATCAAAGACTTCCCAGAAGCCTGATTTAGCCGATCAGCTTTTTAGCTAGGGAATTCTACAAAAGGACACCACTGTTGACCTTTGCCCAGATAGACTTCACATACAGTGGTGTGAAAAAGTGTTTGCCCCCTTCCTCATTTCCTGTTCCTTTGCATGTTTGTCACACTTAAGTGTTTCGGAACATCAAACCAATTTAAACAATAGTCAAGGACAACACAAGTAAACACAAAATGCAATTTGTAAATGAAGGTGTTTATTATTAAAGGTGAAAAAAATCCAAACCATCATGGCCCTGTGTGAAAAAGTGATTGCCCCCTAAACCTAATAACTGGTTGGGCCACCCTTAGCAGCAACAACTGCAACCAAGCGTTTGCGATAACGTGCAATGAGGCTTTTACAGCGTCCTGGAGGAATTTTGGCCCACTCATCTTTGCAGAATTGTCCTAATTCAGTTACATTAGAGGGTTTTCGAGCATGAATGGCCTTTTTAAGGTCATACCACAACATCTCAATAGGATTCAGGTCAGGACTTTGGCTAGGCCACTCCAAAGTCTTCATTTTGTTTTTCTTCAGCCATTCGGTGGTGGACTTGCTGGTGTGTTTAGGATCATTGTCCTGCTGCAGAACCCAAGTTCGTTTCAGCTTGAGTACACGAACAGATGGTCGGACATTCTCCTTCAGGATCTCTTGGTAGACAGCAGAATTCATAGTTCCTTTTATCACGGAAAGTCTTCCAGGTCCTGAAGCAGCAAAACAGCCCCAGACCATCACACTACCACCACCATATTTTACTGTTGGTATAATGTTCTTTTTCTGAAATGCAGTGTTCCTTCTACGCCAGATATACTTGGACACACACCTTCCAAAGAGTTCCACTTTTGTCTCATCGGTCCACAGAATGTTGTCCCAAAAGTCTTGGGGATCATCAAGATGTGTTGTGGAGAAATTGAGACGAGCTTTGATGTTCTTTTTGCTCAGCAGTGGTTTTCTCCTTGGAACTCTGCCATGCAGGCCATTTTTGCCCAGTCTTTTCCTGATGGTGGAGGCATGAACGCTGACCTTAACTGAGGCAAGTGAGGCCTGCAGTTCCTTGGACGTTGTTGTGGGGTCTTTTGTGACCTCTTGGATGAGTCGTCGCTGCGCTCTTGGGGTAATTTTGGGCGGCCGGCCACTCCTGGGAAGGTTCACCACTGTTCCATGTCTTCGCCATTTGTGGATAATGGCTCTCACTGTGGTTCGCTGGATTCCCAAAGCTTTGGAAATGGCTTTATAACCCTTTCCAGACTGATAGATCTCAATTACTTTCTTTCTCAATTGTTCCTGAATTTCTTTGGGTCTCGGCATGATGTGTAGCTTTTAAGGATCTTCTGGTGGACCTTACTGTGTCAAGCAGCTCCTATTTAAGTGATGCCTTGATTGTGAACAGGTGTGGCAATAATCAGGCCTGGGTGTGGCTAGAGAAATTGAACTCAGGTATGGACAACCACAGTTAAAGTATGTTTTAACAAGGGGGGCAATCACTTTTTCACACAGGGCCATGATGTTTGGATTTTTTTTCACCTTTAATAATAAACGCCTTCATTTACAAATTGCATTTTGTGTTTACTTGTGTTGTCCTTGACTATTGTTTAAATTGGTTTGATGTTCCGAAACACTTAAGTGTGACAAACATGCAAAGGAACAGGAAATGAGGAAGGGGGCAAACACTTTTTCACACCACTGTATATATCCTACTACCTGTATGCTCTGATCGGTCAGATCTACTAAATGTTGAGGACTGTTTTCATCAACAAGGTCAGTGACTACCTGAGAGGTTGAAAGAGATGCAGCCATAGAAAAGGTTAGTCTGGCAAGAGTCTCTAGTTTATTTTCAGTGAGATTTCTGACTAACTGTAATAAGTCACCTTGTTTAGGTGAGAGAAAGGTGGATCCATCACAATTTCACCACCTAAGAAGTGAGTAAAGGGTGGAAAATTATTTACGAATGAAGAAAAGCCAGTCAAGCTGTTTGTACTCTATCGGGTCATCAGATTTTTAATGAGTGAGAAAAACAGCACACAGGTTTGTAGGAACATTTGTTGGATGGGAAAGGGGATATGTATTGGTTTTGGGTGTTAAATGCTCTCCTCCAGACAAATAACAAACATGTTAGCATTGAATTATTTATTGAAAAATAGAAAAGAACATAAAGACATAATGCATAAAAATAGGGGAATACCATACATACCCCTATAATTAAAAGTAATGGTATGTATACAGCATGTTAAACAAAGATATTGCATTAAAATAGCCAACATGTTTTGCGGTTTTGTATCCGATTTTCAGGGCTTTCCTGCTTCGGAACAAACTCAAAATCTTAAAGCCATCCAAGGCATTCAAATTAGGGGGAGACCAAAATGAACCCACATCACAGATAAAGACCACATAATCCAGAGAACGCCCTCAGTTCTGGATGGAATATACTCTTCACTTATCTTAGAGAATATATAGAGCTCCATAGATGCTTTGATTCGCTACCCCCATACACATGGTGGGTCCATCATCATCTGCTGGCAATCCCGTCCCAAGGAGTATTGTAAATATGGGTATCAAATAGAATCCGTTATATGAGAATGTACAAAAAGGAGTGTTGTACTTATGTGGAAGCCACCCAACGTGGAAATAATCTGGGTCTCATGAGGATCCCACACATTAGCATGTGGTATGCTGATGTGTGGGATCTTTGGGAGACCCAGAGGACAGGATGCCAGCAGATGATGGACCCACCATGTATACAGGGGTAGAGAATCAAAGCCTCTATGGAGCTCTATATATTCTCTAGGATCAGTGAGGTGTATATTCCATCCAGAACTGAGGGTGTTCTCTGAATTATGTGGTCTTTACCTGTGATTTGGGTTCTTTTTGGTCTCCCCCCAATCCAAATGCCTTGGATGGCTTTAAGATTTTGAGTTTGTTTCGAAGCAAGCAAGCCCTGAAGAAGCGGATACACAAGCCACAAAATACGTTGGCTAATTTAATTTTAATCGTTTTTATTGGTAATTTTTCAACATTAGCACAAAAGTGTAATACATTATGGAAAGCCCACTTTGGCCCAACATATTAAGGAACTTGGTGCATACAGCAAAAAGAAAGAAAAAGTCAAACAGTTCAATAACTCTCGGACCCATGGGTGGTCCGGTTACTGAAGAGGTAAAATCCGGACCTTAAGCCATGAACCGGAGTATCATTTGCATCATCCCCAACAGGGGGAACTGTGTAATAAATAAAAAAAAAATGAAATAGGTGTGAAGAATTAATATGTACAGGGCATTTTGTGCTTAACTTCAAACATATTACTAACTGCTGCCTGTTCCCTTACTTGGACTCATGCGGGCACCTTTCACGTTATATTTATTGACTAAGTTGCTCCAGACCAACAATAGGTTTAAGTTTGATTCCATTTTGGAGAAGGAATAGATAAGGAAAGATGAGTGGGAGAAGGAAAAGGAAAGAAAAAAAAAAAAACCCCAGAAGAGAAGGAGATGGGAAAAGACAGGAGGAAAGTGGTAGTGTCTATGTACCAAGCTATGGCCCTGCTATACAGGTTGCTAGTGTCTTTCTCTCCAGATAAGTTGGATTCTGACAGGTAATTTATCCATGGAGTCCATGTTTTTTCTAAGTGGGCTAGCTTGTCCCAGTAGATAGCCACCATACGTTAGTTGAACAAGATACATGTAAATGTTGCCTTCAGGAGATCAAAGGGGATTGTGGGCGACCTCCAGGTTCTCACTAACAGTCGTAAAGATGAATGCAATTAGGTGTCTCATGTCCTGGTAGCCCCTCCTCTGGCTTCCCCAGAAGAGCCTGCTGTGGAGACTGTTAGGTTCACTTGGGTGAGGGAATAGATAAAATTGTATGTGCGGATCCAGAACCACCTAACTTTGCTAAACGTCCACCATGTATGGGGGATGGTATCCTCCGGGCCACAGCTGCGAGAACACCTGGAGAAGGTCCCCTGGACTGCAGACGCCAGTCTGACTGAAACAAGGTACCATTGCAGAAAAACGTTATAATTCACCTCAATCAGGGAGGTATTGAATTGGGCCAGTTTCCCCCATTCTGCTGCTTCTAACTCTTCCTCCAGATCCTGTTCCCATCGTACCATATAAGGTAATTTAGTGGATCCTTCAAATAGCATATATCATAGATATGTGGCCCGTGTGTTTATCCACTGAGCTACACAAATATTCCATGGGGGTTGAGGAGGTTAAGTCACCTGTTCGTTACAGGGAGTTCAGGAAGTGTGTAATTTGGGAGTATCGAAACTGTTCCCCTATGGAGAGGATGTATTTTTAATGTAAAGTGCGTCTGGTCAGTAATTCTCTATGGTCGCAGAAATCTGCGAGACGGAGGAAGCCTTTGTTTGTCCACCATTCAAAAGTGGAAGGACTGAGACCCGGGGCAAACATTGAATTGCCCAACAAAGGGGCCATAGGAGTGTGCTGGCCTTATGGTCATTATGTCCCATAGCCCCAGAGAAAAAGACAACGTTGGGCACAATATGCCTCGTCTGTCTTTGGCTGTTATCTACATCAGATGACTTATTGGAGTTGAGGGAAGGTGAGAATATTCCAACTGTAATCAAATTGGGTTGGCTCGCTTGGAATGAAAGTGGATCAATTGTGGCAATTGTGTTGCATAATAATATTTGGTTAAGTCTGGGACCCCCATGCCCCATCTCAGTTTGGGGTTAAATAGAGTGCTTCGGAGGGCGTGGCTTGGGCATTCATGTGAGCAGACGTGGTTCACATCAGCTTCTGCGTCCTGAGCCGATCAATCCTGCTGTGAGCCTATATCACCGCCGAAATAGACAGGAAACTTTGCTCCCGGTGTGGAGCCACCCCTGCTGCAACACCCGGTCGGCTAATTATAAAGAAAAACGAAATGGCCAAGGCACAACAGGAGACCCCTCGTGCCGACGGACTGGCCCAAAATGGCGGCCTCCTGCTCCAGCAGCGTGCAGGCCAGGAGACGTATGCATCTGCGGCCGCAAAGCTGGCACAATATACACATGATCCGGGCAGCCCTAGGAATGGCCTGCACAACCTGTCACAAAACGCAGCTAAAGCAGGCAAATCTAACACCCCTGTGGAGCAGCCTCAAGACCCACAGCATGTGCTAGAGAAGATGGCGCCTGGGGCCCTGTGGAGCACAGTGAGTACCTCTGCAGCCCCTCTTCCTGCCCATGATACTTCTAGCCCCACAATAATGGATAGCGCTGAGCCCTCATTGCAGGACATTCTCACTGCAGTTCACTCATATGGGACCTCTCTTACTGAGCTCTCAGTGGAGGTCAGAAGCATGAAGGAGGGCCTGTTACATATTAGGCAGGATATGCAGAAGATCAGGGAGAGGGCCACTGCTTTAGAGGGAAGGGTGAGCACCATTGAGGACGACCTGACCCCCCTTATTCAGGAAATGCACAGTACTTCTGCTAAATCAGATGAAACATTTGCCAGAGTCGAAGATATGGAAAACAGGCTGAGATGGTCCAACCTACGTATAGTTGGTATGCCTGAAAAATCTGAAGGGAAGAACCCCACTGATTTTATTGAAACATGGCTGGCTGATACCTTTGGGAAAAACAACCTCACCCTATTCTTCTCAGTGGAAAGAGCCCACAGGGTGCCTTCTAGACCGCCGCCACCAGGGGGCCATGATAGACCATTCCTTCTGAAATTACTACATTATAAAGACAGAGACATTATACTGGGTATGGCTAGAGAGAAGGTGGATATGGAAATACAGGGGTCTAAGATATCCATATACCCTGATTTCTCTGCAGCTATACAGAAACAGAGAGCAAAATTCACGGAAGTGAAAAAGAGAATGCGGGCAATCCCATTAATCTACTCCTATGCTATATCCGGCCAAATTACGTGTAGTCGCAGATGGTACAGCACACTTTTTTGAAAGTCCAAACATGGCAGCAAACTGGCTTGACCGTCACGAAAGACAACTAAGGGGCACGGGAGGAAGCATAACTAACGCACATGCTATGGAACTAACATTCCTCAAAATCACATTGCTCACCTTGTTTTAAAAATGGAGCTTAAGAAGGAACACCAAAGACTTAACCAAATATACCTAATTTTCTCCAGATACCACCTGTGCCTCGATTTCAGAGTCATAGGGCCCCAGCCCTCACTGTTAACCCCCACGTAGCCCTGCGGGGCAAGCATGGAAGTTTGTCAACAAGACCACCCGTGCTCAGGAATATTTTGCATATTTTTGGGAGAACCACATCTCTGCAGGCATTTACATCACCTTACTTTACCTGCACCTCAAATTGCAATGAAAAGAATCTTGGAAAGACTGTTGCTTATGCCATCTGAAGGATCATGTATCTTGGGGTTTTGGGAGTGGGGGGTTACTACTCAGGGAATGCCTAAGCAATGGAAGATATATTTGATATTATTCCACCACCACCCCAATGAGTAACCAAAGAGACACAATCCTATCCTGGAATATTAGGGGACTGCATGACCCTACCAAGAGAACTGCACTGTTTACTTCTCTTTCACAATGAAAACCTAGTATTATATGCCTCCAAGAATCCCATTGCACCAAAGACACTACCCAATTACTGCATATGTCTAAGTACCCGGTACAATATCATTCTGTACATACCAGGTACTCTAGGGGGGTTAGCACCCTCTTTTCCAGGTCCACTACATTTGAGGAACGGGATGTACAGATTGATTCGGAGGGTAGATTTGTTTTTCTAATGGGGGTATGGGAGAAGCAAACCTGTCTTATTGCTAATGTATATGTGCCTCCTCCTTTCACTCTTACAGTGCTACAATGTTTTGCTAGATTTATAGCCAAACACCCACAGTTACCAGTATTTGTCTTGGGAGACTTTAATAGTGCTATGGATATTTTCACTTGATGTCTATAAAAAATACTGTCCTCAGGGTCCTAGGACACCCTTAGCCAGGTTCATAACGGAGCTTGGACTAACGGATCTCTGGAGGTGTAAGTTCCCTCTTCAGGCCCAATTCTCATGTCACTCGCTGACACACTCTAGGTTGTTGCGTATAGAGTTTGCTATGGGTAATGACTTAACTCATACCTATGATCCGAAGGTAAACTATTTGGCAAGGGGACTGTCCGACCACTCGCCGGTGCAGCTTAGCTTGAATCTTCAAAAAACTTGTCTGCCCATTCATTGGAAGCTTAATCCTTTTTGGATCCAGTTATTTACTGACACAGATGATATGCGGACACAGCTTCAATACTTCCTAGAAACTAATAAACCTTCAGCTGCGCTGGGGGTGGTCTGGGATACCCTTAAAGCTTTTATTAGGGGGATGTGTATAAAAGAAGTGAACGTAATTAAAACTAGAAACAGAAAGTGGGCTGAGGACACTGATAAAGCAGTAGAGAAGGTTAAGGAAATGTATTTAGGTGCTCCCACTCCGGAGAATGAGAGGAAATGGAGGGATGCACAAAAAGTTTATCGCACAATACACTTAAAACAAGCTGACAAACATTTTTTAGATCCCAAACGTATTTTGAGGAAGGGGAGAAAACAGGTCACATGTTATCCATGTTAGCTAGGGCACAACAGCCCCCTCAAGTGATTCATAGTATAACGGTCTCACCCAACGTAGTGGTTACTGAAACGCCCTTTATCTTGGAATAATTGTGTTCCTTTTTACAAGGATTTATACTCCTCTAAGGTATCATATCCCATAGATGAGTTAACACAATTTCTAGACTCGTTTACCTTACCCCAGCTTCAGGAATCGGATAAAAACCTTCCTAATAGCCCTATTACCTTAGAAGAATTACAACTTGCGCTGGCTACCTTTCTAAACTCTAAAGCTCCGGGTAATGATGGTTTACCAATTGAACTGTACAAGCAATTTGGAGGACTACTCCTACCGGAGTTACTCCACACCCTTACAGAGGCACTTAAGTCAGACTCTTTGCCAAGATCCATGTATGAAGCAGTGATTGTAGTTATACTAAAGCCAGGAAAGGAACCAGACAAACCAGAATCATACAGGCCCATATCCCTACTGAATACGGACCTGAAACTCCTTACTAAAACCATAGCATTGCGGCTTGCTAAAGTGGTATCAAAACTGGTGCATCCAGACCAATCGGGCTTCATACCAAATAGGTCAACAGCAAATAACCTGCGCCGCCTCTACCTTAACATGCAAATCCCTACTGATAATCAGGGTCTCAGCTACTCTTTCGCTAGACGCCGCTAAGGCGTTTGATAGTGTTGAGTGTGAATTTTTATGGCGAGTACTGGAAAAACGTAATTTAGGTGATATCATCTCCTGGATTAAACTACTGTATAAGGAACCTAAAGCCTGTATTAGAATAAATAATACTCTGTCACCCTCCTTCTCCTTGTATAGGGGCGACAGGGCTGCCCCTTATACTTTTTTTTCTTGCCATAGAACCGCTAGCCGCTGCCATAAGGGGGAACCCGGACATAGTTGGATTTAAACGGGGGGAAATGGAGGACAAACTGGCATTATATGCCGATGACACACTCCTGTTTCTAGGGGATACATCCACTTCTCTGGTTAAATTAATGGAACTGATCCACACATTCTGAAAATTTTCAGGCTTTACTATAAACTGGGACAAGTCTACAATATTACCCCTAGACCCACTGAATAGACCCTTACCTCGGATAGCAGAGCAAATTAAAGTAGTGGAGAAATTTAAATATTTAGGAATAGTTATACACCATAATCTAAACCATTATATAAAGCTGAATATAGACCCACTACTAAAAAAATTTCAGGAAAAAGCGATCCGCTGGATCAGGTTGCCACTTGCGGTAGTTGGCCGCTGCAATCTGATAAAGATGGTCTGGAACCCACAGATATTATATGCCTTACACAATGCCACCCTCTGGATTCCCATTCATGTGTTTAAAAAATGTAACACCATATACCGTACTTTGATTTGGAGAAAACAAGTCCTAAGAATTAAACTTGAAACGTTACAAGAAGCCAAAGATTCGGGCGGTCTGGCGGTACCAAACCCATTTTACTATTTTATGGCGGCTCAGCTGCAACATTTAACTGGCTGGTTGAGTCCTCTGATCCAATTCAAAACATTATTAAAACTCATGGAGAAGGGGGGACATTTGGGACTTGGTGTGAAACACAGCACTAGGGCATAATTGAGTCATACATATAAAATTCGTTTTTGACAGTATAAATATTTATTGATAGCCCATGGGAGCATAGTGCAATCAATGATACAGACATTGTGGTCAATAATAACAGTACAAGGTAAGTCAGATATAACAAGTCATCACGATATAGATAACGTAATTCATCACATTGTCAAATGATAATAGCATCATATACACTAAGAGCATGTAATCACGTAATAATAGTATTGACACTACATCCAACAGGCATCAGACTACAATAAGGATAAAATAATTGGGATGACTCAATTATTAAACACTCGTGATCGATACATGATTGCTGTGACATGACATCAAGTATATATGCTCGACGTGTTTCGTGGAAGTTTTGTCCACTCATCAGGAGCAGCTAATTTGGAATGACCTGTAGGGTAATATAGAATTGAATCTGCCAAACACTGCCTTTTATCAATACCTACAACTTAGGCACGCAATAGCGGCACTGCCAAACACTGCCTTTTATCAATACCTACAACTTAGGCACGCAATAGCGGCACAGTCCACAGCAGGGGACTGGAAATTAACTAGGACAGGAGTACTTACCCAACTAGTTACCTCCTCATCCCGGAAGGGGCAAATCTCCTCAATATACAACTCACTCCTGAGCCAAGTATCTAAGGCAATGACTTTGAAATGCAGAATAGATTGGGGAGAAGATGTAGGACATATCACGGATGAGGAATGGAACACTATACTGGATAATGTTCCTAATGTATCGTTCTCCTCTTCCCAAAAACTTACCCAGCTGTTTATTACACATCGTACTTACCGTACACCAGAGAAACTACATAAATGGCACAGAAGGGACTCACCACTGTGTCCCTGTTGCCTAGCTCATAATGGCACATTGGTTCATATGCTGTGGAGATGCCCCAAGCTCTAGCGATATTAGACAGCACTGGTAAACACTATTAATAGTACATGGAATCTCAAATTTCACACAGAACCTAAATTATATCTACTGGGTTGGATAGATGACGAACAATACACCCCACATACGTACATTGCAATTGTCCGAGTGCTTTTCCTGGCTAGGAAACTTATAGCCAGGAAGTGGTTGTCAACGACAGCACCCACTCTGACGAAAATTGGGTGAAGTCAGTGAATGACTCCCTTATTAGGGAACAGCTTACCTATAAGCACCGAGGCAGTCCGAACAAATTTGAAAACATATGGGACCCTTGGCTGAATACACCTGGATTGGCCCCACTACGATTGGTTCAAAACAGAATTTTAGGCGGCAGAACCAACACTACTAACACAGCAGCTTAGTAATATACAATACATAAAAGTCTGTAATAAAATAATAGGATTATAGAAGAGGAAGGGATGAAACGAGTAATATACGAGTAATATATGACCTGCAGAGGTTTATTTGTAAATAGCTTTTCACCCAACTGTTAGGGGGCATAGTGCTGCATTCTGATCTCTGATGGTTAATGGAAAAGTGAGCTGTTACAGCAGCTTTGGATATATAACCACTAAGATATGCTGATTACTGTATGACATAACAAATTGCGAAGATAGGATATGCAGACATATGTGTTTTCACAGTAACAAGCTGGAATATGTTTGTATAATTGATTGGGGCGTGGCACTGTCTCCCTATTCTTGTTTCTGTTTTTTGTTGTTGTGTTTCTTTTATGTTATGTATGTTCTTTAAACAAAATAAAAAATACCTGATTTAAAAAAAAAATTGTGTGCTTCTGTTTACTCTTGGTCTCTTGTCCCCCCCAAATATATTTCAGGACCTTCTGCTGGAACGAACGCAGATGAGACATATTAATAATTATGGGTAGGGCACAGAAGAGATATAAAATTCTAGGTAGAATATTCATTTTACCGAGCTCAGCCTACCAAACCACATTGAAAGTCCACCTGGAGAGGTCTTCTTGGAGTTTCTTGTGTAGAGGATAGTTTTTGTGATATAAATTTCGATGGAGGGGGTCACTTGAAGGAAAACATTTTTTTGGAGAGAGTTTACCGTGCTGTCTTCTAAAGTTAAATTAAGTGCCTGGGACTTTGGAATGATGTACCCTCAGTCCGGATACTATAGTAAACTGTGCCAACTCCCGATTGGGAATGGAGGTGATTGGGGATGAGAGGAGCATTAATATGTCATCTGCGAACATGGCACACTTGTGCACCTTGTCCCCACAAGGAATCCCCTGGATATCCATGTTATGCCGAATTTTAATGGCTAGGGGTTCAAGTGCGAAGTATAAATAGAAGGGATAGTTACATGCCTTTCTCTTGGCTATCCCGTCCCAGTTTGATTTGAGCGATATGATATATGATATCCACCAGTCGCCTGGTTTGGTCAGGTGCCTGTCTGTGCGGGGCAAATGCCACTTGGTCTGGGTGTATGTATCTCGAGAGGAAAGTATTCATTCTATCCGCTAGTATTTTAGTCATGATCTTGAGGTCTACATTGATGAGCGATATTGGGCAGTCATTTTTACATTCCCCTTGGTCCTTGTCTGGTTTGGGTATGATGTGAATGAAGGCATTGTTTTTGTATTTAGGCAGTGGAATTCCTCTCCTGAGAGCATTAAAGAATATGCATAAATGAGGGGAGAGAATTTCTGAATATTTTTTAGAATAGTGGCCTGAAAAGCCATCTGGACCTGGTGCCTTTGATGGGTTCAAACCTTTTATTGCTGCTGCTACCTCCGCTTCCGTGAATTCCTGTTCCGTTAACTCTGTACTGAACTGTATGTTCTGCTGTAATCTGTGGAAGGGGAAGGTTTTAGAAAAACTCATCGATCTGGGGTTTTTGTAGTGGATTGGGCTTGTCGTATAATTTGGAATAAAAGTTGAAGAACTCCAGCTGGGGGTTCTGCGAACGGTGTTCATTGCTTAATCGTAACTTCGGTAGGGCTGCGGTGTAGATTCGCAGCCAGAGTTATTGTGCTAACAAAGTATGCGGTTTGTCTCCCAAAGTGTTATAACGCTTCCTAGACCATCAGATGTATTTTTCAGCCTTTGCAGTTAAGCTGAGATTAATTGCTGTCCTAGCTGTGTCTATCTTATGTCTAATATCAATGTTGGGATTTTTCTTCTGTTCCCTCAGTAGTTTGCGTACCTCCCCTTCCTGTTGCTATATGATCGTTTCCCTCTCCCGTTTCGCTCTAGAATCAATTTAAATTAGTTTTCCCCATAACGTCACTTTGTGTCCTGCCCAGTGAACTGTGGGAGACTGTGTCCCCTGGGAGTGTTCTCAGTGAAATACTGACGGATGGAATTTTCTACCTCTAAATGTGATAGGATAATTTAATAATGAGGCGTTGAGATGCCATGCCACAGGCCGGGCTTTTGTCCACAGCTCTGAGACTGTCATCTCAAGAGGTGAATGGTCCGACCATGGAGTTATCAATATTTGAGCCTTTTTTTATAAATGGGAAAAGTGGAGACAGGATAAATATATGGTCAATACGGGAGTATTTTTTGTGGACATGGGAATAGTGTGTGTAATCTCATCTCATTTCACTCAGTATTTGTGCAGCGATTTTTCAAACGCATTTTTTTGGAAAAAAACACTTTTTTAAATTTTAATGCACTAAAACACACTATATTGCCCAAATGTTTGATGAAATAAAAAAGATGATCTTAGGCCGAGTACATGGATACCAAACACGACATGCTTTAAAATTGCGCAGAAACGTGCAGTGCCGACAAAATACATACATATTTAAACGCCTTTACAGGTTACCACTTTAAATTTACAGAGGAGGTCTACTGCTAAAATGACTGCCCTTGATCCGAACTTCGTGGTGATACCACATATGCATGGTGCAATTGCGGTTTACATATGATGCCAGACCAACGCTTGCGTTCTCCTTTGCGCAAGATCAGGGGGGGACAGGGGTGCTTTTTTTATTATAATTTTTTTTGCTTTTTTATTTTAATTTTAAACTGTTCCTTTCATTTATGTATTTTTTTATCATTTTTATTGTTATCTCAGGGAATGTAAATATCCCTGATAGCAATAAGTAGTGCCCTCAAAGCATCTGACCACACCAAGATCGGTGTGATAAAATGCTTTCCCAATTTCCCAATTTCCCAATGGCGCGGTTTATATCCGGTGAAATCTAAGTCATGAAATGCTCGTACTTCCAGTTTCTTAGGCCATAGAGATGATTGGAGCCATTCTGGTCTCTGATCAGCTCTATGGTCAGCTGGCGGAACCACCGGCGGCATTTTCAGATTCCCTGTTGGGACAGGAGAGCCAGAGAAAACCATGGAAGACGGTGGGAGGGGGGCATTCCCTCCCACTGCTTGTAAAAGCAATCTAGAGGCTAATTAGCCACTAGGATTGCTTTTACATGCAAGCCAATCGCTGGCTAAAAAGAATGATACCAAGATGATACCTAAACCCACCGGCATCATTCTGGTATAACCACTCAAAGTCCAGCAACATACCAGTATGTTGCTGGTTCTCGTTTGGTATATATTGTTATCTTTTTTTTCATGCAGCCTTTTTTTGATTGGTGGGTATGCCCACCTTTAGAATACCTCCCTTCATCCACCCACTTCAAATGATGGGCATACATGCACCATTTTGTTTTTTACTGTGGTGGTGAAATCACCTCCAACAGCGCTGGAGTCACGGCTTTATGTATTGTGGGAGCAAACGCTGTTGCTGTCAAGATAAATAAATCCGTGCTGCACCTGAATGGCGTACCTGATAAGCAAATGATGGTTAACAATAAAACAAAGAAACATTACAATATAACAGTAAGACTGCAAAGCAAATACAAAAAAAAACATAGTAAAAAAAAAAAACATTTTTTAACGCAACCTGTCCCTAAAATATATATATGCCGAAGCATGGGGGCATCCTCCTGCAAAAGGTAGGAGCAAATCGCTCCTCCACCTCTGCTGCCCCCATGCTTCGGCATATATGCTTTTTTTTTTTTTGTTTAACTGTGGTGGTGAAATCACCTCCGACAGCACTGGAGTCACGGCTTTATGTATCGTGGGAGCAAAACGCTGTTGCTGTCAAGATAAATACATCCACGCTGCAGCTGAATAGCGTACCTGATAAGCAAATGATGGTTAACAATAAAACACACTAAAACATTGCAGAATAGAATATAGTAAAAAAAGAGCAGAACACTAGAAAGAGAATAGAGAGAAAGAGAACAATAAAATGACAACTATTTTTGTTTTTTATTTTATATATTTTTTTATTTTTACTTTTTTGTTTTTTGTTTTACTTTTTTTTTCCACACTTTTTTTGTAACTGAAGTGGATCTAACGTAACTGTCGTAACGGTTCCATCGGTTTCAAAATGCGATGGCATTCTTGAGACCCTGTGAACGTGTGCCTAGTCTGTGCAATGCTGTACCCTATGCTAAAACTCAACTAGTGTATGATAGCGTTCAAAACATTCACCAATGCAAAGACCAGGATTGTCAGGACAGCGGGGACAATAATAACGGGTGTCACGCCTATATCCACGCTTTCTGCAGACACATTTTCAATGGGGAGCTAGTTGGGTAGGGGTATGCAGGAGGGCATAAGGAAAATGCCTCTCATGCAGCCGGCTTACTGCATTTGGTTGGGGAAGGGGAGATGGAGCACCGACTGGATACAGAAGGGCTCTGACGATCTCTTCCTGGAATTTAAGGAAGGATCCAGTCCGTCCTGAAGCTCTGTATAGCACATGAGCATTCAGCAAAGCCAATTGAAATAAATAAACAGACACTTTTTTGTACCAGCGTCTGGCCTTACGGGCGACTAGGTACGGCACCAACAACTGGTCATTGAGGTCCACCCCTCCCATATTTTGGTTATATTCGTGGACACAGAGGGGTTTCTCCACAACACCAGTCGCCAAAGTAATTTGGACTGTCGTGTCTGCATGAAGTGAGGCAAAAACGAAAACATAATTATTATCCCTCCACTTCATAGTGAGCAAGTTATTACACTGCAAGCAGGCTCTCTCCCTCAGCCTAAGACAGGAATCTACAAGCTGCTGGGGAAAGCCCCGGTGATTAGATCGCACGGTGCCACATGCTCCAATCTGCTGATCAAACAAGTGACTAAACAGTGGCACGCTCGTGTAATAATTGTCCATGTACAAGTGGTACCCCTTTCCAAATAATGGTGACACCAAGTCCCACACAATCTTGCCAGCGCTCCCTATATAGTCAGGGCACTTTGTCGGCTCTACGTGACTCTTTGCCCTTGTAAACCATAAAACTACATGTATAGCCTGTGGCCCTGTCACAGAGCTTATACATCTTGATCCCGTATCTGGCACGCTTGCTGGGAAGGTACTGCTTGAATGACAAGCTGCCAGAAAACTTAATCAGGGACTCATCAACGCAGACAACTTGATGGGGAGTAAACAAGTCGGCAAAACATTGGTTGAAGTGGTTTACGAGGGACCGAATTTTGTAGAGCCGATCATATGCAGGGTCTCCACAAGGACGACAGAGTTCATTGTCGTTGAAGTGCATGAACCGCAAAATCTGCTTGTATCGGGCCCTGGCCATGGAAGCAGAGAACACGGGCATATGTGACATTGGCTCAGTGGACCAATATGAACGCAACGTACCCATTTTAACTACGCCCATTTCAAGGGAAAGGCCCAGAAAGATCTTAAATTCGGAGACCGTAATTGGTCTACAATCTCTGGCAAGGGAGGACTGGGGATTAGCGGCGAGGAATTGACCAGCGTACAAATTGCTTTGGTCCACAATAGATCTATAGAGATCTTCGGTGAAAAACAGCGAATAAAAATCAAGTGACGTAAAATCAACTGTTTCCACCTGAATGCCGGGTTGGCCAGTGAATGGGGGAAGTACAGGTGCTGCAGAAGTGGTGGGTTCCAAATTAGGATTGGCGAATTCAGCTGGAAGGGCACTATGGGCACGACAGGCCTGTCTTTATCTTCTTGGCAGCTGGACGCTACTTGTGCTTGCCACCTCGCCAGCTTGAACTGCACTTATGGGACTCGCCATGTCACCACGTGATACTGCAGTGCTGGATGTACGACCAGGGTGTACTAGGCCGCTGGTGCTTTCCAGTTCACCAGAAGGAATAGCGGCGCTAGTACTTCTCTGCTCCATACGAGAGTCATGCGGTTCTTGCACCTCAACAACAGAAGAAGTTTGGGGTCTGTTACGCCTGACCTTGGCAGGGACCACAACTCTGTCGTCAGAGCTATCTGTCATGGAGTCGCTGTCCCCTACAGGATCGTATTCTGAGCCTGAATCTGACAGATGAGTGACTTCCTCTTCACTATCTGTCATGCTCAGAAACGTGTAGGCCTCTTCACTACTGTTCCTTCGATTTGCCATTTTGGGCTCTAAATTTAGTGGTACAGTAGTGAGACTCACAGGTAAAAAAGCTCCTAGGCTGTTAGCGACTGTATCAAAACGCTACCAAAAAAACTGTTAGCAATCACAGGGATCAGGCCTGACTCTGCGAACGATGCAGTTATGTATGTTTAGTGTTTTGTAAGTGACAGTGATCGATCGACACTGCACTTGGCTGGGCGGAGGGGCTAAACGCAGGTGCTAGCAGGTATCTGGGCTGATCCTGCTAACACTGCGTTTTTGGGACCCCTAAACTGCTGGGGACGCTAGTATAGATCAGATCAGATATCGATTTGTTCAGATACTATACCACTAAGGGAGGTGTATACTGCATGCGTGGGTGTTAGCGGTACTGGCACTAACCTGACGCTGCCTGGGGCGATGCAGACCCTATCTGACCCTAAAACCTTACTTATATCACCCGCCGGGCGATCAGGGGGTTAAACCTTTATTAGGTAATAAATGGCAGTGCCCTGAAACTATAAAAAACAAACCAAATGTCTAGCGTTATACGGTGATCACTGGTAAAAGGGTTAACTAGGGGGCAATCAGGGGGTTAAAAACCTTTAGTAGGTAGTATATGGGGGTCCCTGATGCTATAAAACGCTGCAGAGAACCTAAATACCTACCTCCCTAACTAGCGTCACCTGCGACACTAATACAACGATCAGAAAAGCGATCGCTTAGTGACACTGGTGACGGGGGTGATCACAGGGTTAAATCTTTATTAGGGGGGTTCCTAGACCTAAAGGGGGCTAAATCTAATTGCCCTAACAGTTATTGCAGTCACAATGCACCAATGCAGTAAACAGTAAAAAAAAAAAGAAACTGCTTTGGTGTCACTGTGACAGGGGGTGATCGGGGGGTGACTGGGAGGTGAAAAGTGTGCCTAGAGTGTTCTACTGTAAGTGTAGTGTTGGTGCAGACTTACTTGATGTCTTCTCTCCTCGGCGCCGGAACGAGGAGAGATGACATCCCTTCCTCTAGCTCTGTTTACATTACAGAGCCAGAGGAAGATTTTCATTCACTGGGAGGTAGGGACGTCCTGGTATGTCCATATGCCTGCCCGTGCCCTTCTGCCGACGTACATCGTCGTGCGGCGGTCGGCAAGTGGTTAAGCGCATCAAAATAAAATTACCTCAATAAATTAACCTTTTTTTTTTTTATTTTTTTAACTTTTTAGAATTATAACATTTCCAGCCATTCATTTTAGGGTCTCTCAAAATGTAATAGACAGTTTCCGGACCATATAACATTTTCAAGTCCCTTTTTCTGGGCCCTTTACTGTACTGTGCTGTACCCTAGAGTAATACTCCACTAGTGTGTGCTAGCGACGGAAACAGTCGTTGATGTAGAAGCTAGGTTGGCCAGGACAGGTGGGACAAAAAAAAAGGGTATTGTCTTTTTATGTTTTTCTACAAACATCTTTTTTCGTTGGGGTACCTGAAAGGACATCTGGAAAATCTGGCTATCTGGATTTGTGATTTGGGCCATAGCCCCTTTTGCATAAAATACGGCTGTGATCACTTCCTGAAATTTTAGGAAATATCCAGTTATTCCAGTTGCTTTGTAAATAACAAAAGCATTAGAGCCAATTGAAAAAAAAATATATATATATATAGAGACACTTTTTTGTACCAGTGTCTAGCTCTGCAAGACGGTAAATATGGCTTTATCATTTAGTCAATGAAGTCTACTCTTCCCATATAAAGATTTTTAATCGTGGACACCGGCTTTTCAACGACACCAGATGCCGTGCCAATTTGGACTGTCGTGTCTGGAGGAATGGAAGACAGAACAAATAAATTCTGTTAGTCTTTCCACTTCACTGCGGGTAATTGTTCCGCAAGCAGGGTTGGGTTGCATGGTGCCACAGCAGCCAATTTCTTTAATGAACAAATGTTAAAAAAGTGACACGCTTGCTTAAAGGTGGTCCATGTACAAATGGTACCCCTTTAGGAACAAGGGAGATACCAAGTCCCATACTAGCTTGGCACAGCTCCCATGTAATCTTGAGCATCTGGGGGGCTTCAGCTGAGTCTTTTCCTTTGTGAATTTTAAAACAATATGTATAGCCTGTAGCTTATACAGTTTGACCCCATATCTGACACACTTGCTGGGGAGATATTGCCTAATTGCAAGCCTGCTGGTAAAATGTATTAGGAAGTAGTCTATGCAGATGTGTTGTTGGGGCAAATTTTTGGAAAAGGTGTTTTACGAGAGGCCGAGTTTAGTGGAGCCAACCATAGTCAGGGTCACCCCCCGAGATCGACAGATGTTGTCTTTGAAATGCATGAAACACAACATATGCCCGTATCTATGCCTGACCACTGAAGCAGAGAACACAGGCATATGAGAAGTCAAGTCTGTGGACCAATATGACTGCAATTCATTGTTCTTTGTAATGCCCAAGTTAAAGTGGTTGTAAAGTCAGAAGTTTTATTTTTTTATCTTAATGCAGTCTATGCATTAAGATAAAAAACATTCTGTGTGCAGCAGCCCCCCTCCGCCCCCCTAATAATTACCTGAGGTCCATCTAGATCCAGCGATGTTGCTTGAGAGACTTGGCGGTCCGGGATTCCCCTGCTCATTGGCTGAGACAGCAGAGTGGTGCCATTGGCTCCCGCTGTTGTCAATTAAAGTCAGTGAGCCAATGAGGAGAGAAAGGGGAAGGGGTTGGACTGCTGCTCCATGTCTGAATGAACACGGGGAGCTGCGGTACAGCTCAGTGCTGCTTGCTGTGGGGGCACTCACCAGCAGGGAGGGACCAGGAGCACCTAAGAGGGACCTGAGAAGAGGAGGATCTGGGCTGCTTTGTGCAAAACCCCTTGCACAGAGCAGGTAAGTATTACATGTTTGATATTTAAAAAAAAAAAAAAAAAAAAAAAGAGACTTTAGTATCACTTTAAAGGTTAGGCCCAAAAAAGTTTTAAATCCGGAAACCATGATGGGTTTCCACTCCAGTGGTCTGGCATGGTATGAATATGGGTTTGAGGTGATGTTTTGTAGGGCATAAACATTTGGTTGTTCCATAATCAAATTGTAAATGTCTAAAGTGAAAAAAAACTCAACAATGTTACCATGAGATACTGCAGTGCTGGTGTCTAAATGGCCAGGATGCACTAGGCCGCTGTTGCTTGTCAGGTTACCAAAAGGTAGTGCAGCACTGGTACTTGCATTCTGCTTCATGTGAGAAAACGATGTGTTTCTAGGAACCTGGGGTCAGGTACGCCTGGCTTTAGCAATAACCTATTTTCCATTGTTTGAGCTAGCTATCAGGGAGCCGCTGTTTTCTACAGGTTTGTATTCAGAACTGGATTCTGTCAATGGAGACTCTCCTTCTCTCTCATCCGACATGCTCTGAATCCCGTAGGGCTCCTCACTTTTTTTTTCCAGTAAATTCTTGGCACTAAATTTACAGGTACCTAGTGACGACTAGGAAAAGGAGCTCCTGGCTAGCATTTAGGGGCTGATCGCACACTAGAAATACAATTAACTGCTAGTGCTAGGAGAGATTAGGCCTGATCTTGCTATGTATGTAAATGCAAGTGCTAGCAGGATCAGCTTTGACTACTGCTAACACTACGTTAGTTCTGATTGTGATCAAAATACTGATCCATTAAGATTCTATACTAGTAATGACAGTGACCAGCAATTTTTAGTGTGCAGGCAATCTAGCGCTAACTGACCCTTGCTGGGAAGGATGCTAACTGACCCTAGCGCTATCTGATGTCGCTAGTGACACTAAGGCTGCATTCACACCTGAGCGTTTTGTCGCCTGAAGCTACAAAACGCTAGAGGGGAAAAAAAATACATTATTCTCTATGGAGATGGTTCACATATCCACTCCAAAACGCCTGAAGCCAAATGCCTGAAGCTCAAACAAGTTCCGGACCCTTTTTTGTCGCTCGAATCGGGCAGATTTGGGCGTTTTTCTTCTTTTTACATTGGTGACCTTTTGCTCTGCACAAAATCGTGGCAAAACACCGCCAAAAATGCCACGAAAAACGCAGCAATTTGCGTGATTTTCTGCCTGAAAATGCTACGCTCAGGTGTAAATGCAGCCTAATACAGAGATCAGCGATAAATGCTGTACACCAACACTGTACTATTGCTATTGGCTGGGTGACGGGTGATTAAAGGGTTATTGAAGGGGAATCGGGAGGTTAAATGTGTATAAAAAGTGCTGTTTTAACTTACTTTGGTCCTGCCCTCTTCTCTTTTTGAACCGAAAACTGTTCAGGAAGAGAAGATCCAGCCAGATCTTATATTTACAAACATGACACAGAATCATCGTTCTGTAATTGGCAACAGGCCTACAGCTGATCATGAGGTCCCAGAGAAAAATCCTTGGCCAGGACCTGCTGACAAAATTGTGCTGTAGCCAAAGGCCGCATGGGTCAGCAGGTCCGGAAGAAGCAGCCGACATACAGATACGTAATTGTGACTCCCTGGTTAATTAGGGGACTGATGAGTATTTTCACATCTATGTTTCTCCACTGTTTGTAAACACCAGTTATGAAAAAAGGGCAAGTAATTTATCTTGATGCTCTGTCTCCATAATATGCAGTGATGTAATTTGTCAACAGGGTTTTTTTTAGCTATTGGCAGTTTTGCCGTAATATTTTATCAGGGTATGAAAACAAAGATGCATCCCAGCCCCTCCTTTGTCCTGACCAATCCTTGCGAAACAGGTTGACCAAATTTGTCAATGTGATGACATCAATACATTCAACTGCAATGTCTCAACATGCCCCCATGTTTGGTTGATGGTATCCGGCAAGCTCTTTAGGCGGGATTTGTGTGAACATGCTGTGAATAGACCAGTAGTGATAACGGCTGAATTGCTTTGACAGTACAATAACAAAGCATTGTGGAAAGGTGGATCGGCATGTTGCTACAGTGAATGAATGGAGTCAAAAGGCACAACAAACCAGTGATCCATAAGAGGACTAAATGCAGTTATGCTTTATTTAGGACAATCTTTATTTAAGCTGATCAGCAGGTCCCAGCCAAAGATCATTGGCTGGGACCTGTTGATAAACTTGTGCTGTAGTCCTGCCAATGCGGGTTAGCAGGGGTGTGCATGCATGTGCACCCACAAACCCAAAAGTCCCTGACAAAATACAGGTGCGTTGTCTGGCAGGGCAGTGCAGTGCAGATTGCCCGCAGTAAAACTACTGTGGGCGGGCAGCATATAGTTAACTGACCTTAACAAAAGCAATTAAGTGGAATCCCAAGGCTGAAGAAGCTTTCCGAAGTCTGAAGCAGTCCCCATGTAAACAGCTTGTGCTGGTAGCCCCAGACTTTGCCAGAAGCTTACAGCTTACTCCTGCTGAAAGAAATTATAGTATTGTGGTGCAAGAGTATTTGCCCATTAAGTAAGCCTTAGAGTCTCTATGGTACTACTTGCTGGGGCGCCACTTCTGACTCATAACAGTCCATGCTCCCTTCAAATGGATGGCCCATGCTAAGGACCGTAATGCAAGGGTTGCCTGTTGGTTCCTGGCCCTCCAAGATATTTTTTTTAAAGTGGAGAACTGGGCTGGATGTAATTAGAAAAATGTGAATGCCCTTTCTAGAACACACTGTTTGCAAGCTGGTGTTCAACAGAGGAAAGGGGCGGGGGGTGAAAAACAGCCTCTGTCAGTTGTGGATGGAGTGCATCTGCTGCATGCATAGCACTTTGCAGTTCATGAGGTAAATGGGTGGCAGTGGAAGTTTTGTAGAAAGATGCAGGAGGCTAATCACTGACAACACCTAGTTCCCCACTTGGGGTATCATTTGTCTTTCCCTGTGTTAATGGTTGTTGCTGAAAAAGGAAACAAGCAGGCTGTGAGGTAACATGTCTGAAGCAGACCCAGTGGGGGGTGTATTTATTAGCCAGGAGGGTAAATAACTGTTTCTGCTAGACTTTTGTTTTTGGACTGTGAAGCTTACCCCTGCAAGGAAAACTTTTTTTCTTTGCTGTAAACGCTGACCAATAACCACGGGCAGTAAGCGTGTAATACTACTCTGCAAGCTCCTCTGCTTGAAGCTAAACCCCACATTGTATATACTAGCAACTCAAAACCAGTTGAAAGACCAGCAGATAATTTGTCACAAACAAATTGCCCTTCATTAAGAGTGTCTTCAAAAACATCACCGATAATAAGCTTGGTGGCATCTTCTCAGAATACAAAGTGCCCTTGCCACATAGCCCACTTTCAGCACAACTCAGTGAGGTAGGTAAATGTCCTTCACTACCTGTGGAACTATAGACTGCACTACATTTTTCCACGACTCCTGATATTTAGGGTTCTACACAGTTTAAAGTCCCAAACAGTGTCTATAATAGCAAACATTCCATATGGTCCATATCTGTCAACCAATAGAAGAAAAATTCTCCAAGCTTTCAACTGGGTGATCAGTTTGGAAAAACAATCTGCTCTCCAAACTTGCCTTTGTCTGGAAAAAAAGCCTATAGTCCTAGACACAGGAAAGAAAATTCTTTCTATAAGTGCGCAAGAACTGAGATCCAAGAGAAATCTCACACTAAGATTCTCCATAAAAGTTCTAGGCCTAATGATCGCCTCCATTGAGACTGTACCTTTTTCCCAATTCCATTTAAGAACTCTCCAACAAAACATTTTTTTGCCATGGAAAAAGCAGGCTGAGGTGGAGGGTTGGGCAGACTGTCACAATCTTCACCTCATCCAATCAAAGGAAGCCTTGTATTCATCCATAAAATGTCAATGTTTCCTGTGAATGGCTGAGAAGGACTCCATTTTCGCTGCTGGAGCACATATACAGATGCTACGTATAGTTCATACAGCACTCACAGCGGGCAATGGGTTAGTGAAGGAAAGAGTTAATTTGGACCAGGTTGATCTAAACAAACTATTTAAAGATAGATAAAACATGGAGTTGGGTTTTTAAGACGATCTAGAACATGTACACATTACAAAGCCTATCCATTATGGAAGATCTGAGGGCTTGCTCTACCAAAGCTATCAAAAAATGTAATAGTGCAGCGCAAAAAGATAATCTAAGAAATATATATAAAATCGCATATAATCGCATAAAATGATCATGGAATGTCCCAGAAAGAATCATTAAAATTGCAGAGATATTAACCACTTGCCTACCAGGCACCAACACCCCCCTCCCATCCAGACCAATTTTCAGCTTTCGGTGCTCTCACGCTTTGACTGACAATTACTCAGTCATGCAACACTGTACCCAAATGAATTTTTTGTCCTTTTTTTCCCACAAATAGAGCTTTCTTTTGGTGGTATTTGATCACCTCTGGGTTTTTTATTTTTTTTTTGCGCTATAATTGAAAAAAGACCGAAAATTTTGAAAAAAAACGCATTTTTCTTTGTTTCTGTGATACAATTTAGGAAATTATTAATTTTTCTTCATAAATTTTGGCCACAATTTATACTGCCACATATCTTTGGTAAAAATAACCCAAATTAGCGCATATTATTTGGCCTTTGTGAAAGTTACAGACTCTACAAACTGTGGTGCGAATCATACAAAATTGATCACATCTGATGTACTGGTGGCCTATCATTTCTTGTGACCCGAACATGCCAGGAAAGTACAAATACCCCCCAAATGACCCCTTTTTTGAAAGTAGACATTCCAAGGTATTTAGTAAGAGGCATGGTGAGCTTTTTGATGTTGTCATTTTTTCCCACAATTCTTTGCAAATTGAATTATTTTTTTATTTTTTATTTTTTTTCTACAAAATTGTCATTGTAATAGGTTATTTCTCTCACATGGCATGTGTATACCACAAATGACACCCCAAAATAAATTCTGCTACTCCTCCTGATTATTACGATACCACATATGTGGGACTTTTCCACAGCCTGGCCACATAGAGAGGCCCAACATGCAGGGAGCGCCATCACGTGTTCTAGGAGCATAAATTACACATCTAAATTGTTGACTACCTATTACACTTTTGAAGGCCCTGGAGCACCAGGACAATGACACGTGACACTGACGTGGCACTGATGACACGTGACACTGACGTGGCACTGATGACACGTGACACTGACGTGGCACTGATGACACGTGACACTGACGTGGCACTGATGACACGTGACACTGACGTGGCACTGATGACACGTGACACTGACGTGGCACTGATGACACGTGACACTGACGTGGCACTGATGACATGTGACACTGACGTGGCACTGATGACAGATGGTACTAATACGGGGCACTGATGACACGTGACACTGATGACAGATGGCACTAATATGTGGCACTGATGAGAGATGGCACTCATACATGGCACTGATATCACGTGGCACTAATATGTGGCACTGATGCGAGATGGCACTAATACGTGGCACTGATGCGAGATGGCACTAATACGTGGCACTGATGACAGACGGCACTAATACGTGGAACTGATGACACATGACACTGATGACAGATGGCACTGATACGTGGCATTGATGACAGGTGACACTGATAACAGGTGGCACTGATGACAGATGGCACTAATATGTGGCACTGATGACAGATGGCACTGACGGCAGATGGCTCTGGCAGATGGATCTGGCAGATGGCACTGGGGATGGCACTGGCAGATGGCACTGGGGATGGATCTGGCAGATGGCACTGGGGATGGATCTGGCAGATGGCACTGGCAGATGGCACTGGGGATGGCACTGGCAGATGGCACTGGGGATGGCACTGGCAGATGGCACTGGGGATGGCACTGGGGATGGATCTGGCAGATGGCACTGGGGATGGCACTGGGGATGGCACTGGGGATGGCACTGGCAGATGGCACTGGGGATGTCATTTTATTTATTTATTTTTTTTTTTTTTTTAAACTTACGGCGCTGCAGCCGTTCATCTCCCCCTCCTCACACGCTGTCTCTGTGTGAGGAGGAGGAGCGGCGCTGAGAGATGATCTCATATGTTTACATATGAGATCATCTCTCATTGGCCAGGGCGATCGCGCTGTAAACGGCCGCTGTTATTGGCCGTTTACAGCGATCTGTGATTGGCCGTGTCCGAGGGACACGGCCAACACAGAATTTCCCTGCTGCGCGCTCGTGAGCGCGCACAGGGAACGAGGAAAGGGGAGGCCGTCATATGACGGCCTCCCGGGATATGGCATCCGCGCTGTGGCCGTCATTCGGCTACGGCCGGATGCAAAGTGGTTAAATAGAGTTGCAAGAAATGATCACGGACTGTCCCAGAGATAATCATATATGTAGTCCAAAATATAAAGTGCAAGTGCATGAAGACTAAATGCAGCTTTAAGTGAAGTGATGACAAAATTGTCCAGTAAAATATTAGTGCTGGTGATCCCTTCACCGAATGAAGTAAGGGTGGCCTCTCACCTCCCTGCTTCGACCTACAATAGGTCACAAAGCAGTAAGTAGTGGGTTAAAACTCTGCTCTCTCTCACCAACAGGAATTCCTCTCCAGCAGGGGGAAGTTTCACAATACTCCAGCAGCACCCTCACCAAAATTCCAGCAGTAGCAGCATACATATGTAAAGTAAGAGGGGACAATCTAGTGCTCTCCGTTTTGAATATATTTAATATGCACAAATAACTCACATAGGAAATACACTCGCATTAATCGGCACTCTACCGCGAGTGCCAGCGCTGAATGTGTACAATAGAAAACTCCAAGATGGTCGCGGGTGACGTCACTCGCACTATCTGACCCTTGTACGGGTTACGTCCTGGGCGGGACTTCATCAGCGTGGAACAGGGTATTGACGAGGCGGCCCGCATGTTTCTTTATAGTGTCATTGTAACCGCAAGTGACCAATCGGGTCACGCGGTGTTAATAGCCAATCACAGCGCTGCTAAGCCTCTGCAATGGGAATGTCTGTCGGCTGAATACAAATTCAAATGGGAAGATAAACGGTGCACACGCCTAAAGATAGTGCCAATTATGGACCTAATGGCAATGAGTAATGATTACTAACAATGCTCTGAGCAATTAATCAGCAATCAATCAGTAGTGACCGCGCTCAGTGTTACCAGCAGAGTCTAAAGGGGCACTCTAACTTATAAAACCACAGACATAATAGACATTTTTTTTAAAAGAGTAATTGTACACGTTATTAATAAAATATGTATATAAATAATATACACTAAGAGTGACGTCAATGCACGACCATCTTACAATTGTACAGCATAAAATAATAAAAACAATTAAAGACAATACAAATAAAAGACAAGATATGGTCAATAAAATAAATAAAAACATAATTAAAAACAAGACAGAGGATTTATAACCAAATATTATATATATATATATATAAAAATCATATATATATATATAAAAACTATATATATAAAAAATATAGTATAGATAAAATATAAAAATACATACTATCTATTGGAAATAAAACAGTTTAAATCAAAGTCAACGTTTAACCCTGCGGGGGCCATAACCTTGGTTTCATATATCCAGAAAGACTCTCTGCGACTTAATTGACGTATGTAGTGCCCCCCTCTCCAGTGTTTTGGGACTTTTTCAATTCCTCAAAATTTCTGAAATTTGGGGTCCCTCTGGTGACAATTTCTAAAATGTCTGGGGACACTATGTGTTTTAATTCCTCGCTTGATGTTGCTTATATGCTCACCAATGCGTACATGCAAAGCTCGTGAGGTGCGGCCTACATATTGCAGGCCGCAATCACACTCCAACATATACACGACAAGATAAGATAAGATCCTTAATAGTGTATTGTTTCTCTGTGGTATTAGAAGTAAAAACTTTACGCTTTTTAATATTATTTTTTGCATGTTTACATGTTGCGCATCTACCACAAGCATAAAAACCAGATAAAAAATTCAAAAGCTTACTTTCACTTATCTTAAGGGGGATCAATAACACCAGGTGCCAGGCTATCTCGCAACGAGGGTGCTTTGCGATAAATAAACTGGGGTCTATCCGGAAGGGATGGTCCCAGTATTTGGTCGTGTTTGAGGATAGGCCAATATTTGGCTACAATATTTTCAAATTTTTTATGCTGGATGCTATAATCCATGATCATTTTAATACCTTGTGCGTTGTCATTTGTATCGGGAATTTTCCTTGCCCTTTCGATCTCTGAATCGATCACAGAATGGGTATAACCTTTTTGTTTAAAACGTTCGGATAAAATATTGGACTGGGTTAAAAATTAATTTTCTTCTGTGCAATTCCTACATAAGCGAATAAACTGCCCCCTTGGGATATTGCAAAGCCACAGGCGATGGTGACACCAAACAAATTATCAAAATTTTGGATAAATTGACATGCACCCCTGACACTATACTCATCACTGCAGATGTGGGGTCACTGTATACCATTATTGACCACCAGGCTGCCACGGACTCAGTTAAATGGGCCCTGGCTGAGACTGACCTAACAGAAGGACATGTGCAATTTTTACTGGAATGTTTAGATTTCTGTCTTCTTAACAACTATTTCTGGTTTGATCGCAATTTTTTCTTGCAAATAAGAGGCGTAGCAATGGGTGCCCGCTTTGCTCCCAGTGTGGCCAATTTATTTATGGCCCACTGGGAGGAACAAGCTGTATTTCAGGACCACCCTCTGCAGTTATTGTGTTACAAACGATATATTGATGATATTTTAATGATATGGGAAGGTGACATGTCCAGTTTGCAGTCTTTTATGAATACACTTAATCATAACGATAAAAATATTGAGCTTACCTGGACACTAGACAACCAACAGGTCACTTTTTTAGACTTGGAGATATTTAAGAAACATACCAAGCTTCAGACAAGGAATCATTTTAAATTAACCGACCGTAATGCGTACATCCCCCTGAATAGCTGTCACCATCGCCTGTGGCTTTGCAATATCCCAAGGGGGCAGTTTATTCGCTTACGTAGGAATTGCACAGAAGAAAATGAATTTTTAACCCAGTCCAAGATTTTATCCGAATGTTTTAAACAAAAAGGTTATACCCATTCTGTGATCGATTCAGAGATTGAAAGGGCAAGGAATACGGATAGGAGTATTATTGTGGCTGATAAGGTGAAAATTCCTGATACAAATGACAACGCACAAGGTATTAAAATGATCATGGATTATAGCATCCAGCATAAAAAATTTGAAAATATTGTAGCCAAATATTGGCCTATCCTCAAACACGACCAAATACTGGGACCATCCCTTCCGGATAGACCCCAGTTTATTTATCGCAAAGCCCCCTCGTTGCGAGATAGCCTGGCACCTGGTGTTATTGATCCCCCTTAAGATAAGTGAAAGTAAGCTTTTTAATTTTTTATCTGGTTTTTATGCTTGTGGTAGATGCGCAACATGTAAACATGCAAAAAATAATATTAAAAAGCGTAAAGTTTTTACTTCTAATACCACAGAGAAACAATACACTATTAAGGATCTTATCACATGTACTACTACAGGAGTCGTGTATATGTTGGAGTGTGATTGCGGCCTGCAATATGTAGGCCGCACCTCACGAGCTTTGCATGTACGCATTGGTGAGCATATAAGCAACATCAAGCAAGGAATTAAAACACATAGTGTCTCCAGACATTTTAGAAATTGTCACCAGAGGGACCCCAAATTTCTGAAATTTTGGGGAATTGAAAAAGTCCCAAAACACTGGAGAGGGGGGCACTACATACGTCAATTAAGTCGCAGAGAGTCTTTCTGGATATATGAAACCAAGGTTATGGCCCCCGCAGGGTTAAACGTTGACTTTGATTTAAACTGTTTTATTTCCAATAGATAGTATGTATTTTTATATTTTATATTTTATCTATACTATATTTTATATATATATATAGTTTTTATATATATATATGATTTTTATATATATAATATTTGGTTATACATCCTCTGTCTTGTTTTTATTTCTTGTTTTTATTTATTTTATTAACCATATCTTGTCTTTTATTTGTATGGTCTTTAATTGTTTTTATTATTTTATGCTGTACAATTTTAAGATGGTCGTGCATTGATGTCACTCTTAGTGTATATTATTTATATACATATTTTATTAATAACGTGTACAATTACTCTTTTTAAAAAAATGTCTATTATGTCTGTGGTTTTATAAGTTAGAGTGCCCCTTTTAGACTCTGCTGGTAATACTAACATTTTAGTGCCAATGGTTAACACTGAGCTCAGTCACTACTGATTGATTGCTGATTAATTGCTCAGAGCATTGTTAGTAATCATTACTCATTGCCATTAGGTCCATAATTGGCATCATCTTTAGGTGTGTGCACCGTTTATCTTCCCATTTGAATTTGTATTCAGCCGACAGACATTCCCATTGCAGAGGCTTAGCAGCGCTGTGATTGGCTATTAACACCGTGCGACCCGATTGGTCACTTGCGGTTACAATGACACTATAAAGAAACATGCGGGCCGCTTCGTCACTACCCTGCCCCACGCTGATGAAGTCCCGCCCAGGACGTAACGCGTACAAGGGTCAGGGAGTGCGAGTGACGTCACCCGCGGCCTTCTTGGAGTTTTCTATTGTACACATTCAGCGCTGGCACTCGCGGTAGAGTGCCGATTAATGTGAGTGTATTTCCTATGTGTGTTATTTGTGCATATAAAATATATTCAAAACGAAGAGCACTAGATTGTCCCCTCTTACTTTACATATGTATGCTGCTACTGCTGGAATTTTGGTGAGGTTGCTGCTGGAGTATTGTGAAACTTCCCCCTGCTGGAGATGAATTCCTGTTGGTGAGAGAGAGCAGAGTTTTAACCCACTACTTACTGCTTTGTGACCTATTGTAGGTCGAAGCAGGGAGGTGAGAGGCCACCCTTACTTCATTCGGTGAAGGGATCACCAGCACTAATATTTTACTGGACAATTTTGTCATCACTTCACTTAAAGCTGCATTTAGTCTTCATGCACTTGCACTTTATATTTTGGACTACATATATGATTATCTCTGGGACAGTCCGTGATCATTTCTTGCAACTATATTTAATATCTCTACAATTTTAATGATTCTTTCTGGGACATTCCATGATAATTTTATGCGATTATATGCGATTTTATATTTATTTATTTCTTAGATTATCTTTTTGCGCTGCACTATTACATTTTTTGAGTCTATATGAGGTGTTCCTGAATTTACCTTGAGTGTCAGCAGGCATTCTAGGGTTATATATATATATTTTTTTTTTTATTATTTATTGCATGACTGCGCTGAGTATTTTTCTCCTTTGTCTACCAAAGCTATGGCAGATTCGTGATATGTGAAGACAATATGCAAAGCAGCAACATGGACTTCGGCAAATGCCATTATTACTGATTAATTAAAGGATTGCCCTGGCCTCTCTAACTGCAATGGAGTTCTGCAGAACAGTCCTACAAACTTAATGATCAACCTTTGTATAAATGTCAATAAAGCCGCATACACACGATAGGAGTTCTTGTCGGAAAAGCCTTGGATGGTTTTTCCGACGTAATTCTGCTCAAGCTTGTATTGCATACACACGGTCACACCAAATTCCGACCGCCAAGAACACAGTGACGTACAACACTTACAACGGGACTATAAAAGGGAAGTTCAATAGCCAGTGCACCAGCCTTTGGGCTCCTTCTGCTAATCTCGTGTTTATCTCGTGTTAGTAGAAGTTTGGTAAGATACGATTAGCTCTTTTCAGACTTGTGCTTTTTCAGATCGTTTTACTGCTGTTCAGTTTGTGCTTGTGGGTTTTTTATCTGGTTTTCAGTGTGTGTAGTCAGTTTGTATCTGTTTTTCAGTGCGTACTTGTCCACTCATTACTGATTTCCAGCTCGCTCTTTACAGGCCTTGCTGTTCTTCAGTGCGTTCTGTTTTGTTCGTTCTGACCAGCCAACCGCTTTGAAGCCATGTTGTGGGTACGTACTCGTCGTAGAGTTTGTGCTGTGCGGGGGCTTGGTGTTGGGCTTCTAGCTTTGACCCAAGCCCAGTCCATGTACAGGGCAAGGAGGAGTTCCTCTGAAGAAGAATTAGTTGCTCCAGCATGACCAATTCTCTTGCATGCCTTTGCTGCGGGAGATCCAGGAGAATAACCCTGATGATTTCAGGAATTTTCTCTGGATGACGGACCCCATTTTTCACCATTTGTTGGCTTTGCTGTCCCCTTATATTAGCAGGCAGGACACCTGCATGCGGCAAGCTATCACTCCTGAGGAGAGGCTAGTCGCCACGTTGCGGTACTTGGCAACTGGGAGAAGCCTGGAGGACCTCAAGTTCTCAACAGGCATCTCCCCCCAGGCTCTGGGGATCAGTATTCCAGAGAATTGTTCTGCCATCATTCAGGTCCTGCAGGAGGACTATATTAAGGTAAGTTTTCTCCTTTAACATCACATTATATGTATTTAATGTTTTCTAATATATTGTATTTCTTTCATCATTTCCTAATTACCATGATTGTAATATGCTGTGACTGTCCCCTTTGTCCTCATGCATGCTGGAATTTTTTAAAGTTTGTTTTTGGTCCTTTATGCATATTTGCCTTCACTAACCTCCCCAGCATGCTATCCTGGGCCCATATACACCTAGCCTAGTCACTTAATAATGTATTTTGTCAGCTCCATTGTAGTACTTTACCCTAATCACCCCCTAAAATGTGTCCAAATGTTGTTTGTGGCCTTAAATTCATGCATAGTGCAAGAGGCTTTTCTTGGGGGGCCCAAAATCATTTGGAACCCTCCCTCCTCCCCAACCGCTAAGTCAACCGATGCCAATCCTCTATCTGCTGACTTTGCCAAGCCCATACACACTATACCTACCTCTTTTGTGGTCATATTTCTGGACGAATTCACCAAAGCATGTAGTATAAGGGCCTGCCTGAATACTTTCAAGTGGTACTGTTTAAAGTTTTGTTCTCCTATTATCTTGATAGGTAATTGCAGAATGTAAAAATGTGCTTCCATTTGTACAGTGTGTATTTATATTTTTGTATTAGGACACGTCTTACCTGTCCAGTGGGCTGCCAATAGTGTAAGTAAGTAGGGGCTGGCCAAAGTAAAACACTTTTTATTTATGCATTCAGCTCTCAATGAAATGGAGAGGGTTACCTGTCCAAAACTCCCCCCCTAAAATATTTCCAAGGGGCTATCAGAGGGGGTGAGGAAGCTGATAAGTGGACCTTATATTTTTTGCCTTTAAATACTCCTTAAAATAAATGTTATACTGATGTTGGCCAAGAATGTTTGTGTCTAATCTGCTTTCAATGTTATGTGCAAAATTAAAAAAAAAAATTGTCTTGTTTGACTCCACAGTTTCCTTCAATGCCACAGGAATGGCAGACTGTGGCTTCCCAATTCGCCCAGCTGTGCGACTTTCCTAACTGCTGAGTGGTGGCTTGGGATTGCCACCTCCGGAGAAGAATGTGGAAGGACTGCCATTTTGTCTTTGTCGCAGATGAGGCGATCTGGGGTGATCACGTGATGAGGCCATTCCCCCAGAGGACCCTCACCCCGGATAAGAGGGGTTTTAATTACCAGCTGGCCAGAACCAGAAGAGTCGTGGAGAATGCGTTTTGGATCCTGGCCAGCAGGTTTCCGCCTATTTCAGCCATAAATATGGTGGAGTACAAACTAAATCGCATAATTTTATGTTGCTGCATCCTGCATAACTTTTTGAAATGTAATAATCCTAATTATGTTGCCTCAGTTGGACCTGAGGCCAGACTTCAGGAAACACTGATGGCCCTGGAAGTGGGCCGTCCCTGCTTGCCCCCCCCCCCCCACCAAAGCGCCCATGAAGTGCGGTAAAAATATGTCAAATATTTTATGGGAAGGGGGGCCATTGCTATGCCAGCAAATTTGTAATATGTTTTCTATTTTATCAGATAAAATCTTGATTTTCATTTACTGCTTGGGTTTATTTTTGCTGTCTGCTAGGTTCTTCTAGTGCACTTGTAGTGCCAAATGTTTTTTTTTCCATTATTAAATAACACCCATATTCACTGTAAACACAAATTTAACACAAAAACTGGTATTGATCATTAAAAGAAGAAGCCACACATTGTTGAGTATCAAACCTTTTATTCCGTGCACATGTTCATTGTAAAACATTTGTTGGGTAAAAACCTAAATTCTTGGTTTTAATAAAAAAAATTAGGGTACATAAACAGTCATGTTTCAAAACATAACAAATGAAGGCAATATCAGACATTATAGTGTTCAAAATGTGTTGATATTGCCTTCATCAGATAGGGTCAAGTCACTCCTGTAAAAGCCAAATTTTGAAGATGCACACAGATTGGGAGTCAAACTGGGGACTTCCCTCCTGATCCCATGCCTAATGTCAACATGTGCTATCTCCCATCATGGAGGATCAATGGACGTGTTTTGGGGGTGCAACCCCTTCCTCTCACCTACTTGATTTACGAGGAAGGGGTTGCAGGCACAAAACCAGTACATTGATATCCCCTGATGGCAGATAGCACATGTTAACACACTGTGTGCATCTTCAAAATTTGGCTTTTAAAATCTGTCCGCAATTTTTTGGGTATTTATGTTCTTCCTATTACATCAATCATGTTCTTCAGTCTCATTTGTTTTGCTTTATAAAGTCTAAATTACAACTACAAAACATGTCCTGGATTAGCCTTTGGGCACTGTCACTGGTGAAATTATATTGTTCTTCCACAACCTGCACATCACCTAAAAAAAAAAAACACACCCATGTATTATAAATATGCAGGCATACATCTATTACCTGAACCTGTGGAGTAGGACACTCACCTGTTGTGGTGTAATTTCAACCACCTCTCCTTCCTCCACATCCTCAGATTGTGGTGTCCTCTGTTCCCCCTTTTCAGGTGGGGGGTTCCTGGTGTCCTCATATTTTCCGAGTTTTTGCTCCCCTATGAGAATGAAACAATGTATACTTGGCACACAGATATTTGAGGCCAGAAATAGGAATATGAAACATTGCTTGGAAGTGGGGTACAGTTGTCTGTTTTGGCAGAGTTCAAAGCTGAAGACCTGATTTTTTCACTTACCAAAACTGGAATACTTACCTTTTTTGGTCAAGTTTCACACATGTAGACACCCCTAGTATCCACTGGAGCACCTGTGTGGGACACCCTAAAAAGTTTGTTCAGAGTCCAGATGTGTAAACAGCTCCTGAGTGTCCTCTCCTTACATTACACTGAATCAAGTTTGCTATTCCTTCTAGTTTCAAACACATCTAGACAACAATGTCCTAACCTTCTTTTAATACAAATTAGGATAAACAAATGTAGTTAACCCCGTATCTGGCAAAAATATTGTATTTAGTTGCAAACGAACAATGTTTACTACGACCGATTACTGTGCCCACGAACATGAAAGTAGCCATTTTAAACTGTCCAACAGTAAAGAAAAGCACATGGAGCAACATGCAAGTAATAATAATATTAGGAACACACTACAACTACTTACTTTTTAGAAGAACTCTCTTAATCTTTCTGTACAGATCCTGCTGCCTCAATTTCAGGTCTGACCAGCGTTCCCTCAATTGCTCCTTGGATCGTCGTACCCCAAAATTCCTGTGCAGACTCTTCAAAACTTTTGTCATGATTTTGGCCTTTCTCAGATTTGGGTTTGGGTACAGTCCATAATTCCAGTCATAGTCGGTCCTCCTCAAGATGTCCACCATCTCCAACATCTCTACAAAGGACATATTTGAGGCCTTAAATCTCCTATTGGATCGGGACATTTCTGGCTCCAGGCTGTCCTCCTCATCATTACTGCTATTATGCACCTGCTGTGTCTCCGCCATGTTCCTCTCCCCCACTGCGATGAAAGAGACGGGGTGGGAAGCATTCAAGAAAGAACATCAGGGGCGGGCGGAGTTTCACGCATGCGCAGTGTATTTAAAGCTAACACGCATGTGTCGTACCTACGTTCTGTGTGCGGAGGAATGGAAGCGACGAACGTAATAACGAAGGTAAGATTTTAACTTTAGACATGAGTGGCCTATACCGATTCTAGATTGAGGCCTATATTGGGATAAGATTAGCCTGATCTTAGTGTTTTTGTCTTTTGTTTGGTCTTGCAGCAAAAATTTAACAATTTAAAGACCCAGACTTCCATAGTGAATTCATTGACAGATACAGGGATATGCGCAATTTGTGGGAGGTGAAAAACCCCTTATCGCAACAAACCAGCAAGGAAAGCATCGCTGGAGAAACTGCTGGAATTTGTGAAGACCCAGGTCCCCAACGCAGACATCAAATTTGTGGATAAGAAAATTGGTAACTTGAGAAGCACGCATAGGAAGGAGCTTCAGAAGTCCCTGAGATCAGGAGCTGCAGCAGAAGACGTGTATGTACCCAGTCTGTGGTACTACAACAGGATGCGTTTTCTAGAAGACCAGATTGAAGCAAGGGAATCTTTTTCGACTCTTCTGGCCCCCCTTCCATCCAGCCTTCACTCAACCCCAGCTGAGGCTTCCGAGGACAAACCTGGGCCTTCCATCCAGGAAGAAATTGAGGAGCCCAGATGGAGCCAGATATAGTATTTTGAAACATATTTTTTGTGGGAAAATTATTGTTGTTAACTAGATTGTTATAATTGCTAAACAATTCAATATCAATAGACAGTAGGGGCCAGAAATGATTGTGACAAGAATGAAAAATGCTGGGCTCAGAATGATAGTCTTTTGTATATATTAACATTCAATTTGCAACAGTCATGAGCTGAAAATTGTGTGTGATTGATGAACCAAAAACTACAACTATGTCCCTTTTTCATACACAGGAAGTCCTCAGCCAGGACGAGGCTCTGGAATGTGGCACACAGGAGGAGGCGGGGGTAAGTGTCAGCCAGGAGATGGCCGTGCCCAGTCTCACCCAATCTCAGGTGCCTTCCCTACGCCTTCCACCCAAAAGGCCCAGTGTCAGGAAATGTTCCATCCGCTGGTGATATCTGTCTTTTGGCATGCAGTACTGCAGTCCACCAGCAGGTGTCCCCTGGCAGTTTGGAACTGTCAGGAGAACTTTCCCCTGCTGCTATGTCATCATTTGGCTGCAGTACTGGCACCCACCAGCGGATGGATTTTGGCAGTGTGGGGCGGACAGCAATTATTTCACTCTTATAAATACCTGGCAAGCCCATACATGCTTGCCTTGGTATCGCTCTCTCCAGGTGCCCCTGGCCGTGTTATCTGTACCTGAGCCTCTATCTGACCCGACCTGATCTTTCCCAATCCCCATCCCATCCTGGACCTGTCCCTCCTGTCTCCTGCCTACCTTGGATCCCTGCTCTGCAGACCATCCATCCGTCTTCTCCCTCTCCTGCTGGTTCCCCATCCTTACCCATCTACTGACCCCACTGTGTATGACCTCGGCCTGGCTTTTCGTTTACGATTCTGGTATTGCCCATTTATTGTATATATTATTTGTTTGTGGTTGGTAGCGCACTGTTTGTTTTCACTTCTTGTCACTTATTTAAATAAACACATATTATTTCACTTACATGTGTCTTTGGTTTCCTCTATGCAGTCCACACAATCTGGTCTACTAATTCCCTGATAGTATACCAAGGCATCCCTGACCAGACGTGGCTGCATTGAGGAACCATCCTGGCTTGTTAGTCTGCCAATATGGATTACAATGAAATCCTTTATTATTCTCTGCTGGCAGAAGAGGATGGTGAATCTTGTTGTCAGATTTTAAAAGGATGGTCTAGTGACCAGCTGATGGAAACCATCCGATCAGCTCATTCCCTGGTGGATCAAGGCTACATGTCATTTGAGGATGTTCAGCATCTAATTCAATTATGTGCAAAGCTAGCCCTGTCATGTTTTCCAGAAGGAAGTGATGATTTCTCTCCCCTCTTCAATTATGGCCAAGTTGAATCTCTGGTATGGTTTTTAGAGGATGATCCAGCCTATTTCATTGAACGGTATTCCTCTTGTTCACAGCATGTGTTGACTGATTGCATCCATTCAGTGCAATCTCTGGTTAGTCAGGCTGTGTGTGAACCAGCGTTTGTTATACCTGTGCTACAAGCATGGTCAGAGCTCTTGTATTTAGCTAAGCCACAACGTCCCAGCCCTGTCATTAATCACCTGCCTTCCCAAGTATCTATCTCCCCATTGCCTATGGCAACCTCGGCTACAGCCCGGTTTTCTCCGCTTTCTACCAAAAACTATTACCCAGTCGCCAAGTGTAGCACCTATCCTGTCTTCAGTCCACCTGCCTCTTCTCCCCCACCTGTAACAGTCCCACAAAATCCTCCTCCAGCCACTGTTCCTTGGTCTTCATTTTGCCCAGAAACTTTCTTTTCTTACAGCCCTGCAGCCACGTACAAAGCTGCAGTGGCTAAGCCAAAAAAGAAACGGAAGTTCTTTCCGACCCACACTATCCTGCCAGTAACCCAACCTGCCTCCACCCCAACCAACCTGTTCCAGCCTGACATCCCAGTTCCTGCTACCCAGCTTGACGTCCCAGTTCCTGCTACCCAGCTTGACGTCCCAGTTCCTGCTACCCAGCTTGACGTCCCAGTTCCTGCTACCCAGCTTGACGTCCCAGTTCCTGCTACCCAGCTTGACGTCCCAGTTCCTGCTACCCAGCTTGACGTCCCAGTTCCTGCTATCCAGCTTGACGTCCCAGTTCCTGCCACCCAGCTTGACGTCCCAGTTCCTGCCACCCAGCTTGACGTCCCAGTTCCTGCCACCCAGCTTGACGTCCCAGTTCCTGCCACCCAGCTTGACGTCCCAGTTCCTGCCACCCAGCTTGACGTCCCAGTTCCTGCCACCCAGCTTGACGTCCCAGTTCCTGCCACCCAGCTTGACGTCCCAGTTCCTGCCACCCAGCTTGACATCCCAGTTCCAGCGACCCAGCTTGACGTCCCAGTGCCCGCCTTCCAGCCTGACGCCCCAGCCTTCCAGCTTGACATCCCAACCTTCCAGTCTGATGTCCAGGTGCCAGCCTTCCAGCCTGATGTTCCAGCTTGATGTCCCTGCCTTCCAGTCTGATGACCCGCTGCCTGCTTTCCAGCCTGATGACTCGCTGCCAGCTTTCCATTCTGATGACCCGCTGCCAGACTTCCAGCCTGATGACCCGCTGCCAGCTTCCCAGTCTGCTGTCTCTGTGCTGGCCTTCCAGTCTGCTGTCTCTGTGCTGGTCTTCCAGTCTGCTGTCTCTGTGCCGGCCTTCCAGTCTGCTGTCTCTGTGCCGGCCTTCCAGTCTGCTGTCTCTGTGCCGGCCTTCCAGTCTGCTGTCTCTGTGCCGGCCTTCCAGTCTGCTGTCTCTGTGCTGGCCTTCCAGTCTGCTGTCTCTGTGCCGGCCTTCCAGTCTGCTGCCCTGGTGCCAGCCTTCCAGTTTGATGTGCCAGCTTCCCAGTCTGATGTGCCAGTCCTCAGGTCGGATGTGCCAGTCCTCAAATCTGATGTGCCAGCTTCCCAGTCGGATGTGCCAGCTTCCCAGTCGGATGTGCCAGCTTCCCAGTCGGATGTGCCAGCTTCCCAGTCGGATGTGCCAGCTTCCCAGTCGGATGTGCCAGCTTCCCAGTCGGATGTGCCAGCTTCCCAGTCGGATGTGCCAGTCTTCAAGTCTGATGTGCCAGCTTGCCAGTCCAATGTGCCAGTCCTCAGGTCCAATGTGCCAGCTTCCGGTCCGATGTGCCAGCTTCCGGTCCGATGTGCCAGCTTCCCGGTCCGATGTGCCAGCTTCCCGGTCCGATGTGCCAGCTTCCCAGTCCGATGTGCCAGCCTCCTGCCTACCTTGGATCCCTGCTCTGCAGCCCATCCATCCGTCTTCTCCCTCTCCTGCTGGTTCCCCATCCTTACCCATCTACTGACCCCCCTGTGTATGACCTCGGCCTGGCTTTTCGTTTACGATTCTGGTATTGCCCATTTATTGTATATATTATTTGTTTGTGGTTTGTGGTTGGTAGCGCACTGTTTGTTTTCACTTCTTGTCACTTATTTAAATAAACACCTATTATTTCTCTTACATGTGTCTTGGGTTTCCTCTGTGCAGTCCACACAGTCTGGTCTACTAATTCCCTGATACCCAGGAAGGGAAGGAACGTGGATGAGGCAGCACTTGGCCTCATTAAGGAGGCTAATGCCTATGGCATCTATATAGCCTCAAATTTGCAGAAAATGGAGGTGGGCCAACGCCTCAAATGCGAGAAAATTACTTTTGAGGCCATCCATAAGGGGTTGAGGGCCAAATGACGGATGACGTCAACTTATGTGCGCTCGCCCATTCTCCTCCTCCTCCTGCCACAAGTCCACCTCCAGAGCCACAGCCTCCAGGGAAGGTTGCACGGAAGAGTGGAGTGATTGCCTGGCTTTAGTCTGGTCTGAGAGAACACGCAGCCTGTTGTAGAACCACAGCCTGGGGACATATGTCATCTGCTGCTGTTCCTGATCTCTGGGAGTCCTGAACCAGATTATGTTCCCTTCTATATAGACTTCTCAAGCTACCAATTTTTTTAGCCACAGAGTTGATGTCTGCCCTGGGGGCCAAAGGCTTCTCAAATTCCAGCTGTTTCTCCAGCGTTGCCTTCCCTCTTTATTTTGTTATTATGAGCCTGAATAAATGGAGATTTTTTGTTATAAAAATACTTGCCTATGTGTTTTTCTTCAAATAGGACAGTTTTTTGTGAGTAGGCAGGTACATTTCAAAAATACAATGTCAAATTAACAAGGGACACCAACACCAAGCAACCTCCTTGAGGTTTACAAATATAACATAAAAAGTAAAGTGACTCAGCGCATAGTATAAATATAACATCAAGTGTTCATGATAAATTAATCCATAAATAATGATAAAAACAAGGTGAAAAAATAGCGTATTTTTTCACCTTGTTTTTATCATTATTTATGATTAATTTATCATGAACACTTGATGTTATATTTATACTATGCGCTGAGTCACTTTACTTTTTATTTTCATTCAAGTGTGTTGGTGCACATGTTAGATTCTGCGGCAGGTAGCAATTTTTATAACACAATATTTTTATCCATTTATTTTCTTTTTGATATTTATCACATGTATTTTTATCACCTTTATTTGATTCACTATAATTAGCATTTGCACTTTAGCACTTGTAGTGATAAAATATTATATGAGTATATAGCGGCGCGAAGGACACATTACACTTTACAAATATAACATATTAATGGTGTTGTGGAAACGTGACATACAATAAAAAATATGGAGAGGACTATAAAATATTAATAAAAAAAAAAACAGGAGATCTTGATTGAAAAAAAAAAAATAACTATAAAAAAAATGTCAAAACATTATTATGGAGATCTGGCTTTAAAAACAAAAAATATTATTCATGAGAAATAATAAAGAAATAAGTTTGTGAGAACCATAAGGGGTTGAGTGGCCAAATGACGGATGATGTCCACTTATGTACGCTCACCCATCCTCCTGGGTTCAGTCTGGTCTGCCCCTAGTGGGCGTGCCCGCCCCCTGCACGTCAGAGACCTCTACAGACGGACAGTCTGCAGCCAATGGCGCAGCTGTCCGTCGCCTTGGCCTATCCAAATCAGCTGTGAGGGCCCCATTTGGCGCCCTTTCACAGCTGATTTCACTCAGTCTGCCCACTATAACTGGCCTGAACCGGCAGCACTGAGCGTTTCTGGGAAATACATGAGGGCTTTCTATCTCACAGGTAAATATTGCTATTTGAATCCCTTTCCTTCTAATATATCTATGATTATGGGCTATATACGCTTCATATTCATTGCTCCTCATTTTATATATTTTATTATACTCCATAGCATTCCTACTTTACTGGCCAAAGGCATTCAAGACACAGGCTCATCCCCTGTCTCTTCTCAGAGGTCTTGCAGCATAGGAGGCTCCCTAGTCCGCCGCCATTCATGTGACAATTCACATGTTTATCTTCAGACATATCACAGCATACTTCAACCCTTGGCCTATGCATGGCTTTGGTGTCCATTATTCATATAAAGGGTTATTCTCTTGCATGTGAGTACCATACCACTCTATACTGTTTGATTGCTCAATGCTATGGTGTTTTAAATATTGTTCCTACTTATTGCACTATCTTTACTAATATTCATTTGTCTATACCATTAGATGTGATTGAGAAGGATGTAAATTTGCCTATGAAAAAGGACAAAAGTTCGAAACAGTTCGGCATTATCCTAGATTCCACATTCAATACAAGTCTGTAACTTCTATGTATATGACATATTGTACACCCATTCTTGGCTTTGTCAATATTGTATGCTTTTTTGATATTTCTAACATTGATATTCAATGACTTTATCCCTATATGGGTAATTTTCAATAAATGTTTTATATTGCATATACCTTGTCTGTGTCTATCAGTTCCATAAACATCCCCTAGGGGTATTGGCCGTGTCATGCACACTAGGCCTTCTTTTTCTCTTTTTTCAACAATTGGGATGTGATAGACCAGCTCTCTACACACACTGTCATTGCATGCCTATCTTTTCTCCTTTTAAAACAAAATTCTAAACATTATTATGGAGATCTGGCTTTAAAAACAAAAGATTATTCAGGAGATTACGAGAAATAATAAAGAAATAAGTTTGTGAGAACTCTGTGTGAATATGAGCAGCAAAACAACTTAATTCTTCTAGCATTATAAAGAAGAGGAGTATGCGCTGCATTGAAAGATTTAAAAATTTGCAGTGTGACGAATGTGCCATCTCCACTACGAACGGTCATTTTACCAGACTGAGCGGCTCCGTCTCGTACTTGATTCTGAGCATGCGTGTATTTTTGCACGTTGGAATTGCATACACACAAACTAAATTTCCGATAGAAACTTTTTCCGTCTGAAAAATTGAGAACATGCTCTTAGTCTTTTACTGGCGGAAATTCGGCCAGCAAAAGTCCGATGGAGCATACACACGGTCGCATTTTCCGACCAAAAGCTCTCATCGGCCTTTTGCCGGCGGCATTTCCGATCGTGTGTACGCGGCATAAAAGGTTTTTGTCTTCCCTGTCTGTGAATTATTCCCCATCATTGATTTTTTGTGGTTTGTGTTCCATATTGGAGAATTCCTCATGTCCTGGAGATGCAAGAGCAAGTGATAGAAAGTATTTTTGAAGTGAAGGGAATTCTTCCCTTAGACGGTTCATAATCTCTCCCCTGTTTTAAAGTTGACTGTAAAATATTGGATCATGTGGACAGGTAGAAAGGGTGAATCAGCTAAAACCCCCCCCAAAAAAATAGTTTCTATACATTTAAAGGTTGCTTGAGTTGATTATCAAACTAGGCTTTTTTAAACCAAGTTTGGAGATGTATCCAATTAAACTGTGTATGGAACAAGTTCATTTTTAAAGGTAATTTTTTTTATTTATTTTTTTAGAATAACAAACATCTCTATACTTACCTGCACTGTGCAATAAAATTGCACAGAGCGACCCTGAAGCACCACTTCTTGGGTACCCTGCCAGTGCTTCTGGCTCGTTCTCTATGTCCAGTGCCCACAGGGGAAGCCGCTTCCCATGGCGGCACTTGTGTGTGCTCACTCCAGAGTCCTGGAGTCAATGGCTTTGATTGACAGCAGCAAGAGGCAATGGCTCCCGGTGCACCAACAAACCAAGTGAGACCCGGAAGTGAGGGGAGAGAAGAGGGGTGATACAGATGCCTAAACATTTTTTTACCTTAATGCAAGGAACACATTAAGGTAAAAAATGTAGGCTTTAGAACTACTTTAATGGCGCTATAACTGAAATGTACAGATTTTGGATATGTGAAGTGAATGCTGTAAAATTACTATCTATGGGGTCATCATGTAAATTCTTCTGTCGCCATCATAGTCAAGACAAATGTGGATTTGAATTTAGGAAGTACCTCTAAAATTAACTCATTCTCAAAATTGTCAACATACTTTGTCTAAATATTGTTTCTGTTTTTTCATAAAAATGTATACATTTTTCTAGATATGATGAGTGGATGAAAGATGACAAAACCCACAGACCAGCTGATAAGAGTGTACCAAAAGTAAAACACAGAAGGAAAATGAAGGTATTCATTTCAACCTTTTCTTAAATAATGTTGTATGCATGCCTCAAGAATGGTTAAAAAATTGTTGTCTTGATACCAGAATGAAAGACCATTTCTTTGTTTTTTGTTTTTTTGTAATTAATGCCAGTATTGTGAATGTTAATTTAACCTGAATCTTTATCTATAGGTAGAGACTGAGATTAAATAGCGGCGCTGTACATATATCAGATGAATATGTGACTAAAAACTAAACAACAACTAAATAATAGAAATAATAACACCAATAGTGCTCAGTGAAATGAACATAAATCACATGTGTGTGAGAAATGAAAAATAAATAAATCACAAATAACGTGTGCACCAATGTCAATAAGCAATACGACACTGATGTCTGCAGACAGGCAAATAGTGAAAAGCATAAATCGCATAAAAGTCCGTGCTATATTACCACACAACTGGTATCTATAACCAGGCAATTAGTGAAAAGCATAAATCGCATGAAAGTCCGTGCAGTATTAACACAATGTGCAGATGAAATAAATGTGACAAAAATCTTCCTTTACTCTTCCACCACACCGCAGTGATCCGTGCTTCCACTTCCCCTAAAGAAACGCACTCACCACATCTATCGCCCGCACTTTCGTGACAGGCTGATAAGCTTTTTGAATTCCACCCAGAGAGGTCAGTGATCACTCCAAAATCAATCAGTGTCCGGATCTCTCCATATGTGAAAAAAAGAGGATTGCTCCCATAGTGTAAAATCACTTAAAACTTTATTCAGACAACACTGCAAATCTCTCCAATAGTCACACTCACATTTAAAAAAGCAAAGGTCAGCATGGGTTAAAAACATAGGATTAAGTCCTAATGACGAAACATGTCGGGGGCGTGGCTGAGCGGCAATTGATCTAGTCTAACACAGCGTTAGGAATTCCTTGGAGGAGATCGGTTCCATTTGATCTAAAGCAAAAGCAGGAAGGAGGGGGTGAGCAACACCATACAGAGCCTGTATACACCTCGGTCCGCCGTGACTGCAACATTTATCGGTGTGATTTGTTTGAAGTGGAGCGTGCTGTGCTGCTGTTTTTAACCCATGCTGACCTTTGCTTTTTTAAATGTGAGTGTGACTATTGGAGAGATTTGCAGTGTTGTCTGAATAAAGTTTTAAGTGATTTTACACTATGGGAGCAATCCTCTTTTTTTCACATATGGAGAGATCCGGACACTGATTGATTGATTGATCACTGACCTCTCTGGGTGGAATTCAAAAAGCTTATCAGCCTGTCACGAAAGTGCGGGCGATAGATGTGGTGAGTGCGTTTCTTTAGGGGAAGTGGAAGCACGGATCACTGCGGTGTGGTGGAAGAGTAAAGGAAGATTTTTGTCACATTTATTTCATCTGCACATTGTGTTAATACTGCACGGACTTTCATGCGATTTATGCTTTTCACTAATTGCCTGGTTATAGATACCAGTTGTGTGGTAATATAGCACGGACTTTTATGCGATTTATGCTTTTCACTATTTGCCTGTCTGCAGACATCAGTGTCGTATTGCTTATTGACATTGGTGCACACGTTATTTGTGATTTATTTATTTTTCATTTCTCACACACATGTGATTTATGTTCATTTCACTGAGCACTATTGGTGTTATTATTTCTATTATTTAGTTGTTGTTTAGTTTTTAGTCACATATTCATCTGATATATGTACAGCGCCGCTATTTAATCTCAGTCTCTACCTATAGATAAAGATTCAGGTTAAATTAACATTCACTTACATTCACCTTAAAGTGGCAGCTATAGGTTATTAGTTAGGGTATCCTAAGCGCAGTGGATAGGTTTCTGATTAAGGGCGGTTAATTTGGACTCCTATACTTTGCGGAATGCCAGTATTGTATTAACAGATGAAAGTTTTTATGCATGTGAGATTTTTTTCTCCTCCTACAGTCATTGTCTTTTTTATTTTTGTGTTTATCATCACAACAAGACTAGTACTTTAAAGCACCCCGGCAAAAAATAAAAAGTGGGGAGTGGTTAGAAACCTCATTAAAGAGGTGTTCCGCCCCCCCCCCATGAAAAATTTAAACTCAACAGCTAACAATACTGTAGCTGCTGACTTAATATTAGGACACTTGCCTGTCCAGGGTTCCCGCAATGTCGGCACCTCCAACCGATTTTTGTATCGGCTGTCGGGTGCTACCGCCACCATTCCTTGTAAGGGAAACCGTCAGTGGAGCCTTTCGACTAAACAGCTGGCTCCCTACTACGCCTGTGCGAAGCGCACTGCGCTTTATAATTGGCCCCGCGGTGGTTAAGGGGGGCTGAACTTCCACTGCGCCGTTTCCGGAATGGGGAAGGGGTACCTGTCAAAAACAGGTACCCGTTCCTCCCTCCCCCCTGAAAGGTGCCAAAATGTGGCACCAGAGGTGAGGGGGGGGGGGGCAGATAACCAGAGTTTTTTTTCTTTTTTTTAACTGATTTTGTAGTCATATGGGAGATTTTTCATTACTTCATGTGTGGTTTTCAGGGCAGGATGTGAACAAAATGATAATCGGAGCACAGACCATAATAAATAAGTAGCGTAGGTATGGGTGGAAGGGTTTTTACCCACAGGGTAGATTTACTAATTAATAAAAAAATTTGGAATGGGTATTGGGTAATATAAATGCTTATATCACTTAAAGTAGACGTACAGCCAAAGCTTGTTTGGCTATACTACTCCTGTGGATCACAGGAGTGCATCTCATCCTTTCACTCCTGTGACCCATTTTCAGCCAACAGCGGGCTGAAACCCGCTGTCACCTGATGTCACAGAGCTGGTGCAGGCTGGGGAAAGATCGCTACCATATGGTCGGAATCCACTCAAGAGCTTGGAACGGCACCTGGCTCAGCGCCTCAGTGACCCGTTGAGAGCCTGAGCCAACCACTCCCACCCCTCCACAGCCCAGCGCTCAAGCGCGGAAGAGGGGCAGAGCAGAGAGATGGTGAAAATGCTCTGCTCACAAAGTGATCAGCGGTCTTTAATCGCTCGGTTCTCAATCTTAAAGCCGGGGGGGGGGAGCATCTGTCTCGTAGCATCGTAGGAAAGTATGATTCTTAACCACTTAAGGGCCGAGCCTCTTTTTGACACTTGTTGTTTTCTAGCAAAAAAAAAAATGATTTTTAACATGTAAATTACTTAAAACCCCCAAACATTGTATATATTTTTTCAGACACCCTAGAGAATAAAATGGCGGTCATTGCAATACTTTGTCACACCGTATTTGCGCAGCGGTCTTACAAGCACAATATATATAAAAAAAGAGACAACAGTAAAGTTAGCCTAATGTTTTTAATATTGTGAAAGATAATGTTATGCCAAGTAAATATATACCCAACATGTCATGCTTCAAATTTGCACCCGCTCATGGAATAGTGACATACTTTGACCCTTAACAATCTCCATAGGTGACGTTTAAAAATGTCTACAGGTTACATGTTTAGAGTTACAGAGGAGGTCTAGGATAGAATTATTGCTCTCGCTTTAACGATCGTGGCAATACCTCACATGTGTAGTTTGAAGTTTTCATATGCAGGTGCAACTTGCGTATGCATTTGCTTCAGTGCGAGCTCGGCGGGACAGAGTACTTTACATTTTTTTATTATTTATTTAACTTTTTATTTTTACACTGTCCTTTTAAAAAAAAAATATTTTGGGCCACTTTTTTCCTATTACAAGGAATGTATACATCCCTTGTAATAGAAAAAAAGCATGACAGGACCTCTTAAATGTGAGATTCGGGGGTCAAAAATACCTTGGATCTAACATTTACACTAAAATGCAATGAAAAAAAAAGTATTGGGCAGAAGTGTTGTTTAACGTCGCTTTCGCCACTCAATGTTATGGAGCTGAGCTGGGGCCATCTTTCCCTCGCTCTGCTCCATGCCTGTCAGGGGGAAGGACATGATCGACCTACCGACTGCTCCAGTAAGCGGCGGAGACCACTTTTATCTGAAAGCCAGCCGCAGGATAAGTTCGGGCCGAATGGAAAGCCATGGAACACCGTTAAAGTCTATGGGACACTAACATGAAAAACCAAAAGTGCTAATTTTAAAGGCTTATATGCAAGTTATTGTCATAAAAAGTCTTTGGGGACCTGGGTCCTGCCCCAAGGAACATGTATCAATGCAAAAAAAAGTTTTAAAAATGGTTGTTTTTTCGGGAGCAGTGATTTTAATAATGCTTAAAGTGAAACAATAAAAATGAAATATTTCTTTAAATATTGTGCATGGGGGGTATCTATAGCATGCCTGTAAATTGGCACAGTTTTCCCTTGTTTAGAACAATACCACAGCAAAATGACATTTCTAAAGGAAAAAAGTCATTTAAAACTGACTGTAATGAATTGTCGGGTCTTAGCAATATAGATAAAACTCATTGAAAAAAACGGCATGGGCCCCCCCCCCCCCCCCCCCAGTCCATTACCAAACCCTTTGGGTCAGGTGAGACAGGAAGCCTAATGATATCATGGGTGCCTCCGCATACAATCAACACTGAAGACATGGCTGCACTCCAAGATCCATCAAAATTCTTGTTTAACCACTACAATACAGGGCACTTTTGCCCCCTTCCTTCCCAGCCCAATTTTCAACTTTCAGCGCTCTCGCACTTTCAATGACAATTGCGCGGTCATGCTACGCTGTACCCAAATTAAATTTTTATCATTTTGTTTGCACAAATAGAGCTTTATTTTGGTGGTATTTATTCACGACTTAATTTTAAATTTTTTACGAAATAAGTGAAAAAATTGCGGAAATTTGGAAAAAAAAATATATTTTCTTCTTTCTATTTTAAAAGGAATCCAATAAAATCGAATTTTGTCATAAATGTAAGCCAAAATGTATTCTTCTACATGTTTTTAGTAAAAAAAAATCCGTTAAGTGTGTAATAATTGGTTTGTGTCATCACGGACATATGTACGCAAATGATTATGTACAGATGTGTGCAGGTGATCACGGACATATGTGTGCAGATAATGATTGGGACATATGTGGGGGACATGTGTTTTTATTATTTGGGGACATGTATGTTTTGTGGACATGTGTTTACACTACACTGGTGATCAGTGAGTAAAAAGCTGTAAAAAGCAGCTCATACTCACAGATCACCAGCCGGCTGCAGCGATCCGCTCTCCTCTCCTAAGCGACGAGGTCCCCCCAAAATCCTTTACCAGGCCCTTCAGGTCTTAAAATTAAGGGTAACCCTGCGCCAAATAAAAAAAAAAGGCGCAGCGGTCCCCCAAAATCCATACCAGACCCTTATCTGAGCACGCAACCTGGCAGACTGCAGGAAAAGAGGGAGACGATAAAAGGCCCCCCCTCCTTAACCGTACCAGGCCACATGCCCTCAACATGGGGTGGGTGCTTTGGGATCTGACCCCCAAAGCACCTTGTCCCCACAACCCTTACCCCGACAACCACCAGGCGTGTGGGCAGGGGCTTATCGGAATCTGGAAGCCCCCTTTAACAAGGGGACCCCCAGATCCCACCTCCCCTATGTGAATTGGTAATGGGGTACATTGTACCCCTACCATTTCACAAAAAGAAATTGTCAAATTGTAAAAAAGACCAGAGACAGCTTGGGACAAGTCCTTTATTAAAAGATAAAAAAATTAAAATGTCCCGCAATGTAAATCCACGCCGCCCGACGGACCGAAAAAGAAATAAAAGCCGCAACAGTTCCGCCTCCATGGACACTTCCCATTGATGACAGCTGTTATATAGCTGAGGGCGGGGCCACCTGGTGACGTAAACATACCCCAAAGCGCCCTCCACATGTTGAGGGCATGTGGCCTGGTACAGTTCAGGGGGGGTGCTCTCTCGCCCACCTCTTTTCCTTAGGCCTGCCAGGTTACGTGCTCGGATAAGGGTCTGGTATGGATTTTGGGGAGGATCCCTACGCCATTTTAAAAAAAAAATTGGTGCAGGGTTCCCCTTAATTTCCATACCAGACCTGAAGGACCTGGTATGTATTTTGGGGGGACCCCCACACAATTTTTTTTTGGTTCAGGGTTCCCTTTAATATTCATACCAGACCCAGGGCCTGGTAATGGACTGGGGGGGGGGGGTTAACTATATTGCCGAGACCCGACAATTCATTACAGCCGCGATCAGTTTTAAATGACAATTTTTCCTTTAGAAATGTAATTTTGCTGTGGTATTGTTCTAAACACGGGTAAAATCCGGCACTTTACAGGCATACTATAGACACCCCCCCAGGCATGATATTTAAAGAAATATTTAATTTTTATTGTTTCACTTTAAGCATTAAGAAAATCAATGCTCCCAAAAAAGCAGACTTTTTAAAAAAGAAATACACTTTTTATGGCAATAACTTGCATATATGCCTTTAAAGTTAGCACTTTTGATTTTTCATGTTCGTGTCCTATAGACTTCAACGGTGTTTGTGGGTGTTTTTTGCCTGTTTGCATGCTCTGGTGGGGGGGCGGAGACTCATCCTTCTGAGTCTAGATGCAAAGGATTTCGACAAGGTTCACTGGGGATACATCTCTGAAAACCTAAACCGCTTCGGTCTCACAGGCGTTATACATGATATTCTAATGTCCTTATACACAATACCTTCAGCTAAAGTGTTCACATCAGGCTCCATCTGCAAGACTAGACAGGGGTACCCACTTTCACCTATAATATTCTGTCTAGCACTTGAACCTTTGGCTATAGCCATCAGATCGAATCCTAACATCATAGGCATTAAGAAAGGACATAATGAACTTGAGTTACAGCAAGTGTTGGATAACTTGGATGTTGGATAACTTTGGTAGAATTTCATATTATAAGATAAACAGTAATAAATGTTTTGCCTTACCAATGAACATACCTGTGGGAATGCTTGATAATTTACGCATTAGCCACAAGTATAACTGGGATGAATCCTCTATTTCATATCTGGGGATCCAACTTTTCTTTCCAACCTCTAAACTATTTGAAGTAAATTACCCCAAAACTTTTAAACCAAATCCAAGATGATTTTCAAACTATACAAAAAACCCAGATTTCCTGGATTGGAAGAATGGCAGCATTTACAATGATCACCTTGCGAAACATTATTTTATTTTAGGGCCCTCCCCATTCAAGTATTCTCTAATTCACAAAAAATACTTAACCATGTGTAATTGACGCCCTATAAACTTTCTAAAATCTTCCCTTCTTCCTCCTCTCCTATCTGTTGGAGATGCAGTGATCAAATAGGAACATTATGTCATACACTTTGGACCTGCAAAAACCTCTCCAGCTTCTGGAGGGCTGTATCTTCTTTTATTGCATCTCTTAAGGGTAACCTAATTCCTCTTAACCCTGCAACAGCTCTACTAGGTTTAAACCTTGATATATACTTATTAAACTTCATAAGTTTACATATCGTGGCAGAATTTGATTTCTTGGCCATTTTTCAGAGAATATGAATTATAACACAAAATGTTTTCACTCATGGTTGGTTTTCGGCAGAAGCCATTTATTATCAATCAACTTTGTTTACTCTTTTTTTAAATTATAATGGCAACAGAAACTACCCGAATGACCCTGATCAAAAGTTTACATACCCTGGTGATTTTGGCCTGATAACATGCACACAAGTTGACACAAATGGGTTTGAATGGCTATTAAAGGTAACCATCCTCACCTGTGATCAGTTTGCTTGTAATTAGTTGTGTGTATAAAAGGCCATTGAGTTTCTGGACTCCTGACAAGACCCTTGCATCTTTCATCCAGTGCGCCACTGATGTTTCTGGATTCTGAGTCATGGGGAAAGCAAAATAATTTTCAAAGGATCTGCGGGAAAAGGTAGTTGAACTGTATAAAACAGGAAAGGGTTATAAAAAGATATCCAATAAATTGAGAATGTCAATCAGCAGTGTTCAAACTCTAATCAAGAAGTGGAAAATGAGGGGTCCTGTTGAAACCAAATTAGGTAGACCAACTAAAATTTCAGCCACAACTGGTAGGACAATTGTACTGGATGCAAAGAAACACCCACAAATATCTTCAGGTGAAATACAGGACTCTCTGAAAACATATGGTGTGGCTGTTCCAAGATGCACAATAAGGAGGCACTTGAAGAAAGATGGGCTGGATGGTCGAGTCCCCAGAAAAAAGCCATTACTACGCAAATGCCACAAAGTATCCTGCTTACAAAACGCCAAACACAGACACAAGCCTCAAATCTTCTGGCACAAAGTCACTGTCAGGGCTGGGCTCAGTCCTTCCTTCTCTGAGCTGGCCGCTCAGCTGTCTGCTAATTGCCAGCTCCCATCTCTCTCCACAGTTACTCATCTGTTGATCATATCCTGCTCGTCAGTCCTGCCTACTTAAGCTGTCCAGTCCAGAGGAGCTCGGCCTTCGCCTTGGTCAACATCACAAGAAACCATCTGCTGCATTCCTGTTTAAAGACTGGCTTTGCTGACATCCCTTCTGGCTCCAGATCTTTCTCGCTGTTCCTCTTCATTGATCCCTGACTTCTGGCTTGGCTGACTATCCGTTCCGGTTACTGAACTTAGGCTGCTTTGATTATGTTTGTTCTTTTTACTTTTATTATTAAACAAGTGTAATTTAACTGTACTTCTGTCTCGGTCTGATTTCATGGTTTCTGACAGTCATTTGGAGCGATGAGACCAAAATTGTGCTTTTTGGCAACAACCATAAATGCTACATTTGTACATATAGTGAGTATTCTGATCTTCAGTTCAATTGGGTTTATTTGTAATCAATGTATTAAAGATCCGGCAGGCCGTTACCTGATGCTCTTACGTACAATTAATGGGAAAATGCTCTTTTTGGTAAATGTGTATATCCCCCGCCATACAAGGATGATGTACTAAAAAAGATTTTTGAAAAAATGGCACAATGGCCTGATGTACCAACAGTAATGGGGATTTCAATAATATATTAAAGAAGAAATGGATAGGTTAAACAAAAGGGTGTAAGGGGAAGGGCAAGGTAACAGGATTGGCAAGCCAGATACAAGAAGTGGATATATTGGATATATGGAGATTAAGATTCCCGGATAGGAAAGAATATTCATGTTGATTCAACATCATTTGGGTCATTATCGAGAATTGATATGGCTCTGGGAAATGTACATTTTCTTTCCTGAGTAAAATCAGTCCATTATGAAGCAAGGAGACTCTTTGATCATTCCCCGCTGACCCTGTCTTTAGAGTGGAAGGAACAGTTAACTCGACCACCGTGGAAAGTAAATCCACAGTGGTTATCTTTGGATTATAGAGAAGACACAATTAGAACCAGTACTTAAGGGCTTCTTTGAGGATAATAAGGGATTAACTTTGGTGTTTATAATCTGGGATGCAATGAAAGCATATTTTAGAGGTGTAATTATTATAGAAATATCTAAAATTAAATTGGCTACAAGGCAAAGGGAGGAAATGGCAATAAAAAGAGTTAAGCAAACAGAACAAGAATATATACTAGACTCTACTGAAGAAAAACGTGTAATATGGCAGGAAGCGCAGAAGACATATAGAGACCAGGCTATAATTAAGGCAGAGAATAGCAGATTTCTGCAGAGTCAAAAACATTATGAAATGGGGGAACAAGTGGGACATATGCTGGCGATGATAGCGAGTAACCAGGAGGGCATACCTAATATAGTCGCTATCGAAGATGAAAAAGGTGCTGTGATGTATGATGCAGAGAGTATACAACGGATATTTGTAGATTTTTACTCGCATCTGTATAGATCCAAAATATTAAATATAGAGGAAAAAAATGCACATTTTTTGGGTAATATAACTATACCTAAAATGACCCCGACAGAAAGTGAATCTTTGTATACGCTAATAACTTTAGTTGAGTTGGAGGAAGCTGTGAGGCAAATTCACAATAACAAAGCACCAGGAATGGATGGACTTCCTGTTGAGATATATAAATTATACGGTATAATTTTGCTTCCAGAACTTCTGGTAGTATTAAATGAAGCATATGTCTTAAAAGGAACTCCCTAAATCCATGACGGAAACAATAATAATTGTATTTTTAAAACCTGGTAAGGATTCACTAAAAAGAGATTCATATCGCCCAATTTCTCTACTTACATCAGATATTAAGATATTAGCCAACAAGTTATCCAGATATATTGACAGTCTAATACATACCGATCAAACAGGTTTTATACCCTCTAGAACAGCAGCAACAAATATCCATAGGCTCTTTTTAAATTTCCAGATACCCGTGGATAATGGGGGAGCTGGTGCCATATTGTCATTGGATGCTCGAAAGGCATTCGATATGGTAGAGTGGGAGCATCTATGGATAGTATTGACTGCCTTCGGTATTGGACCAGGATCAGTGGCGGCTGGTGCTCAAATTTTTTGGGGGGGCGCAAACAAACAGCCTCACTGTGCCATCAAACGCTGCCACTGTGCCCATTAAAACGCTGCCACTGTGCCCATTAAACGCTGCCACTGTGCCCCACGTGCTGCCACTGTGCCCATCAAACGCTGCCACTGTGCCCATCAAACGCTGCCACTGTGCCCATCAAACGCTGCCACTGTGCCCATCAAACGCTGCCACTGTGCCCATCAAACGCTGCCACTGTGCCCCTTCAAGTGCTGCCACTGTGCCCCTTAAGTGCTGCCACTGTGCCCCAAGTGCTGCCACTGTGCCCCAAGTTCTGCCATTGTGCCCCAAGTTCTGCCATTGTGCCCCTTAAGTGCTGCCATTGTGCCCCAAGTTCTGCCATTGTGCCCCTTAAGTGCTGCCACTGTGCCCCAAGTTCTGCCATTGTGCCCCTTAAGTGCTGCCACTGTGCCCCAAGTTCTGCCATTGTGCCCCTTAAGTGCTGCCATTGTGCCCCAAGTTCTGCCACTGTGCCCCTAAAGTGCTGCCACTGTGCCCCTAAAGTGCTGCCACTGTGCCCCTAAAGTGCTGCCACTATGCCCCCTGCCTGCCCTCTGCACTTACCTTGTCCCGGTGTGCAGCTGGTGACGGCGTCAGGCAACGAGCGGTGTCTCCGTCGGATGTCTTCTCCCGCGCTCCTCCTGTCTTCTTCTGCTGTGATTGGACGCTAGGTGATTGGACGCCTAGCGTCCAATCACAGCGCCTGTGACTTCAGCCAATCAGGTGACAGGTAACAGACCTGGCAACCTGATTGGCTGAGAGGCGGGTCTGTGTTAGGGAAGCGATGTATTCGCTTCCCTAACACAATACTGTGTAATCAGCGAACGCACAGCCGTGCGCCCGCTGTTTACACTTAGGGAAGCCTATTAGAGCACACCGCTCTAATAGTGTCCCCTATTAGAGCTTACAGCTCTAATAGGGGCGCTTCCAGCAACACCCCCCCCCCACTGTAATTCAGATGCCCGGCGCCCGATCAGGGGCCGGACACCTGAATAGGGGGCGGCAGCGGTGACAATAGATAGATTCATGCAATGCATGAATCTATCTATTGGTGATAGAGCGGTGCAGGAGAGGGGGGGCGGCGCTCCTGCGCCCTCTATGCACGCACCGCCACTGACCAGGATTCTTAACCTGGCTACAAATATTATATAAAGAGCCAAGGGAGAGGTTGAGAGTCAATGGCACCATGTCACCAGCTTTCTCAATGTCCAGGGGGACTGGACAGGGTTGCCCTTTGTCCCCTCTCCTGTTTACACTAGCGGTAGAACCATTGGCTGCTGCAATTAGACAATCTGAGGGGATAAGGGGATTTCAGTGTGCAGGGAGAGAAAACAAAATAGCGTTATACGCAGATGACGCTCTTATTTTTTTTGAGTGACCCTACAAAAAAGGAACTTATTACACTTGTAACTACATTCGGGCAGATTTCAGGGTTCCGTATCAATTGGGAGAAATCGGTTTTGATGCCCATACATAATGAGGAAATATCCCTACAGAGTGTGCTAAACAAATTAAAATAAATCATAAAATTAAGTATTTAGGAATTGAGATAACGCGAAATGTGGGGGACTATGTAGATTTGAATCTCAGGCCATTACTACTTAAGTTTAAAGATAAATGCCGGACCTGGTGTAAACTCCCATTAACTGTGATAGGAAGAGCCAATCTTATAAAAATTCCACAATTATATATCTTTCATAAGTCCCAGATGTTGATGGCAATGTTTTGGCTCAGAAGGATAGAGTCTCTCTTTCGGGAACTCATTTGGAGGAAAAAACTATCTCGGATAAAATTAACAACTCTAATGCTAGCTAAAGATGAGGGGGGACTTGCTATCCCTCAGCCAAAGATTTACTTTCTGGCCTTGCAAATTCAACAGTTTTTTGGTTGGTCAGTGATTTTAGAAGAGGACCCCATACAGAGACTACTCCTTCTGTTGGGTAGTGGATATACATTGCTGTCCACATTAGAGACAAAAAGTATGCAAAGTAATAAACAATTCCTGTCAGGAAAGCTGTTTGCTAAGGTATGGCAAGAAATGAAAGAGATAACAAATATTACTGGCTTTACTTCCCTCGCTCCAATTTGGAATAACGAAAATGATACAGATTTACAAAAATTAAAGGGGTTTGATTTTTGGCAAACTCGAGGATTCAGATATGTGGATCAACTGTTATGGAAGGATAACATAAAATATCTGAAGAATTTGAGATACCAAGACAGAAGTTCTTTCAATATCTGCAACTTAGACATGCCATACAGGTTCAGGCACGTACCTCTGAGTTTAGACTTAATAATTCTAAAATAATATCACTGCTTATTAAGGATGGAAAAAAGAAGGCCCTTATATCAATGATGTATCAGATATTGACCAGTAAAATTAAAGAAAATACAGAGGTTCCGGCTAGGACCCAATGGGAACGAGATCTAGGCCCACTGTCAGATGCACAGTGGGCGGAGGCTCTTTTAGCGATATTGCAGGCTTAACTGTCCGCGACTCAAAAATTAACAAAATTTTTTATCATACATAGGTCATACTACACTCCAGAAAATTTGTTTAACCGCTTCCCGACTGCCTCCTGCACATATACATCGGCAGAATGGCACGGCTAGGCAAAAGCACGTACGGGTACGTCCCCTTTAATTGCCTAGCCGTGGGGTCGCGGGCGCTCGCGACCCGGTCGGGAGCTCCGTGACCACGGCCGCGGGACCAGCGGACCTGATCGCCGCTGGTGTCCCGCGATCGGGTCACAGAGCTGAAAAACGGGGAGAGGTCTGTGTAAACAAACCTCTCCCCGAGCTTCCTACACTGCCTGTCACTGATCTGCTGTTCCCTGTCATCGGGAACAGCCGATCAGTGAAGTCAGACATCAGCCACGCCCCCTACTGTAAACAGGTCACACTGACTCCTTCCCGCCCCCTAGTGGTTAACTCCTTTACTGCCACTGTCATTTACATAGGAATCAGTGCTATTTAAATACCACTGATTTCTGTATAAATGACAATGGTCCCAAAAATGTGTCAAAAATGTCCGATGTGTCCGCCATAATGTCGCAGTCACAATAAAAATCGCTATCACCGCCATTGCTAGTAAAAAAAAAAATATTAATAAAAATGCTATAAAACTATCCCCTATTTTGTAAACGCTATAACTTTTGCGCAAACCAATCAATAATCGCTAATTGCGATTTTTTTTACCAAAAATATGTAGAAGAATACGTATCGGCCTAAACCGACGAAAAAAAAAAAAGTTTTTTTATATATTTTTTGGGGATATTTATTATAGCAAAAAGTAAAAAAATATTGCATTTTTTTCAAAATTGTCGCTCTATTTTTGTTTATAGCCCAAAAAATAAAAAAGGCAGGGGTGATCAAATACCACCAAACGAAAGCTCTATTTGTGGGAAAAAAAGGACGCCAATTTTGTTTGAGAGCCACGTCGCACGACCGCGCAATTGTCAGTTAAAGCGACGCAGTGCCGAATCGCAAAAAGGGGCCTGGTCCTTTGGCTGCCAATTGGTCCGGGGCTGAAGTGGTTAAGTGGAAACGTAGGGAATCTTCCCTATGCCCGCGATGCAGAGGTGCACCAGCCAACCTAATACATATGTTATGGAGGTGTCCCAAGCTTCAACGTTACTGGCAGGATGTCATTATAGACATAAATAATATAATTGGTATAAATTTAGTAACAGATCCTAGCATATGTTTGTTAAATGTACTGAAGGAACTTTGTATACCAGAAAATACCTACAGTGCAATAACGAGATGCCTGTTCCAGGCGCGGAAACTTATAGCTTAGAAATGGATCTCTATATATCCCCCGATGGTGGAGGAATGGAGAATACAAATAAAAGAAATTATAGTAAAGGAGAAATTCATTTACTTACATAGAAATAATTTATGGAAATTTGAAGCCATTTGGAAGGACTGAATAGAGGTCTGGGACCTTGGTTGATACTGTTTAACTGAGGGGGGTGAGAGGGGAGAGGAAATTGTTTTTGATTTTTTTTTTTTTTTTTTTTTTTTGGGAGGTGGGAGTTGTACTCAGGATGTAATATGTGTACAATACTGTATCTGGAAAACATGTATGTGTAATGTGTATTCTGTATTTGTGTATGGAAAATCAATTAAAAATATGGTTTAAAAAAAAAAATGCTACATTTGGAAAGGAGTCAACAAGGCCTATGATGAACAAATAAATGCTACATTTGGAAAGGAGTCAACAAGGCCTATGCTGAAACACCTACTGTGAAACACGGAGGTGGATCGCTGATGTTTTGGGGATGTGTGAGCTACAAAGGCACAGGACATTTTATAAAAATTGATGGCAAGATCAATGCATTATGTTATCCAAAAATACTGGAGGAACATTTGCATTCATCAGCTAAGAAGCTGCGCATGGGACGTACTTGGACTTTCCAACATGACAATGATCGAAAACACAAGGCCAAGTTGACCTGTCATTGGCTACAGCAGATTAAAATAAAGGTTCTGGAGTGGCCATCTCAGTCTCCTGACCTCAATATCATTGAGCCACTCTGGGGAGATCACAAACGTGCAGTTCATGCAAGACAGCCCAAGAATTTACAGGAACTGAAGGCTTTTTGCCAAGCGAATGGGCAGCTTCTCTTTCTGAGAAGATAAAGAGCCTCAGCCACGAATACCACAAAAGACTAAAAGCTGTCATTGATGTTAAAGGGGGCAATATACGGTATTAAGAACTGGGGTATGTCAATTTTTGATCAGGATCATTTGGGTAGTTTCTGTTGCCATTATGATTTAAAAAGAGTAAACACAGTTGATTGATAATAAATGGCTTCAGCCAAACTCTAACCACGAGTGAAAGAAAAGTTTGTTTTATCATTCATATTCTCTGAAAAATGGCCAAGAAATCATAAACTTATGAGCAAAACTGTATTAATAGCAGCAAGGCTCACCATAGCTAAACTGTGGAAATCAATACTGCTACCAATCTATCTGATGTGGTATTAAGAGTAAACACTATGAACTAATGTTGGAATACAAAAACTTTAACATTGCAAAATTTAAAAGAATTTGGCAAGCCTGGTTGGTACATCCTAAAGCTTCAAAATATCTGAAGGACTTTAATAACCATTGAGGCTCCTCTCTTTACATGTTGAATTATAAAGTGACTTCCATATGCCTTTCCTTTGGCAACACCCCCCCCCTTTCTTTTTAGTTTAGGAACATTCCCTATTGACCATATGGTCCCAATAGGGTCGATAGGGTATGTAGCCCTTACCATTGTATTGTAACTCATTGACAACGTTTAATTGTAGATTGGATTGATAACATCTTTGTTTATTTATCCTGTTTATATGTATTTCTGTATCTATATGTAAATGTACCAAGAAGCATTTGTAATTTATCTGAGAAACTAATAAAAATTGAAAGATTAAAAAAGAATATTGATGAGGTGCAATAAAGAACCAAAATGGGTCTTAATAAAGTCTGTCATCTATTAATCGCACCGTTAAATGCTGACTGAGTTTGGTCACCTGGAACACGAAAATTCGGATGGCAGTAAAAACCTGACTTAAACCAAAGCTTTTCTGAAAACATTGCAGTTTTTTTTTTTTTTTTTTGATAAATTACATTTTAGAAAAACAATATTACGTTTTTATGAGAGAAATTTGCGCTATCAAAACAGGTGTAAGGGATATTGCCCCAATAATTTTAAAAAGCTAAAATTCAGTCTGTCTGAACACCAATAGTGACATACAAATGTCTACAGTATGAAAGAATATTCTTGCCGCACAAACCAAATGTCAATTTGACCCCACTTATTGGAAAAGCAAACATTTTTGATTGAATCTCTACTACTGTTCTATTGTATTGGTCAGCTTTAGTTTCTCTTACTAATGTGTACATTTTAGTAGTTGGAGATTAACTTCCAACTTACCTCTCTGGGCCTGGTTCATACCTATGCAGTTTGCTGCAGTGTTTTTTTTTTATGCATTTTGCATTTTTTATTTATTTTTGGCCAACTTGTTGTTGGGCAGATTAAAAAATGCAAATCGCAGAGAAATTGCGGTAAAAAATGCACTACATGCATTTCTGCAGCTTCTCCATTGAAGTCTATTGAATCAAAAATGCACCATTTTGCGTTTAAAAAAGTCCCTGACCCATTCAAAAAATGTAGTGTCTGAAAAAAGCATAGATGTGAATGTGTCCCATAGGAAACCATGCTAGAGAAAAGTTCCTAGAAGAAGTTCATCCTGCAGCAATCCTTCCTCCAGCGCACCCTGGTGAGCCTGTCCTGCAGCCCTGTTTGTCCATGGACATCTGCCTGTGCCCCAGCCTAAATTTCAGAGGCTGGCCGATTGTGCAGATAGCCATGCCGCGGATGCGTGGAGCCACCATCTTGAGGCCTACCGAGAGCCTATCTAGCAGCCCTGTACTTGGACATCTCCTGCCATCCTTCCTCCAGCGCACCCTGGTGAGCCTGTCTTGCAGCCCTGTTTGTCCCCGGACATCTCCTGCCTCTGCCCCAGCCTAAATTTCCGAGCCTGGGAAGTGAGCCGCAGCAGATGTTTTGGCGAGGAGATCTGGGCTATCCCGATTTTCATCCGCAAACATTCGAGTGCCTGCACTCCTGGAGTGCAAACCACCTAGCCCATCCTATTCCCTTCCCTGCACCTTTCCCAGTGCTTATTTTCTGGCTGGCCTGGCCCTTCGTTGTGCATCGCTTTAGGCCTCATCCAGCGGCCCGCCACAATCTCAGCAGAATCTGGACCCATCCGCGGGATTAGACGACAAGCTCTCACCCCACGCTTGGCTGTGTCATTTGCTCCTTTCCTGCAGCCCCTACCACCAGTTCGGGAAGTTGACTGTGCAGCATCTTTGGCAGAGGCTGCTACCTTCTTCATGCCCAAGATTCACTGCCATATTGTCCTTGAGGCTGGTCTTCCTCATCTGCTGCAGGATGGGGTGTGTGTGTTCTCTTCATCCTGCTGCTCTCCCGCTTACTTACAGCCAGCTCTCTCAGGCCTGCCACCATCTTGGACCACACAGCACCCTTGCAAGCCTCAGCTTTGGTGAGTGCATCCCCCTGTTTGGCGATACTTCTGTCTGCTGATTCCTGTTGTGTGGCCACCCTGGGGTGCTCCTCAGTCTGGAAGGCTGCTAGTGGCTGCCACTCACCAGCTTCACCCCAGCCATCTGACACCAGGGGGCTTGGATCGCCTTGACAGACGCTCCCACAGTGCCTCTCAAGCCTACCTCTGCTCTGGGGATGGATGGGGCATGGAGACGCAAATGAGATCATTGCATACTTACATGAGATCACTACCCACTAAAGCTGACTTTGAACACTGTGTAGCTCGCATTGAAAAGACCTACCGCTCAGAAATCAATGAGCTTAAAAAAGACCTGGGGATCCATATGGAGGACATTGAGCACACCACCGATGGCATTTGTAATGCTTTACAATCTCATGATGAAAACCTGAATTCCCATACAGTGCTGATTCAGCAGCTTATGTATCAACAGGGTGACATGGAAAATAGAAACAGACATAATAACATTTGGATAAGAGGCATTCCTGAAACTGTTTAACATAAGAGCCTTGCTGTGGCGGCTGCCTCCACTTTCAAACCAATTATTACAGCACCAAAAGATGCACCCCTGGAACTGGACAGAGTACATAGGCCCTCAGGTCCCAGACGCCCTGACTCTTGTTTCATCCGTGATACCTTATGCAGAGTGCACTTTTACAAGATCAAGGATAAGATTATGTTGGCTGCAAGCTCCCAAGACATGTAATGGAGTATTCCTGCGCTACTGTGGAGAGGGAAAAGGGTAGGGAAGAGGAGGAGGGGGGGGGGTTTAGGTTGGGAATAGAATGTGGGGTAACTGCTGCAAGCACCGAATGTAGGTCAAACCGTACCTACCAGAAAAAATATGTGAGTGGGAATTGTGGAGCGCTGTACCTCAAGGGAGTGGGCAGAATTTCTGCTAGCTGGTAAATGTGAGGGTTAGTAGAGATCCCTTGCACAAATGAATATCTTCAATATATTGTCTATCTTCCTATGATAGAGGGCTGTATACCGAACAGTAAATAGTAAAAGATGGCAATACTAAAATATAGCAGTATTAGACATAAATAAGATACATGAGTGCTTAAATAAGCTAATGGTACCTCAAATGACAGTAAAATATGGAAATAATAATGCCAGAGTGTTAAAAAAAGACTAAAACACCATAAAAAGGCGGTACATATAATAAAATCAAACTAAAATCGCATATAAATAAGTATAGGTGAGCATATGTATAAACGATAATCCAAAAAGTGCCTATAGTGCATAAAATGATATCCAGAGAGTGCTTGTGCAGGTGTGCACAGCATATGAGTAGAACTGCGCACTATCGTGAAAGAGAATGCAAATATAATATATATGGTAATAACAAACACACTGAAATGTGTGATAAGTGAAGGAATATTGTGTGCAAATATTGCAATATGTGCAAATAGGTATATAAAAATCAGAAATAAGTGCAGAGAGTGTATAAAAAATAATAAAAAGTATTGAAGTCAAAAGTGTAAAAACGCATGAAAGATGCAGAGAAAATTGCAGTGAAAAATAAAAGCTAAATACAATGAGTTTAAGTGAGCATAACAAAAAGTGTTTGCAGATAAAGTGCAAATGCGAAGTGCAAAGATTTGCTAAATGCAGATGTACATTATATGGCGTGGTGGTAAAAATAAAAAAACATATGTCAAATGGTCAGAAAATAGATCTGCTGCATGCGAGTCCATGGTAAAGCCCAAAAAATCCAATCAACAGTCTATGATCTGTTTCTTCTTCCAGTGAGGTAGGTAAAGGGTGTGCAAGCCCTGGGTATAACAAAGGGGGGGAGGGGGGAGAGCTGTGCGGTGAGGTGTCCTTAGTGGTGGGGATATATATCCTCTTCGTGTTAAATACACTTAAGTAAGAAGTGGCCCCTTACCTTACGGCAAAGGGTTAACCGCATGTAAAGAAATGGAGTGTTGGTGTCAGCTTCCTTCCTTCTCCCTCAGATACAGCGCCTGCCTGGGTAGGTGGATTTCCTATCCCTGGGTCCAGGTGTATGCTCCCTTGTCCTCACGGCCAATGCAGGATTATATGCAAAGAAATGAGGGGTAGCCGTATAGTGTAGTAGGTTTTAACAATAGTGTATAATTTATTAATGGAACAGTAAGAGTAATACTCACAAACAAACAAGTTTAAAATGCGCTTATCTGTACGAGCACCAAGCTCGTTTCCTCCTTTAGTCTGAGTGCCTTTCCTTGTCCCTAAGCGTGACGTCACACGTCACATGACATGACGTGACGTCACATCACATGACTTCATCATCCCCTGATGAAGTCATGTGATGTCACGCGTAGGGACAAGGAAACCTTTTAATAACTCCAACAAAACGAGACAGGGCTTCCCTCTCTCACCCCCCTGCTTTTCGTCATAGTGATAGAACACCTAGCCACCGCTATTAGGCAAAATGTCTCGATTGTAGGCGTTCAGACTCCGTCCTTACATCATAAACTCTCCCTGTATGCTGACAACTTACTAGTGTATGTACAACAGCCCTTCCATCTTTACTACATGAATTCTGCTGATTTGGGGAACTTAGTCATTTTAAATTGAATATATCTAAAACGAAGGCCCTTAAAATATCACTACCTGCTGCCACTATTTTCCTTTATTATTTAAAGGAATCTCATACTTTGGCGTCATCATTCCATCTAATCTCTTCAATCTATATGCACTAAATTACCCCCCATTGCTAACTCGGATACGGAATGACTTGGATTCCTGGGGGTCTTCTTCCCTGCCTTGGTTTGGGTGCATAAACACCTTGAAAATGGACACGCTGCCAAAGCTGCTCTACCTCTTTCAGACCATTCCCATACGCCTCCCTAAACAGTTATTCCTCTCTTTACGATCAATGTCTATTCAATTTTTGTGGAATTGAGGTTTCTCTCATATACGCCACAAACTGCTTACCTTCCCCAGGCTCCAGGGTGGAGTGGGACTCCCGGATTATGAACTAAGCTGCTATCTTGGCCAGGGTGCTTGAATCGTTCCCTCGTTCCCTCGTCCCTTCACTAAATCATCCATCATGGTGGAACAAGATCTTTCTCCTCTGGATCTCAGGGGCCTTCTTTGGGGGTACTCCCAAGACTTACCCAGGCTATACTTTTCCTCACTTTTAACCTGTGCAACACTACATATATGGTATCGGAAAGGCCTACAGAACCTCTTGTCTTCTGGCACTTCCCCCCTTGCAGCCCTATTCAATAACCCTGTTCTCCCCAGGGCTTGGGCTCGTCTACAGTGGGTACACTGACGAGATCCATGTGGCCAGTGGCACACTCGATTGTGCACCAGACTACCGGGCAGTCCGTTATCTCAGGGGGTGCTGGCAATTGGCTTCTGTACGGGACTATTCTGCTCTACCCAGGTTCACCTTACTGAATATGAGCGACTGTGCTCCCTTTCTGAAACGCCCAGACATCTTCGACATCTTCTGTTTGCGATCAACTACTCCACGCATTGAGCAATAATGAGCTCCCTACTTGCACAAGGATTTGGTCTGAGGACTTGGGAAGGGCGCTCACGACAGCCAACTGGCAGACCTCCTTCCACTTCACCCACAAATCCACTATTTCCTGTAATGCTCAGGAAAAAACCTTTTAATAGTATGTTTTGATGGTACAGAGATCCCTCCTCCTTAGAATATTCTCATCCACACTTGCCAACTGTTGGAGATGTTGATCGGCAGAAGGGACATACGTACACATCTGGTGGGAGTGCAGCAGGATACAACCCTTTTGGTCTTAAGTTTTCACTGTATATAATACAATATCCTGTTCTTCCCTACTGCCTTCACCTGACGTGGCATTGCTATCTGTATTCCCTGACTCGATTGCCTCACAAAAGAGTCTGCTTGCTTTCTTCCTTTCAGTCGCAAGACAATTAATTCTTTTTTTGTGAAGTCGGACGTGCCTCCTTCTTTGGCTCTGAGTGAGTAATATGATGCGGATGAAGGAGATGTTGGCAATGGATAATGACTCCTTTTGAGAAGTTCAAAGCTTTGTGGTATGTCTGGATTGATTTTTCCACTTCCGACGCCCTTAAAGCTCTGTTGTAAAATATAAATGATAAATGTTCTCCTTTTTTTTTTTTTTTTTTTCTGCCCTCTAGTACAGATGTACACCTGCATGGCCACGAGAGACGCTCAAGACTCCTTTCTCCCCTTTTCTCTATTCTTCTCCCGGACTCATTCGGGGATGCTCTTCTCTCTCTTTATTTTCTTTCCTTTCCCTGCCTCTTCTTCTTTTCTCCCTGCTGATTTACTAACACATGACTACCATTCACTTAATTTTTCTTCTCTTTTGACCCTCTTATCTGACAAGCCTACATACTTTTTTTTGCTTCGAACTATGCTTGTTTATAGTTTTGGATTATACGACCGCATATCCTAGCCCTAGCTGGTTTTGGGGTCAACATATCTATTTCATAACTCTGAACTGCGAATGTACACCGTGTACTGTTTACCATTTTTTTCATGTGAAATTAAAAATGCATGGGTGGCAACCATGCCTAACACATGGCTATTACTATGGACCAGAGTTTTTGTTTTGGTGTAAGATGTAACTGACCAAGACTTTACATCTCTATTTTAAAGTGGAACTCCAGTCACAAAGTAACTGGCCAAGATATTAAATCTCTGGAAGCCCAAGGCAACAGTCAGAGCAAAGTCCCAAGATGGCGGGGTGTGACCGGACATGTAGGATGAGTGAGCTGAGAGAGATGAGGGCTGAGTGAGGTCAGGTGTGTGTTCTCCCGCCCTCCGCCCTGCTGATATGCCCCACTGATATGCTGACATCCTGAGGTGGCGTACAGCCTGGGAAAATCCCCGTTGGATAGTGCAGCCTAATTGGACAGAGCGTGCTGTGTGGTCGCTGACTAGCAGGATCTGTGGAGGCGTTGCGTACAGTCTTGTGCAGGTACGCTTGGAGGATCGGCTGATGTCCCGCACGGCCCCGACTAGGTCCGGAGATTACCGAAGGTGACGTCACACTCTGAGGGCCGGGCGCGCTGTTGCAGAGGATCGGTGTGGGGAGACGGAGGAGCTAGTGGCGGTGCGGAGTTCGCGCCATAGCGAAATACAGCGCATAGACCGGAGCAACCCCTGTGAGACCCCGCGTGCCTGGCTGTTTGTGGGTGATGTCCCCCCATGGTCAAACCGGAATTAACTCATGAAAATACATGAAGTCTATGAAACCCATGAAAAACATCTGACGGTTGTGACTCGGTTAGGTACTGGTAAGAAAACGTGACTGAAATCCTGCCTGTTCAAAAACAATTTTTTGACTCTGTTGATCCTGATTGGTACCGCTGATCCTGTTTGAAATTTCTAAGGTACTTAAAAACGAGCAATGCAGGACACATGAGTGAGAATATTTGACGGGACAAAAGTAAAACGTACCAAAGGCACTAACTATGCTACATAAAAGTATGCCACATAAAATGTTTACCCAGTAAGGGATTGAACTGTGTGATAACTGCGTGTTAAGCTGCGGTGACCATTTGGAGCTATTTGGACTGTTAATTTTTTTTTTTTTTTTTTAGTATGCCCTTCATTGCCTCCAGGTAGCCACCTATAAATATTGGTGCCATATACGTGTTTAAATGTACAAAGTGGATCAAAAGCAAAAGGTGTTAATACTAAAAAGTGCTGTTTGGCGATATAAAGGCATAAAGACTGCTTCCTATTCATTAGCATGTGCTAGAGAGCAAATAAGTGGTGAATTCAGTGAATACTCTTGTCTGTATTTTTCTGTCTTTTTTTTTTTTTCTCCCCTCCTACTGTTTCCAGGACTGGTGTGCTCTGGTGGAAAACAGGGCACACTTTGCAGTCGTAACTGAACATTTGGCTGAAGGCACTGAATTGCTCTGTGTGACACAAAGGGGAAGGAAAGGAAAGGAGGGGAGAGGATAGAAGGAGGGGGAAAGGAAAGGAAAGGAAAGGAAAGAAGAACGGAATAAATAATAAAACAAAACCCTCCTCTGAGATCCACCTTGTGCTTTTTTGTTCTGGACTTCTTTTTTTTTTTTTTTTAAGATATTATTTAACTGAAATTTAACAAGCACCTATAATAAGATAACACCTTACCCTTTTCCCTGCTCACCTCCGCCAGTTTCCCCCCGCCACCATTGTTTTATCAACTATGCAACATTTGCGCTCAGCTAAGGAGAAAAACCCTCAAACTCAGCAACCGATAGCAGCTGCATCTGCATCAGCGGCAGCAGGGCTTGAGCAGTATTCGCACGCACCGGCACAGACACCCCCAAAAAAGGGGGTACAGGCTAAAATACAGCAAGGTGGCCCCCCGGATAGGAATAGTCTGGGGCAATCAAATAATGCTTCTACTCCTGGGGTAAATAAAGTCTCCAATGCTAAAAACATAATAGGGGGGCGGTTATAGCAGATTCAGCAAGATTAGACGGAAATGTAAAACCTAATGAAACTGCTGAAATAGGTTCATCCTCTGAAAGAGAGAACCAACTTTAAAAGATGTACTGCTGGCTGTAAACACATGCAATGGCTCAATTAAAGAACTCTGTGACGAGATAAGATGAGTGAAAGAAGATATGACTATAGTTAAACAAGAGCTGGAAAAAATCGGGCAAAGGACATCAGAGCTGGAAGGGAGAATTAACCAATTAGAAGATGATGCTTTTCCTTTAATGGCAGATGTAAAAAACATGAAGGAACAAATATTAAGACATACATTAAAATTGCAAGAGATGGAGAATAGGCTCCGTAGAGACAACGTAAGGATGGTTGGTCTCCCAGAGAAAACCGAGGGTTTGAACCCCGTGGCATTTATGGGGAAATGGCTAATTGAACTTTTTGATAAAGAGTTCTTCTCAGCAGCGTTTGCCATTGAAAGAGCCCATAGAATCCCTTTTAGAGCCTCCCCAACGGCAAAGTTCCCTAGGCCGCTACTGTTTAAATTTCTCAATTATAAAGATAAGGTGTCACTATTGAGGAGAGCAAGAGAAGTAGGAAATATTCTCTTTAATGGAACTAGAATCTCGTTCTATTCTGACTTTTCTCCAGAGCTTCAGAGACAGAGATCAGAATTCATACAGGTTAAGCGTGCTCTCCAGAGGGTCAAAATACCCTATGCCCTTATGTACCCTGCAAGATTGCGGGTAACAGCATGGGGGGAGTCGCAGATCTTTAACTCCCCAGAAGCAGTGGAGAGATGGCTGGATGTAAACAAAGAGAGACTTGCAATTATTTGAGGATGGAGGGGGGTGGAGAGAGGGGGGGGAGAAATGTTTAAGATTTAATGTATAGAAACATGGGGGTGTTTTCGTGGGGGATAGGGGGGGAGGATACACAGAGGATACACGGAGAGTGAGAAATTGATATGTTTGGAAGGGAAAGAGTGGAAATGTTAGAATGGAAACTGGTCACCTGTAGCCCCCTGGGGGAACACCTAGATAGGTGGAAAAGAAAGAGGGGTGGGGGGGGAGGAGGAGAGGGAGGTGGGGAGGGAAGAGGGAAGACAGGAGAAAAATAATTTCTTAAAAAATTTGAAGAGAGGTGCACAACACAGAATATAAACACATTAAATAAAGGAGTGACACAAATTTCACTAAGAATTAAGAAAGAGAACTTCTATATAATAGGGTGTATGAATAGAGGAATCTGTTGGGGAGGGAGGATCTGTATAGTCTTTCCCCTCCCTTCCAGGGCCGGTGCTACCACTAGGCGAACTAGGCAACCGCCTAGGGCGCACTGCCGCCTAGGGCGCCAAGCCGCTGGTGACACTACTCCCTCTCTCCCTCAGCAAGTAAACTTAATAAGCAGCCGCTCTGCTCCCGAGTCCCTCCATACAGTGTCAGAGGTGCCAGTGCAGTAGCGGTGGGGTACTGTATCCATTATAAAGGAAGGAAAGGAAACATCTATGCGCCGCTGCGCTTCCCTGATCATCACAGTGTCACTGCCAGTGAGTGTGACCTGTCTCTGTACCACCACACGCAGTCACGTCGTTACTGTATGTGATGTTCCCTAGCGGCAGCAGTGAGAAGAGGAGGGGAGAGAGCCCGGACAAAGAGCAGCGCCGGCGGGCCCTAAAGTGCTTGCCTGCAGGATACATGGAACCGGCCGGGGCGGATGAGATGGAAGCCTGGCTGCATGTAAGTTTGGGATTGGCGCGATTTCCCCGCCCTCCTACTCCTGGACCATCGGGATTGTGAAGACAGGCAGCAGCGCCGCTCTGCTCGGAGTGAGGTCACCACGGCGTTCGCACAGGTAGTGGAAAAACAGGCAGCACACTCAGTGCTGCACCCAGTAACCGGAATTAAAAAAATAACTTTTTTTGCTGTCAAGTTTATATTGCATAATGTACAGAGGCGTGTGTGTGTGTGTGTGGGGGGGGCTACAGAGGGGGACAGAGGTGTGGGGGGTGGGCACTGAGAGGAACTGATGTGCTGGGGGGGCAGAGGAGAAAAGATATGTGGGGGAGGGGGTTACAGAGATGGGGGGGGGCAGAGGGGAACATATGTGTGGGGGGGAGGAGGTTACAGAGGGGAACAGGTGTGTGTGGGAGGGAAACAGAGGTGGGGGAGGGGGTTACAGAGGGAAACAGAGGTGGGGGTTACAGAGAGAAACAGAGGTGGGGGGTACAGAGGGAAACAGAGGTGGGGGGTACAGAGGGAAACAGAGGTGGGGGTTACAGAGGGAAACAGAGGTGGGGGGTACAGAGGGAAACAGAGGTGGGGGGTACAGAGGGAAACAGAGGTGGGGGGTACAGAGGGAAACAGAGGTGCAGGGGGTACAGAGGGAAACAGAGGTGCAGGGGGTACAGAGGGAAACAGAGGTGCAGGGGGTACAGAGGGAAACAGAGGTGCAGGGGGTACAGAGGGAAACAGAGGTGGGGGGTACAGAGGGAAACAGAGGTGGGGGTACAGAGGGGGGGGGGGGTACAGAGGGAAACAGAGGTGCAGGGGGTACAGAGGGAAACAGAGGTGCAGGGGGTACAGAGGGAAACAGAGGTGCAGGGGGTACAGAGGGAAACAGAGGTGCAGGGGGTACAGAGGTGCAGGGGGTACAGAGGGAAACAGAGGTGCAGGGGGTACAGAGGTGGGGGGTACAGAGGGAAACAGAGGTGCAGGGGGGGGGGTACAGAGGTGGGGGGTACAGAGGGAAACAGAGGTGGGGGGTACAGAGGGAAACAGAGGTGGGGGGTACAGAGGGAAACAGAGGTGCAGGGGGTTACAAAGATAAACAGAAGTGTGGGGAGGGGGGGTTACAGAGGTGCGGGAAGGGTACAGAGATAAACAGAGGTGCAGGAAGTGTAGAGAGGTGCCAGAGAGTACAGAGATAAACAGAGTTGCAAGGTGGGGTGCCGCAGGGAACAGGCGTTCAGGGGATTGATGAAGCAATCGGGGTGATATGAGGTGCTGAAAATACAGGAATCGGGGTGATTTGAGGTGTGGAGGTTCAAGTTCACCTTTGTAAAAAAAAAAAAAAGAAAAAAAAAAAGAAAAAAAATGCAGATCTTTTTGCAAAAAGGTAAAAAAAAAAATTGCATTTATTATTATTTTAGGCATTGTCAGTGTATCTGTCTGCTCGTACGGACAAGCAGCTACACAGTTAGCCTGTCTGTATACTACCCTAGCCTGTCCATATACCTGCGTACCACGGCCGGTGCATGAAATCGAGCCGGTGCCACCACTATTTGTCTTCAGGCCGGGTCCAGAAGCACAGGTGTGGGCCTGTGCTTCACAGCTGAAGAAAAGGTGGAGAGGTGCTGCAAAAATCTCCCCCACCACCTCCACCATATACATGGGCAGGGAAAAGGGGTGGAGTCAGGGGCACAGCTAATGGGGGGGGGGGGCGCCAAAAGGAGGTTTCGCCTAGGTGTCAAAAACCCTTTCACCAGCCCTGCTCCCTTCCTTATCTTTTTTTTTTTTTTTTCTGTTTGTTTTTTTCACTATCAGACAATGGGGATAAAAGGTCATAGGAGTAATGGTTGTATTATAACGGTAGGAAGTAGGTATATGGGAAGATACACATTAAGGGGAAAGGAACCTGGGAGAGTTAAGGGATTATTTTTTTTTTCTTTCTCATATGTATGCCTATGCTTATAATTTTTACTGGTATGATACTATGAGGGTGAGATCATGTATTGATAATGGTTCTTTGGTAAGGGTAAGGGGGGAAAAGGGTAGTATTAGAGGATTAAGGGTGGAAATGATAATAGTTGTAGGGCTGGCTCTAAATAAGGGTATATCTCAGGTTCTCCGGTACCATCGCGGCCATGTAAGGCGAAATGACAGTGGTTAATAGAGGAACGTGGAATGGGGGACTGGGGACTCCGGCTAAGAAAGCAGCTGTACTTGCTGTAATGGAGGGGTGGGGTGTAGAATTGATCTGTCTGCAGGAGACTTATTTAACTAAGCATACTGCCCGGGCCTTGCAGAATAAGAAATACCAACTTCAATATAATTCAGTATATTCTACATATAGTAGGGGGTTAGTGTTCTGATAAGATCTGGAGTGAATTTCTCCTGCAGACAGATTGAAATTGATGAAAATGGAAGATATATTTTTTTCCACTGTATGATTGAAAATGGAGCATCTGTCATTGCAAATGTCTATATCCCCCCACCATTTAAAATAGATGTGCTGCTCAAACTGAATGAATTTCTACAGGATAAAGGGGAAACCCCAGTATTGGTAATGGGTGACTTTAACCGCTTCCCGACCGCCCACTGCATATATACGTCAGCAGAATGGCACGGGCAGGCAAAACCACGTACCTGTATGTGGCCCTTTAAATGCCTGCCCGTGGGTCGCGCACGCGGCACCAGCGGCGCGCTCGCGACCCGGTCGGGAGCTCCGTGACCCCGGCCGCGGGACCAGCGGACCCGATCGCCGCTGGTGTCCCGCGATCGGGTTACGGAGCTGAAGAATGGGGAGAGGTTTGTGTAAACAAACCTCTCCCCGCGCTTCCTACTCTGCCTGTCATTGATTGGCTGTTCCCGGTCATCGGGAAAGCCGATCAATGACGTCAGACGTCCGCCCTGCCCCCTAATGTAAAAAAACACACACACGTCAGAGCCCATAACCCCTACCCTCCCCCTAGTGGTTAACTCTTTCACTACAACTGTCATTTATACAGGAATCAATGCATTTAAATAGGTCCCAAAAATGTGTCAAAAATGTCCGATGTGTCCGCCATAATGTCGCAGTCACAATAAAATTCGCTGATCTCCGCCATTACTATTAAAAAAAAAATATGAATAAAAATGCTATAAAACTATCCCCTATTTTGTAAACGCTATAACTTTTGCGCAAACCAATCAATAATCGCTAATTGCGATTTTTTTTTTTACCAAAAATATGTAGAAGAATACATATCGGCCTAAACTGAGGAAAAAAAAATGTTTTTTTATATATTTTTTGGGTAGATTTTTTATAGCAAAAAGCAAAAAATATTGCATTTTTTTTTTAAATTGTCGCTCTATTTTTGTTTATAGCGCAAAAAATAAAAACCGCAGGGGCAATCAAATACCACCAAAAGAACGCTCTATTTGTGGGGAAAAAAGGACGCCAATTTTGTTTTGGAGCCACGTCGCACGACCGCGCAATTGTCAGTTAAAGCGACGCAGTGCCGAATCGCAAAAAGGGGCCTGGTCCTTTGGCTGCCAATTGGTCCGGGGCTGAAGTGGTTAATGAGGTCTTGAATAACAAATTAGACAGGTTTCCTATAAAGATATCTCCTGACATTGTGGAGAGAAGTAAATTAGATCAGTTTGTAGAAGAATTGGGATTGGTGGATATATGGAGGGTTCGTAATCCTGAAGTGCAGCAGTACTCATGCTACTCTGCTACGCAATCCACACTCTCCAGGATAGATTTGATCCTGGGGAGTGTGGGTGCGGTGCCGAGGGTGGAAAAAATTAAATACTGCCCAAGGGGGATATCGGATCATTCCCCAATAGTAATGACAATGAAAGTGGGGGAAAAAAGAGCACGGGGGGAGTGGAGGATAAACCCAGGGTGGCTAGACCTGATTAAAGAACCAGATGAGATCCTGCCTAAAATAAAGGAATTTATAGCATTCAATAAAGAATCAGCATCACCTAGTATATAATGGGATACATTGAAAGCATTCTTGAGAGGAGTTCTGATACAGCAAGTGGCCAAGTTTAATAAAAAATCTAGAGTAGTGGAGGAAAAAGCGCAGAGAGAAATGGTGGAAGCCGAAAATCATTTTATAATAGATCCATCAGTGGAGAATGAAAAAACTTGGCTAGAGAACTATAAGCTAGTTATCATGGAAAAAGTTGAGACTAGAAGGCTCCTCCAACGGCAATCCGTGTTTGCAGAAGGGGAAAGTGTAGGAAGGATGTTAGCACAAATAGTAAAAACGAACTCCCCAACCTCTGTTGTTCAGGCTATTAGAACCAAGGGGGGAGAGATTATAGCTAATCCTATAGGGATAGTCCAGACGTTTAGGAGTTTCTATAAAAATAAATATACAGCACAGGAGATTGGGATGGAGGGTGCAATGGAATTGGAGATTCCCTCCATGACCCAAGTGGAGAGAGAGGAATTGGATGCTCCAATAACTTTGGTAGAGCTTCAACAGGCAGTAAATAGTATGGCAAACCAAAAATCACCAGGCCCCGATGGACTGCCTGTTGAGATATACAAAAGTTATGGAGAGATCTTGCTCCCTACACTGCTAAATACGTTGGAGGAGGCCAATAAAGAAGGAAGGTTACCTACTTCAATGTTGGAAGCCACCATTATGATCTTACAGAAAGAAGGGAAGGACGCTCTAGATACTTCGGCATATAGACCAATTCCCCTCTTGTGCTCTGATACAAAAATATTGGCCAAAGTACTGGCGGGCCAGCTGAGCAAGATTATTGCAAGGCTGGTTCACCCGGACCAGACAGGTTTTATAGCCGATAGATCTACAAGCATTAATATAAGAGCTTTTTTGAACCTACAAAATCCGGTGGTGAACGAGGGACCAAGAGCGGTGTTGGCACTTGATGTAACAAAAGCATTTGATAGTGTGGAGTGGGGATACATTTGGAGAGTGCTGGAGAAGTTTGGGGTAGGTCCCCTGTTCACCAGATGGATAAGACTGCTTTATGATAAGCCAAAGGCCAGGTTAAAAATTAACAATGAACTTTCAGAAGAAATCAAGTTGGAGAGGGGGACGAGACAGGGGTGTCCCCTGTCACCCCTCCTTTTTGCGCTCGTAATGGAGCCGCTAGCTATCGCTATTAGAAACAGCATTGAGATAATAGGTTTTCAAAGGAAGGGGGGGGGGGGGGGGAGGAAAAAATTGCTTTATATGCAGACAATGTCTTGTTATTCCTGGGAGACCTGAATCGATCTCTAAATAAAGCGATGAACATAGTGGAGGATTTTGGCAGGTTTACAGGACTTGAAATAAATTGGAAGAAATCAGAACTACTCCCAATTAATACAAATGCGGAAGTTAGAATACCAGGAATGCCCCATTTGGAGATGGTTAATGCTTTGAAATACTTGGGAGTGGTCCTGACGAAGGATCCCAATCAATTTGTGAGGCTCAATCTGGTACAGTTATTGATTAGGTTTAAAAGGAAGATAGCTTTTTGGAAACACCTCCCTTTGTCAGTTGCGGGACGATGTGCTCTAATAAAGATGATCTGGATGCCACAACTCCTGTATGTGCTACACAATTCCCCGGTGTGGGTATGCAGGAGATGGTTCCGGAAAATCGAAACCCCCCTTTAGGGAACTTATTTGGAAAGGTGGACAGGCTAGGATCCCTCTCTGTACCCTGCAGCTTCCAGTGAAAGAGGGGGGTCTCACGGTGCCCCACCCGGAGCGCTATTTCCTGGCGGCTCAGTTACAACAGCTGTTGGGTTGTGGAGTTCCGGGAGGAGGCACCCCGAATTTAGAATTAATGCTGGTGGAAGCGGGTCATGATACATTAATAGAAACACTATTGTGGACCTCCTTTGTGGGTGTCAAGGGGATCCACAAATTGATCCTTTTGGGGGTACCAAAGAAGGGGGCAGAGTTTGTCAGGGGGCCCTGAGTCTCCTTGTGCGGATATAGTTCCTGTAAAGGTTCGGGTGACGTCCGAACTACCCAAAGTCCCTTCTTTCCCCATCCAGGAAATTTAATTACCTGGGTCAGACTCTGGATTTAATACTGACCAGGGTAGTCAGTTTTTTTTTCTACTCAAACTTCGGCTCCTTAAGCAGGTTCAGTTCAACCGGAAGTTACTGAGACTCTTGGCAATGTCACGGGTTCCTCTGGTGGATGCTGCAGTCGTCCTAGCACCGCTGTTGGGCCAACACCTTCCTCTTCTTCCGCGATGCCTGTGAAGCATCGAGGGCGAAAGTCTTCTTGTCATTCTGGTGCCCGTAAATATCCCTTGGACCAGTTGCCCCAAGGGTGGCGCTTCCATCCTGTTTTACAGCTGCTGGTTTTGATGGCTTGGCTGTTGAAAGCCAGGTACTGGGGGATAGAGGTTTGTCTGGATCTGTGATCCCTACTATGTTGAAGGTGAGTTAGTCGACTTTTAGTAAGATATGGGGCATTGAGCAGAGGTTGGCATTGAGTACCATCAAGGGCCAGGTGTCTGCCTTAGCAATCTTTTTTCAGCGATCCCCTAGCCAAGCACTTTTTAGTTCTTACATAAAAGGTACAAAGTCTGGCATGTGGCTCCACCTGTACGGTCTCTCTTGGGATTTAAACTTGGCACTCTCGGTTCTCCAGAAACCTCCATCGAGAATATTCGGGAGATTCCCTTACCTATGTTGTCCCAGAAGGTGGCATTCTTGGTGGCCATTACATCTGTCCATAGGGTGTCAGTGTTAGCAGCATTATCCTGCCGTACTCCCTATTTGGTGGTCCACAAAGGTAAGGTTGTTCTCCATCCCTGTCCATCGTTACTACCTAAGGTGGTCTCAGACTTCCATTTAAATGGGGACATTGTGTTGCCTTCCTTGTGTCCCAAGCCTGCTCATCCCAAGGAATTTGCTTTGCATACCTTGGATGTGGTTGGTGTGATTCTGGTGTATCTGGCAGCCACAGAGTCCTTTCAGAGGTCAGACTCGCTTTTTGTGGTTACACAAGGACCAAGGAAAGGGCTGGCCGCTTCTTCAGCTACCATCTCCAGATGGATCAGACAGACAGTGACTTATTCTATTAAAGGTCGGGTTCCTCCTTTCCCTGTCATGGTGCATTCTACTCGGGTGCTTAGTACTTCTTGGGCCTTCTGTCATCAAGCATCAATATCACAGGTGTACAAGGCAGCCACTGGGTCGTCAGTGCATACTTTCACCAAATTCTATAAAGTAGACATTTTTGTATCTGCGGATGCGTCTTTTGGCCACAAGGTTTTGCAGGTTGCTGTTTAAGAGGGGCTTCCCCTGTGAGGGGTGTGTTTTCTTTCAAATGTTTATTTTTCAGATGGGTCTCATGATGTGACCCGGTTAAGGCTCCTGTGTCCTAGTTAGGGCTCTTGTTGTTGGCCTTGGGTTATTTTCCCCACCCCTCATATTCCTTTTGGCACTGCTTTTGGACAGCCCAATGGTCAAGATTAAGGAGGCGATGTGTCCGTCGATGAACTAAGGAGAAAATTGAGATTTTTTGTACTCGCCATAAAATCCATTTCTCTGAGTTCATCGAAGGACACAGCACAGCACAGCACATTTTACGGTTAGCACAATCCCATTTTTTGTACCATTCCCTGTGAATGCTGGAGATGATTATGCTTGAAAATCCCAGTAGATCAGCAGTTTTTTAAATTCTCAGACCAGCCCGTCTGGCACCAACAACCATGCCACATTCAGAGTCATTTAAATCCCATTTCTTCCCCATTCTGATGCACGGTTTGAACTTCAGCAAGTTGTCTTCACCACATCTAGATGCCTAAATGCATTGAGTTCATGTTTTTAATCTAAATATCTCTTACTACAAAATTGACGAGAGGGCTCATCCACATCCAGAATATATATGGGAGGATGATCATAACTATATGCCTGCTGGTGTGCACCCACTGTTCCTGTAACACGGCTTATATAGACCATGCGGTCATTTTTACATAAAGTAATTGAAGAACAGCGATCAGGAATATAGTATACATACAAACCTCAGTCAATATAGTTGTGGACATACACAGTATATGCACCTTTATCTACTGTATATATGTGTGTGTGTGTGTGTGTGTATATATATATATCTATATATATATATTGTGACAGTACAGTTCCCTGTCCTAGTAAATGTCGCCCAGGGTTCTCAAATATGCAGGTTGAGGGGCTCCAGGGGTATTTAATGTGGAGGAATCTGTTTTATCAGTTTCCTCCAAAGTTTGTAAAATCCAGTTGGGGACCTGGAGCCTGGAGATTCCATAGCGTTATGGGTGGGACGGAATCTCCAATCCTGGGACCGGGTTTTGGGAACAGCCAGGAGTCTGGCTGGTTGATTGAGCAGGTGGATCCTGGGCTTATAGCAGAGTCAGGATTAGGGTTCTGGGCTCCACCCAGAGAGTTCGAGTGTGCACTAGTGTATGACAGAGACCCAAGTCTGAGGATCAGAGCAGTGAGGTGCTGCTTTCTAGATAGACGCTGTGTGCATCTAAGGAGACAGATGAGAGCCTGAAGTGGAAGGCCTGAGCAGCAAGGAAGCTGAAAAGAGGTACAGTAGTTGTACGGGAACCCTGTTGTATGACCAAGAGGGCTGAAGCGTAAAGCCTAAGTGGCAGTACTGCTGAAGAGAGCCAGGTGGCTTAGCATTTTTCATTCGTTATTGTTTTTTGGGAGAAGAACCCCTGTGTGGGCATCCAAGTGTATGAATTTCCTTTATTTTGTTCCTTTTTAACCACTTCACAACCGGCCAATAGCCGAAAGACGGCTACAGGCCGGTTGCTTAACTCTGGGAGGGCGTCATATGACGTCCTCACAGAATTCCTCTCTTGCGCGCCCCCTGGGCTCGAGAACATCCGTGATCACGGATCACGGTAAACGGCCGCTCATCGCGGCCGTTTACCACGTGATCGCTCCGTGAAATGACGGAGCGATCACATGTAAGCAAACCAGCGTCATTTGATGACGCCGGTTGTTCTCCCCTCCTCTCTCTGTACCGATCGGTACAGTGTGAGTGGGGAGGGGGAGGGATTGGTGGCAGCAGTGCTGTGGGCGGGATCTGTAGTGCCCACAGCCTGCCCTGCAGTCACCACCGATCCATCCATCCATGCTCAGCCATCCCTCCGTACCCTGCAATACACAGCAATAGCCTGCAGTGTATTGCAGGGTATGGAGGGATGGCTGAGTATGGATGGATGGATACTCTGCCATACCCTGCGATACTCTGCTATACCCTGCGATACTCTACATTCCTTGTAATGGGAATAAAAGTGGCAAACATCCCTTGTAATAGGAATATGGCATTACAGGTCCTCTTTGCAGTGAGATATGGGGTCAATAAGACCCCTCATCTCACCTCTAGGCTGGAAAGCCTGAAATAAAATAAAAAAACGATCCTGGCTTCGATCGTAGCGAGCATTTCATGGTATTGCATGGTATCGCAGGGTATCGCAGAATATCGCAGGGTATCGCAGGGTATAGCATGGTATCGCAGGGTATGGCAGAATACCCTGCCATACCCTGCGATACTCTGCCATACCCTGCGATACTCTGCCATACCCAGCGATACTCTGCCATACCCAACGATACTCTGCCAACGATACTCTGCCATACCCAGCGATACCCTGCGATACCCTGCCATACTCTGCCATACCCAGCGATACCCTGCGATACTCTGCCATACCCTGCGATACTCTGCCATACCCTGCCATACCCTGCGATACTCTGCCATACCCTGCCATACTCTGCCATACCTGCCATACCCTGCCATACTCTGCCATACCCTGCCATACTCTGCCATACCCTGCCATACTCTGCCATACCCTGCCATACCCTGCGATACCCTGCCATACCCTGCGATACCCTGCCATACCCTGCGATACTCTGCCATACCCTGCGATACTCTGCCATACCCTGCCATACCCTGCCATACCCTGCCATACCCTGCCATACCCTGCCATACCCTGCATACCCTGCCATACCATGCGATACCCTGCGATACCAAGAAATGCTCGATACGATCGAAGCCAGGATCGTTTTTTTATTTTATTTCAGGCTTTCCAGCCTAGAGGTGAGATGAGGGGTCTTATTGACCCCATATCTCACTGTAAAGAGGACCTGTAATGCCATATTCCTATTACAAGGGATGTTTACATTCCTTGTAATGGGAATAAAAGTGATCAAAAAAATTTTTGGGGGGAAAAAAGTGTCAAACTAAAATAAAGTAAAGTGAACAATAAAAAAAAAAATAAAAAATAAATTTAAAGCCCCGTGTGCTTGCATGCAGAAGCGAACGCATACGCAAGTCCCGCCCACATATGAAAACTGTGTTCAAACCACACATGTGAGGTATCGCTGCGAACGTTGGAGCGAGAACAATAATTTTGGCCCTAGACCTCCTCTGTTACTCAAAACATGTAACCAGTAAAAAAATTTAAAGCGCCGCCTATGGGGATTTTTAAGTAGCGACGTTTGGCGCCATTCCACGAGCGTCTGCAATTTTGAAGGGTGACATGTTAGGTATCTATTTACTCGGCGTAACTTCATTTTTCACATTATGCAAAAACATTGGGCTAAATTTACAGTTTTGTTTTTTGTAAAGCACAAAACTTTTTTTTCCCGAAAAAAACGTGTTCGAAAAATTACTGCGCAAGTACCGTGCTAGATAAAAAGTTGCAACGACCGGCATTGTATTCTCTAGGGTCTTTGCTAAAAAAAACATATATTTAATGTTTTGGGGTTCTATGTAATTTTCTAGCAGATAAATGATGATTTTTACATGTAGGAGAGAAATGTCAGAATTGGCCCGGGTGCTCCAGAACACCTGATGGTGCTCCCTGCATGTTGGGCCTCTGTATGTGGCCATGCTGTGTAAAAGTCTCACACATGTGGTATCGCCATACTTGGGAGCAATAGCAGAATGTGTTTTGGGGTGTAATTTGTGGTATGCATATGCTGTGTGTGAGAAATAACCTGCTAATATGACAATTTTGTGAAAAAAAAGAAAAAAAAATCTTGATATTGCAAAGAATTGTGGGAAAAAATTACAAATTCAAAAAACTCACCATGCCTCTTTCTAAATACCTTGGAATGTCTTCTTTCCAAAAAGGGGTCATTTGGGGGGTATTTGTACTTTTCTGGCATGTTAGGGTCTCAAGAAATGAGATAGGCCGTCAGTACTTCAGGTGTGATCAATTTTCAGATATTGGCACCATAGCTTGTGGACTCTATAACTTGCACAAAGACCAAATAATATACCCCAATTTGTACTTATTTTTACCAAGGATATGTAGCAGTATAAATTTTGGCCAAAATTTATCAAGCAAAATTACAAATTTGCTAAATTTTATAACAGAAACGAAGAAAAATTCATTTTTTTACCGAATTTTCAGTCTTTTTTCTTTTATAGCGCAAAAAAATAAAAAACCCAACGGTGATTAAATACCACCAAAAGAAAGCTCTATTTGTGTGAAAAAAAGGACAAATTTCATATGGGTACAGTGTTGTATGACTGAGTAATTGTCATTCAAAATGTGAGAGCACCGAAAGCTGAAAATTGGTCTGGTTATTAAGGGTGTTTAAGTGCCCAGTGGTCAAGTGGTTAATAAAAGTGGGCTACCATGCCCTTAAACTAAAGTTTCTGTTCGCTGTGAACTTACTTAAAAGGCATCTACCACTGAGCTAGACATCCCCCAATGTCACAATATATATATATATATATGTGCAGACACACACCCGTACTCGTAGGTATCCACACTCCTCCATCCGAAGGGGATTGCTAACTTAAATTTATAACCATGATAGGGATCATACCTTACCCTTGTATGGTGTCTCGATATCGCCTTTGCTATATTATATATGGAACTTACTAACAGAAACTGAATTGTCCTGTATAAAAAGGTTGAAACCAATTAGATTTTATTAAAACGTACACTACCCATCATTCTTTTCCAGGCAGGATTGTGCCATAAAAGGCCTCTACGTATAGACTGCATGTAAAACCACATTACAGCTGTACGAAGAGTGTGCAATAAATGTCTCAATGACCACTACGAAGGCAGGACATTTAGGCTATGCTCAAATCTATAGTTACACCAAATCAGGAGTGTAACAGGGCGTGAGTTTATGGAGGAGGGGGACATGAGTATGCACCCTCCAGGGAGGCATCATTCATCCTACAGGGGTCAACCAAGCAGAGTGAACATCACATAGAGGCATCAGAGCTATATCACAGCATGTAGTTCTATATCCTCATTGAGGCCCTGTCTAAATTGCTAGCTATGGCTTCTATCCAAAACACATTTAGGCCTTCTGTACTTCCACTGTGCACATCCGCAAAATGCAGAGGGACTGAATATGTCTCTTTTTGCAAATTATATATAGGAAGCCATATAATGCACAGCACGAAGCATACTATTGGTTGTTTTTAGGTGTGCCGATCTGCTGATTTATCATTCCTGCAAGTTTTTGCATTGCGAGATTGTCAGTTTTGGACTCCCAAGGCTAGGTGGCTCTTGACAGCCTTCCAGAATTGCATCAACAGCCCTTGTAGTTGGCCACCATCGGGAATGGCCTGTCACAGGGTGACCAGATATGATGTCACGGCAGACTCGGGAAGTGACGTGGCTGCCAGGGGAATGAATATCCATCCGCACTTTTGGTTTTGGATGCTGAATGTGTGTTCCAAGCGCCCCGTTATTCTAGCAGAATGCCTATAGATTCATATTGCTAGCGAATCAGCTATACTTTGTTTCCTTTAGTGATCCTGGCACACGATCTAGCGGGTGCACGTGTGTGTGTGTATGTGTGCGTGTATATATATATATATATATATATATATATATATATATATATATATATATATGTGTGTGTGTGTGTGTGTACAGTATATATCATATGTGTGTATATGTAGTTGGTCATTCACTATTTTGGCTCTAATAAAAAGGGGATCTCCCTTGAAACGCGTCAGCCATTACGGACGTCGTCTGGTCTTCCCATACAACTGGTTGATTATAGCAAACCTCGAGGCGAATTTCCTCCTCGGCTTATGTACAAGGGACATCAGTCCCGTAGAGGAAGGAGGCGCATCTGCCTCATCTGTGTCCACAATTACCACCTGCCTTTGCCACCTACCAGTGCCCACAAGTGCCACCTATCAATGCCCACCAGTGGTGCAAATCAGTGCCACCTAGCAGTGCTGCCTATCAGTGTAACCTACCAGTGCCGATCAGTGCCCATTTTTGCCACCCATCAGTGCCCACCACTGCCACCTATCAGTGCCACCTATCAGTTCCACCTAGTAGTGCCACCTATCAATGCCCTTCAGTGCCACCTCTGTGTCGCCTCTCAGTGCCGCCTATCAGTGCCGCCTTATCGGTGCCCATCAGTGCAGACTCATCAGCGTACATCAATGAAGGAGAAAAATTACCTGTTTGCAATATTTTACAATAAAATATTTAAAAATAAATATATATATATATATATATATATATATATATATATATATATATATATATATATATATATATATATATATATATATAAATATTTTTTTTTTTTTTTTTCTGTCTTTTTAAAATTTCTTTACAAAAAGTCAAAACCGCAGAGGTGATCAAATAACTCCAAAAGAAAGCTCTATTTGTGGGGAAAAAAGGACATACATTTTATAAATATAAAATTATGATAAAAATTGAATTTGGGTACAGTGTTGTATGACCGCGCAATTGTCATTCAAAGTGCATCAGCGCAGAAAGCTAAAAATTGGTCTGGAAAGGAGGGGGTTTAAGTGCCCAGTAAGCAAGTGGTTAAAGAAGCCTGTGTCCGGTTCTGTACAATCAGGAAAATTTTCTACTTGGCAGTGCAATCGGTTTACTGGAGTAAAGTACAGGACACTGGATTCCTCCCCCCTAAACTTTTCCATGGATTTTCCTATTGCTTGCTACAAAAGTGAGGTTAGCGGGGAGTGAGAGGGGTTATATAGGGGGGCATCCCTGTTGCCTTTCTATTTTGACAGTGTCCTATCGCCTGATGGTAGCTACATATATAGTAATGATTTAAAGCAGCCTGTGTTATTTACTGTACTCGTCACATTCACATTCCGCATCATACATTAACAGAAACTTGTTGCATCTTTATACTGTCAAGTTGCTTACACGTCACTCCCTACCTCATTAATCGTGAATACCAGCGTAAATATATGGCAAAGTATTACACAAGAAAGGTATGACATCTATACAAAAATGAGTTCCCCCTCCCTCCCCACTGAATTTGCCTGCAGTGTCTAGAGCAGGGGTCTCCAAACTATGGCCCTCCAGTTGTTCTGGAACTACAATTCCCATCATGCCTAGTCATGTCTGTGAATGTCAGATTTTTATAATGCTTCAGGGATGTGTAGTTTCGCAGCAGTTGTAGAGGGCCGTAGTTAGGAGATCCCTGGTCTAGAGTCTCCTGGGATGTACTCAACCCCCAGAACACTGCAGCCTCCTCATCAGAACCAATTCCCTAGGGGACAACCCAGGGGTATCTAGCCAAGGAGACCAAAGTTTCTCAAATTTACTTAACCGATTCCTATGCTGATATATATATCTTTCCAGGAGAAGTGTTTCCTATGTGGTGCACCCATGTCTTAACTGATGGGGATGTTGTAGATTTCCAACCTAAAAGAATGACCTTCCTGGCCTGAAATGACACCCTATTGAATTTTGGGCATTGCCAGAGGAGATAAATGAGATCCCCAAAAGTTTGTCTACATTTTCCACATAGTCCCTCCCTACCCATTCTGTGGAGCTTCACAGGGGTATAGTGCACCACCATTGTTAACAGAGGATGAAATCTAAAACAGACTTGAAAAACTTAACATAAATATGTCACTGGGACCAGATGGCTTGCACCCGAGGGTCCTTAAGAAACTCAGTCAAGTAATTGCCAGACCAAATTTTTACGAACAGCCTACTGACTGGTATGGTACAATCTGATTGGAGAATATGGTCAGAGAGACTAGATGGGGCAGGGGATATAGATCCCATGGGGTGCTGGTGTTGGGCGGCTATATAGTAGATCCAGGGATTTGGAAGTGCCAGACCTCCACAGTCTTTAGGAAACTGCAACTGCTCCAATTTAATCCTAGGGGAGCGTGCATTCCAGAGCAGTAGCCTAAAGAGGGAGTTTACCACCCAAAACGTTTTGAGGGGGAAGACTACAGGGGAATTGTGGAGGACATATAAGAGTTGGGGCATGAGTATCATTTTAATTAGATTGGTTTTCCCAGCCAGGGACATTTTAGGTTTATTCCAGATGTTAATTTTGTCTTGAAAGCGTGTTAGGGGATGTAGGTTGAGGCGACAGTAATCCATAATTGTAGAGGAGATACAAATGCCTAAATATTTAAAGACAGTAACTGAACGAATGGGGCATGTGTGTGATACTGACTGCTCTGGTGTGCCATCCAGCAACAACAATGCATATTTGTTCCATTTAAGAGCCCTTTCACACTGCGACGCCCTGGGTGTCGGGGGTAAAGTGGTGCTATTTTTAGCGCCGCTTTACCGTCATTTTAGCGGCGCTTTTCGGCTGCTAGCGGATCGGTTTTAACCCCCCACTATCGGCCGAAAAGGGGTTAAACCCACCCGCAAAACACCACCGTAGCAGCGTTTTGCCGGCGGTATCGCAGAGCTGCCCCATTGATGGGGAGGAGCGGTGAGTTCACCGCTCCAAAGAATCTGCGGGCAGGACTTTTTCTGACTCCCTGCCAGCGCACAACTCCAGTGAGAAAGCCCTCTGGCTTTCACACTGGAGTGAATGGAGCCGCTTTTTTCAGGCGCTATGCAGGCACTATTTTTAGCACTGTAGCGCCTAAAAAATGCCAGCAGTGTGAAAGGGTCTAATAGTTAGGCCTGAGTACTTCCCAAAATCAGAGTGAAATAAATTCTGGAATTGGAATAAGTTCTAATCTAAATATTATTATTTGAGGGTGATTACGGATTCCCTCTATGTATTCCATATATGTATTACCTTGTCTATTCCTATAGTTAGCTAGTCTATTAAAACACTGATCACATGTTCTCGTTGATATCACAATAATTCAAGGTTAGCTATGAAAACAAGCACACTTCTTAACCACTTCAGCCCCGGAAGGATTTACCCCCTTCCTGACCGGAGCGTTTTTTGCAATTCCCACTGCTTTGCTTTAACTGACAATTGCGCGGTCGTGCGACGTGGCTCCCAAACAAAATTTACGTCCTTTTTTTCCCACAAATAGAGCTTTCCCTTGGTGGTATTTAATCACCCCTGCAATTTTTATTTTATGCGCTATGAACAAAAAAAGAGAATTTTGAAAAAAACACATTATTTTTTACTTTTTGCTATAATAAATATCCCCCAAAAATATATAAAAAAACGTTTTTTCCTCAGTTTAGGCCGATACGTATTCTTCTACATATTTTTGGTAAAAAAATCGCAATAAGCATTTATTGATTGGTTTGCGCAAAAGTTATAGCGTCTAAAAAAATAAAGGATAGTTTTATGGCATTTTTATTAATAATCTTTTTTTACTAGTAATGGCGGCGATCGGCGATTTTCATCATGACTGCGACATTATGGCGGACACATCAGACAATTTTGACACGTTTTTAGGACCATTGACATTAATACAGCGATCAATGCTATAAAATTGCATTGGTTACTGTAAAAATTTCACTGGTAGTGAAGGGGTTAACCACTAGAGGGCGGGAAGGGGTTAAGTGTATCCTAGGGGCGTGTGTCTAACTGTCTGGGGGCATGGCTGTATGTGACACCACACTGATCGCTGCTTCCGATGACAGGGAGCAGATGATCAGTGTGCTGTCACTAGGCAGAACGGGGAGATGCTGTTTACATCGGCATCTCCCCATTCTTCAGCTCTGTGACACGATTGCGGTTATCCCCTCAGCGATAGAGTCCGCGGGACCCGCGGGCATGGTCACGGAGCTCGCAGCAGGCGCATGCGTGCACAGCGGGAAATTCAAAGTAACGTACAAGTACGTTACTTTGCCCAGCCGTGCCATTCTGCCAACGTATATTTGCTGACAGCGGTCGGCAAGTGGTTAATAAAACAACGTCTTATTTCCCAAGAAAATAGGAAAACGCTAACATGAAAATACTAAAGAAAGCTATTACAAAGCATATAACACCAGAACATATAATACAAAAACATCAAAGATACTTATCGCACGGTCTCCTCGGCTAGGCTTAAAATGGTGGAGAGATAGCCATGAGGCTCAAAATGGTAGAGAGAGCCATGAGGCTCAGGCACAGGCCAAGAGCAAAAAAGGGGTAGAGAGAGGGCTCTCTGACTCATTCAGCTCTTTATACTTTAATCATACACCATCCAGACCCAACCCCATTGCCATCCCATCTAGACTTTTGACGAATCGTAGTACTTATGGGGCAGTCCTCCTCAATCTATTATATTACCGTTTGTTCTGCTGTATTGGCCTCTAGGGGCAATATTGTCCATGTATCATGTCTATATATCTTCAATGCCTTTTGGTCCTTTTGATCTTCTGTAGCAGGACATTCATCAATCATCTTGTCAGCTATGATCCCTTTCAAGCTTGCTTGCATAGTGTTGTGACATCAGACGTCCGGAGCCAAGCTTGTTCAGCCTTGATGGAGGCCTGATCTCTTCTTTCAGATATGTTACAAAGCTTTGATGTGCAACCTGTTACGATCCAGGCCACCCCGAATAAAGCAAAGGCTTGGTTGTATCAACCAGAAAGAAACCATAGAAATATGATATTAAATAATGTTGCCTTCCAACACAGAGATAATGGACATGACCTTGTTTCGAGAGGAAGAGGTGTCTCACCTAGCATATCATCGGCATATAACATGATCTTCTCATGCATATCGCCATATTAAAACCCAATGACATCAAGCCTATTATGCCCTAGAGCTGTCAAAAGTCCATAGCAAAGAGCAGGGGTGATGGGACAACCCTGCCTAGTCCCCCAGCTCAATGCAAAAGCAGGTGACATTCTATCGGACACCCTGATAGCTGCCTGTGGCGAGCCATACAGGAGGCGCACCCAATTTCTACAAAGAGTTTCAAAGCCAAACTTGGACAGTACAGCCCACAGGTATTGCCAACTAACACTGTCAAATGCTTTGTTAGCATCAAGGGAGAGAAGTGTCCTTTGTCCCCATATTGCCTGCCCGTGTCTGCAAATTTAGGAATAGTTTTCCGAGATTAGTGGCTGTAGATTTTTGCGGCATGAACCTGGCTTGATCTGGGTGTATAATAGAAAAGATATGTTTGTTTACTCTCAGCGCTAGAACCTTAGCTAAAATTTTCACATAGCTTTGCAGTAGGCAGATGGGCCTATATGAGCCGGGGTCCAGGGGGTCTTTCCCGGGTTTGAGGAGTAACTCCACATTTGTAAACAGCCCACCCCAGCAGCCACATTGAACACCTCAAGCAGCCTGGGCAGGATAGTTTCCCTGTAAGTGGTATATACCTCCTTGGGAGTTCCATCCTCTCCAGGGGCATTACACATGGGGAAGGAACAGGCCACCCTCTGTAACTCATCTAAGGTGGGTGGAGCGTCTAGCGCTAATCGCACCACAGTAGACAAAGTGAGTAGGGGTATCTCATTAACCACTTGCCGACCAGGTGCCGTCATTATACTGCAGCAGGTTGGCACGTTCACGTGAATCACCGTTGTACGTCGGCTCCTTTGCGAGCCATAGCAAGTGCACCCGCTGCATGGTGGGGGACACAATGCACGCGGCCGGCGGCTGCAATGTCCGCAGGCCACATGCCAGCACAAGAGCGAGAACGGAGATGTGATTGTGTAATCACACACATCCCCATTCTGTCAGGAGAGGAGAGACAGATTGTCTGCTCCTACTAGGAGCAGTGATCTGGCTCCTCCTCTAGTAAATCACATCCCGACACAGTTAGAATCACCTAGCAGGGAACAAACAAACCGGTGACATTTACACAGTAATCAGTGCATTTTTATAGCACTGATCACTGTATAACTGTCAATGGTCCCAAAAAAAGTGTCAAAAGTGTCTGATCTGTCCTCCGCAACGTCGCAGTCCCGATAAAAATCGCTGATTGCTGCCATTCCTAGTAAAAAATAAAAATGCCAATCGAGAAAATCACTACATATGTTCTAGATTACACACCTGTGCAATTCCTACTACATCTCCAGAAGCCAAATGACACATCATATTTTAAATCACTTGCCATGATGGTAGTCAACACAGCTAAAATGTGCGTACCCACTCTGTGGGGCACACCTAGAGCACCCTCCATCTCTCAAGAATAAACAAAATTGCAGAAATGGAAGAACTCATCGCACTATCCCAAAACTCCTCACATAAATTCTCTTCTCTCTGGGCTGGACATCAGCACGTCACTTAAATAAACCCATTTAACTCTCCCCAAAAGGTCACACACCTAAAGAAATAATCATGCAGACACAAAAATAACAACCATCACTACCCGATCCCTCTATCCTATAACTCCCCGATGTTCAATATCACCCCCCTTCCCTCCTCCCTGTTAAGTCCATGGACCAGATCAGATCCGCATGGTGTGCTGGGCACACACATGCACCTACGAGTAAAAAACTACATTATGTATCACAGACCCCAAAATATCATACATTAAAATTGATACCCAATGAGCTCACATCAGGTAAAATAGGGAGTGGTGGTATCAGTAAAAGTATTCTACCTACCACACGCCATATAGAACTAAATTACCACCCCCCACACCCCCACAGAACCACTGGACTAATAGCCATTATAAATATCCTAGATACAATATACTAACGTTATTAGCGTTGTATTCATTGTTTAGGTTAATGTTTTGTTTACGTTTGACCAATGTGATCTGGTCGCATCTCTATAAATGTATCACACTTACCTGTTGTTGATGTACCTGTACTTCTCCCTTTTATTCAATAAAAAGAAGTTTGAAAAAACAATAAATAAATGCCATAAATCTATTCCCAGTTTGTAGGCGCTATTACTTTTGCGCAAACCAATCAATATACGATTATTGCGATTTTTTTTTTTTTTTTTACCAGAAATATGTAGAAGAATATACATCGGCCTAAACTGAGGAAGAATTTTTTTTTATTTTTTTTTTTTTTAAATATTTTTTGGAGGGATAATTATTATAGCAAAAAGTAAAAAATATTGCTTTATTTTTTTTTTCAAAATTGTTGCTCTTTTTTGTTTATAGCGCAAAAAATAAATACCACAGAGGTGATCAAATACCACCAACAGAAAGCTCTATTTGTGGGAAGAAAAGAACATCAATTGTGTTTGGGTACATCGTCGCATGACTGTGCAGTTGTCAGTTAAATCGACACAGTGCCGTATCACAAAAAATGGCCTGGTTATTAGGGGGCAAATACTTTCGGTCCTTAAGTAGTTAACATAATTGGCTAACAATTCAGCTGAGTTGGTGTCTGAGGAGCCATAGAAGTCTGCATAGAAAGAGGCTAGGTCGATGACAATCAGGGTCATTAACCACTGGCCCTGAAGAGGAGCAAATGGCCCCAATTGCTGGAGGCGATTGTTGTGATCTAGCAATTTTGGCTAGCAGGCATCCTGCATTTTCCCCCTCTTCGTAAAAGGGCATTTTAGTGAAGAAACATTTCCGTTTTACAGTGAAGGATCTCAAACGAAATGTATATGTTGACTGCGCTACCCCTTGTGTTACGTGTTTTTAAAGTGCTCCAAGCAAATATGTATTTAAAATATACCACAATAAATGTATAAGTTTCTATACGTTAGTGATGATAAAAATAATGTTGCTAAAAAACAATATTTTCCTCTACAGTCCACCCGTGGCTTCCAATATTGATTATTACGTGCCGAAAAGTCAAATTAAATTAGGCAAAGCAAACCAAACAAAACCAGAACCAATAAGTGTCCACAGTAATTTCTGCTGGTGCTGAAAAAGCAATCTTCAGCGTAAAAAAATGTTTCAATCCTAATCCTTGTGTCCGTGCTTCCTTTATCCACCACTATAGTGACGACACCACCACCATAAAGATTGGCCACTCACCAGATGTTAGTATAATGAATGCCTTTGGTTCATTGGTAGGGATAACCACTCCACTCCTCTCAGGTCTATGCTGTTTCCAATATACAGATTAAACCAATATCCAACCTCATAAAAAATGAACAACAATCATTGCGCAGTATGTCTGTGCATCTATTTATAAAAAGGTAAAAACAAATTGATTCACTCACATGTTTAGGTGCCTATCAGTTGGCACTAAACTTATCCAGCCGTTTGAATGGGTATATATGGGTGAGGGTATCGCCTGTCTCTCCTGTATCAGCGTGCGTCCCAAGCCTCCTTTTTTTGTTTGACCGGAAGTGATGTAGTCCGTATTTTAGCAGCCTCTATGCATTTCGCAAACACTATTGCGTCCTCAGGAAGCTGCTAAATGTTGCTATTTCACTCTATTTATGCACTGATATCCGTGGTCCTGTCTAATTGTTTCAGGATCGCTCATTCCGCAAAACCGGAAGTGAGTGGTCCGCCATTTTGACTGCTGGTATTATACTGTGAACTTCCCCCAATTTCCGGAAGTTGTTGGGCTGCCATTTTAGCTAGTGGAATAGTCCACCTCTATCCCATGTTCAGATATGTGTTTTATCCCCTTATTAATTTACATTTGCCTTCCCCATTTCGTTTGTTAGGGTGGCCCCATTCAAACGCCTGCAGAAGTTTTTACAATGTTAAAAACCTTATTAAACATCTTTATGCTATTAAAATATTAAAATTATAAAAAAATATATATTTGCGATCTTCTCCCTTTGCTGCATATCACATTTAATTTCAATCTTATTTTATTGTACATTAATTATACAAACTGAAACATTTTTAACCGTTACATAATCACTCAAAAGTTGCGTTGATTAGATAGTCCAACATGTTTTCTTTTAAATTTCTTTACACATACCTAACCATACTACATATAACTAACATTACTACACTAAACATAACAATACAGATAATAAACCAACACACACAAAAGAAAAAAAAAAAAAAAGAAGGGGGGGGGGGGGAAAAGATTCCACTAGTTTACTCATAGACATTCCCTCTCTCCCCGCTCCCCCCTCCCCCCCCCAGTCACCCCCCAGTCACCCCCCCCCCCTCTCTCCTTCCTTGCGCTAAAGCTCCGGCCACTATTGCCTCGATCCATATCATACAATTTAATTTCTTTGTGTTTCTCTATGAGTCCTCCAAGGGGCCCATATCCGCATACATTCCTCCTGTGTGTCTAATTCATATGCTAAAAGTTTTTCTAATCTTTCTATATTATCCATTTCTATAGCCCATTCCGTTATAAGCGGGGATTGAGTTGAACGCCAATGCCTCGGTATCACCAGTCTTGCTGCTGTCAACCAGTGACAGAGAAGGCTTTTTTTTTATGTTTTTATATGTTCCTGGTAAGATAGAAAGGAGAGTGACTTGAGGCGTGTAAATATTACCTCCCCTGTAATTATAGTATACTTTTGTGTAACCTCTTCCCAAAAACGATGAATTTGCATATCACATTTAGAGCTTTCAAATAGTTACATTGATCTACATTATACATTTGTCCTTTTAGGGTTGCTGAAATTATTTTAATAAAATTAAAATATTAATAGTTAACGAAAAAGGGTTTATAATAAAATGAAATAGAATAGAAAATAAACAAAAACAAAAAAAAAATAAAAAAATAAAAAATAAAATGAAAATAAATAAAAATAATAAAATAAAAATAAATACAAATTAATAATAATAAAAAATAAAAAAAATAAAAATAAATAAAAATAATAATAAATGATGAAATAAAAATGAAAATAAATATAAAAATAAATAATACAAATAAAAAAAAAAAAAAAATATATATATATATATATATATATACTTTAAAAACACGTAATACAAGGGGTAGCGCAGTCAACATATACATTTATTTTATACTTCTTTATAGGTTTTAAATATAGTAGAACCTTACTTGACTGCAGCAAACCACATAAATTCATGTATCGTCACAAAACTAAATGGTTTGATTATAACACAAATTTAATCTGCTTATATTAGAAGGATCTCAAACGGTCCAGGGAATCCTGGGCCGATATCCATGCCTCCCTTGCGGAATTCGATGGCTCTAGTACATGAAAAGTGAAAGTTCTAACTATCTTACCTGGCCCTCCACCCCCTCAAGTAGAATTGAGGATTTGTGTTTGACAGCAGCAATTTCAGCTATAAAAGTGCCTCTAAGGCAGGCCTTAAAGTCCTCCCACCTCATTAGAATATCTGCACAATTTAAATGGGAATTGAAAAAAAGGTAAATTTGACGAGTTATGTGTTAATGTGATGGGAAAAGCTTAAGCCAGAAGGCATTTAGCCTCCAAGGAGCCCTAAGCATAGCAGATGGAGGCCTGGTGGTCAGCCACAGCATCAAAGGTGAGTGATCCAACACCCCCTAGGGGGAAGTACTCTATTTTGGAAGTGTGGTTTGCTATGTGCGACATACCTACACAGAGTTTGATGTGGGAGAGAGATCAAATGTGTCTTGGAAAAACAGGAGATTTGCTGAGTTTTAGGATTACAAGGACACCAGGTGTCCATCCAGCCCACCTCTGCCAGGACATGGCTCAGAGTGGTCAGAACTGGAATGTCGGGTTTGTTAGCCAGATACGACAGCAGAACCTGCAATATTTCCCTAGAAAATGGAGGAGGGATATAAACAAAAGGCTAAAATTTGCGTTAGCGTATACAGTTTACAGTAAAGGGATACAAAGTGACCAAATAAATCAATCAAAGAGTCTATCTCCTGGTATACCATGGATTTGTGTATCAGTACACTCACCCCACAAGAGTAAGTGGAGTGAGTTGAATGATATGCCTTACCTACCCATGGGTAATGCAAACCGTTTAATGTGGCCTGTGTCAGGTGAGTTTCTTGAAGACCTATAATGGCCATATGGAACTTACATTTGCAAGAGGAAATCCTAGTACGTTTCAGCGGATCACTTACTCCCCGGACATTCCAGGACACTAGTGGCGTGTCTGTCATGAAGGCCATCGCTGGAGATCGACAAGCGGAGAGTACTAAATCTCAGTGGATTAGCCTTCTTGGTAGCAGGCATTCTGCTTTGTTCATCAAAGTAAAGTGCAGCAAGGAGAGTGAATCCAATTAATAGCTGTACTGTAGTAGAATACTTGGCAAAAACTCACAGATAGCAATATTGCACAACTACACCATAAACAAAGATATCAAGATCAGGCATGGTGGGGATAATGCACATATCCGAGCCCGTAGCGCCAAGGCAAGGAGTAGTCCCCTCGTTGCCCCTAGAAGTTGCAGTAGATTAGGTAGTCTCGCGCCAACTGGGCACACAAACAGTCGCCACCATAATCAGGGCTTGAAACAGTAGGACAAGTGCAGTCCAAACATTTGTGTGCACATCGACGTAACTAAAAGTGCTGAAGAAGTGAAGAGGGTTGCCAACGTTCCTTTCACTGGGTGTGGATAAGGATAGTCGTCCCTCCATAAGTAAACATGCCCCTCATCCGATAGAGTAGTATCATACCATTCCTAGGTCGATGTCATCCTGAGAAGTCAGTTTTTCTAGCTATCCGATCTCTGGCGACGAATATCCTGTTCATGTAGATCAAGCCAATTGGCTGCATCCAGAGCAGTTTGACCTAGAATATTTGAGCTGGAGGTGCTGCAGCCTTTTTTTCATGTCGGCATATTTGGATCTCTTGCGTTGGACATCTGCGGAGAAGTCAGGCTAGAAAGAGATGTTGGTCCCATTGTATTGAAATGTGCCCTTTTCCGTGCAAGACGTAGGCTAATCTCCCAGTCTTTATAATTCAGTAGTCTGGCAAGCATGGATCGAGATTGGTTACCCGGTGGGAGGAGGTCTGGGGGGGTGTACGGTGGGCCCGTTCCACCGCAAAGAGGGGAGTGAAGGCCTCTTTACCAAAGATTTCTTGTAGCCAATGTTCTTTAAATTTGGTGGGGTCACAACCCCCCACCTTCTCAGGCAGTCCAAATATGCGTACATTGTTGCGCTGGAGGCGATTTTCAATTGTGTCCGCCCTATTGTAGGCCTGGATGACCTGCTGGGCAGCCATTCTGGCATCTCTAAGTAGGGGGGGGGGGCAGCTGATCTTTCAAGTCGCTAACCTGACCCTCCACAGGGTCTGTGCCCTAATTTTGGAATGTCCTGTCGGAGAAGTGAGATTGTCTCTTTAAAGCCCCCAAAATGTTCCTTAAGATCATCCACAAAGGCTGTATTCAAAGGAATTCAAATATGTCTGGAGTGGGTATAGGGGAAATCACCAGGGGTAGTACTGTGTCATCCAGAGCATTAGGCCCATCATGTTCTGCGGGCTCCAGATCAGACAGTGAAGCCGGTGTATCAGCAGAGGGATGGCAAACCCCATCCAGCTTCTGTATATAATAGAGCATGTCCCTGGGTTGCTCCTTCCCTGACGGCTTCGTGGTTTTATGTGAGTTACCTCTGAGCGCCTTCTGCTTGTCAGTGCCTCATGCTGCGTGCTGAGGGGAGTGGGTGCCAGCTTGGGCCTCCAGGGCCACTGCGATCACGGCATCTTTCTCACTTCTGCAGGTCATCATTGGCTCCAAAACTATTTTTAAAAGATGGCTCTCAAACTACTATTGATATTTTTGGGGGCAAAAGAAGAAACCAATTTGTCTAATGTAGACGGGGTACCTCCACAACTTAGGTAATTAGTTAAAAAAATTGGGGAAAATAAATGGCAAAGGGACAAGTGGTTGAATGGAGGACCAAACCATGGTATTCATATGCCAAATAAACTTTATTGGTACAGAAAATATAAAGATAGAAAAGTTACCCTCTGAGCACCGTAAAATAGTGTTTAAAAATAGATTAAAGAGACAATGTTGTCACTCTAAAATATTGGACAACCAGGACAGGGCTGTAAGAATGTAAAATAACCGCATAATGCATGAATCGCATATATTGATATATATCTGACAATGGTCTATAAGTGGATTTTATCCTGAGCCCCGAGCCATACTTGTCCCTTTCGGGCTGGTTGTATGCTGCATGTGTCAAGGATTTCCACAAATGGCGACCAATTAAGGACTGATTGTCCAGGGCTTCTTGATATTTGAGTGCACCGCTGATTTTAAACAGTAGCATAAACTATAGCTAAATGACAATAGGTTATATATGAATTATCGCAAGGAAGTCCTTGGGTGTTCAAATAGCTCAGCAGCTGTATTGCATAGAATTGGATACCTGTTTGAAAAAAATCCAGTAGAATAAAGTATCCTCACATATACAGAGATTTAATTAGTTCCAGTGACTCAAATTAGATAGATCCATTTGGCTTGGGGGAGTCTATCCAGTGAATATCAGAATCCAATGTGTGTCAGATTACTGATAGAGCAACGGACTTGGGTTAGGTCATGAATGGTTAATGTATCACAGGAGCCCACATCAACAAATCCTGATGTAGATAGCATGGACAGTTTAAAAAGGCTGTTTAAAAAGCTCCAGTAACCACACACTCGAATAGGTATCGCAGTCCTTTTGAGCTCAGACAGGATTCCCAATGAGAAAAGCGATCAGGGGTGTCACGTCTTCAGCAACAAGAGCTATGCTCTATGTTGCTGCCTATCAGCGGTGCATGACAGACAGCTGGGCATCCTGGTGTCACTGCTTCCGTCATCATACTGGGCTGAAATAGATTCAGGTGTTGCCTGGGGTCGATCACGAACGGTTGCGGGCAGTATGGAGCTGTTTACTTAGCGAGGGAAGGATCAGAAGAGGATACACACAGCATTAACTCTGTGAAAAGTGTCCTCTTACATGCCGCTGCAGGCCACCCCCCCCCCCCACACACACACACACACACACACGCGCACACACACAAAATTCCTATTTTGTGAAGCTCTGTTTTTTTTGAAAATGTACTTTTTATTTTCAGTAGGCAATGGTCCATTGCACCCATTCCAGCTCACCACAGCACCTGACATACACAGCTGGGACTCGTATTGTAATAAAACAAGTTTAAATCCATGTCAAACAAAAGGAAGGAAAATTCCCAGCTCAACACACCAACCAGCCTGCAAACAACCAAATTATCCTGTCGAGTTGAGCTGGAAATTTTCTTTGGTTTTGTTTGATATAGGTTGCCCTTCCATGTGTTCCTTGCTGCAAAGGCCAATTATAGGTGGGGACAGTGGCCATTTGTTTGGTTTAAAATCCACCAACTTTGCCTAACACTGAACTCCAGGCATAGCTTTTTTTTTATATTAGAGTTGTATATAAAAGTTGCCTCTCCTGAGCTGTATGTATTTGCCAGATTGCTGTTGTGTCTTTTAAAATCATTATGTTTTGCTTACGCCAGATGCTACACCTCCCCACTGTGCTTTGGGCTACTATGGCTCTCATACAGGAAAGCAATAGTATAATTTATCCGCCCTCTCCTCCCTTGTCCAATCACAGAACTGTGTGTGTTCTGTGATCTATTTACAGAATACACGACCATACTAATGCAGCCTTTTCTGCATATTTTGTGTTCAGAGATTGCAGACCCTCACATTCCTTGTCTCTCTCCAATGACTACACGAATGATGGTGACTTGGAATGCACAGGGCTAAGATCTAAGAATCCAATGGTCCCCTTTATTTTACTACAGTAAAAAGGCTAGAGTTCATGCCATCATATATAGCAGGAGACACCTCCATCAGGTACTAAAGTTATGGTTCTCAAAAAATGTGAAATACAAACCTTCCTACAAATAAATATTATATATGTATGTGTAGTTGCCATCACTAAAGCAAATTGTGCTCATTAGGACATAAAAAGTATGACTGCAAAATTTGTAAAAAATAAGTATGACCAGGCTACTAAAAGTTCCACAAAAGCAAACCGATGATCAATGCTCCATTTCTTGTTTCACTTTTTTTTTTATTAAAGCAAGATAGAAAATAGCAGTGATGCATAACATTCAGCTTGACACAAAGCTAAAATCCACAGTTTTATCTAGTTTTCCAAAAAGCAAACAAAACAAGAGCAATAAACAGATGTTAATATCACGCTCTCAGGTCGGTTAGTAGAATCGGTTAGTAGAATTGGCAAACACTGAGAAAAAACCCCCAGGCATTCAAGTCAGGGTAACTAAAACAATAAAAAGGGAGGGGAAAAAAAGGGGGGTTAAGATTTTTTTTAAAGGGAGCTAACTAAGTTGGGGAGAGCTCATAATGAAAAAATGAACTGAACGGAAAAACTGGAGGGGAGAGGAAAGATAGTAGGCAAAGTGAGAAGAGGAGGAGAATAGGAGAGAGTGAGGAGAAACCGAAAAACCATCCCTATCTCCCCTTGCCTCCCGGAGGCCCAACAGGAAATCTTTAGGCTAGGTGCCAGCGATCAAATATCCAAGAAGCCAGTTGTTTAAGACGCTGCAAAGGGATTCAACCAAGGCTGCCAGGTACATAAAAAATGGTCATGATAGTCATTAAGAATCGCAGTCAGCTTTTTGTTTATCAATGTACCTTGTACCCTGCTTTTGACCACTTCAAAACTGAGCATTGCAGTTTTTCATGATCTTGCTAGTTTGTTTAGTGACCATAAAGACCATAAAGATGTGCGTAATTAGTGTTCGCTCCAGATGTGTGATGTCTGGAATTGGTTGATGGAGTGCTTCCCATGTGTTTTTTCCGCAAGTTTAGGAAGAGGATCAAATCGATCAGCCGTACACCTTAATCCATAGCCTCTTGACTTTTGGACAAGTCCACCAAATGTGTTTTCATATCTCCTTGATCTGAGCATCCACTGAAACTGGTTGGTGGGTAGGTTGGAAAGCATTGAGCGATCCTAGCAGGAGTGTAATAATATCTGGTCAAAACCTTGTGAATGAAAAAAAAATCTTGCTCCCATCTAGAGCAATAGACCAGTGTCTGGTTGTATTAGTATTGAAGAATATATTCTGAATATATGGAAGAGTATGGAAGAATATATTAAGGAAACCAGACCTTTAGTTGTCGGGTTAGTACGGCACCTGGATTCAAATGCCATCTGGAGAGTAGACCAGTCATCATTTTTGGTTAGGGACTCGTAGATGGCGAATTTGTAAATATTGGAACCTCCCTAAGTCCGGTATTGAATAGGATTCCTTAAGAGTTTAGAATGATTGGATACCTCATGCGGTTAAGAGGGAACGAACAGTCATAAAGTTATACTTCTGCCACTACAGATAATCCTGTGGGTTTTCCTGTCCTGGAGAAAAAAGGGGGCAAATTTGAAGAGAGGCAACAATGGGAGATGCAAGAAAATCATCCCAGCCGAGTCCCAGGCTACCAGGGTATGTGACGGGACTGGATTGAGTCTATTCAGGCAAAGCGAAGGAGGCACCCAATGAATGGCAGAGATATGGGAGTGGGGTCTGTATCCATCATATCAAGCTAAGTCCACTGTGGAGCAACCCTCTCTGCACACAATTGAGCTTAAGGTGCAATTTGTGCTGCCTTATAATAAAATAAGATATTTTTACTTTATTTTTTTGATCACTTTTATTCCTATTACAAGGAATGTAAACATCCCTTGTAATAGGAATCCTTTGTGACAGGTCCTCTTTATGGAGAAATGCGGGGTCAATAAGACCCCCCACATCTCTATTCCAGGCAGAAAAGCATGAGATCGAAAAAAAAAATCCACAATCTCATGCTTACCAGCCGCAATTGCGGCTTTGTTTACATTTGCGGCCCGGACGTGACGTCATAACATTCGCACCTGGGACTTCGATGGTCATAGAGATGACCGGTGACTATATGGTCACCGGTCATCTCTATGCTCGTCATCCGGCGACGGCCAATTCTTTCTTCGGGTTCCCGATGGCACAGGACAGCCCGGAGAAGCACCGGATGGCGACGGGGGTGGGGGGGATGTCACTTGTAAGAATGATCAAGTGGCGGAACTGCTGCTATGATTGTTCTTATGGTGCACAGAATCGCCGGCTGCAAACAAGGATATCTGAATGATGCCTGTAGCTGCAGGCATCATTCACATATTCCCACTGAAAATTCATGACGTCCTTGGGCAGGAAGTGGTTAAACTACTGTAACATCGGAAACCATTAACTCTCGTGATGCGTTTTCAGTGATCCAAGCGAGTCAGGAATTATATTTTAGGGCATGGTAGCCCATTTTTATTAAAACAGGAAAAATAAAAGTCTGTAACAAAGGTTTCCCACAAAGGGGTTCTTCTCCAGCAAATACACAGAACAGAAAATGCTTTATCCTGGTCACACAGACCACAGGATTCCTCAATGTAGACGGCTTCACCTTAGCGCCCACAGCTCCACTCTGGCCTTAATCCTCATGTCGTCGCACTGCCTCTTGCAGTTACATGCTCTGGCTGCCTCCTGCAACGTCTCTGACTCCTGGAGACCTCCTGTCTCTCTGGGTGTGGAGCAGTCTCCAACTGGGAGCCATGAGGTCTTCCCATACTCTCATTATAAGGGCTGTGCTCACCTGAGCACACACCCTGCTGGTAATTTACAAAGTCTGGACACAGGGTTGGAGATCCCGTCCCACCCAAAACACTGTGGAATCTCCAAACTACAAAGCCCCATTACGGAATACCAAAACCTGGAGAAAGCAGTTTTCTCCAGTCCACATTAATGCTCTGTGGCCTTGCACCAAGCAAATGTGCATACCCTGTGTCCCCGAAACTATCAATTTTACCTTGACAGCATCTCCTACTGTCACACTACGTAGAGGGTTCTTTACTGTAAGAGGGGCAAGGATGTGGAATTCCCTTCCACAGGCGATGGTATCAGCGGGGAGCATCAATAATTTCAAAGAACTATTAGATAAGCATCTGAACAATCACAACATACAAGGATATATACAATCGCCAAAGGAAAGGTGGGCAGGCATGTATATTCTGCTGTGGCAGTAACAGCAACTAAAATAATATCATATCCAAAATGAATGGGGTACCAGCTCTGACACCTATTTACAAGGTGCCGTATTATCAATTATTATTATAATACTGACATATAATCACACACATAGGTTGGACTTGGTGGACTTGTGTCTTTATTCAACCTCACCTACTATGTAACTATGAAAGCTGAGAAAGATGGTTCTTGTAATGACGAATACAATTTAGCTAAATGAAAACAAAACTCTTCCAAGATCTTTATAGTATTAGAAGTACATACCTAAAGAGATAGCGGGTTTCTTAGGGACAAAAGATTTTAGTTTATTCGCCAACATGGAGACCCCCACTATACAAATATCCAATAATTATAGAAAAAGGAATGAATGAGTTAGGACAACTCATTCAATCCTTTTTCTATGGTACCTATTGTGTTTCCATTAGCATAGAATTTTTGTTTCGTCCATCTAAGATGCCACTCTGCTTTTTTTGTTTTCTGATCTTTTCTAAGTTTATCAACCTGAAGCCTATTTTGTCTGGTGAACTGACATTTAAACATAGCTGTTGCCTTGTCCAACTCAGCTTCAAGGCACGTAAGATGTGATAACCATTCCTTTTTCTGTTTCGGTTTATATGAGTATGAGATGACCTCGCAGTACAGCCTTGTCCACGGGGAGTCAGCCAAGTTCAGATTATGCCTAAAGTATTCCTCTGATTTAAGTTGCAAATTTTCCACCACACTGGAATGTAATAACATAGTCATTCAAGCTCCAAGAAGAAGTGTGGGTTTGAGTATTAAAGTATTGCAAGTTACCACGTCATGTTTGGACCAAGGTACTGTAATGATAGAGGCAGACCCCACTTGAGGATTGAATTGTCGGGGGACTAATACATGGTCAATACGGATGTGAATGTTGTGTGGGTGAGAATATTAGGTATAGTCTTTTGCTAGGGGGTGGAGTTCCCACCAAATGTCCACAAGACCCATCCCATCAAGAAGGGTGCTTAATGATTTAGAGGCGCTGCCAATAAGTTCTAATCCAACAATGATTTCGGATTCAGGAAGAGATTAGTCACCACAGAGCAATAAAGTACTTTTTGTTTGAGGGAAAAAAAAAGGTTTTTATTGAGCATAAGAAATATAACATACATGTTCCAAATCAAAGGGTAGAGTTTATTAGATTTACTAAAAGGTAGTGCTTCCAAGCTATCTGCCACCCCCCATTTAAATCGTAAAACTAAGGAGCCTAGCAGAGGAGTCTAATAAGTTCAGCTCCAGGTCTTGCAGTGGGCGTACCCCCCTCGCTATGTGTTGCACTTGTGAGGCCAGTAATAAAGCCAGGGATTGGGTAACACCAATCCACCAGCTTCTTTCGGACGCTGCAATTGCTTCGCTTTTATTCTAGCAGGTTTAAAGTGTCAGATTATGGACCTGAAAATGGAGTTGATAATTCAGAACTTTTTCAACGGGATAACCATAGGGAAGTTATGTAGCACATATAGTAACTGCGGCATCAAAATCATATTTATTAGATTTATCCTTCCCACTGGAGACAACTTCAGCCTAGTCCACACCTTAACATGATTGTGACAGTGATTGAGCAGAGGTGTCAAATTAAGTCGGACATAGTCTAAAAGGCATGGAGTGACCTGTATACCCAGATATTTAAACATTGTGGAAACTGGAATGTCCTGTATAGTCAATAAAAGGGGGCCTGGTGTCCCATCTAGTAGCATGTTTGAGGACTTATTTGTCGTTCGTTTGGTGAATATTATGTGCAAATCTTAACATCAGTACAGAAAAACTTTCATAATGACATCCGCGGTCCTTAAACCTTGAACCGCCCCACGCTCTGAACATTCCAAGACTAAACTGCCAAGCTACACATGCAGTCAGGACAGCCATCAGAAATTTTTGGGCCCCTTACACAGCTTTAGGCCTGGGCTCCCCCCGAGCCTGACCACCAACATTCCCCATGGCCTGCCCATGGGCCATCCCACTGAATCCGCACACTGGCCACCCCACCTGTATGCACTCAGCCCCCCTCACACCTGTATATATGTCAGCCCCCCCTCTCACCTGTATATATGTCAGTCCCCCACACCTGTGTATACGTTAGCCCCTCACACCTGTATATATATGTCAGCCCCCCACACCTTTATATATGTCAGACTTCTACATACACAAATCTGTAAGCACACAAAGCTCTAGCCCCTCCCTTTCCTACTGTAATATGGGGGGATGTCTAGCTCAGTGGTAGATGTGTTTTCAGTGAGTTCACAGCCAACAGGAACTTCAGTTTAAGAGCGTGGCAGCCCACTTTTATTGAAAGTAACAAAAATGAAAGTTCATACACACGTGATTTGCCCCCACAGGGGTTCTTCAGCAGAAATGCACCACATAAAAAATGCCAATCCACCTGGCTCTTAAGGCTCACTCAGCCTTGGGCGTAGTACCTTGCTGCACTGGCCCACTCCTGGCCTCTAGGAAGGGGTTCTCCTGACACTCCAGGCTTTCCCACTTCTCCAAGACTTGCGGTCCCCTCTGGTCCCCAGGACACTCTCTTCCAGTTGTCTCAGCTATGGTCTCCCCGACTCTCTCAGCTGGCCCAACTCTCTCAGTCCACTGACCTGGAACCTCTCCCACATGGAGTGCCGTCTTAAGGCTATTTCCAGGGTTCTTTAAATGGTAGCACACCTCCCTCCTGGCTGCAGCAACTGCTCCAATACCAACTCCCTTGAGCTATTCTCAGATCTGCCTTATAATGAGTGTGTGCACCTGGATACACACACAACCTGCAGAAATTCTGGAAAGCCTGGACACAAGACTGAAGACTCCATCCCTCCCAATGCTCTTTGAAGTCTTCAAGTTTCCAGCCCCAATCCAGACTTACAAAATTCAGTGAAGACTTAAAGCATTGTTTTCTCTGCTCACCAATCTTCTGCTGGAACTTCTCAAACTGCCTCTTTGAGAGTCCTGTGTTCATTTTACTCAAATTTTCACCTAGACAGGGCTCTCACTCACACTACCTAGTAAGAACAAAAAAGTGGGTTACTTTTTGTCTTCCTAGTCCCAGCTCTTGTTTCCACAAAGCTGACATGTTGCTGACAGAGGAGCTACAGCCAGTCACACTACATAACACAGTACAGGCAGCTCTCATTAGGGGTGCACATGCACATAGTAACCAGAGGTGACAGTAAAGGGCTCGATGTTTGAGAGCATGCAGGTGTGAGTATGTGTGAAGCGGTGGGTGAGCTCTGATCCTGTGAAGCTTCCATCGAGAGGAGCTGAGCTGTGTACTGGCTGAATGTTCTCCCCCCTATGCTGGTTACAGGAGAGCATTATACACCAGACGGTGCAGCTGAAATCCTTCTCAGGTGTTGATGGATTCTCTCTCTCCCTCCCGGACATTCTGCACAGATAGAAACAGAGGTTGGAGCTGCTCTGTGAGTATCAGCTGAGAGCCTTTCAGTTTCTCAGGCTGTTGGATCAGAGGGATGGATGGATGTCTCTCTTATGCTTTGAACAGCAGCACAGCTTGCAAGCAGTACTGGAATCATGGACATAACTGTAGGCTGTAAAATTACCTGTTTTTCCTGTTCTTATCTACACTTGAAAAGAGGGGAGAAAAGAGTGAAAAGGGAGGAAGGAGGATAGCCAGGTGAGGAAGACATGAAGTATTTTTTTGTTACCTTTTTATTCTGCTTTGCTGAACAGTGGGGAAGCCAGGAAGGTGTGTGACTAAGTAGCTAAATGGGCCCTACTAAACCACGTGTAAAAGCACAAATTATTACCCCCTGTTCCTCTCCCACAGCAATGGCTGCAAAGACAGCAGGGAAATCTGAAACAAAATCCCCACAAAAATCCCCACAGAGGGGGACACCAGCAGAGATGCAGACTGTGACAAAAGGAGAGGTAGAGACATCATGGAGGCTATTAAAACAAGCAGAGAGACTCTTACAAAGTTGATGCATTAGCAGTGGATATAAATCTAATGAGACTTGAGTTTGATAGAATACAGCAAAGGACTACAGAAATAGAAACTCGTGTCTCTAAAATAGAGGCTTAACTAAAAGCAGGTAACAGAGAAAGGCATTTATTAAGAAACCAAATCAAAGTGCTACAGGACAGGGCAATTGACACAGAAAGTCGTCTGAGAATAAATAACGCTCGTATTGTGGGTTTACCAGAGTGTGTGGAGGGAGACAACCCAATTAAATTTTCAGAGAAATTATTGACAGAAGTCTTTGGCCTAGTGGACATGTCCGCAACGATTGTGGTGGAGAGAGCGTATAGGACCTCCTTTCGCCCCCCAAAATCAGGGGCGCCTCGTCGTCCATTTTCGATACGTCTATTGAACTATAGAGATCGCATCTTATCAACAGCCAGGAAAAAGGCAGATTTACAGTATGAGAACTCCAAATTGTCATTTTTTCCAGACTGTCCGCAGGAGATACAGCAGCAAAGAAGAGCCTATACGGATATACGAAAAAGATTGAGAGAGGGTTAAAATATAACCTTTTATACCCCAGTAAATTACTATTGATTGACAGGACACACATTCTGTGTGTTTATATTGTAGCAGAGCGTCCCAGAGAGAGCCAGGAGAAGTCTTGTTCGGGGTTTATACATCTCCCAGGCTCCTCTCATATACATTCAGAGGTCTCTGAGACATGATCCAGTTCGGATCTTAGTCCTCCTCTCCAGGCTAATTTAAGCTCACCTGAGCAAACAGCCTTTGCTCTCTGCCTGGGACACACAAACAGGGATGGTTTGTGAGGAGCCAAAAGGTTGGTAAAACCCTTTAAAAACTCTTTACAGAAGCTGACAAGCGGTAGGCTTGCTCAGCCTGATAGTTAGAGACGGTGTATGTTATAGTTAGAGCCGAGACACGGCTAGGACTTTTGTTTGGTTATTTCTGTTTTGATATGTTTTCTGGAAGACTGTACAGCACCTGTGTATGGACTTGTATTTAAATCAAATAAACCCAGCACTGTTTTCACTATCTCAAGTGGATTTGGTATCGGTGCCTTACTAAACAGCCCATCCCAGTAAGCTTTGTACCTGCTACCTGTCCCCCAGGTTACATATGGTGGATTTCAGCGGGCAGCTGTAGTAAGTTACTACTTAAAAGGCCAGTACCTAGAGTGACTAAACATGGAGGAAATCCTAAAACAATTGATGGTATCCAACGCTGCGCAACAGCAAACAAACGCTGCACTGCAGAAAACAAACGCTGAACAGCAGAAAACAAATGCTGCACTACAGCAAGCAAACGCTGTACAGCAGAAAACAAGTGCTGCACTCCGCGCTGAACAGCAGAAAACTCCACGTGGCACAACAGCAAGCTAATGCTATCGCACAGGAACAAACGCAGAGGCTGTTTATGAACAGCTAGCCACTGATGCAAAAGCAGATAGGAAAACCTTGTCTGAGGTTGTGGAGACAATAGCACAGTGGTCACCTGCTAACGTTGATAATGTTGGAGACAAGCCCTCAGCCATCCATGTGGCTCGCTTTTTGTCCAAGATGACTACAGAGGATGATCCAGAGGCCTTTCTGCTAACGTTTGAACGGACCGCTGAGAGGGAAGGTTGGCCTAAAACCCAGTGGGCAGGACTGGTCGCCCCGTTGCTTACTGGGGAATCGCAGAAGGCCTACTATGATTTGGAGTCAGCAGAAGCAGCAGACTATGAAAAGGTCAAACAGGAAATACTGGCACGACTTGGTGTCACTTTGGCAGTTCGAGCACAGCGGGTCCACAGCTGGTCCTTCCAAGACAAGAAGCCCCCAAGATCACAGATGTTCGACCTAATTCACCTGGTGAGGAAATGGCTACAGCCAGAGTCCCTGTCTGGGCCACAAATAGTGGAGCGTGTGGTCATGGACCAGTTCTTGAGGTCACTACCAATTCCCCTGCAGGAGTGGGTGAGTCAAGGAGACCCCAATTCGGCGAACCACCTGGTGGAACTTGTTGAAAGATATTTTGCTGCAAAGAACCTGGTCACCACCCCTACAGCCGCACGGACTTTCCACCCAAAGCCACGGTCTCCCCAGGCAACCGGTAAGACTGTTCCAGGGGAAGTGGGTGGTAAGCATGGCAAGGAAATAGGGGGGAGGATTTTTGGTGCCAGGACTGAAGCTTGGCATCCCAAACAAGGGAAGCCAGTGCCTGTCAGCAAACCAAACTGGGGAAACGTCAGGTGTTTTCGTTGCCAAGAAATGGGACATGTTGCGGCAAATTGTCCATTGACAGATGAACCAATGCAGTGTGATTTATCTATTAGAAGGCAGTCTATGTTTGCAGCGGTTTCATGCACTGCAACCCCAAATATGAGAAAACCAATGTGCCAAATGACTGTGAATGATAAGCCTATTACAGCCTTGCTGGACTCTGGAAGTCTAGTGACTTTGGTTACAGCTGAAATGATTGAACCTGTAAATTATCATGCTAAAAATGTTGCTGTGATCTGTATACATGGGAATACCCGGGAGTATCCTGTAACAACTGTTCAGTTTAAAACTGGTTTAGGTACAGTGACCCATCCGGTTGGACTTGTTCCCCACTTGGTGCATGAGGCCATCATTGGTAGGGACTTCCCTAAGTTTTGGGAACTGTGGGATCATCCCAACTCGGTCGCAGTACCTGACTCCTGGCCACTACTGATAATGTGGTTTCAGGGGACTCTTCTCAGGGCTCCCCGGCTTTTCCTCTATCGGTTATGGCAGGAGAGCTGGAGGACCCTGAGGAAGTCCCCACTACCAGTAGAGCCGGACAGCCGTCTGCTGACCCCGAGCCTATGTTAGAGTTTGATGACCTTAATATGCATAAGGAAAATTTTGGTACTGAGCAGAGAAAAGACCATACCCTTTCCAGGGCCTGGGAAAATGTAATAGTGATTAATGGTGTACCCGTCGAACCCGGGGACAGGCCCTGTTTTCCTTATTTCAGCAGCAATGAGGATTTACTGTATCGTGTATGTAAAATGAATGATGAAGTGGTTGAACAGTTGGTGGTCCCTAAGCCATACAGACGGCTGGTGTTAGAACTTGCCCATGGGCACTTGCTAGGAGGCCATTTAGGGGTTGAAAAAACGACTGAAAGGGTGTTGTGCAGGTTTTACTGGCCCGGGATACAGAAAGATGTTGAGAATTATTGTCAATCCTGTCCTGTGTGTCAGATGTCAGCCCCACTATCCCACTTCCGAAGTCCTTTAGTGCCCTTGCCTATTATTGAAGTGCCCTTTGAGAGGATTGCCATGGACCTTGTGGGCCCACTTCCCAAGTCTGCCCGGGGTCATCAGCATATCCTCGTAATCATGGATTATGCTACCCGTTACCCTGAAGCAGTTCCCTTACGTGCCGCATCTGCTAAAAACATTGCCAAAGAACTGTTTATGGTGTTCAGTCGGGTTGGCATCCCGAAAGAAATCCTTACAGACCAGGGCACCCCGTTTATGTCGCGAATAACTAGGGAGCTCTGTAAGTTATTTAAAGTGACGCAGCTGCAAACCTCAGTGTATCATCCTCAAACGGATGGCTTAGTGGAACGCTTCAATAAGACGTTAAAGATCATGTTAAAAAAGGTTGTGGACAAGGATGGGAAAAACTGGGACTTCCTGATACCATACTTGATGTTTGCCATCAGGGAGGTTCCCCAGTCCTCTACGGGGTACTCCCCATTTGAGTTGCTTTATGGGAGACACCCTCGGGGACTCTTAGACATAGCCAAAGAAACTTGGGAGGGAGAACAGACACCCCATAAAAGTGTCATTGAGCATATTGCCCAAATGCAGGAGAGGATTGCAGCAGTCATGCCAGTGGTAAAAGAACACTTACTGCAGGCCCAGGCAGCCCAACAGAGAATATACAACAGGGGGGCCCAACTCCGTGTTTTCTCACCTGGTGACAGGGTCCTGGTGTTAGTTCCCACTGTTGAGAGCAAGTTCCTGGCTAAGTGGCAGGGTCCCTTTGAAGTAATTGAGAGAGTTGGGGAGGTCAACTACAAGGTTTATCAACCAGGAAAAAGGAAGCCCGAACAGGTTTACCATATAAACCTGTTAAAACCCTGGAAAGATAGAATGGCGTTAACTGCGAGGCCTCTCCCAGTAACGCCTACGGGTACTGAGTCCCCTCTCATCCCTGAGGTCACGATTCCAGACACCCTCTCATATTCCCAAAAACAGGAAACTAGAGAATTCCTGATAAGGAATAGAGAGAAATTTTCAGAGTTACCGGGCACGACTTCAGCAGTTCAGCATGATATTGTTACTGAACCTGGGGTACGTGTCAAGCTCAAACCTTACCGAATTCCTGAAGCGAGGAGAAAGGACATCAGCAAGGAAGTTAAAAAAATGTTGGAGCTAGATGTCATTGAGGAATCCAATAGTGACTGGTCTAGCCCCATCGTGCTAGTCCCAAAACCGGATGGCACTTGGAGGTTCTGTAACGACTTCAGGAAGCTTAATGCGTGACAAAGTTTGACACATACCCAATGCCCAGAGTAGACGAACTTATAGACCGACTTGGCAAGGCTCGCTATCTTACCACTTTGGACTTGACAAAAGGGTATTGGCAAATACCTCTAACTGGTAGCGCCAAAGAGAAGACTGCGTTCGTGACCCCAGAGGGTTCCTTTCAATATAAAAAAATGCCTTTTGGGTTGCAAAATGCCCCCGCGACATTTCAGAGGGCCATGGACAGGACCCTAAAACCCCACCGACGATATGCAGCAGCCTATCTAGATGACATAGTGGTACATAGTACTGACTGGGAGTCGCACTTGCCTCATGTCCAGGCTGTTCTTGATTCCCTCTTCAAAGAAGGTTTTACGGCAAATCCCAAAAAATGTGCCATTGGTCTAGAGGAAGCCAAGTATTTGGGCTACACTATTGGCCGTGGTGTCATAAAACCACAAGTGAGTAAAATAGCAGCCATCCAGGAATGGCCACGCCCTGCAAACAAAAAGCAGGTCAGGGCCTTTCTTGGTATTGCGGGGTATTATAGAAGATTTATCCCAAATTTTGCAACTATAGCTGCCCCTCTGACAGACCTTACGAAAGGGAAAGACTCGGTAATGGTGAAATGGTCCTCAGTAGCAGAGGAGTCTTTCCAGGTCCTGAAGAAGGCTCTGTGTGCACAGCCAGTACTGTACTCTCCCGATTTCTCCAGAGAGTTTTTGGTTCAGACGGATGCGTCTGATGTTGGTATCGGGGCGGTACTGTCACAGGTATACAATGGGGAAGAACACCCTGTCGTATACCTAAGCAGAAAGCTCAATGACCATGAGAAAAAGTATGCAGTCATTGAAAAAGAATGTTTAGCCATAAAATGGGCCCTGGACGCGCTCAGGTACTATTTGTTAGGGCGCCAGTTTGACTTGATAACTGACCATGCTCCCCTGAAATGGATGGCCCAAAAGAAGGAGACTAATAGACGGGTGAACCGGTGGTTTTTGGCTCTACAGGATTACTCCTTCACCGTAAAACACAGGCCAGGTGTGGAGATGGGGAATGTAGATGCCCTGTCCCGTGTTCACTCCTGTTGGGCCACAGGTGTTCCAACCCTGGGGTTGAAACAAGGGGGGAGGATATGTAGCAGAGCGTCCCAGAGAGAGCCAGGAGAAGTCTTGTTCGGGGTTTATACATCTCCCAGGCTCCTCTCATATACATTCAGAGGTCTCTGAGACATGATCCAGTTCGGATCTTAGTCCTCCTCTCCAGGCTAATTTAAGCTCACCTGAGCAAACAGCCTTTGCTCTCTGCCTGGGACACACAAACAGGGATGGTTTGTGAGGAGCCAAAAGGTTGGTAAAACCCTTTAAAAACTCTTTACAGAAGCTGACAAGCGGTAGGCTTGCTCAGCCTGATAGTTAGAGACGGTGTATGTTATAGTTAGAGCCGAGACACGGCTAGGACTTTTGTTTGGTTATTTCTGTTTTGATATGTTTTCTGGAAGACTGTGCAGCACCTGTGTATGGACTTGTATTTAAATCAAATAAACCCAGCACTGTTTTCACTATCTCAAGTGGATTTGGTATCGGTGCCTTACTAAACAGCCCATCCCAGTGAGCTTTGTACCTGCTACCAGTCCCCCAGATTACAATATATATGTGTGTGTATATATATATATGTATGTTTATCTGCTCATGGATTGGTATAGATTTGATTTGAGTAACAACCAAACATTATACTTTAATTGGTCAATGAATAAACCAATGATTATATGAATGCGTTATTTATTTTTTGTGCCTATATGAATATGGATTGTAGGTGGATATAGACTTAGATGGTAACAGCAGGGGGATAATGGAAAGGAGGAAGGAAATAACATTCTATATTAATGATGTATACTGAGGATGTATACAGGGAAGGGGGTGAGAGGGAGGGAGAGGGGAATAAAAGGGAAAAGAATGTCTATTTTTAATTTTCTTTTTGAATTATAGATCGGCTCAGATCTAGATAAATAACAAAAAATACTGGGTGTGGATTCAGAAAGATTCTGATACATAATCAAATATTATATCCTACATATATTAATATACTAATGAGTAGCGTTTTTTTTTTGTTTTTTTTTGGGAGAGTAGGGGAGATCACACAAAGATAATAAGCACTAACCAGTAAATGATGTAAAGAAATTCTATTCTTTTTTTTATATGACACAGGAAAACATTTAAAAATACGACAATAGCACGTGGGAACAAAGGAGGGGTGGCTGGAAATAGATTACTACACGGAATGTAGAATGTGTATTTATTTATCTAATTGTTTTTTTCTCACTGAATATTATCAAAAACATACTTTATATATATATATATTTTTTTTTTTTTTATTATATAGTAGGATACAGGGACATATATAGGAGAATGGCACCTGGGAAACAAAGGAGGGGTGGTTGGAAGAGGAGCATTGCACAAATATAAAACAGTTATAGGCTTAGTAGAGAGCACATATAGAGGAGAAAGGGGAATTTTAAATTTCATGCCACATCCTATAGAGAAAAGAAAAAGGTGGGGGGTCCCCTAAGGGTTTGGACTTTTAAGGCATGCTAAATATATAACCCCAGATAGAACATGAGATAATGTATATTAGAAAAAACGTTTATTACAAAAAGTTCTATAAAGAAAAGAATTTTGACAATATAACAATATAAAACTGTTGAAATATTTGAGCAATACTCAGTTCATGAAGTACAATGTACATATGTAAGTCGTAGGCGTTAGCTCACACCTGACGCGTTTCGGAGGTTTTAAGATTTTCCTCCTTCTTCAGAGGTAGGAGCACAACATTCATAATATCTAGGAGATATTGTAATGAAGCAATTGTCAGAAGAATTATTATTATCAATGATAGGTCTTAATACAAATGCTATAATATTTTTGTAACATCTAATAAGAATTTTTTGCATATAAATACATACATAAGAATATTGGATTCACATACCGTTTGCAAGAATATTCCAATATGATTAAAAATAATGGCTGGGAGGAGGAGCTTCTTAGATGGTGTAGTTTGATCGAGAATTCGTATCCATGGATTGGATTTCGAGACTCGCAGAGACTTTAACATGTATCCAAGGGGGCGTGGCCAAGACCGGCATGTGAGAGGACGCATCTCCCACAGCTCCCGGCGTTGATCCTGCACCGATCCTCCCCCAGCCACCCAACCGAGCTCTAAGCGCCCTATGCTGCACACCCACCTTCAGGAGACCCCCGTGGAACCACCACCGGCCCTCTGCACCAGAGGAATGACCCGAAAAAGCCAGATGGACATCGCGGGCCCAGAAATCCAAGATGGCGCCGCCGCGCTTACAGCGAAAGGGACGCCACGAGGCCCAGACAAATCATGCCACAAGGCAAGTAAACCTCCCAAATCTGCGGGGAAAGAAGGCCCAAAGGACATGCTATACTATGCCCAGAGACTGTCAGGGGTGAGCGGCCTGGAGCAGCCGTCCCGCGCCAGTGACCAAATACATAGGCCGCAAAGCCTGCAGCCTATACAAGGCCCTGCATGCTGGGGTGAGGAGGAGGGGGAAGGGGAAGCAGCTCCGGACCCGCAGGCCCAAGACTCCCAGGAAGACCCACAGCCCACCTTGGCAGACATACTTAATGCAGTGCATAAATGTACAGCATCTGTTAACACTTTGAAAGAGCAGTTTGGGGGCCTCAGGGAAGATGTGTCCCTGCTAAGACAAGACATGCAGAAAATCAGGGAACGCACCACTGCGGTGGAAAGTAGGGTCAGCGAAATGGAGGACTATGTGCAACCCATGGCCCAGGACGCTAGAGCTGCCCTACAAATGGCACGAGATGCATTCGATCGTGCAGAAGATTTGGAAAATCGCTTGCGCAGAAATAACGTTCGCATAGTGGGTCTGCCAGAGAAGGTGGAGGGCAGGGACCCCACTGCATACATAGAAGGATGGCTCCTGGAAGTTTTTGGTAAAAATGCATTTTCCCCATTATTTGGGGTGGAAAGAGCGCACAGGGTGCCCTCCCGCCCCCCACCACCAGGGGGCCCCCCCAGGTCGTTTCTTGCAAGAATATTACACTACCGAGACAGAGAGGCAGTACTCCGTCAAGCCAGAGAGAAAGCAAACATCCAGTTTAATGGGGCCCGGGTGTCCTTTTACCCAGACTTTTCAGCAGATGTTCAGAGGCGCAGAGCCAAATTCCAGGACGTTAAGCGTAGACTCAGGACCCTACAAATTCCATATGCTATGCTGTACCCCGCTAAACTCAGAATTGCAGTCAGAGGCCAAGCCCAATTCTTTGAGACAGCCAAAGAGGCCGCATCCTGGCTAGACCGCAACGAACAGGCCCTGCAAAGACGTGCACAGGAGGATGAGGACTGACACTGTTGCAGACACGCTACTTGGTAAACACATAAGTTCACGGATGAGCGAATGCTCCTTCACCTCTCTTGTTTACTAGGGGGATGAACCCCTACATACTTGGTTCAGTTTACACTCCTTGGCTGGGGGACAATATATCACAAAGCATCAAGAGAGCACTTTGGTTACTACGACGTTAAAGCTTAAAGTGACTGTCGCATGCGATGGGCGCCAGAAGGGCGCCAATGTTGTTGTTTACCCTGCCCGGTTGGCAGAGGACCAGGTTTATAGGCCTATTAAGGCCGTAAGTTTTACTAACATTCTACTTTCTGGCTACTGTTTGACATACCAGGTACACCACTTGAAGGAGGAATACCACGATCGACTACACAGAAGATACACTGTAAGACTGGGACACTGGAGTCTACCCACACATTTATCTGATGGACCGTATGTATGCTTACACCCACACATAATCCGCCACAGGACATTCATATTTAGGATACATGGCTAAAATTCCCTTGGTATCTTGGAATATTCGGGGCCTACACTCCCCCTTAAAGAGGACCATGACTTTTATGTGTTTGAAGAAATTTCTACCTGGGGTAATCTGCCTCCAAGAAACACATTTGACCACTGACACGGAATGTTTCTTAAGATATTCATGGGTAGGGAAAGCTTACCACTCTACACATACCTCCTTCTCAAGGGGGGTAAGTGTATTGATACATGCTGCCCTGGACTACCAGGAATTTGAAAGTGTTATAGATAAGGAGGGAAGATTTGTCTTTTTACATTGTAGATTCAATACGTTGATATGTGTACTGGCCTGCATTTACATCCCTCCGCCGTTCACGGCGGCGGTACTCCGGCTCCTCCTGACTTTTCTGGATGGTAGGCCTGATGTGCCGCTGCTAGTGCTCGGGGATTTTAACTGCTGTCTGGATTTGGTGGCGGATAGACACCCCAGCCCTAGACCCTCTGCCCTCTCCAGGGGCACCCCCCTGGCGCGGTTGTTGCAAGAGGTGGGATGGGTTGATGTCTGGCGACACCGTAACCCAGGCGCGAAACAATTTACATGCTTTTCCAAAACCCATGGTTCACTGTCAAGGATAGATTTGGGGGTGGGGAACTTGAGCATGCTCCCGTATGTGGCAGACCTCACTCATAGACCCCGTAGTATTTCTGACCACTCGTCTCTGGTGGTTCAACTTATAGTGGCCCCTCCCAGCAATATGCCTAGAGCCCCCTGGAAATTTAATGCCTTCTGGCTGAAATTATTTCGCTCTCATGAGGAGATTGAGGGGAGCATGCGCGGGTTCTTCGCCCTCCAAGATCCGAATGGTTCCAGAATAATGCAATGGGACGCCTTCAAGGCGCATTTGCGGGGAGTATTGATTGCTGAAATGAACAAAGTGAAGCGGGACTCGACAGCTCTACTGCAGGAGGTTGAAAGTAAAACTCAAGAGCTAGAACAGACGTACATAGATAACCCCACCGAGCTAAATAAGGAGTCATGGCAGGCTGCACAGAGTGCGTATCAACACCTGTTATCCTCCTCAGCAGAAAAAAAACGCTTCTTTAAGCAACAGGCGTTCTTTGAGGAGGGGGAAAAGACCGGACGCCTCTTGGCGCGGATCTCTGCCTCTCATCAACGCTCGCCAGCCATAGGGGCAATTAAGACCCCAGCGGGCACTCTGGTGAGTCAGCCAGAATTGGTAATGCAGGAACTTACTAGGCTCTATGAAAATTTATACTGTTCGGGCCAGGCGTATGCCCAAGAAGACTTGGATATATACCTGAATCAGTTGGACTTCCCGGAACTTTCCGCTAGTCAGCGGGACTTCCTGGAGGCCCCACTTACATCGGAGGAACTACAGGCAGCCGCAGGGACCTTTCCGGGTGGCAAAGCCCCGGGGGAGGATGGACTGCCTATAGAAATTTACAAGCAATATGCTGAAATACTTATACCACAGCTCACCCAGGTTTTCAACGCAGCCAAAACAGGGGGTAACCTCCCCCGGTCTATGTCCAAAGCAAATATAGTTCTCCTACTAAAACCTGAGAAGGACCCCACGGACCCTGGGTCTTACCGTCCGATATCTTTGCTTCAAAGTGATGTAAAGATTCTGGCTAAGGCACTGGCCGTCAGACTAAACGAGGTGGTCGCATCTATTGTGCATGGAGACCAAGCAGGCTTCATGCCCAATAAATCTACTGCAGTGAACTTAAGGAGGCTCTACCTCAATATGCAGACACAGGCCGACAACATGGGAAGCAGGGCTCTGCTGTCACTAGACGCCACTAAAGCTTTCGACAGCATAGACTGGAACTATCTGTGGGCGGTCCTACTGAAATTTGGGTTCGGCCCCAATTTTATCGCCTGGGTAAAACTCCTATACAGTCAACCCCGGGCAGCCATTAGGGGGTCGGGATCACTATCTAGAGAATTTGAGTTGAGGCGGGGTACGAGACAGGGATGCCCCCTGTCCCCCCTCCTCTTCGCCCTGGCAATAGAGCCACTGGCCATGGGGATCAGGGCCAACCAGAGCATAGTGGGATTCCAATATAAGAATTTACATGAAAAGGTCATGCTTTATGCGGACGACACCCTACTCCTACTGGGGGATACGGATGCCTCACTGAAAGAAGCCATGGCCACTATTACCAAATTTGGGAGGTTTTACGGACTGTTGATTAACTGGTCCAAGTCTGCGCTACTCCTGCTGGATGGAAACGAGACACAAATTATTAATTCCGCCTGCCCCATACCAGTGGCCACGACCTTCAAGTATTTGGGCATCCACATCTCTGCCAAGCCCAGGGACTTTATACACTTAAATGTTGCCCCAATGCTGATAAGGCTCAGGGACAAAGTTAAAACATGGAAGACACTCTTTCTCTCGGTTGCGGGTAGGGTGAATCTAATCAAGATGATCCTTATGCCGCAACTGCTATACCTCCTTCACAACACCCCTATGGTCATCCCCTTAAAAACATTCCACATTATAAATGCCATTTTCCGCAGTCTCATTTGGAAAGATAAACGCCCTAGGATCAAATTAGAACACTTGCAAAGGCCTAAAGACTGTGGGGGATTGGCAATGCCAAACCCATGGCTCTATTACCTGGCTGCACAGCTGCAGCACCTTGTAGGGATGTTCCCAATACCGGAGGGGGGAGACAGCGCCCCGCCAAGCTCGTCACACACCTTAATGCTGCACAATGTCCGTAGAGGCCCTGTACCTATGGCATTGGAGGCTTTATCCTTCACCAAACCACACAAGAAATTTCCTACCCTCAACCTAATTCAGAAAGTCTGGAATAAGGCCAAATACATTCAAAAGGCAGATGGCTACACGGAATATAGTCCAATTTGGTGGAACGACACTTACACAGAACTGGCCAAGTTACAGTCAGGAGAAAAATGGAGGAGGGCGGGGATCACACACTTGAAACAAATATTCTGCAACGGGATACTTCGCCCGTTTGCAGACCTGCAGAACACATATAATCTTCCAACGTCTATGCAATTCCATTATATTCAGCTTCGCCACGCTGTGGTGGCGCAGAGTGCCTCCTCAGAGTGGCGGCTGTCGCAGGTCCCTGCTTTCTGCCTCCTGGAGGAGGCTGCCTCATCGAAAGGATTTATATCCCAATGCTACTCCATCCTGCTACAGTCTGTGATGGAGCGGCATCCTCTGGGGGTCAGGGAGAAATGGGAGGCTGACGCGGGACCCTTAGATGGGGAACAGTGGGAAGAAATATGCCAGGCGGTGGGTAGTAGCTCTCTAAATATTTCACAACGATTAACCCAATTGTACATCCTTCTTAGAACGTACTATACCCCTCATAGGCTACACTTAATGAATCCGCAACTAGATCCCATATGCACCAGATGTAAGAGAGAACACGGGAGCCTCATCCATATGCTGTGGCGCTGCCCCAAACTACACACTTACTGGAACGCAGTGGTGACCACAGTCAACACTGTGTTCCAAATATCACTCCAGCAGGATCCGAGAGCATGCCTCTTGGGTGCTCTGGGAGAATATGGATGGGAGGAAAGCTGCAGGGAGGCAGTACATAGAGTCTTGTTCCAAGCCAGGAAGCTGATTATGGTACATTGGCGAGCAGAGGAACCCCCGACCACAAAGGAATGGATTGCAAACATAGGTAGGACCTTAAGGATGGAAAAACTGATATATCAGCACAGAGGTGCCCCACAAAAATTTGAGAAACTCTGGGAAAAATGGCTGGATACGCCAGGCCTGGCTCCAGAGGATATGGTATTGGACAGACTATTGGGATTACATTAGGATTGTGTATACATGCAGTGCAGTAATGATGAATAAAGGAAAGGGATATGGGATGGTGAAACTTGCCATGACACAATGGCCGACTGAAACTGTACTGATAATGATGACACCTGTGTACTGTATGGACAAACTGTATTGCTACTTTGAATTCAATGTTGCTTCAAGTGTAATGTACCTGTGCAATTTAAATAAACACTTTTGTTGGATAAAAAAAAAAAAAAAACATGTATCCAAAGTTGCTGGTAATGTTGGTAGCAAAAAAAGTCTTGGCGTGGTAGTGGTGGGGGGTGTGTCTGTGAAACACACTGGGGTCGGGTATGGAGGCCCTAATGAATCAAAACATTCATAAGTATCTATATAGAACGGGTTAATTATGTGTGCACTAAAGTAGAGAGTGCCATAAGGATTTTATTACATATATATTGCACCGACCTGTGTTCTATATTTCAGTCGGCTTAAACTGGTGGGTTGGGTGCCATAGATCGTTCAAAAACTCTGAGAAGAGAAAATAATCGAAGATGTCCAAGATAGCCAATATATCGTAGCCACCAATGAAAAATCCCTCCCAGAAACTAACCAGGTGTGAAACTAAAGAATATAGTAAATTAAGACAGCTGAGGGATATATATATATATATATTTATATATTATAATTTTATTTGCATATAAAAAACATGCAAATTTATTGGGGCCAGTTATACATATGTTGTAGTGTATAGTTTTTTGCTTGCTGTGTCTCTATATGTAATAAGAGCTATTTAGTAAATTGTTAATCAACATATGTGTTAATGGCTTCACGTAGGTAGGGGGAGAGATTTTCTATTGTCTCCTCAGCTGGATAGGAGATGGTCAGGTCAGATGGTCAGAATCCCCAATCCAGTGCTAAATCTATCATATATAATCCTCAGCATATAAGCCTTGATATAGTGGGGACTTTAATGTTAAGTGTATATCACCAAAAGGCACTACCCAAAAGAGATTGGAAATGCAATAAGTTTACTAAAGTATTCTATAAAGAGTTTATCTACCTTAGAGTTGTTTCTCGATCCGCTCATCTCCTCCTCAGACTGACAACTGCAGCCTAGTGAGTGAGATGGGCGGTCTATTTAACTTAAAATCCCCGTCCTGCAAACAGCTGTTGGGAATACAGCTGATTGTCAGTTGGCGGGGAAATGCCTGGCGTCTCCTTAACTCGGCCCCCCGAGTGCTGCGCGCGCATCCGGGTCACGCGCACCAATCAATGGCCGCGTAGTGTAACCCGGACACGCCCACAGCTCCCGCCGGCACGTAAAGCTTCATCAGCGAGCAACGTGTGCACGCCGAATGAAGCAATATGGGATCCCGGCGTCACGAGATGACGTCAGGGGTTCCCAGTATGCCGCTCCGTCCATCAAGGATGGGCGGGCGGCTGGGCGTGCCGGGCGGTTCACTAGACAACCCCTCACTCCACAGCGCCATAATATGTATACATGGGATGATACCATTCGAAACTCCTTCAGCCAGACACTTTACAGGAAATCTGAAAAAATATATTTGGAGGGGAAAGTAACCACAGAAAGGGAACAAACAGAGGAAATTGCACAAATATAGAGGGTTTTTTTCCCCTTTCTTTTCTCCTTCTCCCAATGTATAAAGCAATAAATTATGATAATTATTATATATATCAATAACACAAAAAGAAAGAATAATATACATTTTTTTTTTTTTTAAATTGTTTTTATTTATTTTTATTTTATGTATAATTATGATATGTTAAATTATGATAATTGTTATATAGATTGATAATATAATTTTTGGAATGATAAAAGGGAAGGACAAAGGAAAATATTTTTTTTGTATAAAGGTGTGGTTTGAGACCCATTAATAGAGAGCCCGCCCCACAATGGAATGGAAGGGTGACAGTTTTCTGTAGTTTTGTTTGGATATGTTGAGTACTGAACATGGAATATATACTATGTTCAGTGAAGAAGGGGTAAGGCGAAGTTCCTCTCCATTCCCATTCATGAATGGATAGGGTTGCAGAATATGGAAGGGAGTGGAAAGGGACAGGGTGGGATGGGAGGAGGGGGGTGGAAGGGGATGGGGCGGGATGGGGGGAGAGAGGTGAAGGAAGTGTAAGGGGGAAGTATGGACTGGTGCAACAAGGGTGTGGCTCAAGAACCCTATGGACATCCTCTATGATGTGGTGGAGGTGTTTAACCACTTCAGCCCCGGACCAATTGGCAGCCAAAGGACCAGGCCCCTTTTTGCGATTCGGCACTGCGTTGCTTTAACTGACAATTGCGTGGTCGTGCGACGTGGCTCCAAAACAAAATTGGCGTCCTTTTTTTTCCCACAAATAGAGCTTTCTTTTGGTGGTATTTGATCGCCCCTGTGGTTTTTATTTTTTGCGCTATAAACAAAAATAGAGTGACAATTTTGAAAAAAATGCAATATTTCTTGCTTTTTGCTATAATAAATATCCCCAAAAAATATATAAAAAAACTTTATATCGACCGATACGTATTCTTCTACATATTTTTGGTAAAAATAACAGCTATTCAATACTCTCATGGAATGTCCGAGGATTGAACTTGAAGTTTAAGCGAGCATTAATGTTTCAATATATAAGAAAATATAGTCCTCAATTGATCATACTTCAGGAGACACATTTAATGGGTAAAAGATTAACAACTTTAAAAAAAAAGCATACCATGTCAGGTATTCCTTCTATGCTAGAGGAGTACCCGTTTCCAGGAGAAATAGAGAAGGCCTTTATAGACATACAAGGGAAATATGTTATTTTATTCTATACAATTGGGCAGCAAAGATACATTACAGTAGCAATTTATATACCACCCCCTTTTGCAGTGGGAATTTTGAATGAGATAATGGAGAAAATAATCGAATATCTCCCAGCAAAGTTACTATTTATTGGAGATTGTAATTCAATTCTATTGCCAGAGCTGGATAGACCAAAACCTCCTAAGCAATATTCAGCGGACTTGTATAATTGGGCACAGGCAGCAGGAGTAACAGAAATTTGGAGATGGAGAAATCCAGAAAAAAAGTTTATTCCTGTTTTTCTGCCTCCTATAAAACAGCGTCCAGAATAGATTTAGCATTTGCAGATGTAACAATGTTAAAGGACATTTCGGAAGTAACATACTTACCGAGTGGCCTATCAGATCATGCTCCCTTATTTTTGTCAATACGTGTCCCCACCCCGAGGAGTGCATCATTGTGGAGGTTAAATCTGCAGTGGGTGTCACACCCCAAGATAGAAGGAAAAATGGCATCCCTAATAATAGAGTACTGCAGGGTCGTCCTCGTGGACATTGTTTGGGATGCGTTTAAAGCGTATATACGAGGACAATGCATCTCAAATATTGCTGCGGTTAGTAAAAAACAGAAGGTTAGTATACAGGAATTGCAAAAACAGAAATAAAAAAGGAGAAATAAAGTCAAGACTCCAGTGTTGTAAATTTTTAGCAAATGATAGCTGCACAAAGAGACCTCCCATTTACATATGGAAGAAATAACAAGGTTGGAACTACATAAAAACAGACAAAATATTTTTGAGCAAGGAGATAAAGGTGGGGAGATTTCTAGCAAGATTAGCGCAACAAGAATATCAAACTACAACTAAATCAGAAATCTAAACCCTACAGAAAAAGAGTAAAAGAACCTGAGGAGATTTTAGAGACCTTCAGAGAGTATTATAGTCTGTTATATGCTTCTGCCTGATGGCTATGGCGGACCCTCTGGACCGGGTAGCCCTCGGGTGGTTGTCGGATAGGGAGAGAGAGGCACTGATATGTCCGATTACAGGTGAGATCATAAAGGTCATACATACATTCCCAGGGGAGAAAGCACCAGGCCCAGATGGAATTCCTATGGAATTTTATAAGAAATATGTAGCTTTACTAGCCCCAAAATTAGCAGAAGTATTTACAAGTGGTCTATTGAAAGGAGTCCTTCAAGACTTAATGAGGCATATACAGTGGTGTGAAAAAGTGTTTGCCCCCTTCCTCATTTCCTGTTCCTTTGCATGTTTGTCACACTTAAGTGTTTCGGAACATCAAACCAATTTAAACAATAGTCAAGGACAACACAAGTAAACACAAAATGCAATTTGTAAATGAAGGTGTTTATTATTAAAGGTGAAAAAAAATCCAAACCATCATGGCCCTGTGTGAAAAAGTGATTGCCCCCCTTGTTAAAACATACTATAACTGTGGTTGTCCACACCTGAGTTCAATTTCTCTAGCCACACCCAGGCCTGATTATTGCCACACCTGTTCACAATCAAGGCATCACTTAAATAGGAGCTGCTTGACACAGTAAGGTCCACCAGAAGATCCTTAAAAGCTACACATCATGCCGAGACCCAAAGAAATTCAGGAACAATTGAGAAAGAAAGTAATTGAGATCTATCAGTCTGGAAAGGGTTATAAAGCCATTTCCAAAGCTTTGGGAGTCCAGCGAACCACAGTGAGAGCCATTATCCACAAATGGCGAAGACATGGAACAGTGGTGAACCTTCCCAGGAGTGGCCGGCCGCCCAAAATTACCCCAAGAGTGCAGCGACGACTCATCCAAGAGGTCACAAAAGACCCAACAACGTCCAAGGAACTGCAGGCCTCACTTGCCTCAGTTAAGGTCAGCGTTCATGCCTCCACCATCAGGAAAAGACTGGGCAAAAATGGCCTGCATGGCAGAGTTCCAAGGAGAAAACCACTGCTGAGCAAAAAGAACATCAAAGCTCGTCTCAATTTCTCCACAACACATCTTGATGATCCCCAAGACTTTTGGGACAACATTCTGTGGACCGATGAGACAAAAGTGAAACTCTTTGGAAGGTGTGTGTCCAAGTATATCTGGCGTAGAAGGAACACTGCATTTCAGAAAAAGAACATTATACCAACAGTAAAATGTGGTGGTGGTAGTGTGATGGTCTGGGGCTGTTTTGCTGCTTCAGGACCTGGAAGACTTGCCGTGATAAAAGGAACTATGAATTCTGCTGTCTACCAAGAGATCCTGAAGGAGAATGTCCGACCATCTGTTCGTGTACTCAAGCTGAAACGAACTTGGGTTCTGCAGCAGGACAATGATCCTAAACACACCAGCAAGTCCACCACCGAATGGCTGAAGAAAAACAAAATGAAGACTTTGGAGTGGCCTAGCCAAAGTCCTGACCTGAATCCTATTGAGATGTTGTGGTATGACCTTAAAAAGGCCGTTCATGCTCGAAAACCCTCTAATGTAACTGAATTAGGACAATTCTGCAAAGATGAGTGGGCCAAAATTCCTCCAGGACGCTGTAAAAGCCTCATTGCACGTTATCGCAAACGCTTGGTTGCAGTTGTTGCTGCTAAGGGTGGCCCAACCAGTTATTAGGTTTAGGGGACAATCACTTTTTCACACAGGGCCATGATGGTTTGGATTTTTTTTCACCTTTAATAATAAATGCCTTCATTTACAAATTGCATTTTGTGTTTACTTGTGTTGTCCTTGACTATTGTTTAAATTGGTTTGATGTTCCGAAACACTTAAGTGTGACAAACATGCAAAGGAACAGGAAATGAGGAAGGGGGCAAACACTTTTTCACACCACTGTAGGTGCAGAGGTAAAGAGGAGCTTCAGTTGATCAAAGGCAGTTTGTGCTTCTACGGACCACTGGAATCTGGTATGTTGGCGGGTTATCTGGGTGATAGGCACTACAATGTTAGAAGTTTTTTATAAATCTCCTGTAGAAATTTGCGAAGCCGATGAACCTCTGAACACCCTTCTTATCAGATGGACCCGGCCACTCAAGGATAGCCTTCACCTTTTGAGGATCCATAGTGTAGTGATCTAATCTTATAGTCGTTCCTCGTAGATGGAATATAGTTATTAAAAGTATTGTCTCCGCAGCAAAACCCGATTCTCCCAGAGAGAGATTTTATTGACTTCCAAAACAGAACATTATTACAGATGGCAAAATCCAACAGAGTACATGACAAGGAATATCTTCTCCTAGACCCGTGACTCCAGACCCTTCTCTCATAGACATATCTTCTAGACTCCCTCACATCCTGACTGTCTTCTCATATACTAGTCTGACACTGGGTGGGGGTCAACCAAATGTTTACCATGAATACCCCCCTCAATTCTAATTACCATCAGTAAATACTCCCTTTGAAATGTTCATCTAGGTTAAAAGGCTATTCCTCACACACACACACACACAACTTGCATAAGATTTACACATCAAAGGGTAACAGATAACATTGTCAACTGATATCTGGCCTGGTCACTAATACTGTGTGTGGAATATATATATCCAATACATATATATAATACATAAAGTCCCACATAAATCGGCCAACAAATTACAACACATAGCTGCCCCATTAGTGGTGATGATGAGTCCAAGGAATTGGATTGTCTTCTCAAAGTCGCATTTCTCGGCTTTTACATACAATCCATGTGTTCTGAGGATGCCCAGTACTTTTTTTACATGCGTTCTGTGAAGCTCCAGAGTAGCTGAGAATATGAGAATATCGTCGAGGTAGACGATAACGAAGTGGTCCAAGTACTGCTGAAAAATATAATTTATAAAATGTTGGAATGTGGCCGGGGCGTTGCATAGTCCAAATGGCATTACTAAGTATTCAAAGTGCCCGAATCTTGTTCTGAATGCTGTTTTCCACTCATCCCCCTCTCTGATACGGACAAGATTGTAAGCTCCACGTAGGTCTAGTTTGGTGAAAATGTGGGCTGTACGAAACCTCTGGAAGAGTTCGGGGATGAGGGGGAGCGGGGGAGAGTAATTTTGTTTAAGTCCCTGTAGTCCACACAGGGAAAAATACGGCCAAAAGGAATCTCAGCCCCCGGTAGCAAGTCAATGGGGCAATCGTAGGGACGATGCGGGGTAGGGTATCTGCCTTCTTCTTGTCAAAAACATCTTGGAATTCATGATAGGCCGCTGGTATATTGGAACCCACACTGGGTGTTGGTAGGACAGAAAGACAACTAGTAAAGTCCTTGGATTCAGGAGAAAGACAATGCTGCCGGCAGTAGGAAGAAGTGAAGAGAACTTCCCTCTTGGACCAATCAATCTGAGGATTGTGCGCCTGTAGCCATGGAATTCCCAGGATCACAGGGAATATAGGGGAGCTCAGGACGTCAAAACGTAGAAATTCCTGATGATTAGAATTGATGGAGGTGAAGATAGGTGCCGTTTCTTGGGTGACATGCCCGGAACTAGGCATTGAGCCATCGGCCAGATGGACGGTCAGTCTTTGCCTTTTGTGATGAAGAGGGATAGGGAGTCTCTTTGCCAAGGTCAGATCCAAGAAACAGCTGCATGCCCCGGAATCCAGTATTGCTTGGAGATGAACTTCCTCTCCTGCCACCAGTAATGTTACAGGAAGACTGATATGGGTTGGAGAAGACCAGGATACCTGAAAATTGACCAGAGTGTGGGGAACTGATTTCCTGGGTCTTACAGGGCAAAAGGTTATGTAATGTCCTGTTCCCCCACAATAGAAGCAAAGGTTCGCCTGTCGGCGATGAAGTCTCTCCTCTGAAGTTAATGTTGGATGGGCCAGGCCAAGCTGCATGGGGTTGGATGTAGGCGGGATTTCGGGCTGCTCAGACCGGCGTTCCCGTAAGCGCCTATCGAGTTGAATAATCAGTAGGATGAGACCTTCTAGTGTTGAGGGGGGGCTCAATTCTGGACAGTTCATCCTTGAGGGATTCGGACAGCCCCAGCCGATACTGATAACGTAACGCTGCCTCGTTCCAACCTAAGTCTGAGGACCAGGTATGGAATTCCACGGTGTAATCTTCCGCAGGGCGCTGACCCTGCCGTAAGGTATGCAGAGCAGCTTCAGCAGTGGCCACCCGCAGGGGGTCATCATATAATTGGGCCATGGTTTCAAAGAACTGGTCCACAGAGTTGATGAGAGGACTCTCCTGCTCCAATAAGCCATGAGCCCATACTTGGGGTTCATCAGTCAACAAAGAAATAATGAATCCCACTTTCACTGTTTCAGTGGAAAAAGTCAGTGGTTGCAGGGCCAAGTATAGGTAACAGGCATTCTTAAAAGCTCTGAATTTCCTCCGATCACCGGAGAAGCGTTCTGGTTTTGGTACTCGTGGTTCCGGAGGGGGCATTACCACAGTAGGGGTAACTTCCTGGAGTTTTTGGATGACCTGAGTGAGGGCCGTGATCTGTAGACTTATGGCTTCCAGCGGGGAGACACCTCCGTCGGCCTCTGACATGGCTGGTTTGTATTGTCAGTTTGATTACTGGGGTGGGGTGGTAGACGACCCTTGATCTGTGGTGGTAGGTGTTGCATGCAGGTGCTGCAGGCGGTCCTCTAACTGAAAGTACCCTTCCTGGAGTTTTTGGATGACCTGAGTGAGGGCCGTGATCTGTAGACTTATGGCTTCCAGCGGGGAGACACCTCCGTCGGCCTCTGACATGGCTGGTTTGTATTGTCAGTAACTTGGTAGGAGGCCAAGATGCTGGGAGGGCTCCCCTTGCGGCCGAGCGCAGCACACCACTGAAGGTGGAACAGCAGGTGTGGTGCCCACAGAAGCACGGGTGCACATATTACACACACTACACATTATTAGGCACACAGTTAACCCTTTTATTTCTCCTAGATGTTAGCCCCTTCCCAGCCAGTGTCATTAGTACAATGACAGTGTACTGTATTACTGCATTTGTGTCACTATTAATTTCAGTTAATGTACCTCCCAGCCAGCCTCAGCTAGGACCAGATTGCTCACCACACTATCACAGTCTCGCTATAAGTCAATGATCACCACCATTATAGGGGTTGATTTACTGAAGGCAAATATACTGTGCACTGCAAGTACGGTTGCTCTAGATCCTAATAAAGGAGGGAAAGCTCTGCTGATTTCTATCATTCAATCCTGTGCAAGTAAAAATGCTTTTTTTTTTTCCTTGCATATGTAGCGGTACCTCTGAAGGAGACGAATAATTGTGCCCGGATCTCCCACTTGTTATCCTGCAGCCAGTTACACTGTATTTTACACAACCAAGTGCACACACTTTTCTGCTCATGCAAAAGGGGAAAGAAGGGAGGTGCACCTAAGTGTAGTGTTTAAATGATTATTTAACCACTAGCCGACCAGCGTCCGCAGTTATACTGCGGCAGGTTTGCTCAGCTGGGCAAATCGCTGTAGCTGTGCGTTGCTCCTTTAAGACGTCACAGCAGACGCCTGCAGTGTGTCCCCGGAGCCAATGCGCATTTCCGGCGGGCGCGATGACCGCTGGGCACCCACTGTCGCTCGTTAAAGAGCGAGAACCGGGATCTGTGTGTGTGTGAACACATAAATCCTGGTTCTCTCAGGGGAGAGGAGAGAGATTGTGTGTTCATACTAAGTATGAATACCGATCTCTCTCCTCCCCTAGTCAGTCTCATCTCCCCTACAGTTAGAACACACCCAGGGAACACAGTTAACCCTTTGATCACCCCCTAGTGTTAACCTTTTCCCTGCCAGTGTCATTTATACTGTAATCAATGGCTATTTTGTAGCTCTGATCATTGTATAAATGTCAATGGTCCCAAAATAGTGTCAAGTGTCCGATCTGTCCGCCGCAATGTCTGTTAAACCGCACAATTGTCAGTTAAAGCGACGTAGTACCGTATCACAAAAATTTGCCTGGTCAGGAGGGGGGCAAATATTTACGGGGCTGAAGTGGTTAATTGCGTAAAGTAATGCATGTACACTTGAGAAGAAATCAAAGGCATATTTGTGGTTTAAAAGGTCCTCCTCAAGGGGTGCCAGCAATTGGGTTTCCCAGCGTTCAGAAATGTCAGAACCTGTGCAGGACGCTGAATTTAGGACAGGAAGTGAAGAGGATCCAGGCTGCCTGATGTGGACCGCACAGAGGGAAATAACATCAACCGGTGGGCGGACCTCGGTATTGGAAGGACGGGAAGCAAGGCTACGTGCTCGGAGCATACTGCTCCTTCTACTGGCCTGACAGTTTGTGTACAAGCATCTTAAATACAATCTGGCCATGGCTGTGGAACTAAAAGGACCAGCGGACCATGAACATGTGGATAATTTATTAAAAACGGATTCAAAACCATATTAATTGCATGTATGACTGATAAATGAGCATGAACATTAAAATTGGCTAATACAAGAGCATAATTATTACAAATGTCTGATAAATGGATGTTAAGAATCGTATACATCATGATATATTTGCATATATTTGATCGTGGAAAAAGAGAGGGGGGGTTGGGGAGGTGGGTAAGAAGAAATGGAGGGGGGAGAGGAGGAGGAGGAAGAAGAAGGGGGGGGACATATATAATAGGAAACATTTTTTAAAACGATGTCTAATAACATATTGGCCCATAAGCCTTAAAAAGAAAGTACAAGGGAAAGAAAAACACACATGGATCTTCTGCAGATATACTCTATGGGATAGTTTACTTACTACTGATCTCAGAACCACCACCCCAAGAAAGGGTTATGCTATATCCAGAATAATATATGACCATAAGGCCCCTTTCACACTGGAGTGGTTTTCAGGCAGTACAGCGCTAAAAATAGCGCCTGTACACCGCCTTAAACAAAAGGCCCCATTCACTCCAGTGTGAAAGCCGGCGGGCGGTGCGCTAGCAGGACGGTAAAAAAAAGTCCTGCTAGCAGCATCTTTGGAGCGGTGTATTCACCGCTCCTATACTGCTCCTACCCATTGATTTCAATGGGACACCGCAGTAATACCGCCGCAAAGCGCCGCTACGGATTTTAACCCTTTTTCGCCGAATACCACGGCTAAAACGACGGTAAAGCAGCGCTAAATATAGTGCTGCTTTACCGTCACCGCGGCTCCCGCCCTAGTGTGAAAGGGGCCTAAGGGTCCACTGTAAGGAATAATGAATGATATGATGAGAAATGGAACACCAGAGAACATTGAGCATTACATGCACTAAGATAGCACTATACATATTACAATATTGTGTAAATTTCAATCTCCTCATTGAGTAAATCCAGAACGTTTCTTGTTGGCATAAACGTTTACAACGTTCTGCAGTGGGTAAACTATTGGGAATTACCCACACTTTTAGGCCTGCTGCGAATTGGTGATGTTTAGTTAAAGTGTTTGGGGACACTGTGCATGTCAAAGCCTTCTTCAATGAAGAGTCTGTGCTCACCAAAGCATTTGCGTAGGGTATGGATAGTCCTTCCTACGTATAATAAGCCACATGGACAAGTTAAACAATAGACCAAGGACTCACTAGAGCAATTATGGAATTCTTTGATTATATATGTCTTGCCTTTAGCTATGAAGCTTTTTTTACCATGCTCTACAAACTGACAAGTCAGGCATTGTCTAGGATTGATCCAGGGGTCCTTGGCGAAGGAAGTGTTCTACAGCTCTGAGTCCTACTTCGTGTGGTATGGATGTGTAAAGGGACGACACGTCTAAAAAAAGCCACCTGTATGTAGGTTCCCATGTGTATGGTCGTAGCATATCAAGGAGATATGTACCATCTCTAATATGCAAGGGTATATTTTGGGCTAGGGGTTGAAGAAATTTGTCAATATACATGGAAAAGACACTCGTGACACTCTACATAAGGGCGACTATAGGGTGTCCGGGTGGATTTTCTAGATTTTTGTGGACTTTTGGCAAATAATAAAAATACAGTGTTTTGTATAAACTTTTTAAGAAAAAGGATGATTCTGTTTTGGCAATTATACCATCTGAGAGTGCTGCATTGGTTAATGTTGCAGCCTCCAAAGAAAAAGAGGGAAGGGGAATCCGATACATTCTTGAGGCCACAAGATTTCTGTTTGTCCTGAATTGCTATTCCACCTCCTTTATCAGCCAATTTTATGATGTTTTTGTTATTGGCCAAATCTTCCAATGCCTTTCGTTCAGAAGAAATAAGTTTGGATGTTATTTTTTGAGACTGGGATTGACGCATATTAATAAAATCTGAAAATAAAATTTGGTAGAAAGTCTGTATATATGGCCCTTTTTTATGTACAGGATTGACATTTTACTTGGGCCTAAGGTTGGTATACTGTACTAGTGGAGAGGTGGGGCAATGTTGGGACAACCTTTCTAGATCATCATAATGACTTTCCAGATATAGTTCTTCTAAATCATTGAGAATGGGGAGATCAGAATCTTCCATGGATAATTCTAGATGGTGGGGGGAGAGAACTCGTTGGTACCTCTGGTGAGGACTGTATGTTCAGGGATTTTAAATGATAAAATCTTTTGACCGTCAGGTCACAAATACTTTTATTGAGGTCTTTGAAAAGCAGGAACGGATTAAGGTGGATAGTGGGGGTAAATGTCAAGCCTTTTTTACAATAAGGAGGTTTGATAAGGGGACAAGGCATGTGAGGATAAATGAAATAATTTTATAGTTTTTGGATTTTCACTGGTCTTGTTTCTATCTCTGCCTTCCCCACTTCTTCTGTGTGCTTTCTTTTTGACACACTGGATGGGGCACTACTAAAAAATCATGGTGAGTAGTTGGCACTGGAATGTCACTATGGAATGAGGTTGGGAAAGACATTTTTTTGTAGGGTATGTTTCCACATCTATGGGGTGATTTAGACCTGATGGAGGAGGAAGGAGAATATTACTAGTAGCACCTCTAGGGAGTTTTCATTGGGTAAACTTGTTGTTGATGTACTGGGGGTGATCACAGGTAAGGCAGTATGTCAGGCTTGGTGTCTGCTACTTATTCTGGAAGGTTTGGTAGTGAGTACAGGGGGGAGATGTTCATGATCAGGGGGTATGCTGTTATGGGGACTCCACAAACTATTGGGAGATATGGGAGAGAGACAAGACCATGTAGGTCGACATTCCAAGAGTGGTAGTAGAAAAGGCACTATTTTGTTACGTTGGAATCATACAGTATAAATCAGTAATTTAGTAATTCAGTAATTTAATTTAAACCAGCAATTCAATTTTCATTATGGAATATAAAAGCAGCTAACTTAATATGCCAGGTTTGCACAATAATTAATAAGGTAGATGGTGTAGTGATAAAATAAAGCTGGACAATGAACTGTAAATATTTAAATGAATTGGATTAGAACAACATTTTAAAAGTCCATAAATATCTGAAATAACAAAGAATCTGGTGAAATCCGCTTGCAAGGACACCACCACCATCACCCAAACACACTGCCTCTTACCCTCAGGTAGATAACAAAGGCATAGGTATTTTTCCAACTCCCACTCCTCAGCAGTATGGGGAATAAAAGACTGCAGCTCCTTCATATGGATATCAGCAAGCCTAGATGCCTCTCAGTGCCGATCATCACCAGTATGGGGTTGAATAAACCAGCTCATCCACCAATGTAATAACCCAGTAGAGAGAAGAAAAACAGACATCCCAAAACGTCACGTTAAATTGAAAAATTAGGTTATTACACTCATATTCAAGTAGTTGATAACAGGTAAAACGAATGGAAGAAACGTCCAGCATTTTAAACCAAGAAAATAGTCGCTGTGTCCCAGCACCCAACTCATGTCATACATCACAGGCTCCTCCCTACGCGTTTCATCATCACTGACGTCAGGGGAGTGGTCATGATCAGGGGGTATGTTGTTGCTGAGACTCCACAAACTATTGGGAGATATGGGAGAGGGATGGCGCCATGTAGGTCAACATTCCATAAGTGGTGTGGGAAACTCTTGGAATGTGTCTCTGGGTTTTTTCCAACAGAATACTCTGTTGGTATTATAGTCATTCACATCTCGCCTAAATTTCCCTAATTTAGTGGCAATGAGGTCATCCTCTCTACGCGTGGTGTTTCTTTTTAGGGTTATTACACATGCAAGGGGAAGTTGGTTGATGGACCCTGGAATGGTTTGGCAGAGTTCACATGTTTTATCCATAAAAAAAATCAAATTTTCTCTCTTTGTGTGAATTTTATTTTATCAATTTTTCTGTGCAGAACTCAAGATCGAGATCGAGAACTAAAAAGGAGCATTGTTTCAGGATTCTGAGTCCCCTAGGAGAAATTTTCCACTGGAGATATTGCTCCAAGAACAAGCTATCATGACCGTAGAGATTGGCGGAAGAGATAGCATGTTCTAATTTGTGAACTAAGGTGCTGAGAGATTTAAAGTTATGTCTAGGGAAAGATGAGGATTTTGTGAAAAATTGTGTGGGAAATAATCAAAAACTTTTTATCTAATATGTCATGCCTAGCTTTCTCTATAGTAAAAATAATATCCATGTCATCAAAGGGAACACTATAAAAGATTTTAAAAACAAACACAGAGTACACTTTAACCACTTCAGCCCTGGAAGAATTTACCCCCTTCCTGACCAGGCCATTTTTTGTGATATGGCACTGCGTCGCTTTAACTGACAATTGCGCAGTCGTGCGATGCTGTACCCAATCAAAATTTATGTCCTTTTTTTCCCCACAAATAGATTTTTTTTTGGTGATATTTGATCATTTTTTGCGCTTTAAACAAAAAGGCGACAATTTTGAAAAAAAAAAACACTATCTTTTACATTTTGCTATAATATCCCAAATTTGTTTTAAAAAAAAAAAACTATTTTTTTTCCCCTCAGTTTAGGCCTATATTTATGTTTCTACATATTTTTGGTAAAAAAATTTGCAATAAGCGTATATTTATTGGTTTGTGCAAAAGTTATAGCATCTACAAAATAGGGAATAGATTTATGGCATTTCTATTATTATTTTTTTTACTAGTAATAGCAGCGATCAGTGATTTTTATCGGGACTGTAATATTGCGGCAGACAATTTATACAGCGATCAGCGCTATAAAAATGTGCTGATTACTGTATAAATGTCACTGGCAGGTAAGGGGTTAACTGTTCCCTAGGAACACACAATCTGTCTCCTCTCCCCTGACAGAACCAGGATTTGTGTATTACCACACACACATCCCGGTTTTGCTCTGTCACGAGCGATCGCAGGTGCCCATCAGTCATCATGCCCGCCAGGCACTCGCCTCCTACAGCATCGAGAGCTGACGTACAGCTATGACAGCTTGCCCAGGGTAGCCATCCTGCTGCAGCGGCTGGTCGGGGATCGGTCAAAAAATGTTACACGTGAAAAAACGTAGTACACGTTTAGTATGTGAACAATATATGGCAAATCAACACAGTTTGCAGCTAGGTGTTGGACACCTATTCACGTATTGAAAATAAAATATTACCCAGCACATGACAATGAAGAAGTCTGCACAGTAGTTCAAGATTATATATGTTGATAATATTTATTGTTTTTAATTATCCACATGTTCATGGTCCGTTGGTCCTTCTAGTTCCACGGCCGTGGCCAGATTGTATTTAAGATGCTTGTACACAAGAACTGTCAGGCCAGTAGAAGGAGCTGTATGCTCCGAGCTTGTAGCATTGCTTCCTGTCCTTCCAATACCGAGGTCCGCCCACCGGGTGATGTAATTTCCCTCTGTGCGGTCTACGCCAGGCAGCCTAGATCATCTTTACTTCTTGTCCTGAATTCAGCATCCTGCACAGGCTCTGACATCTCTGAACGATGGGAAACCGGATAGCTGGCACCCCTCGAGGAGGACCTTTTAAACCACAGATATGCTCTGGTTCTGAAGGGGGTAAAACCTCATGGAGTTTAAAGTGATTGTAAATGATCACCTTGTAAAACAACCTATTCTACTTGTGATGGCTTGCATCACAAGTTGAAAACACGACGCAGAGGCTGCAGAGGGGGAAGAAATAGACAGAGATGCGAGCCATCACAAGTCCCGCAAACTATAAAAATCTTCAATCACTCTAAACATGATCTTTCTTTTGCTGAGATCACATTGTTAAGTAGGGGGTCTACATTTTGCACCAGCTTCCAAACCTGATGCTTATGTATTTATTCAAAGATCTAAATAAACACATAAGGAAGCTTACATTAAAAAGGTTTTTTGAAATCCAAAGGACCAAACATATAGAGCCAGATAGTGTCCCCCTTATTAATGTAGATTTGGTATCTCGGACAGAACCTATGGAGTTCAGTTTTGATACAGATGTTATAGATACACTCGAAGAACTTGGCTTTGATAGTTCTTTTACCAATCTGGAGCTGTATACACATCATCTACAAACCTCCTCACCACCAGTAGTACACTTCACTTTCAAGCCCAAATCTGTTTTTTACCCACACCAGTCTAAAGATCCCCACATAACCACATTCTACAATATGGTATTTGCTGATATCAAGAGACTATGCTCTCATGCATCGCCTTGTTTCCCAGATCTTGGTTACCTCACACCGTTGGAAAATAAGGCTCCCTTGCCTGCAATAAAGACTTAATTGTAAAAACTGCAGACAAGGGAGGGGGTATCATCGCCATGGATTGTGATGATTATACCAAAGAGGCGTATCGCCTCCTTTCCGACGTATCAACATGTAAAAAATTTAATAAAGATCCACTCCCTGAATTTAAAGATGAAGTTAATCGAAGTTAATCGACTAATAAAAAAGGCAACCCAATCTAAAATCCTTGAAAAATCTGAAGTTTAGTTTTCAATTAAAGATTTTTATCGGACCCCTTATTTTTACCATATCCCTAAGGTACATAAAAGTTTGACTAATCCCCCAGGTAGGCCTATCATAGCGGCCATGGATAGCATCACCTCTGGCTTATCAAAATATGTTGATTATTATCTTCAGCCGCTGGCTCTAGAGCTACAATCTTATATCAGAGATGGTACCCATTTGCTTGAATCACTTAAACCCTACTCTTGGAATAGCAATTACATCTGGATTTCACTAGATGTAAGCTCTTGATATACGTCTATTCCACATGCCTTTGGTCTTGAAGCATTGAATCATTTTTTTGTTTTTAGACCAATACATGAATAGTAGGCAAGCTGCATTTATTGTAGATTGTACAAAATTTTGCCTTGAGCATAATTATTTTGTCTTCGAGGATCAATTTTATGTGCAGGTCCAAGGCACATCGATGGGAGCGAGTTTCGCTCCCTCGTACGTGAACCTTGCATGGGATTATTGGAACACAAGTACATATGGAATAATAGAAGAAAAAATAAACTGTGCTAGACCATAAATAAAATCCCTAAAAGTCTATCAAAAGGCTGCTGCTCAGAGTGGGATACACACACAAATAGTAAACATCAAAAGTAAAGAGCTGCGCCAAATGCCCTAAACAGTTAAATTTAAAACCTAAACTCACATCAAGTGTAATATTAAAACAATATACCCCATTGGAACATTAAGTGTGCCTCTGGGTAAAATAATAAATAATGAACATGGATCAAAATTTAGAGGCAAATGAGCATTCAGTAGCGTCCATGTATAACATCAACTGCTTGGTAAGTATGAATGTGAATTCTTCCAAAAGAGAAAAGTGGTATTCCAAGATCAATAAGGCAGTTCAAACGTGACTTGAAACAAACACCTCTGTGACTTTATGAATACAATTGGTGAGGAGAAGTGCCCGACCACCTAGATGACGATATGCTTACCAGATGGTGAAGCAGATTGGCTACAGTTTATGCTCAATCGATCGACTGACAAATGTGCCACGGGTCTCTCTCTCCCCTGGGTCAATAACCTGCACCAGATGGGTTATGGGATGTTCCGCCTTCACAAACTACCTGGAATAGTACTCAGAAAAGAAAGAAAGCCGCCCATAGCATAATCCTGGTTTGCAAAATTTATTGTAATAAAAAAGTAAAACACTTGCATGTAAATAGCTTGTATAGATCACTAAAATCAAAACGCCGGACGGCGAAATCAGGAGCCCGTCGTCCTTGTTGTAGCGTGGTGGCGTCACTGTGTACCATCCCAGACGCGTTTCGTCATGGGTGACGTCAATAGGGAACGGGCAACGTAGCGACGCACCACCATTTAAAGCCCAAACCTTGTTCTGAGATCCAAAAGTTCGGCTGATAGCGCCATATTGAGTATGGGCATGGTTTCCCTATTTGGCAATAAGGTATTTCAAGGTAAAAAGGTAAAAACTATATGTTCCAAGTTCCGATTCAGAAATCCAAAAAACGGAACAGCATCTACCTTGAATTGGGTATATTCATAAAAGGAAAAATTAAAAAGTAAATAATAACTGTATAAATCGAACCCCGCAGCAAAAGGCCTCCCGGGTTAAGTGATACCTAATCGGGCTGTCCTCCTCAATGTGTATATATATATCTCCAATATGATTGGTGACTCAAAATACAGTGTGTAGAATATGTGAATACATTTATTTAAATGAATAAATAATAAATATATCTAAAAAATTAATATATTAAATTAGTGTAAAAAAAGTGTCTAGAATTAATAATGTTAACTGATTGTGGTCAATTAATTGAAATATTAACCAAAATAACCAAAATAATAATATAATGTTAAAAGTGAAAAAATCTTGTAAATAAAACTTAGTAAGTATGGACATTGGCTAATTAAATGTCCATACTGTAATTAATATCGCACAATCACATAATGAGTATTAAAGTGATATATTTATATAGTGAACTATTTTTATATATATAAAGTGAAAAATGTATGCAAGTGAAAAAAATGTAAAAATTAAATTTAAAAAATGGTGTAAACACTTTCAGAATAGGAATTATATAAAGAAAAAAACATTCACCCTCATATGTATCAAAAATTGTGTTACTATATGATGTTAAAATGAAAAATTAAAATTAGACCAAAAAATACCAGGGTCGCATTAAGTATGCCCTCTCCATGTATCTCAGATCGAGTTTACATTTGAAATAAAAAATAAAAGTAAAAAGTATAAATATATAAAATCAAGAATTGTCTATAAAAGCATTGACATCAGTATCAATGTTTAATCCATAGGGGTCATAAGATTTCAAGCGATGGATCCATGCCATCTCTAATTTTGAAATCTCCCCAGTGAACTGCCACGCCAATGGGGTTTAAACTTGTCAATCCCCAAAAACAGGGTTTTGGAGGGATCCTTATGTGCCAATAAATAATGCTTGGATACCGAAAGTTTCGGAAATCCAGTTAGTATGTTAGTAATGTGCTCATTTAAACGCACCTGAAGGGGGCGTTTGGTAAGGCCCACATACTGCAGCCCACATGGGCACTGCAGCATGTAGACCACCCCCATAGTAGAGCAAGTGATGCAGGGCTTGATGGTGTGGTTAACACGAGTGGCAGTACATGTAAATGTGGTGGTGCGTCTACGAGAATTGGTATTAAGAGAACAAACTCTGCACCTACCACACTTGTAGTAATCAGAGAGTTGGTCAAAAAAAACTTTCCTAGATTTGGTTGGGTCAATCACATTGGGAGCCAATTGGTTCCTCAAGGAGGGGGCATCCCTAAAGATCACCTGAGGTCTCTTGGGAACGACCTTCTTGAGTATGGTGTCTTACTCACTATGTGCCAATGTTTATTGACCAATATTGTCAACCACTGCGACAACAACCCACATGGCTTAAGATTTACATGTCTCAGATGCTGAAAAATTTGCATTTTTAGACCTAAAGCTATATCATGTTGAGGATGTTATACATGCCAAGAACTATTCAAAACCGACCACGGGCAACTCCCTTTTACATTATAGAAGTTTCCACTTCCATAAGTGGAAAAACATACCTAGAGGACAATTGTGTCGCCTCAAACGCAACTGCACCAATCCAAATGATTTTTTGGTAGAAAGCAAGGTACTTGGTAAAAAACTTAGGGAGAAGGGGTACCCGGATCCCTCATCCAAGAGGCTCAAACGCAGTATACACAAGATATTCCATCAAACAAAGTAAAAGGAACATTTGATGAATCAGTCCGTTTCACCACCAGGTTTCATCATGATCACAAAAAAATGGAATCTATTCTAAAAAAAACATTAACCTATACTTTTAGAGGATCTACATTTAAAAACCTTGTTACCCAAATGCCCTAAAGTTACGTACAGAAGAACCCCCAATATAAAAAATAAAATTGCCCCTAGTAAGCTTAAATCACGCTCTACCCTACCTATACCACGTATATGTTTACTGCCACTATATGGCATGTTTCAGTGCAAAAAATCTTTGTGAAAAACATGTAGTTTTGTACAACACGGTCAAAAACAGTATGACCAAGGGCAGGACCTATGAGATTGGTGAGTTCTATATTTGCTCATCAGACTTCGTAGTGTATTGCCTATGTTGTCCTTGCCATTTAGTCTATGTGGGCCGTACCATCCGCCCACTCAGAGGTTTGGTGAACACCGCAGGAAAATAGAGGCAGGCAAGGACAAGCACAGTGTCCCTCACCATTTTTCACAGTGTCACAAAGCTTCTACTGATGGCCTAAAATTTGGGTATTGGAACAAATGCCCAAAAATTTATCAGAGGCAGAAAGGTTTTTTCGGCTTTGCGAACGCGAAACTTTTTGGATATATTCCCTTGATGCTTTGTCACTGGGTGGAATAAACAAAGCATTGTAATTGTCCACGATTTTATAAATTAAACAATTTTTTACACTTGGTTTGTTTCTTTACCTATATGTATTTTTTATAATGATTGAGGGATAATTTACTATATAATTTATTATGTCATCTAATAATTTATCCCTAGAGAAATCTATATAATCATGTTAAAATTTCACTATATTCTATTAATTTATTTTGCATTATATATATCTCTTGGTTTTTTAATCAATTTAGTAAGAAACATTTAGATATTAATTTATTTATATGATTTTTACCATGCAGTGGTGACACCAATTTATATTCATTTTTTATTATGTCTGAGTAGTACACATATGGGTGTTCTCAATATCAGATTTGATACGTTTAATCAATTTTAAATATATGATTGCATTTTTATGTATGTATTATTGTGTGCAGGCAAAAAATAGCAACAAAATACATGGATATCTATCCTTATTAAATAATCCTTTCCAATTCTCCCACCCCCTCCTTTTTCTCTCATTCCCCTCTCCCAGTGCGCATGCTCCGAAACGCCGTCGCTATTGGTAGTGACGTCACCACGCTCGACGCCTGAGTTTCACTGCGGACCAGAGCCAAGCCTTGGTCTCAGTGTATACCATCAGACAGGGAAATCCTGTGGGCCAGGACCTTACATCTGAACGAAAAAACATCATGACACTTGTGCAGAAGTTTTCAGATCATGTGACAGCCAATCACGGCGGTCACATGTTCACAAACCCTACCCAGCCTCCTGAAATGTCAAACCCCTTAATGGGTCGGTGGGAGCCAGCACCAAGGTGTAATGAAACTACTGTTACGGTTAACTATGGGCCAATAAGAGATTAACTAGAGACTTATTTTATGATTATTTTTGTTTGGAAGTTTGCTTTAACTGAGGATATATGTGTATCTAGAAAAAAGGGAAGAAACTGCGCTAAAACTGAATGTATTTAGGAAAGCGGCTAACACTCAAACAAAGCTAAACAAAATGGTGGGTAATTAGTGTAGTGCTTAATAATGTGAGTAAAAAATGTATAAAAGTGTAACTGAACACACAATGAAAATTATGCAAAGCACAAAAATATCTAAATGCATAAACGGTGTATAACAACATAAATGTGCTGAACACAGAAAAGCTCAATATGTATAGTTCAAACTGGAGGGATGAACTTCAATTTATCCTATAGCAAAGCAGTCCACATGAACACAAAATGTACAGATGAAAATCTTCCTGTGGAATGACGCCAAACCAAAGGGGAACTGTACCAAGCAACAAAATAGCAAAAGTTGTCTGAAGTCACTTTAACATAACCTTTCATGGCTAAGAAGATGGGTACTCTTACCGATAGAGTTGGACACACGTCATACGACAGTGAGTCAGTAAGGCTTGAAATCCTGGATAGTCCGAATCTGGTGCTGTATGTGGGCGGTTGTCAGATGGATCCGATACAGGGTCCCTGATTCTCAGTCTGCGGACTCCAAGGAAACGTACACTCAAAATGAGTGTACCTGGGAACGGCTTCTCAAAAGCTCATAATGGGAATATGAAAGAGAAAACAAAGGGGGCTCCAGATGGTGCAGGTCAAAACCAATAGGTTTATTGGGATATGTCATAAAAATACAAATGACACAAAAGTAAAAGTGATCACGAAATAAAAGTAAATAAAGATAAAAGCAATGTGGGGTGCAGTAAATGCTGGCCCGATGCGTTTCGACGCTAAGGGTCTTCAACAGGGGCATGTGGATGCGGATCTAATATGATTAAAACACACTAAATACAATGACGAAACACATAGGGAGGGGCAAAGATGCTGACGCCATCACGCCAGCGAACATCGTGCTCGCGGTTACTGAGCAGTGGCCAGAGACCATTGGCAATAACAAACAGTGTGTATTCCCTAGTGTCGGGTCTGACACTTAACAAATTTCAGTGTATTGGCTTATCTTTTTAATAAAACCTGTTTTTAAACGTTAATGCACTATGAAAGTTTTCCTTCTTCCGTCTTCCATGTTCGTGGGACCTGTTTGATTGCTTAATGAGGATAACGTGAAGTGGGGTATTGCTGTAGAGGTGTCCTAGGAATTTATTCAAAAAGCAAGTGCTGGTTTATAATCTTACCAGCCATTAACTCTGAGTTAATTTAGTATGATTGGTGGAGGCTCACACTGGGTGATACGATTCAGAAGCATGTATATTTTTTCACAAGGAAATCTTTGAATTGTCACTGTATTGGACTCTTTTTCACTGTTTTTGTTTTCCATTTGTTGCACAAAATTTTGTTGGTACTAATTTTATGGACTATATGAATTTATATTTGTTTTTTGCTACAATGTGTATTTGATTCCTTGTATTTAGCTTAGATCTTTGCGCAGAGCATTTTGACTTTATGTGTTTTCTGCACAATATTTTTATGCACTGACTCAGCATAATTTTGCACAAATATTGGGGATGCGCACACTCCAATATAGGTAGACACATAGTCACATAATTACATTTTTTTTAAAAATACAGTATATTTGGTTGGAGGAATTTAGGACCAGCTTTGCTATTTTCCTCTATGCACACCACAATTTCCATAGTCCCTAGTCCATTTTGGGAGTGAGAAAGAGAGAGTAGCTACAGTCCTAGATACAGTGTGACCATAAAGTACAAACTCAACCACCATTTAAAAGCCTAAGTATAGCTAAAAACATGAAAACCATTACAAGGGACATACCTTTAAGTTAATATGAACTGTCCCCAGTGGCGGCTGGTGTTTTTTGGGGGGCACCAAACAAACCCCCCCCCCCCTGTTAAGTTGGTTGGTCATCCAGCCCGGTTACCCCATCCAGGTTGCAGACAGGTAGTGGCTCCTGTGTCAGCGGCAGGCGGTGGGCAGCGGATCCTGTGTCGGCAGGCGGTGGGCAGCGGCTCCTGTGTCGGCACACAGTGTCCCCTCCTCCTCTTTCTGAATCAGGGCTGCATCATGGCTGCTTCTGCCCGTTGTCTCCTCCTAGGCATCCAATAGGATCGCCTGTTCTTTCAGCCAATCGGGTGACTGGTCTGTGGCTCTAATCACATGCTTCAACCCCCCCTATTGAGTTCCATGGTCCCACGCCCTTTATGTAGATCAGCGGGCCGGACGTATGCGCCTTTAATGGATGGGCTGCCACTGAATGTCCCTCATGCTGATTCTTCTTTTAGGAGAACCCTGAAGGGTTCTTCTTCTTCATTTTCACCCCGACACTGTAATTTTATGGTGTGTCAGTGGTTAATACAACTAAAGGGCTGTCGGGCACTCTCATCAAGAGAGCTTGACTTACGTCTGTCTTTTCCTGCCATATTTGCCAATCATAAAAGCCATACTACAGCATATATGAATGACAAGAGATCTCTGAATGGAGGTGGCAGAGCTATGAATCATCCATGTATCATGTGTCAGTCATAGAAGCTGTAGTATGGCTGCTATGAATAGCAGATTGGCAGGAAAGGGCAGGCATAGTCAGGCCCTCTTGATGACAGTGGTGGGGAATGGTGTTAAGACAGAGGAGGATTTGTCCTAAAAGAAAAATCAATACAATGTCTCCTCACTGCCTGCTTTAACCTTTTTGGTCGCTGTACTGCACAAGGTTGCAGGGCACTTGTGGAGTGCCCCAATCACTTGAATGGGTCACACTTGGGTGCTACATCCGCCAAGTTTGACAGGAGGGGGCTGATAAAAATATGGCTCAACTGTGTTGTACCGCCCCCCAAACCACAAGTGTAAACTAGCCCTTACTGTCCGGAGCTCCCTATAATACAGTAGTTGCTTGTTCTGTTATAGATGACACCAGTTCAGTATTTGTGGACTTTACACTGACCTGAACAAGATATTACAAGTGAAGTCTGTTGTCAGTCAGCACAAATGGCAGCTTAATGTCTCTCGCAGCAGTTGCTGCTAGTGTCACTCTGCTCCAAATAAGGCAGGAAGAGAGGCAGAGTGCAGCCAGAACTACAGAAGCTGTATCTACTAATGCGGCCACCTGCTCTCTCCGCGGCTGACCCTGCTCCAAGGGAAAAAAATGGTCCCACTGCTTAAGAGCTCCACCGTGCTTGAGGTTCTGCAGAGGTCTAGATTACACCACCATGGCAATCTTCACTACATATGCAACTTTAATAACTCTCCTCTCTCAACTACTCCCATTCTTTTACGCTATACACTGTTTTGTAGTATTTACACTAAAGTAGTCAGCTCAATAGAAATCTTCAGGTGTTTCTTGACTAACCAGCATGCTTTGGAGATGCGTTTTTAAAGTTGCAGGACTTGTTAGAAACACTGTGGAAATTTCCATCCCAAAGTATCACAATTAAATGTCAAAATGTCATTAAAATTTTACCAAAAGAATATTTCAGACAAAAGAAATTCCAAAAGTCTAAATTTTAATCTCTCTGGGTTGGATTGTCACTACCACCACTCTGCCTCTCTGCTTGACAATTGTTGAAAAACAGACATCAGCTACATAGAGTGTGTTGTTGTCAATTAACCAGTTGACTCGCAGATTTGCATTGTGAGAAGGAGTTTTATTTTATTGTAGGAGAATTTGAACTGTATTGTAACTGTACAGTATCCCTTTAGCAGGGCTCAAAATTTTAAGTCCTGAGCGACTAGTCAGGCCTTAGGGTTACTCACCACCAGTTGCCCTGCCCTGCCCCGAATTCCGCCCCCTAAACACTCCCTCAGAAATTATCTCTTGAAATTGCACTTAAATGTTTTATGCAGAATTAACCACTTAAGCCCCGGACCATTTTGCTGGCCAAAAACCAGAGCACTTTTTGCAATTAGTTCTCTTTTTTTTTCCCCACAAATAGAGCTTTCTTTTGATGGTATTTGATCACCCCCGCGGTTTTTATTTTTTGCGCTATAAACAAAAAAAGAGTGACCATTTTGAAAAAAAACACATTATTTTTTACATTTTGCTATAATAAATATCCCCCAAAAATGTATATAAAAACATTTTTTTCCCTCAGTTTAGGCCGATACGTATTCTTCTACATATTCTTGGTAAAGAAAATCGCAGTAATCGATTATTGATTGGTTTGCGCAAAAGTTATAGCGTTTACAAAATAGGGGATAGTTTTATGGCATTTTAATTAATATTTTTTTTTTATCATGACTGCGACATAGTGGACACATCAGACATTTTTGACACATTTTTGGGACCATTGTCATTTATACAGCAATCGGTGCTATACAAATGCACTGATTCCTGTGTAAATGACACTGGCAGTGAAGGGGTTAACTGCTAGGGGGCAGTGTAAGGGTTAAGTGAGCCCTGGGGAGTGTTTCTAACTGTGGGGGGGACGTGACTGTGTGTGACAGGTCACTGATCTCTGCTCCGATCACAGGGAGCAGAGATCAGTGACACTGTCACTAGGCCAAAATATAGGACGAACTAAGGTTGCCATGTGCACAATGAGGATTTCTGGAGCAGGGGTGAAGGTAAGTATTTTCTGGGGAAGGACGAGGGGGCTGTATGGTATAACCACATTTAAGGTGAAGTTGCCTTTTAGCGTTTTTATTAGTGTTTTTAGTGCTTCCTTCAAAAATGTAGATAATTATTTCATTCTTTTTCCAGAATAAATCTGAAGCCGGTCGTAACAGATCCATATCAGACAAAGATGAAAACATTTCCAAGCAATGCAAACTCTTTTCAAGACCTTTATTCCAGTCATGTGACAATGAATCCTCCTTTGACTGTAATGATAGCCGAAATTCTGCACAAGGTCTGCTGAAACATTTAGAAATAGCTTCTATTTTAAATGGTCTTCAAGGTACATATGCATGTTCAGATGTTTGCTTCTGTGATATTAACCATCTCTGAATAAATACTCTGAATGCTAGTGTAGAACCTAAAATATTATTTTCTTCATACTATCTTAAGCTGGATACACACTATACAACTTCTAGACTCTCCTCTTTTCTTATCATACCTGTTATGCTGTTTTCATTTGGCGCTGTGCATTGTATAATGGGTGGAGTTAACAGTAAAGAAAAGTTCATCAGATTCAACGTGTAAATAAACAGTAACAATTAACTTTACTTATATGCTCCCTTTTGGTCTGTGAAATTTACACATTAAAAGCATTTTATTTTATATGATCAATAAGTGCAAAAAAAATGCCTGTTTGCCTCCCAGGTTACCAATTAGGCCCCTTTCACACTGGGCGGTTTTCAGGCAGTACAGCGCTAAAAATAGCGCCTGTACACTGCCTGAAAAAAACGGCCCCATTCACTCCAGTGTGAAAGCCGGCGGGCTTTCACACTGGAGCGGTGCGCTAGCAGGACGGCAAAAAAAGTCCTGCTAGCAGCATCTTTGGAGCGGGATAGGAGCGGTGTATTCACCGCTCCTATACCGCTCCTTCCCATTGATTTGAATGGGACACCGCGGTAATATCGCCGCCGTATACGGCGGCGCTCTGCGGGGGATTTTAACCCTTTTTCGTCCGTTCGCGGTGCGGTTTTACCCCCCGGGCAAAACGACGGTAAAGCAGCGCCAGTGTGAAAGGGGCCTTAGAGAGCACACAGTGGGTTATTTTGAACAGTTGTCTTACCCCTGCACAGTCTATCTCTGTAAACTACAGAACTCCTTACCCATGTTATGGAGATATGGAGAAGGGGAGGTGTTTATTCTGCATTCCAAATTAGGAGAGAGCAATCTAGAGTAAAACTCATCTCCATAGCTACAGTACATGTTGTCATCATAGGATAGGATTTATGTTACTGGAAGGACTACCTGGTGAAAATAGGAAAAATACAGAGAAAATTAAACTAATGCGTACACCGTCCATATCCTAAGGTCTGGCAAAGTGCAATATATATATATAAAATATATATATAAAGTCAATTAAGTCCAACCTATGTGTGTGATTATATGTCAGTATTACACCTGAATTATTTTCAAGTGCTCATATTATTAAAATAGAAACCTAATTATTTGCTTTTTTTTTTGGGCTTGGATAGAGTATGGAAGGGTTAGAACCATTCCTATTGCTGTCTGTGACCCTGTTGGATATATTTACCACCGCTTTATGCCTTGGTAACTCAGAAGGAAGGAAGAATCTTATACATTTCCCACTCTACCAAAAAAGTTTTTTTTTTTCTCTATTCTTATCCTTGTTGAAGCAATTCAGCTTTCTGTTCTGTCAGTGACATAAAGTGAGATTTTTAAGCAATAGCATGTAATACTGGTTGCTTATAAGTTGAGCTATGGGAAATAAGTGACATAATTGAGTCTGTCACTAGCATAAATACAGCAGTCTCCCTTTTATGACCTGTTGATCATGCAGGTAGATCCATTACTTTTCCATTACCTGCATTAGAGTGATTGATGCAAATCATTGTGGCTCTGTAATAATGAATCTTTAAATGTATTTTTAAATGGAGCTTTTGTGAGACACTAATTTCTGACTTGATAACAGCATATTGCATTGAAAGCATTGAAACTAGGCCAATTAGGTGTGTTTCATCCAAATATACTGACAAGGGACAAGCTGACTGGAAAAGCAGAGATGGCTTCAACAGGCTGGAGGCACAGTGGTGTCATCAGCATGTTTCCTAAAATGAATATAAGTCCTAAAAATGAACTTCTCTTATTTGATCCCTTTTAGTCTGCTAAATATACTGTACCATTGTTTCGTTTTATTTGATAGGTGCAAAAATATCTGTAAATTTTGCTAGAAATCCTATTTGTTTATAACTTCCTGTACCCTCTGGCTGTGCACAGGGTGGAGTTATGGAGATGAGGAGGGAACAGAAGAATGGTCTGTTTTCTTTGAAATCTATCAGCACTGAAGTAGGCAGGGCTGACGACACTTGCTTAGAAATTGAGTCTGTTTTGTCATGTCAAAAGAAGAAATTAGAGGCATGATATATTTCTGGCACATCAACATTTGTTTTTCTGTACTTGCACCATGTTTTAAAATTTTCACTAACAGGCCTGTTCTCCACTTTTAAGCCTAGGTTCACACTGAATGTGGGTTTAAAATCGTGCTGAACTCAGTCCGACTCCGGGGACGATTTGAGAGACATCTGTGTAGGTTCCTGCCCCCGAAGTCGGCAAAAGTAGTGCAGAAACTACTTTTGGAAATTGGTGCGGCCCCGCAAAGTGGGCGTTGCAACGAGTAGAACAGTGCCATTTCTGGCAATAGGCTTCAATTTGGCATGTTAACAAGTGCTAAAGGATAAGTTCACCTTTGGGAACACGTTACATGTTCCAGCCGTATTTAGGGTGGAACATGTAACATGTGTCCAATGCTGCAGCCCCCCCCCCCCCCCGTGACAGCAGTTATGGGGATAAGTTCCCCAAACTAGATGTCCCTTTTTTTAAATCAGCCCTCTGTATAAATGAACAAAAAGCCCCAACATCCTTTGCGGCTGTCGGCTTGTAGTTCTCAACTAACGACCATGGCACTGTGTAGTGCCATGGTTGTTCATTGATTCTTCTTGTCAAATTTGTTTCTGCTTGCCTGTACAGGATGTCCGGACACACAGCTACTCTGACAGATCTGGAGATGACCTGCATGGCACCATCGGTCTGCTGATCACTGGTGCAATGCTGTCATGAATCTGCAGTAATGTTTCATGCCCTGACTGTTTACATCTCTGGTCTGTGTATCAGCTTCAGGGACCCTGCTCTCACACCTGTGTGTTTAAGTAATCTTCTCTCAGCATGGCACCACCCCAGTCTCTAACCAGAAACACTATTTAATCCCGCACACTGAAAGCCAGCCTTGCCCGAGCAACAATTGTGCAAAGGTTTTCCTGAGTGATTCTTGCTGTGTGCTCTATATTTGATTCTCGTGTACTAACTTTGGCTTGTTCTGTGGACCATCCCTGTCTGCTTGATGCCCCGACCTTGGGCTTGTTCTTCTGACCATTCCTGTCTGCTTGTTTCCCCGACCTTTAGCTTGTCTTCTGACTATTCCTTGTTTCCTTGTTACCATGGACTGCTGCTTAATCTCCATCCACCAGAGTTAGCCATGATTGTGAGCTGGGAGACTCTGGGGGCCACAACCTGGAGTCAGCTGCAGCCTAGTCCATCCTCACCATCAGAGGCTCTGGTGAAAGCCTGCTGGCTCTTAGACTCTGTGCCCTGGGGAATTTTATGCTTTAGCTCCCTGTCCAGGACTGTGGCTGTGACCGTGTGTAGCTGCTTCTCAGAACCATCAACCATCAGCAGTCAGCCGTTAGGTCCACAACCTCTGCGGTGCGCTCCTAGTCACTTGGTCCCACAGGTGACCTGACAGTTTTCTCGGGCCATGGACCCAGCTGATGTGCCTCCTACCTGCCTGATGATCAGCTGCAGGGCATAGTCTGCAGACTCTAAAATCAGGAATCTAATCAGACCCAGGTAATGCGATTCCTTCAGGATTTGGCCTCCTTAGGACCCCCCAGTTCAACAACCTCAATCACAATCTGCTGCTGTCCTATTCTGGTCACAGTTACAGCTGCAAATTCTTTGATCATCCCGTTACTTTGGGGACTCCAAGGCCTGCAGGGGGTTCCTTAGCCAGTGTACCATTTATTTTAAACTCCAGTACCAAAACTTCCATATGATTGATCAAATTTCCCTTCTGTCCATTGAGGCTTTTGCCTGGGCTGCCCCTCTGTGGGGGAAGAATGATCCATGGTTTTCTAGTCTGTCTAACTTCTTAAAACTCCTTTCGGAATATCTTCGAGGAACCGGGTCGCAAAGTCTGCTTCTGTGGGACAGTATGCTCTTTATTTTCATATACTGACTGCTGAGCTGGAATAATGAGGCTTTAGTTGCAACTTTTTTACATGGCCTTTTTGACAGAGTGAAGGATGAATTAGCGGGAAGAACCATCCCGCTGATCTGGAAGGTGTCATCTCCTTGTGTAACCAGATCGATATTCGCTTTCAGGAGAGGACAAGAGAAAAATGACGCAAGCACTCCTTGGTCCTTAGTCAGCCTGAGCTCCCCTCTCTTCTGCCCGTGGAGCATCCCCTGCTGGCTGAGGAACCTATGCAGCTGGGCTGGACCAGGCTATCTCCCGAGCAACGTGCTAGGCAAAGAACTGCCGGCTGTGTCTCTATTGTGGGGGCAAAGGTCCCTTTCGTGACTCCTGCTCACTTCGTCCGGGACTTGCTCGGGTCTAATATATCTGGAAGGTGGTGTATTGGACCCAGAAATATCACCTTCACCTGCTCGTCTCCTTCTTTCTTTGTTCCTCCATGTTGGCGCTTCCTCTCATTCGGTCTCGGCATATCTGGATTCCGGAGCCGCTGGCAATCTTCCATGAAACGTTCCCTTTTGCCCCTCACCACTCTGCTAGTGGCCTCGGCGATTGATGGCACTGTTCTGCCAGGGGGGCCCGATCCGCTTCCAGACCCTCTCTGATGTTTGGGTACTCCACCAGTAGTTGATATAATTTCTTTACCTACCTAAGGCCTCAACCCCTATCGTATTTGGCCTTCCTTGGTTACAGCTCCATTCTCCACACTTTTACTCTGATTCTGATTCTGGGCAGATCCTGGCTTGGGGTTCCTCCATGTTTCTCATCCTGCCTACTCAAGGTTGCCCCAAAGAAGAGACTTCCTGTTGCCACAACATCAGTATGTTCTGCTCTTCCCACTGCATATAGCGATTTCTGGGATGTGTTCTGCAAAAAATCAGCTGCTCACAGGTCCTTTGACTGTGCTATTGACCTTGTTCCTGGAGCAACTCTGCCCAGGGGTCGAAACTACCCACTGTCTATCCCAGAGACCCAGGCCATGTCAGAGTATGTTGCTGAAAACCTAGAAAAGGTTTCATCCGGAAATCCTTATCGCCTGTGGGAGCAGGGTTCTTTTTTGTTGCCAAGAAAGATGATACATTAAGACCCTGCATTGACTATCGAGGCTTAAACGCAGTGACGATCAAAAATCGATATCCCTTACCCTTAATATCTGAACTGTTCGACAGATTGAAAGGTGCCTCAATTTTTACTAAGTTGAATCTCAGGGGTGCATACAATCTAATCCGGATGTGGGAAATGGATGAATAGAAAATTGCATTTAACACTAGAGATGGGCATTACGAATACTTGGTTATGCCCTTTGGTCTGTGTAATGACCCAGCTGTGTTCAAAAACCTTGTCAACTAAATCTACAGGGATCTGTTCTATCAATTTGTTGTCCTCTATCTGGATGACATTCTCATCTTTTCTGAAAACCGGGTTGTTCAGAGAAACCATGTCTGGATTGTACTCCAGCGCATTAGAGAGAATAATCTGAATGCCAAATCTGTAAGTTGAAAAAAATGTTCTTTTGAATGTTCTAAGGTCCTGTTTTTAGGCTGTTTTGTCTCCAGTTTGGGTCTTCGTATGGACACTGGAAAGGTCTTGGCCATTACTAACTGGCCTCTCCCTGCCAGCCTCAAGGCAAAACAACGCTTTCTTGGGCTCACAAATTAATACAGGCAGTTTATTAGGAATTTCTCCTCCATTGCTGCGCCTATTATTGCCTTGACCAAGAAGGGTGCAAATGCCAAAGAAGTAGCCTTTAGAAGCTGTCTCTGCATTTAATGAGTTAAAACAGGCCTTTGTTTCTGAATCTCTCTTGAGGAGACCTAATCCTGGGAATCCATTTTTTATTGAAGTAGACACTTCTTCGAATGGGGTGGGAGCAGTGCTTCAATCCTTTGAGAAAAAATGTCAACCATGTGCATTTTTTTTCTCCCAAAGAATTTCTCAGGCAGAGAGAAATTACGCTATTGGTGATCAGGAACTTCTTGTAATTAAATTGGCGTTTGAGGAGTGGCGTCATCTCCTTGGAGGGTTCCTCTCGCTCCTTAACAATTTTCACTCATCATAAAAACCTGCAGTACTTACAGAATGCCAAATGACTAAATACCAGACAGGCCAGGTGGAGCCTTTTCTTTTTCCGATTTAATTTCACTATTAAGTACTGTGACGGGAGGGCCTGGGGAACCCAGAATCCTTTGAAAAATATGGGATACCCTTGTTTCAGCTCCCCATGCACCTCTTATGTCTAAGTCACCCTGTGCTATACTGTCACAGGGTGAATGAGAAAATATATATTGGATTACTTAAAATGGGACAGTAATATTTATACACAATATCTCCCAGGATATATGTAAAGCCTACTCTTGGTTTGTTTGATTCTGAACTCAACATGTTAATTGAAAGAGCTGATTACATTGGCCTCTGTACAATGTAGGAGACAAGCCGACTCCTAGTGGAGCGCTTGCTGTTGTAAGAATGTCCTGTGTTTAAACTTATGATAATGTATCATCTTCTGTGTGAAGCTCGTGACAGCAAGTCTGACCTGTAGTGAAATCCTGATTTATCATAACAATGACCAGGCTGCTTAAAGGGATTAATGAGCTCATGTTAATTGGGTTTCTTGTAGACATGTGCACAATAGAAAAATTTGTTTAGATTCGTTTCGTTTCTGTTCGTTTCCATTGATTCGTAACGATACATAAATTCGTAAGTCGTCTGTGTTCGTATTCGGACTCGTTCGTATTTTCGTAAGTCGTCGGTGTTCGTATTCGGACTCGTTCGTATTCTCGTAGAGTTATTTTTTCGTTGATTCGTTTTTCCATTAGTCTAATTTTCGTTTATTTGAAATTCGTATTTTCGTATTTTCGTTGTATTTTGTATTCGGACGCATTCGTATTTTCGTAGATTTAGTTACATTCGTACTTTAGTAAGATTGATTTATTCGTACTTTCGTAACATTGTTTTCGTAGATTCGTAATCGGAGCATAATTCATAATTTTATGTAATGTATATGCTATTATTACATTGTAAGAGACACGGAAAATTACGAATCAAAAAAAAAAAGTTACGAATGTACGAATTTTTTCGTTCAATCCATTCGAAGCATGTTAAGCAGCGCCATTGTAAGAGACACGGAAAATTACAAACCGACAAACAAAAAAAAAAAAGTTACGAATGTACAAATTTTTTCATTCAATCCATTCGAAGCATGTTAAGCAGCGCCATTGTTATGCCCCGTACACACGGTCGGAAAATCCGACCACAAAATCCATCATATTTTTAGACGGATTTTGTCCGACACTGGTGGTGTATACACACAGTCGGACAAAGTTGTGGGAAAATCCGATCATTCTGAACGTGGTGGCGTTTGTTGCCTACGATGGGACTACGTAGAGGCTAGTAGCCAATAGCTTTGGTCTTGTAATGTGATCTGGATTTTCATTCTTTCGTAGTTTCGTTGTTTCTAATTTAATTATTTCGTATTTTCGTTGTTTTTCATATTCGTTCGTTTCGATAATTCGTTAAAATTTTTACTAAATCATTCGTTCATTCGTACGATAACGAATGAACGAATATAACGAATTTGAACGGAAAACGAATCATAACTAAATGAATTCCACATGTCTAGTTTCTGGTGACAGGTGTATTTGAGCAGGAGGTATACCCCTCCTCTTTTTACTGTATATAAGACTTGTATTCCTTTCAATAAAAGTTCATTCCTGTTTGAACCTCAATACAGAGCCTCGTCTCGTACTTGGGGGAGAATTATTTATATTGGTTTCTTGTTCGGCTGATTGGAGTGTTTGATAGCTGCCTTTTGTGTTCGGGTCTAGAATGTCCTAAATAACTTTAACCCCTTTCATATTCGGGGTGTCGTTACACGTACAAACCTGGTTCCTGAAACAGTCGGGCTGATGCACTCTCTAGGTCATTTGACACTCTGGATGAGGAGCCCACCTCTGAACTTGAGCCAATCATTCCTACCTCATGCATTCTTGCCCATTCTACCACCCTGAAGAAAAAAATTCCTTCTGGTAAGACCTTTATCCCCACTGGGCTAAGATCCTTTATTGGGGACATGATTCCAAGGTGGCAGGTCATGCTGGGCTTCTCTGATCCTTTCCTCTCATCGGTCGCCACTACTGGTGGCCTATTCTCCTTTCGGATGTCAAAGACTACGTTAAGGCTTGTCATGTCTGTGCCCAGTCTAAATACTCAACGCAAGCTCCTGCTGGTCTTCTCATGCCCTTGCCCATTCCTAAGGAGCCCTGGTCTCACATTACCATGGACTTTATCACCGATCTTCCACCGTATGAGAATAATATGGTCATTTGGGTGGTAATCGATCGGTTCTCCAAGATGTCTCTTTTTCTTCCTCTTCCTGGTCTCCCTTCTGCTCCTGGTTTGGTTATCATTTTTGTTCTTGAAATCTTCTGCCTCTATGGGGTTCCTTCCCATATTGTTTCTGACAGGGGTGTTCAATATACATCTCGCTTTTGGAGAGCCTTTTGCAAATCCCTCAATATTTTCTTAGATTTTTCCTCTTCTTACCACCCTAAATTCAATGGACAGACTGGGAGGTTTAATCAGGAGTTAGAGGTCTTTCTCCGCACTTTTGTTTCTGCTCATCATGATTGGTCCTCTCTACTCCTGTGGGGAGAGTTCTCTCACAATAATCATGTTAACATAAGTTCTCAGAAGACACCCTTTCTCACAGTTTATGAAAGACACCCTTAGCTCCCTCTTCCTATGACCTGTTCCCTGGACATTCCAGCTTTGGCTACAGTTCAATAATCATTCAATTCTTTTTGGGGTGACATTCATTCTCTACAGCCAGGAGACAGTCTGGCTTTCCACCAGGAACATCAAGCTCCGGGTTCCTTCTCTGAAATCCGCCCCAATATTCATTGGCCCATACACTATAATTTCTAAGTTGAATAACTAATATCTAATTTTCATTATTAACAAATATTAACGAATGAGTGGATTAGATCTTACATAATAATTGAATTGTATGTGTGTGTGTGTATGTATGTATGTGTGTATGTATGTATGTGTATATATATATATATATATATATATATATATATATATATATATATATATTTCTTCTACGTATGGATAAGGTGAAATGTTATATAGATTTTTATGCTTGTGAAAGTATGTGCTGTTATAAGCTCATAAGCATTTCTTGGGAGAGCTCACATATGGCAATAATTAGTTGGTTTCCTTTTATCTTCCCCCATCTGTGAGTAGGAAGGATTCACATACTTTAAGATGAAAAAGTTTTAGTTAACATCATAATTTCTTTATACTAGAATATTTCTTGATTAGGATATTTTTATTAACAGTGGGTTTTAAATGAATATAATATACATACTGATATATGTAGTATTTGATTTAGACGTTAAAGGAAACTTATATTGTATAAGTTAAATGGTTTTACATATAGCTCCTCTTGGCCCACTCCTCAGGAATGTCAACTCCCACCATTACATAAGGATGAAAGCGCGATTTTATGTAGGACTACAAGCCAATTAAGAACCTTTAACCAGCCTTTTTTTTTTAGCAAGGAGGGGTCAGATTTTAGGAGTAAAGCTAGGCTGGTGGAGCAGATCTGCTACAGACACGACACATGACAAGACATTGAAGGAAGCTGGTACAGCTTCACACACAGACACACATCTGATTCAATCTTCATCTTAAGAATATTATAGATTGTTTTTTTTTAAAGTTTAAATTTTTATTCACCTTTTTTACAGTTTACAATTATAACACTTTTTAATACAAAAACATACAGTAGGGCATTATCTTATTACTAGTTAAAAAACAAGAAGCCAATTCTCATTAACACAAAGTCATATTTTACCCAGGGATTGCTACAACTTAACTTCCTATAGTCAGTTCCCTACAGCTTGTCTATGCTGCATTCAGCTCATTTACCTTATGTGTTGTCAATTTATTACTCCCCTCCCTCTTCCCCCCCCACCCCACCCCTCCCCGTCCCTTTGTATTGATGCATTTGTATTTAACTACTCCCGATCACCTATTCTCTATAAGGGGGAGAGGGGAGAGGGAAAAAGGAAGAGAGAGAGAGAGAGGAGAGGGAAAAAAAAAAAAATTCCCTTCCCCCTCTCTCCCTCCCCCAGCATCCACAAGCATTTCAGTGATCTATTCGCCTCTTCCCCAACCTTGACGAGCAACTGGCATTTCTCTTTCTTATTGGCTACCCTGTTCAGTGAAGCTTCTTAATTATTGACCTGTTTACGCAGGGGAGCCCTTTTTGGTCATCCATAAGCCCCACATCCTATCAAATTCTTTGAGGTTGCCTCTTTTTAAATATGCTGTTCTTTCCCGGCATAGGGTCTCGTTTATTGTATTAATCCAATTGTTTACTGTAGGATGCTCTTTTGATTGCCATTTCATCGCAATCAATTTCCTAGCCTGGAACATGCCTCTTAAGATTGCAACCGTGGTTCTCTTCCTCTCTCCCCTTTCTCTTCTAAATCCCAAGACACACACCATGGCCTCCTTTTCTAGTTTAATTGCAAACAGGGCCGGATTTCCCACAAGGCCACCGAGGCCAGGCCTCGGGGCGGCAGTAGTGCAGGGGCGGCGCCGCATGCAGGGCTGATCTGCTCAGGGTGCAGTGCACCCGGGCGCCAGAGAGGTGGGGGCGCTGAAGCGCCAGAGTGCTCCCTTTCTTCCTCCTCTTGTTAATTTCCAGCCGCTCACCGCCGCTGTTTTTTTCTGCCCAAGCCCGGCCCTCCCCGCCCCCTCCTCCTGCCAGAGAAGGAGAGCAGCTGGGGATAAGATCGGAGGCGGAGCGGCTGGTCTCTGTGAGGAGGGAGACAAGCGGCAGCAGCGCAGTGACGTAGCAGGGGGGCGGGGTGGTCCGGTCCGTGCCTGACATGTTCTCCTCCTATCTGTGTCTCACTGTGCCTGCTTTGAACAACTACTCTCCACCCGGGCATTTTTATGTACCCTAAGGGAGGGGGGGGTCTGTCATGGAGGTCTGTACTAATGGAGTGGGGGTCTGTACTAATGAAGGGGGAGGGTCTGCTCTGGGGTGGTCTGTACTAATGGAGGGGGGTCTGTACTAATGGAGGGGGGGTCTATACTAATGGAGGGGGGGGTCTGTCCTGGGGGTCTCTACTAATGGAGGTGGGTCTGTACTAATGGAGGGGGAGGGTCTGCCCTGGGGTGGTCTGTACTAATGGAGGGGGGTCTGTACTAATGGAGGGGGAGGGTCTGTCCTGGGGTGTCCATACTAATAGAGCGGGGTCTCTCCTGGGGGGTCTGTACTAATGGAGGGGGGTCTGTCCTGGGGGGTCTGTACTAATGGAGGGGGGTCTGTCCTGGGGGGTCTGTACTAATGGAGGGGGGTCTGCCCTGGGGGGTCTGTACTAATGGAGGGGGGTCTGTCCTGGGGGGGGTCTGTACTAATGGAAGGGGGGGTCTGTACTAATGGAGGGGGGTCTGTACTAAAGGAGTGGGGGGGTCTGTCCTGGGGGGGATCTGTACTAATAGAGTGGGGGGGTCTGTCCTGGGGGGGGGGTCTGTACTAATGGAGGGGGTTGGTTTGTCCTGGGGGGGGGGTGTACTAATGGAGGGGGGGTCTGTCCTGGGGGGGGTCTGTACTAATGGAGGGGGGTCTGTACTAATGGAGGGGGGTCTGTCCTGGGGGGTCTGTACTAATGGAAGGGGGATCTGTACTAATAGAGTGGGGGGTCTGTCCTGGGGGGGTCTGTACTAATGGAGGGGGTTGGTTTGTCCTGGGGGGGTGTGTACTAATGGAGGGGGGTTTTCCTGGGGGGTCTGTACAAATGGAGGGAGAGAGCGAACCCCGCTGCCCTGCGCCACCAGAGGGAAAGCCACACAGCCTGGCGCCATCCCTGGTGGAGAAAGGAATGGAGTCATTGCAGGAATACAGATCTGGGCTCTACCCAGCAGAGTCGCCACGGGGAATTCAGAGTGAGCCGACTCCTGATCTGAGGAACCGTTGCTGTATCGCTGGGTCAGGTGAGAGGGCCGATCGGCCATTATCTACTAACGTCCATAAGAACTGCAGTCTCTGACCATCTCCTGTACTATGTCTGTGGTCATCGATAAAGGACGAGAATGGTGGTGTGTGTGTGTGTGTGTGTGTGTGTGTGTGTGTGTGTGTGTGTGTGTGTGTGTGTGTGTGTGTGTGTGTGTGTGTGTGTGTGTGTGTGTGTGTGTGTGTGTGTGTGTGTGTGTGTGTGTGTGGGTGTGGCATTGAAGGACCCGGCCTTGGGGCGGCAAAGGGAGTAAATCCGGGTCTGATTGCAAATACGTCTTTTAAGATGTTAATCACCCCTTCCCAATACCGGAATAGTTTAGGACACTTCCACATCATATGCAGGAGGTCCCCCACCTCCTGACATCTCGGGCATTTGTCATCCGCTCTCCTACCAAACTTAAACAGCCGTTTGGGTGTATAGTAAGCCCTATTTACCAGCATCAAATGGGATATCCTCTGCGGGGGGGAGACTGATATAATCGGGGCCATCTCTAATACTCTTTTCCACTGATCATTCGTTATTGCACCTATATCTTCCTCCCATTTTAATTTTAAGTTGTGAAGTTCTCCTCCTAAATTCATTTTGTGAGTTATCTGCCCGTATATCTCTGTTATCAGTCCCTTCGTGGGGCCTAAGTGTAGTATACTTTGCCATAAATGAGTCTCGTTCCATATCAATGGAAGACCCAAAAACTGGGCATCGAGAGCATGTCGTATTTGCATGTAAAAATAAAATGTACCCTGTGTTATATTGAACTCTTTTACCAGCTCACTAAATTTTTTGATTATATTGCCATTATATAGTTGTCTTAGTCTTTTGATTCCCCGTTGTTCCCACTCACTGTTTTTCCCCACCTGGAGGACTTCCTTTAAATTATTATTATCTCATAGGGGAGTGTAATCAGACATTCCGCTATAACTAATTTTCTTTTTAATTGTTGTCCAGAGTTTGACTAACATTTTTATTGTGGGGTATTTAACTCGGAAGGAATCCGCCTCTAGTGCCTCTATTATAGTGCTATGTCTGGACTCCGCCACTATTATTTTTCCGTTTGGGTTGCCCCCTTCTAAGTCACCACATCCCATAAGTTGCTGCAATTGGGATGACCAGTAATAACATTCTGGGCATGGGACCGCAAATCCCCCTGCCCCTACTGGAAGTTGAAGAGTACTAAGGCGGATTCTAGCCTGGCCACCCTTCCAAATTAATTCCCTAAAAAGGGTCTCCATTTTTTGAAACCACTTTCTGTCTATCCATATCGGGGAGTTGTGTAATATGTACAGAAGTTGTGGCATCCATATCATTTTAATTAACCCACATCTCCCCGCTACCGACAGAGGAAAGTGCCTCCAAACCGATTTTTTTTTTTTTTAATTTGGCCAACAGTGGTACGAGATTTTTACTTAGATACTGATTGGGATCCTTTGTTAGGGTTATCCCTAGATATTTAATCGTATCCACTACCGCTATCTGGGATATTCCTAATGTTGTTGGATGACTAATAGTATCTATGGGCAGGAGTTCCGATTTATCCCTATTTATCTCTAGGCCGGTAAACATGCCAAATTCCTCCACTACCTCAAGAGCATTTATCAGTGATCTGCCAGTATCCCCTAAGAATAGCAACACGTCATCCGCATATAGTGCGATCCTTTCTTCTCTCCCCGCCTTTTTACTAAATCCCCTTATGTCAGGGTTAGTTCTTATTGCAATGGCCAAAGGTTCCATTGCCAGGGCGAAGAGCAGGGGTGATAAAGGACACCCCTGTCTTGTCCCTCTCTCTAATTCAAACACCTCCGACATTACATTATTGATTTTTAGTCTGGCTATGGGTTTCTCATATAACAGCTTTATCCACCTGGTGAATGAGGGACCAAATCCGAATCTTTCCAATACCCTCCACAAATATCCCCACTCCACACTGTCGAAAGCTTTAGTCACATCTAGTGTCATTATCGCCTTTGGTCCCCCATTCACCACCGGATCCTGTATGTTCAGGAAAGCTCTTCTGATATTAATACTTGTCGAGCGGCCAGATATAAATCCTGTCTGATCTGGATGGATTATTCTTGTCATAATTTATTGGTCTATATGCCGCAACATCCAGTGGGTCTTTTCCCTCTTTTAGCAGGACTATAATTGTTGCCTCTAACATAGAGGCTGGTAGACATCCCTCCCTGAACACATCCTCCAATGTGTTTAATAATTCCGGTAGCAAGACTTCACCGTATTGCTTGTATGTCTCAATTGGGAGGCCATCCGGGCCAGGGGATTTCTGATTTGCCATATTACCCACTGCCTGTTGGAGTTCTACAAGACTTATTGGGGCCTCTAGCTCCTCTCTCTCCTCCTGTGTAATACGTGGGGTCTCCAATCTCCCCAGGAAATCGTCCATTAATCTCTCTACTCCAACCTTCTGGGCTGTGTAGAGATTTTTATAAAAGGCTCTAAAAAACTGGACTATTCCTGTGGAGTTGGAGATAATTTCTCCTCCCTCCCCTCTTATAGCCTGAATGGTAGACGGGGGTGAATTAGACTTTACTAGTCGCGCTAGCATCTTGCCCACACTCTCTCCCTCTGCGAAAGTCGCCTGCCGCTGAAGGAGTCTATTTATTTCAGCCTTCCTCATGATTACCAATTTATGTTCCTGTTGCTTATCCAGCCATATCTTTTTCTTTACCTCTGTCGCATCTATTATATACTGGTTTTCTGCGTTTAGTGTCTACCTTTGGGATCTTTCTTCCTCTACTCTGGCATCTTTATAAAATTTTGCTATTTGTTGGATCAATATCCCTCTTAAGAATGCTTTTAGGGTATCCCATGTTACTCTTGACCGTGCCGTGCCTGAGTTAAATTCCAAGAATTCTCTTAGTTTGGGGAGAACCCCGTCTGCCTCTTTAATTAGTTCGTACCAATTGGGGTTTATTTTCCACTCCCTCCGATTTCTTTTTTCCCCTATTTTTACTGTCGTTACTATTGGAGAGTGGTCAGATATTCCCCTAGGCGAAAATACAATGTTTTCTATAATTTGTGACGCTCTCTCATTCCCGAGGACAAAATCTATCCTCGAGAGTGTAGAGTAGGTACGGAGTAACATGTATATTGCCGGGCTGTGGGATTATGTGCCCTCCATATATCTATTAGCCCCACTTCCTCCATAAATTGGCTCAGTTTACCCTTCACTATGGTTTCAGGGGCCCTACGTGCGGGGAACCTATCTAGGTCTCTGTCCAGGACTTCATTGAAATCTCCTACTGCCAAAATCGGTACATCCCCTTTGTTCAAAAGAAAATCGTTCAATCTAAGCATCACTTCTAATTTAAATGGTGGGGGGATATAAACATTCGCCAATACATATGTGACCCCATCAATCATAAAGTGCAAAAAAATGTATCTCCCGTATTCATCTATGCTGATCTGTCTACAGGAGAAGTTCACCCCCGCCCCTACCAGTATACTTACCCCTCTACTATATGAGGAGTATACTGAATGATACTGGCACTGGTATTTCCTGCTTTGCAGGAGCGGGGTGGTTTGTTTGGTCAAGTGAGTCTCCTGGAGACAGATCAGTCCCACCCCATAGCTTTCTAATGTTGAGAAAATTGCTGTTCTCTTAACTGGCGTCCCCAATCCTCTAACGTTCCATGTACATAAATTCAATGTCATCCTTTTTTTTTCATGGGGTAAGATAGTTGCCCCTCTTGCGGTGACCGCCTGTCCAAGAGCAGTCTCGGGGTTCCATAATAAAGAAAAAAAGATAGAAAAAAAATAAAAAACAAGAACCTCCTTGTTTTTTTCGTGTCTCAGTGCCCGTCCCCTTTGATTCTCCTTTTCCACTGCAACCATTGTGACCAAATATAAATGGAGAGTGACCCAAGTAAATAAAAAATTTGTTGCCCGTGCTTCGCTCCCTAACTTCATGTGTATGTGTCTACTCTTCATGCTTGTATTTTCCTTATCATTTCTAGTGATACCTCTTTGCATTACACCTAGATTTTCCCCCTTCCCTTTTTGTATTAATTGTTTTACTCCGTGTTTACCCCTCCCCCCCCCCACTTTCCCCCTCCCCCCACTCTCTTTAATTTGTCGTGATTTTGTCCCTATTTAAAGAGAAACAAGACATTCATATATATATATGTATGAGACCAACTTCAAAAAAGAAATAAAAAATGTCCCCCCTCCCATCGCTCCCCCCTCCCCCTCTTCCTTTAATTTGTCATGAGTTTGTCCTTGTTTTCCTCCAGCCACTTCTCCACTGCTTCTGGGGGAAAAAAAATCTGAGATCCCCCCCCACGCTGTCACCCGCAGCCTAGCGGGTAGAGTAGGGCATAAGTCAGCTTATGCCTTTGTAAAGATCGCTTGACCTGTGTAAACCCGGCCCTCTGTCTCTGAAGTTCTGGCGAGAAATCCGAGTAAAATGAGATCTTAGTCCCGTTGAGGAGAATAGTACCTGCTTCCCTTGCTTTCCGCAGCAATAAAACGTTATCCTTATAATTTAAGAGTTTCATCAAAAGGGGTCTAGGAAAGCCCCCGTCAGGAGGAGCTCTAAAGGGAACTCTGTGGGCTCTTACAATGGAAAACATTGTCGAGAATGATTCTCTTCCAAAAAGGTCAACTAGCCATCTTTCCAGGAACTCTATCGGGTCTGGACCTTCACTTCTTTCTGGCAGTCCCACCACTCTCACATTATCCCTGCGTAGTCTGTTTTCCAACTCTTCAAATTTTGTTGCATGCCTGGTTATTTGTTCTTTCATGCTCTTTATGTCAGCTATTAAGGGAGATACCTCGTCTTCTACCTGGCTTATTCGCTCTTCCAGGGCTGTTGTTCTCTGAGCTGTTTTTTCCAGCTCTAGTCTGACCAGTACCAAGTCCTCCTTTACTCCTTTAATTTGATCACACAGCTCCTTGACTGAGCAATTACATGCGTTAACAGCCAGAAACACATCTTTCAGTGTAGGTTCTTTCTCTGTGGGTTGGCGGGGCTCTATTATTCCTGTGTCATTTACATTGCCACCGGATGGCGCATTCTCTTTATTACCCGGGGGTTTAGCCGTTGCTGCTGATAACATTGCATTGCTTGCGTGGCCCTGACCTTGGCTTTTTCTTTCTGTTGCGCCCCCTTGTTGTACCTTAATCTGTGAGCTCTTTTTTGGTGGTGTCTGAGCAGGGGTTTGTGCATATTGCTCCAGTTTTGCCGCTGCTGTGATTGCTGTGGCTGCAGCCATTTGCTGGGAGTTTTTCTCTTTAGCCGATCGTAAATGTTGCATGATTATTTATTCCCTGGTTAACAAGAGAGGGGGGAAACCCAAAAAGAGTATAACAGGGTTGCCAGCGGGATTATTGACGGGATGAATTAAATTGTCAGTTTTTAGGGCCCGACAGGATGAGGGGAAGGATAAAGGGGTACCGAGATCCTGATCTTCCACTTAACCTCGATTTATAATAAAATAGCTAGCAGTATATTGATACTTAAATCACAAACTGTCCATTTATTACTGCTTTCCTTACTAGATACCAGATAGGGAGAAAAAAAAAAAAGGAAAAGGAAAACAGACTTGTAGCAAGGAGCTTTGCTTTTATCTGTATGTACAGTGTGCAATCTCTGGATCAATACTTCAACAGTACTTATATAGCCCCATGTAAAAAGAAAAGACACTTTACTGAGTAGCTGTCTTCAAATCAACACTTCTCATTGAACTGCAGTTGCTGCTGGGCTTAGATGTCTAAAATACTTTTATCTAAATTTACTCACGTATCCACCGTTTTCAATTAGTCCTGATGGAAGGCAGTCCAGTCCTTCTCTGCCTATTCAGCGTGTGGATGTATTACACTTCATAGAGCACTTCGTGGGGCGTTATCAATTTGACCCCCTGGACCGGCATCCAAGAACATGCATGCGGCCAGCACAGTAAATCACACAGGAGTTGGTCTGATGAGTATACTTGCGCTATAACTATAGTGCTGTGGTCCGCTCACCGGACCGCCGTCAGCTGTTCCCTCGCTTCGTCCTTGCCTCTGATCCTCCACCGTGGTGCGCCCGGCGCTCGTGTATGCCGTCACGCCTCCTTCGGCGATCTCCGGAGGCGTACAGAGCTCTGCTAGGCACTGACCGCTCCTCCAGCTGCGCGCCGGATCTCCACAAACGCGCTCCTAACTCTGTCCAGGCAGGTCGCTCCTTCAACGGGGTGTTTCCAAGCTGAATGTCCTCAAGTTACCAGCATCCCAAACGAGCACATTAACAGGGCAGAGGGAGGGAGAACGCACACCTGTCCTCACTCAGCCCACATCTCTCACAGCACTCTCAACATGCACGTCCGGTCACGCCCCTACAGTAATGAATATTATAGATTGTTAATGACATTCTATACTTTGATTCTGTTCTTGTAATATTTTGCTATTTTTATTATTAAATACATTTTTAAGTTTTTTTACACAAGAACTGAACGGACTTTTATGGAACTTTTCTCATCCATATGATAGAATGGAACATTAAGGCTATGGGGGTACCTCATCCTTATTTAAACTTTACATACATAGAAAACCAACATGATGGATTAGTAGTTACACATTATATATATATATATATATATATATATATATATATATATATATATATATATATATATATATACATATAAATAATCACAGAGATGGTTGATGCGTTTTACTTATTAGCTTCTTCAGAACCGATTACTCTGTGATTTGCAACAGAACCTCATACTAAAAACCTGGAGGAGAAACAAATGACACTGAGTATAGTTTCATGTCAGAACAGGTATGGAGTGCACATACCTCATGTAAGAAATTTATCATTATAATCAAGATATGAACAAACTAAAATTAGTTTAATCTATAAACTTATACAAGATAGCTTCACCTACTTCACTTGAACAAGAATCGATATGTCCATGTCAAAAAATGGGGGAAACAAGGGGGATGGATGAGCCAATGCGAAGATGCCAATTTAACCGTAGCCCCTAGGTGAGAACAATAACCAGTAAGATATTCCAAGATGATTTCAAGTCTATATTAATATCACATTGAAAGTCCCTTATACTGATCAAATTTATTGGATGTTTTACTATGTGTTTTCTTGTGTATAATTTTGTTATAATAAACTGTGTAGACTCAAGCGAAACATAAACTTATTCTTAGATTGTGAATAAGTCCCTCTCTGGTGCCAATAATCTATCATGTTTGTTCTCTATGTATGTAAAGTCTCATCAATTTGAATTATCAAATATCGATATTATCATAAAAACAAGAATTCAACACCAAGTCTGGGCCCAAGCAAGGGAGGGGAGGCCTAGTAAGAGGGGGGGGGGGGTACTGCCATACTGCCATGCCCCGACTGTCTGCCTACCTCTCTGGTCTGTGTATCAGCTTTAGGGTCTGTGCTCTCACACCTGTGTGTTTAAGTAATCTCCCAGCCTCTTCAAGAAACACTATTTAACACCTGTGTACTGCAAGCCAGAGTTGCCCTCGCAACAATTGTGTGAAGGTTTTCCTGAGTGATTCTTGCTGTGTGCTCTGTTTGATTCCCGTGTACTGACTTGTTCTCCTGAATATTCCTGTCTGCTTGTTGCCCTGACCTTCGGCTAATTCTTCTGACTGTCCCTGTCTGCTTCTGCTATTCCTTGTTGCCCTGGACTGCTGCTGCTTTTCCATCCACCAGAGCCAGCCATGATCATGATCTGGGAGACCCTGGGGGCTGTGACCTGGAGTCAGCTGCAGCCAAGTCCATCCTCACCCTCAGAGGCTCTGGTGAAAACCTGCTGGCTCTTAGACTGCACGCCCTGGGGAATGTTATGCTCTAGCTCCCTGTCCAGGACTGGGGCTGTGACCCTGTGTAGCTGCTTCTCAGAACTATCGACCCTCGGCAGTCAGCTTTTGGGTCCACAACCTTCGCGGTGCACTCCTTGTCACTTGGTCCCGCAAATATTTAAAATGTGGTCTATTTGCACCCCTGTCAAAATCAAAGGTATGCAAAACTGTAAATATTCAACTTGCATAAAAAAAATCTGAAGGCTGCATTATGCATCATAATTCTCGATCCACATGTGTGCATTTGTTGATGTGCATACATACATTTTATCGCAGCACAGTGTGTTACAGTTGGCTGCAAAAATATTGCAGTGTACTGTGGTGCATTGAGTTGAATAAATGTATTAAAAAAAAAAAAATGAAAAATGTTGTAACAAGGCACTGCAGCACACATGCACAATGCACATCAGCCACATGTGTTGTGCAAAGCATAACATTCATGCTGGTGTTAATGGGCGCCTTAGCATGTTGGTAAGCCGCAGTGCTCTCTCTTCCCCTCCCTTTTCCTGACCTGCTTGGCTGCATGCTTGCATAAAGGTCTGGTATGGATTTTTGGGGGAACCCCACAGCATTTTTATCTTCTTTAAATTTAGCCATGGGGGTTTACCTCTTGGGGGGGCCACGCTATTTATTTTTTCTTATTATTTTATTGCCAGCTATTTTTTATTTTTATTTTTTTTACATTCAGCTGTCACTGGGGAACTCTGCTGAGGACTCCTGACTCATCGGTTGTTAAGGACGCGACGACCTCCCACTCTTTAACAACCAGTACACATTCCATAAATACTGCTTGCCTTAATCAATACTTAATTACCGCATACATTTAATTATTTATTTCCTTTTGTGAATTGAGTTTAGCATGGGTATTCACTGCGCGTTTTCAGTGTCCTGCTGTAAATATCACAGAATGGAATTGTGAATTGACAGTTTCAGGATCGTATGCTGTATTTAGGGAAAATGTGTCTGGACACCTACATACTGCATGCGAGATGCTTTTGTGAATTAAGCCCAATGTGTGTAGTGCATGAGTAGGCGTAATTTGCGTTTTTTAGGTTTTTTATTTTTTGTCTTTTTTTAGGCTCGGGTCTGAACAAGCACAGAACAGAGCACCTGGGTGTTTACAGCGAGGGGGGAAAAAGTATTTGATCCCTGCTGATTTTGTAAGTTTGCCCACTGACAAAGAAATTATAATTTTAATGGTAGATTTATTTTAACAGTGAAAGACAGAATAACAAAAAAAAATCCAGAAAAATGTATTTCAAAAAAAGTTATAAATTGATTTGCATTTTAATGAGTGAAATAAGTATTTGACCCCTTTGCAAAACATGACTTAGTATTTGGTGGCAAAACCCTTGTTGGCAATCGGAGGTCACATGTTTCTTGTAGTTGGCCACCAGGTTTGCACACATCTCCAGAGGGATTTTGTCCTACTCCTCTTTGAAGATCCTCATTAAGGTTTCTAGGCTGACGTTTGGTAACTCGAACCTTCAGCTCCCTCCACATATTTCTATGGTATTAAGGTCTTGGAGACTGGCTAGGCCACGCCAGGACTTTAATATGCTTCTCCTTGAGCCACTCCGTTGTTGCCTGGGCTGTGTGTTTTGGGTCATTGTCATGCTGGAACACCCACCCACGGCCCATTTTCAATGCCTTGGCTGAAGGAAGGAGGTTCTCACCCAAGATTTGATGGTACATGGCCTCTTCCATTGTCCCTTTTGCTGCAGTGAAGTTGCCCTGTTCCCTTAGCAGAAAAACTCCCCCAAAGCATAATGTTTCCACCTCCATGTTTGACAGTGAGGATGGTGTTCTTGGAATCATAGGCGGCATTCCTTCTCCTCCAAACACAGCAAGTTGAGTTCATGTTGAAATGCGTTTTCTAGATATTTTTGTTATTTTGTCTTACTGTTAAAATAAACCTACCATTAAAATTATAGACTGATCGTTTCTTTGTCAGTGGGGAAATGTTCAAAATCAGTAAGGGATCAAATACTTTTTTCCCCTCTCTGTATTTAGGAGAATGAAGGGATTGTTAAATGTGAGAATATACTTACTAATCTGCTGCTTGCCATCCTGAATTGATCTGGAATCCTCCCCGCTGTATGCCTACCTTAATCAGCTCGCCTACAAAACGTGCTATCTCTTATGTACACATGGGAGGAAGGGGCAAAAATCTGCAGGGATCTGAGGGAAAACCAAGCGGATTGGAGGGCACACAGGAAGGGAAGTGTAGTTATCAGAGGGCACATGGTAGCGAGGGCCAGGTAGTAATCAGAGGGGCACACAGGAAAGGGAGAGCAGTAATCAGAAAGCAGGTTGGACAGCAGGCAGAGTGGGGATCGGAGGACACATGGCAGGGAGAGCAGTAACTGAAGGGTACACAGGACAGTGGGCAGAGCAGTAATCAGAGGGGCACACAGGAAAAGAGAGCAGTTATCGGAGGACACAGAGGAGATGGTGGAGTTCCATTGACACAGATGAGAACTGCAGGGATCAGAGGTGAGCTGGTTGTGGGCACACTCACCTAAAAGGGGAAATTCTGCTTCTTTGCACCCCACCCTCTTTAATTATTGGAAGTTTGTGAGGGTGGGGGAGCAGATACCTGGTTTTGATAGGTACCCGCTTCCACTTCCACGATGATCTTCCCCTGCAGCCTTCTGAGAAACATCACAGGTCCCAGAAGACTGCAGAATTCACATAGTACAGCATGGCTCACGCATACACAGTGGGAACCAGCTGCCAGTTTCCTTTACTTAACCACTTAAGGACCGAGCCTCTTTCTGAGATTTGTTGCTTACAAGTTAAAAACCTTTTTTTTTGGGCTAGAAAATGACTTTGAACCTCCAAATATTATACATTTTTTCTAACACCTTAGAGAATAAAATGGCGGTCATTGCAATACTTTCTGTCACACCGTATTTGCGCAGCGGTCTTACAAGCGCACTTATTTTGGAACAAATACACTTTTTTTATTTAAAAAATAAGACAACAGTAAAGTTAGCCCAATTTTTCTTTATATTGTGAAAGATAATGTTATGCCGAGTAAATTGATAGCCAACACGCTTCAAAATTGCGCCCGCTTGTGGAATGGCGACAAACTTTTATCCTTAAAAATCTCCATAGGCAACGTTTAAAAAAATTTGACAGGTTGCCGATCGTGGTGATACCTCACGTGTGTGGTTTGAAGAGCATTTTCATATGCAGGCGCTACTCACGTATGTGTTTCACTTCTGCACGCGAGCTTGGCGGGACAGGGCGTGTTTAAATTTTTTTTTTTTCTTATTTATTTTACCTTTTTTATTTTTACATTGTTTTTTAAAAAAAATATATTGTGTCACTTTTATTCCTATTACAAGGGATGTAAACATCCCTTGTAAAAGAAAAAAAGCATGTTAGGACCCCTTAAATATGAGATCTGGGGTCAAAAAGAACTCAGATCTCATATTTACACGAAAATGCAATTTAAAAAAAAAAATTTTTGTCATTTGAAAAAATCAAAAAGAAAATGGCCCTTTAGGAGCTATGGGTGGAAGTGACGTTTTGACGTCGCTTCCGCCCTGCAATGGTATGGAGACGGGTGGGGGCCATCTTCCCCCCCTCACTCTTCTCCATACCCAGAAAGGAGAAGCATCCGATCGCCTCCGCCACTATCGACTGCTCTGGTAAGTGGTGGAGGGCAACGGAGAGTGGCGGGAGGGGGCGAATCTGCCGCAGAGACCACTATTATCGGAAATCGGACTGCCTGCTGAAGAAGATACCGGGGGTTATGGCAGCTAGCTGCTGCCATAACAACGATATTCCTCTTCAAAGTTTGGACGTATATCGGCGTGCAGCGATTCGGAAGTGGTTAAGACGCTGGCACCCAGCAGGGCTGCTGATAGAAATTGCAGGGCCCCATACAGCCTACCTGACCACCCCCCCCCCCCCCCGGAAAATATCCTTGATATTTTGCTAAAAATATTAACCACTTACAGACCGGAAGATTTGGCTGCTTAACCACTTCAATACTGGGCACTTAAACACCTTCCTGCCCAGACCAATTTTCAGCTTTCAGCACTGTCGCACTTTGAATGCCAATTGTGCGGTCATGCTACACTGTATCCAAACTAAATTTTTATCATTTTGTTCCCACAAATAGAGCTTTCTTTTGGTGGTATTTGGTCACCTCTACGGTTTTTATTTTTTGCTTCTTTTTTCAGTTTCAAAACTTTGTAAATAAGTACATTTTCTCCTTCACTGATGGGCACTGATAAGGCAGAACTGATGGGCACCGATGAGGTGGCACCAATGAAGTGGCACCGATGAAGTGGCACTGATGAGGTGGCACTGATGAGGTGGCACTGATATGTGGCACTGATGGGTGGCACTGATGGGTGACACGGATGGGCACTGATAGATGGCACAAATTGGCACAGATGGGCATGTATAGGCAGCACAGATGAGCATGGATGGGCACTGATAGGCGGCACAGATGGACACTGATAGGTGGCACGGATGGGCACTGATAGGTGCATTGTAGTGTTTTGTATTGTACTGATGGATGCCAATCAGTGCCAAACAATGCATGCCAATCAGTGATGCCCATTGTGGGCACTTATTGGCATCCATTGTGGGCACTGACTGGCATCCCTGGTGGTCTAGGGTGGCATACCTGGTGCTGGGCATCCCTGGTGATCTGGTGGTGTCCCTGGTGATCTGGTGGTGTCCCTGGTGGTCCAGTGTGGGCATCCTCGGGGGGCTGCGCTGATAATCGATCAGCACAGACCCCCTCTGTCAGAGGAGCAGCCGATCGGCTCTCCTCTACTAGCGTCTAACAGACGCGAGTGAGGAAAAGACGATCAACGGCTCTTCCTATTTACACTGTGATCAGCCGTGATTGGACACGGCTGATCACGTGGTAAAGAGTCTCCGTCGGAGACTCTTTACCGAGATCGTAGTTGCAGGGTTTCAGACTGACACCGCGCAACAACGATCGTCGAGATGCACGTCATATGACGCCCGATCAGGATTTTGAAACCACTTTGCCGCCGTCATTCTTCTATATGGCTGACGGCAAGTGATTAATGACCAGGCAATTTTTTGCGATACGGCGCTGTGTCGCTTTGACAATTGCGCGGCTGTGCAACACTGTAACCAAACAAAATTTACATCCTTTTTTTCCCCATAAATAGAGCTTTCTATAAACAAAAAACGAGCGACATATTATAAAAAAAATGTTTTTACTTTTTGCTATAATATCCCCAAAATGTTTTTTTTTTTTTGGTAAAAAAAATTAGCATTAAGCATATATTGATTGGTTTGCGCAAAAGTTATAGTGTCTGCAAACTATGGGAAAGATTTAATGCATTTTTTTTTACTAGTAATGGGGATCTGCGATTTTTATCAGTACTGCAACATTGCGGCAGACAGATCGGACACTTTTGACACATTTTTCGGACCATTGATATTTATACAGCGATCACTGCTATAAAAATGCACTGATTACTATGTAAATGTCACTGGCAGGGAAGGGGTTAACACTAGGGGGCGATCAAGGGGTTAAATGTGTGTTTCCTATGTGTGTTCCAACTGTGAGGGGATAGGACTGACTGGGGGAGGAGAAATATCGTTTTTCTTACTTAGCAGCAACAAACGATATGTTGCTGACAGAACAGGGATTTGTGTGTTTACACACACAGATCCCTGCTCTCGTGCACGTGATCACGTGTGGCTGGCGGCAATCGCGCCCATTGGCCACGCGCATCGGGTTCCCCGCCATGCAGCAGGTGCTCACCTGCTATCGCCCTTAAAGGTACAGACATACCCATAGGGCGATTCACGGGAACTAACCGATTTGCCGCTATATATCGGCGAGAGCCGGTCGCCAAGTGGTTAAAATCATTATTACCTGATACAAACACAAAATAAATTGCAAAATTTCTGCTAAATCTAAAATTAAAAACTGTATTGAAGTAATAAATAAAGCTTTATGTGTAAATAAGGGTCTTGGGCGCATTCAGATGGGACATGTGGCCTGTACAGTATGAAACAGTGGATTGTTTGTGGCTGGAGCCAGCTGTTTTTCATGGTTTTTATGACAATAAAGGCATTTGGATCTCAGTTTAGGCCCTCTTTCACACTGGGGCGCTTTGCAGGCGCTACAGCACTAAAAATAGCGCCTGCATAGCGCCCTGAAACAGTCGCTGCTGTGTCTCGGCTTTCACACTGGAGCGGTGCGCTTGCAGGACGGTCAAAAAAGTCCTGCAAGCTGCATTTTTGGAGCACTGTAGGAGCGGTGTATTTACTGCTCCTAAAGTGCCCCTTCCCATTGAAAACAATGGGGCAGCGCTGCAAACCCGCCTGCAAAGCTCCGCTGCAGCGGTGCTTTGCGGGTGGTTTTAACCCTTTTTCGGCCTAAAACGACGGTAAAGCAGCGCTAAATATAGCCCCGCTTTACCGCCAACGTCCGTGACACTCCAGTGTGAAAGTAGCCTTAGTGTGCAGCCATCCAGATTTTCCTTTCATTATTGCTTCAGCTGTGACTGGGTGATGACCCTGCAGTCAGGAGATCTTGCTGTTGAAGCCAACATACCTGTGAGCAGCCTGGATCTTTTGTGCATTCTGGAGACTTACTGACCTCTGTAAACAAGGATGCCTAAAAATCTAAATTTTTCTAGCGCATCAACACTTTCTCTAGTCATCTTCCAGGACGGCATAACCTGAGAGATGACTGGTCCACCTGACAGGAAACACAATCAACACCAAGGTTAAAAGGCCCCTCCCTTCCCCCTGCACCTCAGTTCTTGATTGTGTTTCCCGGCAGCGAAACGTTTGTTATTTTTGTCTATAGACCTGAAGCTAGTAGCGGATGGTCCCCCCTCTGGGGGCTGGATTCCAAAGCCGGGGAGGGTGGCGGATCCAGCCAGGGTTTAGTCCCTTCCAAGGGGGCCCCCCAACGGCCAGGGCAGATGTTACTCCCTGGCAAGGAGCCTCCCGGGTACAGAGGGGTATTCCGGAGCTCCTGTGAGCACATACCTCATGCCATTGTTCTTCCACCCGGTCAGGTACAGGGGTGTTGAAGGTACCAGAGTCTGAGACTGGAGCTCGAGCTGCTGAAGGAGTTGGTGAGAGCCCAGGGTGTCCAGTGGTGCTGGACAGGGTTCTTTTGGGAAGGTTTCCATCTCTCTGAACGCTGTAATACTCCTGGCTAAGGAGTAAGCATTCCGGGTGGAGTAAGACGGTGCCGCATCCGGTTCCGGTTGTCGGCACTTCCGGTTTCCGGTCTACGCCAAAATGGCGGATCAGGAAACACTAGAGGCCAAATCCCATCCTTTGGGCGGCGGGCCCTCAACAAAATGGCGCCGAGCACCGGCGTCTGAGGAGCAGTTTCTCAAAGACTCTGGAGAGGCAGGCAGAGGCCTCACGACTGTCACTCTTCTTCCTCACGGTCGCCTCTTGGACGGACCCAGCAAGGAACAGGATGGAAAGAGAGGAGGACATAGTCACACCCTTAACACAAGAAGAGGCTACAGGTGGTGAGTCCTCTTCTGTTTGTGAGTGGTGGGGTAAGAGGGGTCTTACTTACACCATGAGGGGGGGGGGTAGGCACAGGAGAAAGTATTTTAAGGGTGTTATGTCTCTCGTCTGTCTCCTTTAGAACCTAGCGGCTCTGCTCAAGGGGTTCACAAGGCTAGGGGTAAAAATCCCCCTCCCCCAGAACAAAAAGGTGTGGGAACTGTAATGACAAGCTCCCACCAGACCATTCTAAACCTTTTTGTTTTAGGTGCATTCATAAGCTGTCGAGTAAGGAAACATCACAGGTTATGAAGGATTTCCTGGTAGTACAATCTGAGATGCTTTCTACACTACAATCTCTTAAGAAAGCCATAGCACCTAGGGAAGTTCAGAGGACGGATGACAAAGCAGGCCTGTCCTCTAGAGATGATATTTCCTCTCAGGAGGGTTTTTCGGACAGGGGCCATAAAACCTCACAGAAAAACCCATCCTTTGTTACCTCAGGTATTGAGGAATTGGAGGACTTGGAGGAGTCAGAGGAAGACTCTCTAGAAGAGGGGGAAAATTCAGATGCTGATAGCCAGGATAGTGAAGGTCCTAGAGCTAGTAGCCACCTCTTTCCCTTAGAGGATATGGGGCAGTTACTCAGGGCAATTTATGTCTCCGAGGATATCCCGGAACCTCCGGTTCAGGCGTCTACCAGGGATAAAATGTACAGGGGATTGGGTAAACCTCAATCCAGGGTATTCCCAGTCCATCAGGCCCTAAAGGAGGTGATACTGAGAGAGTGGAAAGACCCAGAAAGAAAGGTTCTGAGGCTTAAGACGTGGAAGAGGAGGTTTCCTTTTGGGGAGGAAGAGGAACAGAAGTTTTTCAAAACCCCCAAGTTGGACGCAGCCCTGTCACAGGTCTCAAAGAAGTCTGATTTGTCTTTCGAGGACTCAGGTAACCTGAAGGACCAAATGGACAGAAGGGCCGAAACGCTCTTGAGAAGAGCGTGGGATGCAAATGCAGCAGCCATGGCTCCTGCCTTGGCATCAGCTTGCGTGGCTAGGAACGTGGATGCATGGTTAGGTAGACTTTCCACCCATTTTTCTAGAGAGAGTAACTCTAAAGAAGTCTCCGAGTCTTTAGAGTTAATAGGTAAGGCTGTGGCATATCTAGCAGATGCGGCGGTAGAATCCGTTAGGAACACGGCCAAGTCTGCTGCTCTCCTTAACTCAGCAAGAAGGGCTGTCTGGGTCAAGTCATGGGAAGGAGATCATATGTCTAGATCTCGACTATGCGGGCTCCCAACTATTTGGACCAGGCCTGGATCAGGTCCTGTCACGGTCAGCAGAAAAGGGGAAAAAGTTTCCAGTCAAAGCTAAGAGAGAGAGGAGCAGGAAGTTTTTTCGTCCCCCCTCTAATCAAGGAAGTTTTAAGGGTAAAAAAGACGCAAATAGAAGGTGGGGGAAGGGAAAGAGCACGCAAAAAGGTAGCCTGCTCTTTTCCGGTCCTAAAGATGCCACCAAGCAGTCCAAGTGACGCCAGCGTCAGGGTAGGGGGGAGATTGGCTCACTTTGTCCCTCAGTGGAACAAGATCTACGGAAGCCCCTAAATATTACAGATCTTGACAGAGGGATATGGTCTGGAATTTCTCTCCACTCCCCCTCAAAAAAAAATTCTGACCCGTCTTCCCAGGGAACCTTCAAGGGCCGCAGGACTGCTGGACAGCGTGCAGGGACTGGCGTTTCAGGAGGTGATCATTCCCGTTCCACCGGAAGAGTACTACCAGGGATTTTACTCCCATGTTTTTGTCGTCCAAAAACCGTCAGGGAAATTTCGCCTGATATTAAATCTCAGGAAACTGAACAGGTTTTTGAGACAAAAGACCTTCCGGATGGAGAGTATCTATACGGTGCGCAGGCATCTATTAAAAGATGCGTTTCTAGCCACGATAGATCTGAGGGATGCTTATCTCCACATTCCGATTGCCAAGGAACACCAGTCCCTGCTAAGGTTCGCAGTCCTTACGGACAGAGGAATCCAACATTGGCAATTCCGAGCTCTCCCCTTCGGACTGACAGCAAGCCCAAGGATCTTCACAAAAGTCCTGGCAGAGGTAGTAGCTTATCTACACCTTCAGGGGGTGTCCCTTATACCTTATCTAGACGATCTACTGGTATACGGACAGTCTCAAGAACAGGTAGAAGTAGATGTAGACAGAGTGATCTCTACCCTGGAGACCTTGGGTTGGATAGTGAACAGATAGAAATTTTCTCTGGCACCATCCCAAATAAAAATGTTTCTGGGATACCTGGTGGATACAGAGGCTCAGAAACTGTTTCTTCCAGAGGAGAAACGGTTGAAAGTGATTACAGTGATCTCATCTTTAAAGGAAGCCAGGGAGTGCTCTCGCAGGCAGATCATGAGGGTGTTAGGTCTGATGACCTCATGTATTCCAGCGGTTCCCTGGGCTCAGCTCCATTCAAGGGAGCTGCAGTTCTTCCTACTGTCCTCCTGGGACAAAAGGAAGGAGTCACTGGACGGGAAGGTGTCTATCCCAGCAAAAGTAGAGGCCTCCCTAGATTGGTGGTTGAATCAGGACAGGCTCAGTTTGGGATTACCCTGGGATCAGTGGAACCCTACAATAGTAACCACCGACGCAAGTGCTTGGGGTTGGGGAGCTCACCTGGGGGAAGCTCAGGCACAAGGGGCCTGGACTCCTTCACAGGTGGGGGCCTCCTCCAACCACAGGGAACTTCTGGCAGTGGGCCAGGCGTTAAGAGCCTTCGGAGACAGGATTCAGGGGTTAGAGGTTCAGGTTCTGTCGGACAATGTGACGACAGTCTCTTACCTAAAACGCCAGGGGGGCACCAGATCCAGGAAGCTTCTGAATCTAACCCTGAACATTTTAAATTGGGCCGAAGAAAATCTTCAATCCATATCGGCGGTTCACATAAGAGGAACCGCCAATGTGGTGGCAGATTTTCTAAGTCGGAAACCCATCCTCCAGGGGGAATGGGAACTGAATCAGGAGGTCTTTCTGCAAATAAGTCAGAAGTTTGGGTGCCCAGACATAGATCTCTTTGCCCACAGAGGAAACAAAAAAGTGGACCACTTCTTCTCAGGGAGTGGATGCTCTGTCTCAGGACTGGGACTTCCATCTTGCATACGCTTTTCCCCCACTAGTGTTGATACCACGAGTGCTACAAAAGCTGGCCCGATCAGACTGTGGACTGATTCTGATAGCCCCATGGTGGCCAAAGAGGACGTGGTTTGCCAAGCTCAAAGAGTGGTCAATCTCTCCTCCGCTCTGTCTTCCAGCCAGACAGGATCTTCTACAAGGACCAGTCCTCCACCCCGACCCAGGGTTCTTCTGTCTGACGGCATGGTACTTGAGGAGGAGATCCTCAGAGGTAAAGGTTGCTCGGATAGGGTAATTGAGACCCTATTGGGCAGCAGGAAGCTGGTCACCAGGAGAATCTATTCTAAAGTTTGGAATCGTTTCTCACAGTGGTGCCAGAAAAAGGAGGTGTCTATCCTTTCAGTACCGGTGGTACTGGAATTCCTACAAGCAGGGGTGGATCAGGGGATCTCCACAAATACCCTGAGAGTACAGATAGCAGCACTATCTGTATTTATGGATCAGAGGCTCGCACTAGAGCCCCTGATTAAGAGATTCATTCTGGCAAGGGAAAGGGTGACCCCTGTTAGGGTGAATGTTTTTCCGCCATGGAACTTAACATTGGTCTTGGAGGCACTGACGAAAGCGCCCTTCGAACTAGCGCAGGAAATTTCAGTTAAGTTTTTGGCGCTGAAGTTAGGCTTCTTACTGGCCATAACCACGGCCAGAAGGGTGAGCGACCTACAGGCCCTGTCAGTTAAGGAGCCTTTTTTGTAGGTTTTAGAAGATAGAGTGGTTCTGAGACAGGATCCACTGTATCTTCCCAAGGTCGCATCTAAGTTTAATAGATCGCAGGAGATCATTTTGCCTTCCTTCTGTGATAATCCAAAAAATGAGAAGGAGAGTAAATTTAATTTATTAGATGTTAGGAAATGTCTGTTGACATATCTGGATAGGGTGAAGGAGTACAGGAAGTCTAATCGCCTCTTAATTTTATTTAGTGGCCCCAGAAAGGGAGGGCAGGCATCTAAATCTACGGTGGCTAGATGGATTAGGCAGACAATAGCATTGGCCTATGAACAGACAGGTTCCCCAGTACCAGTGGATCTTAAACCTCACTCAACGAGATCCTTGGCGGCCTCTTGGGCAGAGAGAGCTGGGGCCTTGATAGAACAGGTCTGTCGCACAGCCACTTGGGCGAAGCAGGATACCTTTCTGAAGCACTATAGAGTGTAACTGCTGTCGCCTCAGGATCTGACATTTGGAAGGAAGGTGCTACAAGCGGTGGTCCCGCCCTGAGGTAGGCCTTGAACTTCTTGTATATCCTCTCAGGTTATGCCGTCCTGGAAGATGACTAGAGAAAATTGACAGTTACTTACCGATAACTGTTTTTCTAGGATATCTTCCAGGACGGCAGGCCTACTTCCCACCCATGTTTTAATGTAAGTACTACGGGAAGAGTTTCTCTCTGTCACCCGGATAACCTATTACTTTGGGAGAACTGAGGTGCAGGGGGAAGGGAGGGGCCTTTTAACCTTGGTGTTGATTGTGTTTCCTGTCAGGTGGACCAGTCATCTCTCAGGTTATGCCGTCCTGGAAGATATCCTAGAAAAACAGTTATCGGTAAGTAACTGTCAATTTTCTGCGCTTTGCTGTGGGCACACAACACTACAGGTTCATTGCTCTTATTAGATATGGCTCTGTCTAGGGTTTCTTTTCCACCGGAGAAATGACAGACCCACCACTCCATGGAAAGTTAGATGTAGCCATAGGATGGTACTATGAATACCATGACAAAAACTAGTGCCGCGTCCTTAAATCAGACTATAATATCATAGAGAATTGTGGACTTTATTGGTTGCACTACAAAATGTTTTAAATAATTCCATTGTTATTACAAATCTATTAAAATGTATCCATAATAAATTGGAATAAGTCATACAGTATGATTCTGTACTCTTAATTATATTTGGAATTACTACCCCATGTATAACATAATCCTATTGACACTCGAAGGCCACAGGATTTAATGTGAGGCTGGCTTGTTCAAGATATGGGGGTTTCAAATTCCAAATAATTGTAGTTCGCTCAACATGTTTTATGACCTAAGCCGCTTCCTAAGGAGCTGTATTGGTGCATCTATGTGAAAAAACAAAATTACATATATAAGCACATGTGCATAATTTACAGGCAACAAGAACCCCTAACAATAATAACATATCCACTTACAATGGATGTAAATAAAAAGCAATCAAGGTAGAGTAGGGGGCAGAAACTGGCAGAGGTGTCAGATCCACAGATGGGTGTGGTGGCCCATCAGGGGGCTGCCGACAGGAATGTATAATTATGAACCCAGTGAGTATGTGGTAAATAATTATAGAAATGCAGTCACCATCAAGTAGTTTCTACCATTGCACTTACACATCATATCTCGCTTCAAAATGCTTAGACCTTGAATACCACAGCAGCAATCACTCAAATAATGTGGGGCTTGTTTCAAAACCATAGCCAATCTAAAGACTTAACCACTTCAGCCCCGGACCAATTGGCAGCCAAAGGACCAGGCCCCTTTTTGCAATTCGGCACTGCGTCGCTTTAACTGACAATTGCACGGTCGTGCGACGTGGCTCCCAAACAAAATTGGCGTCCTTTTTTTTCCCACAAATAGAGCTTTCTTTTGGTGGTATTTGATCGCCCCTGCGGTTTTTATTTTTTTTTGCGTTATAAGCAAAAATAGAGCGACAATTTTGAAAAAAATGCAATATTTTTTACTTTTTGCTATAATAAATATCCCCAAAAAATATATAAAAAAAAACATTTTTTTTCCTCAGTTTAGGCCGATACGTATTCTTCTACATATTTTTGGTAAAAAAAATCGCAATTAGCGATTATTGATTAGTTTGCGCAAAAGTTATAGCGTTTACAAAATAGGGGATAGTTTTATAGCATTTTTATTAATATTTTTTTTTTATTAGTAATGGCGGCGATCAGCGATTTTTATTGTGACTGCGACATTATGGCGGACACATCGGACATTTTTGACACATTTTTGGGACATTTGTCATTTATACAGCAATCACTGCTATTTAAATAGCACTGATTCCTATGTAAATGACAGTTGTAGTGAAGGGGTTAACCACTAGGGGGCGGGGAGGAGTCAGTGTGACGTGTTGTGTTTTTTTTTTACAGTAGGGGGGCGTGGCTGTACGTCTGACGTCATTGATCGGCGTTCCCGATGACAGGGAACCACCGATCACTGACAGTCAGTGTAGGAAGCGCGGGGAGAGGTTTGTTTACACAAACCTCTCCCCGTTCTTCAGCTCCGTAACCCGATCGCGGGATACCAGCGGCGATCGGGTCCGCTGGTCCCGCGTCCGTGGTCACGGAGCTCCCGACCGGGTCGGGGACGTACAGGTACGTGCTTTTGCCTGCCCGTGCCATTCTGTTGACGTATATCTACATGAGGCGGTCGGGAAGCGGTTAAACAACATGTGTATCAAATGCTGTAGAAACAGCCATCTATTTATACACCATTTATGTATACCCCTATAAGGCTATCACTTCAGTAATTACCTTATTATGTTAAATGGTGGACTAATGGGTACATTACCACATAAAACGTCATAGGTGTAGACCCACATTGCTCAAAAAACACTTTCAAATTCTCAATCCAACATAAAGAGTGTACATTTTAGGGCAACAATCACCATGAAAGTATTTCCCACTAGCAAGATCCACTGAATATGTCTATAAGCTTTTCTGCCATTTTGATCAGCAGGCTGGTGCCTGAGAGGATGCCTGGACACATTGCGGCCACCTCCCCCTATATGTATGAGGTCATATTACTATGGAAACAGAGCCATGTGACCAACGTGCTTGTTCACAGCACAGCCAAGTCTCTCAGGGGAGGGGGTACAGAGGCAGGGGTATGTTGTTGGGTTGTTGAAGAACTTTTCAAACAGCAAATGGACAGTTTTTGGCAGCTGGAGGAAAGTTCAAGTGTACATGCTGGAAAAACTAAAAGGAGGTAGAAAAAAAAGATTAGCTCATTTGTGATGAATGTAATATATGCTATTTATTTTAAAACCATCCCATACTTCTCCTTTAAAGAAATTTGACTGGTCTAAATTACTCAATAAAACTAATTGTTCAGGCAATTCCTGACGCAAACCCCGAACAAGTTGACATACTTAACAAATTGATGGCTAAGTTTAATCAAAAAGTCTCCAATTTACTACCAATTATCATATGGAATTGATTGCGTTTTTGGACCTCCAAATATACAACTGATAACTGTCTAGCCACGAGGCTATAATGAAAGGCCACAGCAGCAACTAGTATCCTACATGTCCAGAGTGCCCATTCATCGGCACTGATCCGTAGTATACCATACGCACAATATATTCATTGCCAACTAAATTGCACACAATTACATGATTTCAGAATGTAAGCTGCACAGTTATGCCAATGCCTCCTACAGCAAGGCTATATCAAATCCCTTCTATGCAAGGCCTACAACAAGCCTTTGGGCAGAACTAGAACATCTCGACTATAACAGACTCGAACATTTAAGACAATTAAACACAGGTCACTCTACAGTTAAATTTATAATCAAATTCTCTTCTGGACATCAAAAACTACGTACACTCTTGGAGCGACACTAGCATCTACCGCAGGAGGATGCCACTGTGGCCAAATATATACAAAACCAGCCTCAAAGAGTATTTCGAAAAGCTACTTCCTTGGGTGACAGTGTTACAAATAATTATTACACACCTCATCATGCTAATGTAACTCTACCAAGAGGTCTTTATATATGCGGGCCATGTCCTCATTGCCCATGGGTCTGCAGGGGTATACAATTTTGCTTACCCAATGTTGAACTTTTCTTTTTTCAAATCTTTTATTTTTCACAAGACAAGAGGAACACAAAAAAAAAACCAAGAATACATCTTCCTTAGGTGTACAATAATACATGAACTTATAATGTCCCATCAGGTATCTAATATCCTTACTTTCCTATATCTTAAAGTCTATTCTCTCAGATTGTGTCCCAGTACCTTCTTGCCTTAAACCTTTTTTCCTATTTTATTAACCTAAACATAAAAACCTATCTCACCTAAAAAAAAAAAAAAAAAAAAAAAAAAAAAAGGGGGGGGGAGAGGCGGAGACACCAGACACACTCCCATCAAACTGTCGCTGTCCCTACCTTTCCCTATCACCACGCATGTCTGTTTAGATTCCCCTTATTTAGTCCGCTACATCGCCTTCAAACAGGGTCCGTCCCTCACCTGAAAAGATATATATATTCCAGGGTGTCCATGTTTTAGTATATTGTTCCTTTTGGTGTCGTTTCGTGAGGATTAATTCCTCCATTCTCTTAATTTCCTCCACTTTTTTGAACCACATACCAATAGTGGGTACCCGTGTAGATTTCCAGCATATAGGGATGCATGATTTGGCAGCATTGAGAAGGTGACCAAGCACTAATCTTTTATATGCTTTAATAGGTATATTTGATACATGAAGCAAGAACAGTGATGGGTCATATGGAATTGGAGCTTCCATAAGTTTTTGGGCAATTTGATGTATCGTTTTCCAGAAGTATTCCAGTTTTGGGCATGTCCAAAATATATGAAGGATTGTTCCTTTATCTTCTTGGCATCTCCAACATTGATCTGTCAGTAATGGGTAGATTCTATGTAACTTTACCGGAGTTTGGTACCATCGGGTCACAACTTTATAATTGGTCTCTTGTATATTAGTGCTTATAGAGGTTCCATGTGTGAGACTCATTATATTTTGTCGCTGTGATTCCGTGAACTTATATCCCATATCTGACTCCCAGTCCGTAAGGCATTGTAGTTGGTGTTCCTCGGGTGGCCTAATCAATAATTTGTATACCACCGATAAGGTATGTCTTAATGTCCCCCCCTCCGAACATAAAGTCTCAAATCTAGTAAGATTTAGACTTATAGTATCCGGAGCTGGTAATGACCGTAAAAAATCTCCAGCTCTCCAATAATCTAATTTAAATATATTTGTTCTATCCATGAGTTCTCGCATAGACGGCCATTTATTATTCAACTTAAAGTGTGAGAGCTGGAAATATCCATTTTGTCTCATTATCTGAAAGATTGGATCATAGATTCCTGGAGGGAATAGAGGATTCCCCAGGATTGGATAGACTGGCGAGTATGCTGACGTAAGAGAGTATTTACTAAATAATGATTTACATATTCGCAACGTCGCTCCCACTAATGGGTGATTTTTTGTATCATTTGATGTTGCCAAATTGCACCAAGGTGCCCTAGCAAGTAGAATATTGCCCTGGGCCTGTTCCAGTCTTGGCCACAGTTTGATTCCTTGGTGACGATTCCAGTCGATAAGCCTTGTTAAGTGTATCGCCTGTTGATATTTCCTAATATCCGGTACCGCCAGACCACCGTGTATTTTTGAGAGTACCATTTGTTGTCTATTCAGTCTAGGACGTTTATGTGCCCATATAAAGTCAAAGAACATTTTGGAGACCTGGTCTAAAAATTTAGTGGGGATCGAGATCGGAAGAGCTTGAAGCGGGTACAAAAATTTAGGAAGTAGACACATCTTAATAATGTTACACCTTCCGAGCCACGAGTGTAGTCCTGTTTTCCATTTGTCAAGTAATGCCCGCGTTTCTCTTAACAGTGGTGGGAAATTTAACTCAAATATTTTGGATATTTTAGATGGTATATATGTCCCCAGATATCTTAAAGCAATTGTTGTCCATTTAAATTTAAAACTGGTCTGGTAATTTAAGAGCTCTGAGTGTTTTATGCCCACTCCCATTGCCTCCGACTTATTGAAGTTGATCTTCAAATTAGACAAAGTGCCGTACTTATTAAATTCGCTAAGAAGCATCGGTAAGGAAATTATTGGGTTTATGAGTGAGAACATCATATCATCCGCATATGCGGATATTTTCTGTTGGGTGTCCCCTATCGGCACTCCCCCTATATCCGGATTTAGCCGGACCGTACATAAGAATGGCTCCAATGCCAGAGCAAATAGGAGTGGCGATAGGGGACAGCCTTGTCTTGTACCATTCTTGATTATAATGGGCTCTGACAGGACCCCATTGGCTCTAACTCGTGCTGTAGGTTCCGAATATATTGAGCATATATGGGCCATCATAACATTTCCCAATCCCACATATCTTAGTACTGCCATCATATATTGCCAATTGACCCTATCAAAGGCCTTTTCTGCGTCCGTTCCTAGAAAGACGCATGAGATTTGTTTTTTATTTACAACATGTAAAAGGTTTATCACTTTAATTACATTGTCTCTGGCCTCCCGAGTGGGTACGAATCCAACCTGGTCCAGGTGGATTAAGGCTGGAATGTGCTCTTGGATTCTACTCGCTATAATTTTCGTAAGTATTTTCAGATCAGTGTTCAGCAGCGAGATTGGCCTATAACTGCCACATGCTGTGGGGTCTTTCCCCTCTTTATGAATCACTGCAATATAAGCCATGAGGGTATCTCGGGGGAGCCTCGTGTCCGGAGTCAGATTATTGAAAAACGTCAGCATAAATTTACCGAGAGGTGCTATTAAAGTTTTATAATAGGCGATGGTATATCCATCCGGGCCTGGAGCCTTTCCTTGTTTTATATATCCGATCGCTTTTTGGATCTCCTCTAGTGTAAACGGTTCATCCAATATTTTACTAACCTCCGATGTGAGTTTGGGCATTTTAGATTTCATTAAGTATTCCTCTGTCTGAGCCAATGGGGGAGGGTCTTTCTGTAAGTTATATAAGGTTGAGTAATACTTTTCAAACTCCTTCACGATATCTTTAGGAAGGGAGCATTTCTGTCCATTTGCCTTCACTATATGTGGTATATAATTCCCGCGGGCCTGTTCTCTTAGGGTCCTAGCTAGTACCTTTCCGCATTTGTTGCCCGACTCATATGATACTCTCTGGCAGATCTGAATTTGCGCTTTTGCCTTAAATAACATCAGATCTACGATTTTTTTACGTAAAATTAATAATTCAGTCTCTAATATAGATGTTTGAGCATGCTTGTATTGTGCTTCCACTAGTTTTAATTCATTCAAGAGAAAGGTCAATTGCTTAGAGCGCTGTTTCTTTATACGCGAGCCGTGCTTAATAAATATCCCCCTCATTACCGCCTTATGCGCCTCCCATACCATATTCATATTACTATCCGGGGTATCGTTAATTCGAAAAAAAGACTCTAATTCTCTAGTCACCTCTTCCATTACTTCCCCGTCCTGTAATAGGCTCTCATTTAGTCTCCAGGTTCTTGTCCTAGAAACCAGATAGTCAGTTAATGCATATGATAGTTGGATTGACACGTGATCTGACCATGTAATCTGATCAATTACAACCTCTCGGACCGCTTGCAATTGGGAGTGAGGAATAAGAAAGTAATCAATTCTAGAGTATTGTTTATGTGGGTTAGAATAAAAAGTATAGTCCCTCTCAGTCGGATGGAAAATGCGCCATACGTCTATCAGCTGTGCCTTATGTAGCGCTCTGGAAATTCGTTTCCGTGCGCTAATAGGTATCGAGGAACTTCCCGAGGAGGTATCTTCCGACGGTATTAATGGTATATTAAAATCACCGCCGAGTATAAGTTGACCCTTCGCGAATTTATTCAATAGATCTAATGTTTGAGTAATAAAGGTCTCCTGTTGAGAGTTAGGTGCATATATACTAGCGAGTGTTACCTCAATGCTGCCAATCGTGCCTCTTAGAAAAAGATAACGTCCCCTTAGATCTGCTTTTTCCTCTACACAGGTCCATGGTACCTTAGATGATATTATTATAGACACCCCGCATGTTTTAGTAAGCTTATTCGTAGAATGGTAAGCTACTGGGAAAAATCTATTTTTTAAGACTGGTAACTTACCATCTTTGAAGTGCGTCTCCTGGATGAAGGCGATGTCCGACTTCTTCCGGTGAAGATCTGTCATTAGCATACGTCTTTTTTCGGGGACGTTAAGTCCCTTAGTGTTCAATGAGAGTATGTTCACCGTCTCCATCTCTTGATTCTACCCCCCCCCCCCCCCCCCAAAAAAAAAAAAAAAAACCCCAAGGGGAAGTAAAAAAAATTAAAAAAAAATAAAAAATAAAAATCAAAAAGAAACCCCAACAAGGGGAAGAAGAGAAAAAAAAAAAATAATCAAAAAGAAACAAACAACAAAAAAAAAAAAAAGGGGTGTGGCTCAGAGATGGCTGAGTGAGACGAAACATCAGAGGAGCTCCTGGTCTCTCCCAGCTAACCCACCGCATGTGAGATTGAAGTGTTTGAGTGCCTGGCGTTTGAATACGGCATGTCAACTAACAGAAAATACAAGACCAGATCTGCTACAAAATCCCAGAGTGCGCCCCAGAGTGGAATAAGAAAATTTCTCAGAGAATCACACGGCGTGACACCGGGAGCAGAGGATTTAACAACACAGGTGCATAGCACAGACAGTGAAACAACTATACCTGGCCTCCGATTGCATACCTCCACTCTCCACACTCCTGCTTCGGAATTAGAGACCCGGATATCGGAGGTAGTGGCAACCGCTTTGGACAGATCAAGTACGGGAGGTGGAGCGCAGATCTCCCCTTCTGACATAGAGCTACAGCCCATGCAGCCAGATATCGAAGCGTCAGCCCGGGGTGTAAACAAAACGAACAACGTGAGTGCCTACTCACTCGATAGAGCGACGGACCTCTTCCCTCCCCCACCTGGTCAGCAGCGCTCGTTACACATCCAATACACGTCGCCAGTAGAGGCTCCAGGTGGATTGGGAGTGGACGGAGTGGACCAGTGCCGGGCAGAAAAATTCAACTCTCCTATGGAGCAACGACTGCCGCAACTAGATACATCTACAGGGAGTGTGAGCAGACTGCATTCAGGTGAGAGTACTATCATACCTTGTACACCACCGTATACCTCCCCATTAGATCTGGAGCAGCAGCGGTACCTCCAATTGGAGAAGATAGGTGCAATAGCACGGGGTCACAGGGATAAAGATAGAATTTAACTGTCTCAAGGTGAGCCTACCAGTGCCTCTACCATTCCCTCTGCTATGGACCAGCGGTCTGAGAACCAGGGATCCCTGAAGCTGCCCATGATGGGCTCTCTAGGCAGCCAGAATAATATGGAGATGGCCCTAATGTCCCTGCTACAGGCTCTCCCTACAAAGGCTGATATTGAAGCCATGATCCTACGCATTGAGGAGGCACATAGCAGAGATATGAAGGAGGTAAAATCAGAAATACAGATCTTATCGGGCAGGGTGGAAAATGGTGAGGCTTCAAGATCTTTAATAGAGACTAGAATGTCGGCTCTGGAACAGACACAAGCTTCACAGACAGACATAACAAATAACATGCAGCTACAGTTAGAGGAATTTGAAGACCGCAGCCGTCGCAATAATTTGCGCCTACGGGGGATACCGGAGACGATTGAAATAGAAGCGTTAACAGGGACAGTGATAGCGATCTTCCATAAAGTACTGGGAACTGTACCAGACTCTCTGGAGCTAGATAGAGTACACAGAACCCCAGGACCCAGGTCTCCAGAGAGAGATAGACCACGAGATGTTCTTTGCAGAGTGCACCATTACCAACAGAAAGAACTTATTCTTAACAGAGCGTGGGAGCATGGAGATATAGAAATGGAGGGGATGATGGTGAGGATATTACCAGATATATCAAGAGCAACATTGCAAAGACGAGCTATGTTACGTCCACTGTTAGAACTTGCTAGACGTAAGGATATCACTTATAGATGGAGATACCCACTTGCGGTAACTTTTCATAAAGCGCAAGCAGCATATACCCTGTGCACACCTGCCGATCTCCCAGCTCTTTATTCCTTCATGGAGGTGGAACCAGTACAAGTGCAGAACTGGCTTCAAAATATCCCTAGATCGATGGCCCGGCCGGGCTTATCGATTTTACAAAACAATCAGCTGTCCCGGACACAGAGACCCAGAAGGGGCTCTAGAAGACCATCTACAAAGGAGTCCAGCAATGCATAATAGACAGCTAGGGACGGCCAAATCCTACTTTAAATACTGGAGCTGAAGTGAACGATAATTTTTTCAATATCTCTATTTTTGTATTTTTTTCTTTTTTTTTTTCTCTAGGCTTTACAGTGGTTTTCTGACTAACATCCGGCTCTGTCCACCCTTCCTTCCTCCTCTATGGGCTCTGTATACAAAGGTTTTTTTTTTTTTTTTTTCCCGGGGGGAGGGAGACCGGGGAGGGGTGGAGGGGGGTGAGGGAGAGGAGAGGAAAGATCTCCTGGCCTTTTTTTTTTTTTTTTTTGTGTGGTTTTCTTTTTTTTTTTTTTTTTTGTGTGGTTTTCTTTTTTTTTTTTTTTCCTCCCCTTTTATCTCTCCCCTCCATGGCTTATAGTACAGAGCTGTTAAACTAAGGAGGGAAAGGGGAGAGGGGGAGGGGAGGAGGGAAGGGAAAGGGAGAGTTAAATGATGGTTAATATGGCTAATATGATTAATATGGATAAAAGTCTGCCCTGGATCCCTTCCGTCTTCTTCTCTCCCTCTCGCACTTCATCCTGGTTCCCTTTTCTCCCTCTTCCCCCCCCCCCACCTCCCCCCTTTTTTTTGGATGATAGGCCTTGGTATGACTGTAGTTATATGCCTAGGCAACAGAAGGAAAAATGTAAAAGTACCTAATCTGATGTATGTATATTGTATAGATACCATGAGGAAGGCATAGAGAAGAAAGCTTGGTTGCTAGCATAGTAATTGGCACGGCAGATATCCGTCTGAAAGAGGGGGAACAATCAATAAAAAGGATAAGGGGGGGAAACAGTCGTAATGAGTGGCCACTTACTGACGATTCATTAAACAGGGCAGGGGCGATGCGCCTGATGTGGAAATACCCCTGACAGATAAACCATAATACAGGCGGGAAGCATATATTGACATCTACACACCACTGGGGTAGGGGCACACATAAAATACTAGGGGAGGAATTTGAATGAGGACACGTTTATGAGAGGAAATAGATGAAACACAGGGTGATTGGGCTAAAAAGATAAGAGTGCATCACTTAGTATATGACTTAGTAAATGGGGTCGGTAGGGATCACTTGGGGGGGGGAGGGGGGATTGGTACATAAATATAAACAAATAACACTTGTAGGGAGATATACACATAAGATAGTACACAAGGGGGGTAGGTTCCAAGTACAGAGGTAGACTACCCATGTGTAGGGACAGCAGTGGGGTTTTTTTTTTTTTTTTAAATTTTTTTTTAATTTTTTTTTTTTTGGTTAAAGACGAATGGGAGGAAATAGTCTCCCTCTTAATTAAAAGGGGGAATGGGAATCACACAAATAGAATGTAATTAGTAATAAATGATGTGAATATGTGCCCTCGCGAAAGGGAAAGGGGGGGGGAGGCATCACTGCAGGGGCACCCTGGATACCTCCCGGCCGCCTCTATATCCCTCTTTCGTGTGGTGGGAGTTTAATGACGCTGGTGCCTTCGTACACTCCATTGACATCTGAATACAGATGGCAGATCGCAAGGCGGGGGCGGGGGGGGATGAGCTGGGGGGGGACGGGGGGGTGGGAGGGGGGGAGGGGCTCAGGGTGAATGATGAAAACACTGAGATATTTATAAGGAGATGGACCGTTCAGACTCCCAGTAGCAAAAGAGAGAAGAATATAAAGTGTTGCTGTAGGATAAATGGCAAAAATACAAGGCGATTAGAAGGTACTCGGGAGGTGGTGGGGGAGCTGGGAGAGGCCAAGGGGCCCGGGCTCGGTGCTCTTTGACTACACCCCCACATAGATTAGTGTTCTTTTCCAGGTGGGAACTGGAGAGCGCAATAGCAAAATTTTGCTGTTCTAATAGAACTGTTTCTCACTAAAAGTGGGCTATCTCCCTTTTTTCTTTTTTCTGAAATTTTGTTTTGAAATTTTTTATTTATTTTTTTTTTTTTTTAATGTTGAACTTTTCACCCCATGTTTCTACTTAGTGATCTGCAAGTGTGGGGCTTACTATATTGGGAAAACTATCCATCAATTTAGACCTCGGTGTGGTCAATAAAGACCCACGTGGTGGTAATTGGGACAAAAAAAATAAGATTTACAATTATCTATGCAGCATTTAGCAGTAACCCACATTATTACCTTTTATATATTATAGTGTATATAGGATTCTTTGTTTTAGTATTGAGCCAACATATGTGTACAGTGTCTGGTTCACGCAGCATGTCAGACCAATACTTTCCTATATTTTAAAGTTTGTTTAAATATATTAGGGAAAGTCCTACCCTTTTTTGTACGTGTTTTTACTGGCCATTTGTACATTTACTACTATTGAAATCCAATAAATACTACACCATATTAGCTTCTCCTTGGCTCCTGGTGAGCTTTTTTTTTTTTTTACACAGAACTCAAACCCATCGGGTAATATACAAAAGGACAGAGAGGGTCCACTAGATAATACAGCACCTCATCCCTTGATATAAGAGTATCAACAAGGAGGGGATGGTGGACTAGGGATTATAGCGGTGCAAAAGTAATATAGAAGAGTCGGGGTTAACTCACAGTTCAGTGCTCATAATACTTGTTAATTGGTAAAACGGTTTTTATTACATATAAAAAAAATTTACATCAATACACAAAAAAGAAGAAAAAAAAATATATATATATAAGAAGAAATTGACAATATATTTTTTTAGCAGGGCTCAATTATATAAGTCATGACAAATAATTAAAATTTCATTTACAACGACATGTGATCATTGATATAGAAAAGAGTACAGAATTAGCAATAGGTTCAAGTTATGCACATGAAGTTAGGAGTGCAATTCACATTTAATGTGAGTAAGATGACCTGAGATAGACTATGTAAGTCTTAGTAGACTGGTCCGACATGTTTCGCCATAACAATGGCTTCCTCAGGGTGCGTCTACTTTACGTGATTGATATGTCTAGTAAAGAAAGCATCATAATTAGTTCAATTCAGTACTGGGTAAGATAGAAAATTAAACCCATTTGAATAGAAAGAGATGAATAAAGAGGACAAATTTCTTATAGAGAGAACCGGGAGAATTCCACTAGTTGCCAGCCCAGAGGAGGTGCCTTGGCCCCTCCTTCCCTGATGGAGAAGAGAAGGGAAGAGTCCCCCTTAGCGCCATCCAAAGCTTACCCTAGTCGGTGTGTAGGTCAGATTCAGCCACAGCGGTGAGGTAGGGCAGTCATATAGGGTGCCAAAATTGCCTAGTAGAAGGCGGATACAACCAGATCGGACATTTGATGTTTTATCTAGTTAGAGAGGAATGAACCATAATTCAAGGAAAGAATAAATGATAAAGAGTAATTTAAATAGTGTTGTAAGTCCATGAAAAGTTGGTTCATGGACATGACGCCATACACTACATAGAGGACAATGTCTCAAATAATTACTTACTTGGGTTAGTTATAAAATGCAGTTGGAAATGTATAGTGAAAGAACCAGAAGGTTCTGAAAAATAACCAAATTGCAAACAGGAGGCACCTGAGAAGACAATAGATAAGCAAAGAATTACGATATTATGCAGGATATTAATTAAGGGGGGGAGAGGCAGTAAATTAAGTAAGATTATGAGAGAGGGTGATCAAATACCTGTCTTAAAGTGTACCTGTACCTGTCTTAAAGTGTGAGGTAAAAAACCCCGTTCTGCTTAACTTAATCTGGATGAATCAGGTATGTTAAATCTTACCAAGGCACAACAGAGAGCTCTCAAATCCCTCCAGTCTAATCGAAATATAGTCATTAAACCCTCCGACAAAGGAGGAAACGTGGTTGTCATGGATGTCCTGGCTTACATGAATATGTGCCACGACATCCTTGACAACCACGACTGGTACAGACCTATCTGTCCTACTAGAATCAAGTCCTATATTTTAGACTACCAAAATCTAATTTTTCACGCAACCAAAAAGGGAATTATAGATACCAACACTTGGAAATTTTTACATGTAACCCAACCCAAAACCCCAACTTTTTATTCTCTTCCTAAACTTCACAAATCAATAAAAAAACCTCCGGGCAGACCCATTGTTTCAGGCTGTGAAGGGCTCACAGAAAAAGCTAGTGAGCTCGTAGACAAACACCTTGCCCCATTGGTGTCTGCACTTCCTTCATATATTAAGGACACCATTCACCTACTACGTGTCCTTGAAAATCAGCAGTTACCTGTAAATTCATATCTTGTTGCGCTAGATGTTGAATGTCTCTACAACGCCATACCTCACGAAAGAGGAGTGGAAGTTGTAGCTAAACAACTAGAATGCCTTGGTCTCAATGCACAACAATATAATAACTTTGTTCTATCCCTGCTTAAGTTTATCCTAACCAGAAATTATTTTACCTTTGGATCTTCCCACTACCTCCAGATACAGGGCGTAGCAATGGGCACTAAATGTGCCCCTTCCTACGCCAATCTGTATCTGGGGGGGTGGGAAAAGGACATTTTCTTGGACCCGGAGATGACGTGCTTTACCCAGCACATCCTCTCCTGGATGAGATACATCGATGATATCTTAATCTTCTGGACTGGTACTTACCCAGACCTACAACATTTTTTTGATAAAATCTCCACTAATACATATAACCTTAAATTTTCTCTGGAATATAGCCAACAAATGATCACCTTTCTTGATCTTACTATAACTATTGACAATGAAGGTAAATTATACTCTTCGCTATACAGAAAAGCTTCGGCAGGCAATACCATATTGCATGCATCCAGCTCTCACCCAAAAAATCTTTTAAAAAGCATACCGTACAGTCAATATTTGCGAATAAGAAGAAATTGTACCAATGATAAAGACTTCTACCAAGCATCTTATGAACTATATCGAAGATTGAAATCTAGAGGCTACAGCCACAATTTACTTAAACAATCATTTAATAGAGTTAAACGCTTGGAACGAAAGGAATTAATCTTTAGGGACAAAAATCTTCAACTAAACCAACCTGTACGTCTCATTACTCAATACTCCAATCAGTCTGTCCAAGTTAGGAATACCATAAATACATTCTGGCCCCTACTATCATCGGACCCTATAGTAGGACAGTACGTAAAAACATACCCAGAAATTACTTACCGGCGACCATTATCTCTCAGCGACAAACTCACCTCTAGTCACTTTTATGCCCCAGATGACACAAAAAAAATGGATCAATCTGGTACTTTTTCTTGTGGACACTGTGACTCATGTATGTTTCTGTCCAATTCTACTAACACCTTACTACCAAACGGGAATCTACATAAGCCCAAACACCGGGTTACGTGTAACACTGTAGGAGTCATCTATCTAGCCACCTGCCGCTGTGGATGTTTTTATGTCGGAAAAACAAAGAGAGCCTTCTCCATCCGCATACAGGACCACATAAAACCCTTATTTAAAAAGAAAATCTCAACAGCGATAAATCGTCATGTAGCTCAAAAACACAACTTTGATCCCACCACAATGTTATTTTCTGCCCTAGAACATTTACCCCTCAACATACGCGGAGGGGATATTGATAATCGCCTCCTCCAACTTGAAACTAGGTGGATATACACCTTAGATGCCACCAGATACCCGGGTATGAACGAGTATATCAGCTTCAAATCTTTTCTCTAACATCTATCATCATGTTTGTTCCCAATATAAACCAACCTTTTTTGGGGTAAAAAATGTTCCCCTCTTTGGGGTCTCGCCCGGTGAGGTCTTTACCATCATGCGCCAAAGCCTGCTCCGTTATGTCTTATTGTTTTTTGCAATATGTCTTCTCTGTTTACCTATAATTAATGTATTATGCTTTCTAATACATATAGAAACTACTTTGAAATCTTACTAACTATACTGTATGGGTATCGAATCTTGACTATACACTATTTCTTCTGTTAAATTGCCCCTGACCTCTCTAATAGACGCTTGACCAATTCTAATTTGGCCTGATATGTCTAGATTCTTCTGTGTACTCTTGTTCAAACTTTATTCTGTTTCTATAGACCTAATTAGCTAAGGTCTCTAATTAGCTATGACCAAAACATGCTTAAACTCCATTTATTTAGTATTGATAGCTCTTAGTTAGAGTCTATGACCGGTGAGAATATCCCCTATTTTCCCAACCCGCTGGAATGCCTCTAATATATAGCCCCCACTGGCCTCCTTCCATCTCGCCCTTTTTTTCTCTCCCCCTTTCCTCTCCCCTCCTAAGTACCCTCCCACCATCGCTCGGCTGTCTAGATTCGGCCACCGCCCTGGGGGCGGACATGTCTCCTTTTGGGACAGCCTTCTTGCCTAGTATGGACACCCGAGGGCGGACTTTACAAGCCCGCCCACCTCCAGCCTCTGCCACCTACTCGCCGGTATACGGCGATGACGTCATCACGCTCATTGCGCGCCCACCGCCGGGAACTATGGTCATTGTAGGTTCCCGGCGGAGGCGCACTGTGCGCATGCGCTTAGGCTCTTCTGTCCGCTGATCGAGGGGCGGCCCCACGCCTCCTCGATCTGGAAGGCGGTATAAAAACCAGCCTGCTACTTCAGTCCATCACAGGACTCTGGAGGCACCTGACGTACTACACCTGTCTGCATTCAAGTAAGCAATCTAATCTCCTTGCTATTTCTTTTTGGTATTCCTTTCAGTCTACTTGATACTTAAGAGGGTTATTTGAATATCATCTCTTTTCAGCTTTTTGCAGACCTTTGACCGTCTGGACACCTCTTCTTTCCCCCCCCCCCTTTTTTTTAAGGGTGCTTATAATTGCCTATTCTAAGCAGAACGGGGTTTTTTACCTCACACTTTAAGACAGGTATTTGATCACCCTCTCTCATAATCTTACTTAATTTACTGCCTCTCCCCCCCTTAATTAATATCCTGCATAATATCGTAATTCTTTGCTTATCTATTGTCTTCTCAGGTGCCTCCTGTTTGCAATTTGGTTATTTTTCAGAACCTTCTGGTTCTTTCACTATACATTTCCAACTGCATTTTATAACTAACCCAAGTAAGTAATTATTTGAGACATTGTCCTCTATGTAGTGTATGGCGTCATGTCCATGAACCAACTTTTCATGGACTTACAACACTATTTAAATTACTCTTTATCATTTATTCTTTCCTTGAATTATGGTTCATTCCTCTCTAACTAGATAAAACATCAAATGTCCGATCTGGTTGTATCCGCCTTCTACTAGGCAATTTTGGCACCCTATATGACTGCCCTACCTCACCGCTGTGGCTGAATCTGACCTACACACCGACTAGGGTAAGCTTTGGATGGCGCTAAGGGGGACTCTTCCCTTCTCTTCTCCATCAGGGAAGGAGGGGCCAAGGCACCTCCTCTGGGCTGGCAACTAGTGGAATTCTCCCGGTTCTCTCTATAAGAAATTTGTCCTCTTTATTCATCTCTTTCTATTCAAATGGGTTTAATTTTCTATCTTACCCAGTACTGAATTGAACTAATTATGATGCTTTCTTTACTAGACATATCAATCACGTAAAGTAGACGCACCCTGAGGAAGCCATTGTTATGGCGAAACATGTCGGACCAGTCTACTAAGACTTACATAGTCTATCTCAGGTCATCTTACTCACATTAAATGTGAATTGCACTCCTAACTTCATGTGCATAACTTGAACCTATTGCTAATTCTGTACTCTTTTCTATATCAATGATCACATGTCGTTGTAAATGAAATTTTAATTATTTGTCATGACTTATATAATTGAGCCCTGCTAAAAAAATATATTGTCAATTTCTTCTTATATATATATATATTTTTTTCTTCTTTTTTTGTGTATTGATGTAAATTTTTTTTATATGTAATAAAAACCGTTTTACCAATTAACAAGTATTATGAGCACTGAACTGTGAGTTAACCCCGACTCTTCTATATTACTTTTGCACCGCTATAATCCCTAGTCCACCATCCCCTCCTTGTTGATACTCAAACCCATCGGGAGTACTAAGGATGGATTCATTTTCAGATTTTATTTCCACTTGGATGCTGACTGAGGATGCTCACATCTACCAGACATCACCGGCTGGACAAAAGGATGTTTTATTTCAACTGCTTGTCACTATATGTCCATTTCTGGATAAAGAAATGCGTGACGTTACATACATAGTTAATCAGGTTGAAAAAAGACACAAGTCCATCTAGTTCAACCATAAAAATAAAAAAGTGATTTACTAAGTCTAAATATATATAGTGCCGCGCTTAGGTAGGATGTGAGTAGGTTGCAGCCACCCCAGGAGAAAGAAAGGGAGCTAGCCTCGAGAGGGGCTCCAGTGCTTATAGAAGTGATTAGTGATGCTGAGGTCAGGCGCTAAATATAACACGAGTCAGTAGGAAGAAAATGTATATTACCATATACAGGTGGATGAAGTGTAAAGAGCTTAGTGGATACCTTGTTACAACTGCTAAGAGGCTGCTATGCTGTGCTAAGGGTGCACTGACTGGTGCCTGGTATTTACACTGTGCCTATAACACCAGACATAGGAATAAATGATGTGAAAAAGAATAATAATAATTCAAACAGTGTGTGCCAGATCAAAAAATTAGTGTCTATACCAAAATAGATATATTACACAGGTAAGTATAACATAAAAGTGTTTGTGCCTTGCATAAACTGCACCATGTAAACTAATACCAGTCACACAGAGCTGTATGATATGCACGGATTAATAAAAAAACTCCTCAGAGTATAGTGATAAACCATAAATTGTGTAAATCACCATATGCATATAAGGTCTCCGCCCCTCAGGGGGCTATAAGTGATACGAAAGAGATTTTCCAGCGTATTAAGCACAGTCATGCCCATAGGTAAGGGCTAGTGATAAGGCCACTTGTGGTGGTACCAGAGTCCTAGGCAGACGGACCATAAACAAAGCAAAAACAAAGTAAACCTCCCATGGGTCCATTAACTTGTGCATGTGCTGGCCTGTGACATACCTGTGCCCCTGCCCAATTGGACATCTTCCACCAGGTTTAGTGGGCACTGGTGCCGTAACCTGTGTTTCAGCCAGGTTGGATGATGTCATACGCCGGTTCTCATCAGCATGCACGCTCCGATTGGTGCTGTAGAGAATACGGAAAAGGCCCAATAAACTGAGGTGCCAACTTTAGACAGGGAACACGGAGTTGGAGGTTGCGAGATGACAGCCAGACCCTGTCCCCAACCTGGTAGGAAGGCGAACGCAGGAGTCTGCGGGCAGCATGGAGTATGTACCTATCATTGGCATGTCGCAAAGCCTCCTGGACTTGTGCCCAGGTGGAATGAAGACCACAGAGATTTTCCTCTAACGCAGGAATGCTCTGCGAAACAAATTAGTCAAGCAACATGGAAGGTTGGAAACCATAGTTTGCCATAAGCGGGGACAATCAGTATTCAGAATTCAAGCCACTATTGTGAGCAAACTCCGCCCAAGGTAAGAGGTCTGACAAGTTGTTGGTCAGAAATATAGCAATGTAGGAACTGCTCCAAGGACTGATTGGCTCATTCTGTGGCCCCATTAGACTGCGGGTGATGCGCAGAGGAGAAAGCAAGCTGAATTCTCAACTGTGCACAAAAGGCTCGCCTGAACCGGGACACAAACTGACTACCCCTGTCCAAGATGATCACCTTGGGTAGCCCATGTAAGCAAAAGATCTCCCGAGCAAAAATGGAAGCCAGCTTCTTTAGATATGGGTAACTTAAGTGGAATACAATGAGACATTTTCGAGAACCGGTCAACCACCATAACTGTTGCCTTGGTAGTTGGGTAACTCCACAATGAAATACATAGACAGATGGGTCCAAGGCCTCTCTCCATTGGGTATGGGTTATAAGAGTCCCACTGGAAGGTGCCGTGGAGTCTTACTCTGAGCACACAAGGGAAAAGGGGGTACGAAGGTGGCTAAATCAGCAAGTAGCTTAGGCCGCCAGAATTGTTGAGAAATGGCCCAAAAGAGTTGATTCTTCCCAGAGTGGCCAGCAGCCTTGGGAGAATAGTAAGTCTGGTGCACGTTAGTACCGAGACTCTCAGGGACAAAGCAGCAGTCGCAAGGTTTCTCAGGAGGAGCATGGACCTGAGCGGCAAGAATATTGTCACCCAAAGGAGAAGTGAGACGTGGTGTGAACCATAGCCAAAATACGATCAGGAAGAATCACAGGAACCGGAACCGACTCCACCTTGGAGAAAAATCGTTGCGACAAAGAGTCGGCCCTTACATTCTTGGTACCGGGTAAGAATGAGACAATGTAATTGGAACTTGACAAGAAAAGAGCCCATCGTGCCCTTCTGGAAGAGAGGCGTTTAGCCTCAGACAAGAATGTGAGAATCTTATGGTCAGTAAGAATAAGAACCGGCACAGTGGTACCTTCGAGGAGATGTCTCTATTCCTTAAGGGCTAAAATGATTGCTAACGATTCTGTCCCCAATCTTGTAATTGCACTCCGCTAGTGACAATTTCTTGGAAAAGTAGCCACACGGATGCATAGCGCTCTCAGATGTAGGACGTTGAGACAAAAGGGAGTCAACTCCAGTCTCCGAAACATCAACCTCAAGGATGAAAGGTAACGTAGGATCAGCATGTGCCAACACAAGAGCAGAAACAAAGGCAGCCTTGAGACTCTTAACGGAGTCCGGAGACCAACTCTGTGGGTTACCGTCCTTTCTATCAGTCAGGGGTTTGACCAGGGACAAGAAGTTACAAATAAACTTCTGATTAATAATTGGCACAGCCAAGAAAACGTTGCAGAGGATGTATACCTGCAGGCCGGGGCCACTGTAGGACTGCTGAAAGTTTCTCTGGGTTAATCGAAAAACCAGCAGTGGAAATTACATAACCCAGGAATTTAACCTGTTCCACGATGGAACTCTCACTTCTCCAACTTGCAATAGAGATTGTTTTCTCTCAGCTTCCAAAGCACACGACAGACATCTGTGTGGTTGCTCTCTAGGAACTTGGAAAATATGAGGCTATTGTCAAGATAAACCACCACACATAGCTGCAACAAATCTCGGAGGACATTGTTGATAAATTCCTGGAAAACTGCCAGAGCGTTGCAAAGGCCAAATGGCATTACGAGGTACTCATAATATCCTGTTCTGGTATTAAACGCAGTTTTCCATTCGTCTCCCTCCTTAATCCTCACGAGATTGTATGCTCCTATCAAATCAAGCTTTGTGAAAACCGTTGCTCCATTGAGGCGGTCAAATAATTCCATAATCAATGGAATTGGATAAGTATTCCTAATCTTCAGACCCCTATAATCAATACAAGGTCTCCACTCTTTCTTCACAAAGAAGAACCCAGCCTCGGCAGGAGACGAGGATTTGCGAATCAAACCTCTAGAGAGTGTGTCTGCAACATACTCCTCCATGGCCCTATCCTCCAAGACCGACCAAGGGTAAACCCAGCCACGAGGGGGTATGGCCACAGGTTGAACGTCAATTGCGCAATCATACGACCGATGTGGAGGCAAACTACTGGCTTGACCTTTGTCAAAGACACTGCTAAAATCGCGGTACTCCTCCGGCAGGGAGGATAGTGAAGAGGTGCATAGGACCTTGGCCTCCTTCTAAAAGCATGTCTTACTGCATTGTGGCGACCAGGAGAGAACCTCAGCACAAAGCCAATCGAAAGAGAGGTTGTGCCTTTGTAACAAAGGATAACCAATAACCACGTCAATTTAGGTGAGGAAATAACTTGGAATTGAATTTTTCTCATGGTGAAGAGCCCCTACGAACATGGACAACAGGGCAGTCTCATGAGTCACATGAGCAGACTGTAGAGGTCTCCCGTCAAGAGCCTCAATGGCAAGTGGAGTGGCAGCAGCTGCAGTGGAATCAAGTGCTTCGATACAAAGGCAGCATCCATAAACAGGCCTGCAGCCCCAGAGTCGATTTTATAGCCTGGGCTTCTAAAAAATCTCTGACTGGGTTACCATTTCAAGGCAATTGTCTGGGGCTACCCTGGATGACATTGTTACTAGTCTCACAGGCGGGAAGTGTAAATTTCTTGCACAGTCTGAAATGGAGAAAAGGGCCTTGCAGCGGATGCAGTCCTTCTTCTCGGCACGCAATGGACCTGGTCTGGCGAGCTGAGAGCGGGACTCCCTAGATCCACAGACAAAGCCCCTTCAGCATGAAGGCTCGCCCTCACCTATGTCCTGATGTTCCAGGCTTGAACCCCAAAAAGGATTTTTGCTTTCCAATTGGAGTCTGTCACTGGACTGTTGGCAGTTCTCCTTGGGGCTGTGCAAGCCCTGTTGCTTCAGGGTGTGCTTGTCTCGGTTCCAGTGGGTACAGAAGGTCAGAATGGAGTCCATCCACACAGTGGTGGTGTCCTTTCATCTTGGAGACTTTCAGGCTTCTGTCGACATCACGGGTGCTTATTTACCCACTCCAATATGTGCCCCACACCAGCACTTCCTCCATTTTACTGTGGGAAAAGAGCATTTTCAGCTCGCTGTGTTGACTTTTGGTCTCACCTCCACCCCTCACGTACTCCCAAAGGTGTGGGCCCCAGTTCTGGCATGGTTACGTCAGCAGGGGATTGCAGTCCTGGGCTGCTTGGACAATCTTACACTGAGGGGCGACGTAGCTCGCTATACCGACCTCCGTTTTCAGTTGGCTTCTATACTACCTGAAGTCTGCTCCGGCTCCTTCCAGAAAATTGGATTATCTGGGCCTGACTCTGGTTTCATCTCTGGCCAGAGTGTTTCTTCCTACTGTTGTCTTGCAGGTGGGCCTCCCTGCAGTCCTGCATGTGGGTGTTGGGCCTGATGGTATCTACTTTTTGAGGCGTTCCATTTGCACAGTTCCATACAAGCTCCTTTTAGGTGAGATCCTGGCGTAAAGTGCCTGAGGTCTCTGGTCTATCCGATTTGTCTGAGCCAGAAAACCAGGGGGCCCTGGTCTGGTGGCTTCGCTCTCTGGGATTTTGGCAGGACACATCCCTTCTCCCCTTGTATTGGACATTGGTTACCACCAATGCCAGTCTGTCCGAGTGGGGAGGTGTCCTGGGACTGGGTTCTGCTCAGGGTCGTTGGACGCTGGAGGAATCCAGACTGCCGATCGATATCCTGGGACTTCGAGCGATCAGACTGTATATGTCATGGAGGTCAATTTAAGGGGGCTCCTGGTACGGATCCAGTCGGTCGATGCCACGGCGGTGGTCTATGTCAATGACCAGAGTGTAACAGAGTGTGTTGGCAGCCCTGATAGTAGCCAGCATTCTCCGGTGGGCAGAATGCCTTGTTCCGGCCCTCTCCGCCGTATGCATTCTAGGAGAGGAAAAATTGCAAAAATGGCAGGCGGTTGCCTCAGTGGGCTAGTGTTGGTCCACGGGGTGGTCCCTTTACTAGGACATGTGTTATCAGATATGTCTCCAATGGGGCACTCCCGAGGTAGACCCGTTGGCGTCTTGTCTTAACGGAATGGTACTGAGGTTTCTGGCAAGGTCACGGGCTCCTCTGTGGACACTGCAGATGCTCTGGTGGCCCCGTGGGGCCAGTATAGGCGGACCTATGCCTCTCCTCCTCAAGATTCTGCTGCGGCTTTTGCGCAAGATCAAGGCCGAGGGAATTCCGGACATTCTAGTGGGCCGGAATGGTCTTGTCGGTCTTGGTACGCCGACCTGGTGCGCTTGCTCGCTGACGTCCCTTGGCAACTGCCTCTCAGGGAGGTTCTACTGTCCCAAGAGCTGATCTTCCATCCTGCTTCAGTCGCTGGTTTTGAAGGCATGGCTGTTATGAGCCAGGTTCTAAAGTTACGACACTGCTGAAGGCTAGGAAGCTTTCCTCTGGGATGATTACCACCAGACATGGATAGCGTACATATGCTGGTCTGAGGCGCCTGCCATTTAGCCTTGTTCTTTCTTGGTGGCCCGTATTTTGACCTTCCTTGATGAGGGGTTGAGCACTTCTTGGCCTTGAGTACCATCAAGGGCCAGGTGCCGGCCTTGGCGGTTTTCTTCATTGTCCCCTGGTCTCGCACTCCCTGGTGCGTACTCTTAATCAAGGTGTTCAACATCTGCCTCCACCGGTGCGGTTGCTTCTACCGCCGTGGGATTTACTCTTGGTGCGTTCAGTTCTACAAGAGTCGGAGGTTCCTCTGCTTGCTCTGTTCCAGAAGGTGTTTTTTTGGTTGCTATCACCTCTGCTCGCAGAGTGTCGGAACTATAGATGTTACCATGTCATGCGTCTTACCTGGTGATCCACAAACATGAAGTGGTTCTTCGGCCTTGTCCGTGGTTCCCATCCTTTGATCCCTTTTGACTAAGGACGTTGTATTGCCTTCCCTGTGTCCAAGGTCAAAATGTCCTAACGACATTTGGGCGATTTGGGTCTATTTAGCAGTCAGGGGGCCTTTTCGGAGATCAGACTCACTGTTTGTGATCACGGACGGGCCAAAAAAGAGGCTGTCTGCTTCTTCTGCGACCTTTCTAGATGGATCAGACAATGACTCTGTTCTATTCTATCAGGGGTTGGGTTCCTCCTTTCCCTGTAATGGTGCATTCTACTTGGCTGCTTATTGTTTCTTGAGCCTTCTATTGTAAGGCGGCCACTTGGTCGTCGGTGTACACTTTCACAAAATTCTACAACATGGATGTGCTGGCATCTGAGGATGCTTCTTTTGGCCGCAAGGTGTTGCAGGCTGCTGTTTAGATGGTCTATTCCCTCTTAAAGGGGTATTATTCAGGTTGGGCTCCAGTGTTTCTGTGTTGAGCTCATGTTACCTGGGTTGGCTCTTGTGTTAGCCTTGAGATTTTTCGTTGTCTCAGCCCTCATGTTTGGCACTGCTTTGGGATGTCCCTATGGTTATGAATGGAGTGCTGTGTCTGTCATTGAACGAAAGAGAAAATGGGATTTTTGACTTACCATAAAATCTATTTCTCTGAGTTCATTGACAGAAAAGGCTCCCACCCTCTAAGGAGTTTTTATGCTTCTGACACTGCTTGTTACTAAACTGGAGGCCTATAGCAAAGAGGGGGCTGTTTATCACCTAGGACTGTCCATAGGCGTAGCCAAGTCTTTTTTTCTGTCTAGTGTCCTACTCCTGTAGGGGGCAATATAACCCTATGGTTCTGAATAATGGAGCGCTGTGTCTGTCAATGAACTCAGAAATGGATTTTACGGTAAGTCAAAAATCCCATTTTATATTGCCCTTGTTGATATCATCCTTTACTATACCATACATACCCCCAGAGGAATCGGACTGGAGTCTCTCAAGAGTGGATCTGGCAGTCAGATCCTGAAAATCAAAAGTGTCAGAGGAATTAATGTGGTTTAAAATTAACTCCTGAGGTACTACATCCGACTCTAAATCAACAGGGAAATGTTTCCTTCACAGGATATTATGAACAAACCTATTCACGTCCAAAAGGGTTGATGAATATAAAAATGGGAGTGGGGTGCAAAGGACAGTCCTTTTGACAAAAGTGAAATCTCAGATGTTGTTAAGAAAACATCAGTCAAATTAATAACATTACTGACATCATCAGTGTGAGAGATGACCTTTGCTAGTCCTTCCTGTTTCTTGCCTCTCGAGGATACTTGGTTCTTTTTGTTGCGCCGTCTTCCTCTCCTTGTCCTTCTTTTTTTCTTTTGTTTCTTTTTTTGTTACCTAAGGGCGGTCCCTTAGGTAACAACCTCTCAGCCTGCATTGCAGCTTCAGTTTTATTTTGCCTAGTGAAGGAGAAAGACCTAGGAACCCTGATGGGCCCATCGGTCCGTCTATGTTTCTGCAGAAGCTTGGTTTTTGCACAAGATGATAGATCCTGTGATCTGCTATCAACAGCCGGCTGGGTGACAGGCTGGATAACCTTATCCTTGTAGTCTCCCCAGTCCGGCCATCGAGCGTGTGCAGGTCGCAGCTACGGCTCGGCAGGCCACGACGAAACCTCAGCTCCAGAGGTGATCGGTGAGCTTTTATGCTCCGGGGCATACATATGACCGGGCTACTGATGTCTGCGTCACAGTATGCCGGGCCAGCAGCTACCCTGTACTGATCAGTGAGTAGTTCTGCAATGGAATGTCTCCCAGCTCTTCAGTACAGCTCTCCCTGTCTCGGTGGGGCTGGGCATTCCCTGGGAGGTCGATTCGGGGGTCCCTCACCCCCCTCTCTTCTCTCCCTGTCCCTATCTTTCCTCTCCCCCTTCCCTGTGGGGGATGCTGCATGGGCTGCTGAGCGGTGTGTGTGCCATAGACAGGGGCTCCCCAGGGGGCTTTCACCTGGGATGGGGACTGAGCTGGGTAGCTGTGCCCTGGTTGTTTGTAGGTCTTTCCCCTGGGTGTCTGGAGGCTGTGTCTGCTGATCGCTGTAGCGCTGTTTACCGCCATTTCTCTGCCTGTTGTTTCATTGTCCTTCATTGCATACAGTGTTCGGCCATTTTTGGTGTGACCAGGGAGCAGCATGCTCTGTCTCCATTTTACTGTACTCCGGTGGCCATTTTCCTTGTGATTATGTCCTTTATACTGGACGCTCGGCGGCCATTTTCTTGAAGCCCGAACACGTTTTTGGTCAGTGTCAGTGCCATTCAGAGCAGCTCTGCACAGCGCGGTGTGGTCTCCTATGCATCTGGGAGCTGACACAGGATACAGGCACTATTAGCTAGACGGCGCAGAACCAGTCACGGTGGTGAGTCCTGTGGGAAAGAGCCCCTCAGCCAGCAGCAGTTAGGAGGGTGGGACCATCACTGTCCCAAGTCCCCAACAGGTGGCAGACCGGGTAGGGTCAGCTTGGCTTCAGAAACTGGTGTTTCTTCCCCCGAAATCCAGGCAATTGCAACCGGTTCGTTTGCAGACAGTTCAGTGCCTCTGGACGCTTTGTCGTCGGTCCTCAATTCGTTCGTTGCCAAGATGGAGGCGGAGCGTGGGCGCAAAGGTGGTAAACGGCCCCTGCCCCCCCCCCTGTCCTCCAGTCTCTGACGCAGACTCTAGCCCTGCTGAGGCTGGTGACCCCTGTTCTGTCGTTTCAGATGACGCTGACCGATCGGACAGTGAGGATGAGTCCCTGTCCGGGTCCGTGCGCGACAAAGCGCTTGTTGGAGCACTTATCACAGCTGTGCATGATACCCTGAAGATTCAGGAGCTAGCAGATCCCTCTGCTAATGTAGCGGTCCCTTTTGGGTCCCATAAGCCAGCCCATTCACCTAGGGTGTTCCCGTATCTGATTTATTTTCATGAGTTCATTTACAAGGAATGGGGGCGACCGCAATGGACCTTTTCGGTCCCCAAATACATGGCGGTGTGTTACCCCTTTGAGGAGAGCCTTCTCAAAAAATGGTCGGCTCCTCCGGTCGTGGACCCCCCAGTTTCCGGGTTAAACAAAGTAACCACAATCCTGGTAGAGGGGACTCCTGCCTTTTAAGGATCCCACGGACAGGAAGGCCGAGGCAGTGGCTCGTTCCTTGTTTACGGCTGTGGGGTCAGCAATGCGACCAGTACTGGCATCCGTACTTGTGTCTCAGACACTCACTGAGTGGGCAAAACCTTTGCACTGCAAATTGGGAGAGCAACAGGCTTCTCCTGTCTGCGTGGAACTAGCAGACCAATTAGTGCAAGGCCTTAAGTACATTTGTGACGCGGCCCTGGATACTCTCCCTCTGTTATACAGGGCTTCAGTGTCAGCAGTGGTGCTGAGGTGCCTGATTTGGCTAAAATGCTGGTCTACTGACCAGGCATCTATAAGAGCCCTGACGGATTTTCCCTTCCTTAGCGACCAGCTCTTTGGAGCCTCATTAGATGACATATTCGAAAATGCCACAGGTGGTAAGAGTACACTACTCCCACAGGCCAGGAAGGCTAAGGAGCCACGCCGTAGGCAAGGGCCCTAATTTTCCGCTCAAAAACTGCTTTTTCGTCCGCCCGGGGCTTCGGCTAAGCATCCCCAGCCCGACAGGATGACCTCTGAAGGACAAAAGCATCCCTGAAACCGCAAGCCTAACAAGCCTGCTAACAAAAGCGCTACCGCATGGAGGTTTGCCCCTGCCTGCAACGCGCGTGGGAGGTCGCCTTCGGGAGTTGCAGCCCGGTCGGTCTCTCGGCTGTCTGACCAATGGGTCTGCGATCTGATTTCCTCAGGCTACAAGATAGAGTTCCTCTCTTGGCCGCAAAACAGATTCTTCCCTCCAGCATACCTGTACTCCCGGCTCGCCGGGAGGCCCTATTGGGGCGGCAAGGGACCTGCTGAGTCGCGGGGTGATAGTACCTGTTCCGGAATCAGAACGTTTCCAGGGTTCTACTCAAACCTGTTTGTAGTCCCCAAAAAGGAAGGAGTACGTCCAATCTTGGACCTAAAAGCCCTCAATTACTTTGTAAAAGTACAGAGGTTCAGAATGGAATCAGTTCGCTCAGTAGTCGCTGCACTCCATCAAGGGGACCCCCTGGCGTCTTTGGACATCCAGGATGCGTACCTGCACATACCCATATGCATTCGGCATCAGAGGTTTCTGCGGTTTGCAGTTGGGGAAACCCACTACCAGTTTGGCTCTCCCCTTTGGTTTGGCATCAGCCCCCCAAGTCTTTACCAAGGTATTGGCTCCTGTTTTGGCGTTGCTGCGACAGTGTGGGAATCGCGATCGTGGGTTACCTAGACGATCTCCTCCTGAGAGAATCTTCCGCCTCAGAGTTAGAGGAGGATGTGGCGATCACCATGCAGATCCTGCAGGAATTTGGGTGTCTGTTGAACCTAAAAAAGTCGGTAATTGTCAGCGTTTGGAGTACCTAGGCTTACTGCTAGACTCCATGGAAGCAAGAGTGTTTCTCCCTTCAGACAAGCTGCAGACTCTCAGAGCCGTGGTAAAACTGCTGATGAACCACAAGTGGTCGTCGCTACGCTTCTGCATGCGAGTCCTGGGACTCATGGTGGCCTCCTTCAAGGCAGTACCGTATGCCCAGTTTCACACCAAAGTCTTGCAGAAGGAGATGTTGACAAAGTGGGACAAATCTCCGTTGACTCTGGATCGGCAGATTCAGGTGAGCCAGTTAGTCAGGGATTCCCTGCTCTGGTGGCTGAGGTCCCCGGCACTTCGGTCCGGGAAGTCGTTCCTACCTCTGAAATGGACAGTGATCACAACGGACGCCAGCCTAACCGGCTGGGGTGGAGTAATTGTAGTTCAGTCGACCCAGGGCCTCTGGAGGAATCCAAGTTGCCGATCAATCTGCTCGAGCTGAAAGCGATCAGACTATGCCTCTTCACATGGTCGATAAGACTTTGAGAGCGTCCGATCAGGATCCAGTCAGACAACGCCATGGCGGTGGCATACGTCAATCACCAAGGAGGAACAAGAAGCTCGGCCGCTGCACGGGAGGTCGCTCACATCCTTCAGTGGGCAGAGCGACATGTACAGGCCCTGTCGGCCATTTACATCCCGGGAGTGGCGAACTGGCAGGCGGACTATCTAAGTCGCCAGATGCTGGACCCAGGAGAATGGGCGTTGCATCCGGAGGTGTTCAGGCTACTTTGCCTGCGATGGGGCACACCAGATGTGGATCTTCAGGCCTCCTGTCTCAATCGGAAGGTGCCGAGATTCGTGTCCAGGACAAGAGATCCCTGGGCAGATGCGTCAGACGCGCTGGTGGCTCCGTGGGATCAGTACCAGCTGATCTATGCCTTTCCTTTGCTGAAACTGTTACCACATCTGCTCCGCAGAGTGGAGGCCGAGGGGATTCCAGTGATACTGATTGCCCCAGATTGGCCCCAGCGTCCCTGGTACGCAGACCTAGTGCGCCTGGTGGTGGACGCCCCATGGCGACTGCTGTTACGAGAGGACCTTTTGTCTCAAGGTCCGAAATTCAATCCTGCTTTACCATCGCTGGTTTTAACGGCATGGCTATTGAGAGCCAGGTGTTGAGGAACCGGGGTCTTTCGGACTCGGTGATTCCAACTATGTTTCGAGCACGGAAATCTTCTTCTTGGAAGATATATCAACGTACCTGGAAGGCCTACATCTCCATGTGTGAGGAGAAAGGTTGGCGTCCGTGCGCCTTTTCTATATCCAGGATCATGTTGTTTCTACAGCAAGAAGTAGACCAGAAACTGGCTTTAAGCACCATTTAAGGGACACATATCCGCTTTGGCTTTTGAACCTGGTGTTATCGGCGCTTCAAAAACCGTCATTTGAAGAGATCAGGGAGATCCCTCTGTTGACTCTTTCCCAGAAAATGGTCTTTCTAGTGGCCATTACTCCGGCTAGGAGGGTTTTGGAGCTGGCGGCCTTGTCTTGCAAGTCGCCCTATCTGGTTATCCACAAGGATAAGGTGGTGTTGCATCCGCAACCTGCTTTTCTGCCGAAGGTGGTTTCGGCGTTCCACATCAATGAAGACATTGTGTTACCATCGTTGTGTCCTAAACCGACACATCCTAAAGAGGTGGCCCTCCATTCCCTTGATGTGGTCCGGGCTCTGATAGTGTATTTGTCTGCTACTAGTCCCTTTCGGAAGTCAGACTCCTTGTTTGTTTCGGTGGCTGGTCCGAAAAAAGGCATGGCAGTCTCGTCAGCCACCATTTCCAGGTGGATCAGACAGATTGTAGTACAGGCCTACGCCTTGAAGGGGCAGGTGCCCCCCTTTCCGGTCACGGCCCACTCCACAAGGGCAATCGGAACGTTTTGGGCCTTCCGACATCAAGCGTCTCGCTCAAGTGTGTAAAGCGGCGACTTGGTCGTCTGTTCACACCTTTACAAAATTCTACAAGGTAGATGTCAATGCATCGGCTGATTCCTGTTTTGGCAGCAAAGTTTTGCAGGCGGCCGTATAATTGCAAATACACTTACATTTTTTCCAGTTTTTTTGGTAAAAACACAGTACCTTAAGTAAATGTACTGTTGCATTTGTTACCGCAGTTTTGATGATCAAGGTAGTGACTCCCAGTTGAGGAGCACTCAGTTTTTTTGTGGGTAACAAAGTTTTTTGGTTCCCACACACTGTTGTTTTTTTGTGGGTAAAGTTATACTAGTTCCCACATGCCATGGTGGGTGAAGTTTTTATGCTGTTTTCCCACCCCTCGTTTTGGCACTGCTTGGGGACGTCCCAATGGTCTAAGAGAGAAGCTGTGTCAGTCGGTGAACGTAAGAGAAAATAGGATTTTTTGTACTCACCGTAAAATACTTTTCTCTGTAGTTCACCGACTGACACAGTACCCGCCCCTCTTATTTTTGTCTACGTTATACTGCTTGTTGACGTACTGAAGCTGCAATGCAGACTGTGGGGTTGTTACCTAAGGGACCGCCCTTTGGGCGGGACTAGAAAGTTCTAGTTTTATTATCACATGTTAACATGTAATGCCTAGTCTTCTCCTGAAGGTGGCATAACAACCCAATGGTCTAAGAGAGGAGCTGTGTCAGTCGGTGAACTATTATTACAACACTATGAAAAGACTCAGCATATCAAAAAGACACCATGCATAACAATAGGTTTGTGCAAGCTGATATCTAGATTGATGATGTGCCCTACAACAAAAAGAAAGCATTTCATTAATAAACTGCACAACTGCGTTGTATCAAAAACATTGTGCCAAGAAACATGCATCCATCCACTTTTGTGAAAGAAACTGCCAACATACTTAACTAAAATTCTCTGAAACCACACAAGCTGCCTAAGGAGAGTGGGAATGTACCTCAATATCACACCTTTAAATGGTGCCTGGCAACCATTTGGCCGCAATCTCATACTTTCCTGCTCATCAGACCTCCCACTCTCCAGCTTGCGAGATCTCTAAACCAAATGTATACATAATCAGAAACCCTTATCCAGTCTTTTTCAACTCAGTTAAACTATATACCTATTTCAAGGTACATCCTTAAAAATATACAGGTATGTAGTGCGTGTGTGTGTGTGTGTGTGTATATATATATATATATATATATATATATATATATATATATATATATATATATTATACACTATACACACACACACACAGTGCCTTGAAAAAGTAATCATACTCCTTGAAATTTTCCATATTTTGTCACGTGACAACCAAAAACTTGTATTTTATTGGGCTTTAATGTGGTAGACCAACATAAAGTGGCATATGAATGTGAAGTGGAAGGAAAATGATAAACGGTTTTCCAAATTTTTTACGATTATCTGAAAAGTGTGGCCTGCATTTGTATTTTGCCCCTTTTACTCCGATACCCCTAACTAAAATCTTGTGGAACCAATTGCCTTCAGAAGTCACCTAATTAGTAAATAGAAGTCAACCTGTGTGTAATTTTAATCCCAGTATAAATACAGCTGTTCTGTGAAGCCCTCAAAGGTTTGTATTGCCTCGTTTCCACTGAGCAGATTGGTTCGGGTCGGTACAGTTTGGAAGGGTTAGAATGGTCCGGCCTATTCAGGTGAGCGTTTCCTAGCGTGGTCTCACACTGATTGGCAGACGTTTTTCTGTCTGCCAATCAGTGGAATATATCGTAGCTCTGCCCTAACCGAGCCATTCCATTTTCTATGGCCCCACATCTGAAGCAGGACCCTGAAAATACCGAACCGATCTGCTCAGTGGAAACGAGGCATTAGAGAACCTTAGTGAACAAACAGCGTCATGAAGGCCAAGGAATACACCAAACAGGTCAGGGATAAAGTTGTGGAGAAGTTTAATACAGGATTAGGTTATAAAAAATATATCCCAAGCTTTGAACATCTCACAGAGCACAGTTCAATCCAGCATCCAAAAATGGAAAGTGTATGGCACAACTGCAAATCTACCAAGACATGACCGTCCACCTAAACTGACAGGGAGAGTATCAATCAGAGAAGCAGCCAAGAGGCCCATGGTAACTCTGGAAGAGCTGCAGAGATCCACAGTGCAGATGGGAGAATGTCCACAGGACAACTATTAGTCGTGCACTCTACAAATATGGCCTTTATAGGATAGTGGCAAGAAGAAAGCTATTGTTGAAAGAAAGGCATAAGAATTTCCCTTTGCAGTTTGTAGGAAGCCATGTGGGGGACACAGCAAACATGTGGAAGAAGGTGTTCTGGTCAGATGAGAATTGAACTTTTTGGTCTAACCGCAAAAAGCCATGTGTGGCTGAAACTAACACTGCACATCACTCTGAACACACCATTCCCACCGTGAAACATGGTGGTGGCAGCATCATGTTGTGGGGATGCTTTTCTTCAGCAGAGACAGGGAAGCTGGTCAGAGTTGATGAGAAGATGGATGGAGCAAAATACAGGGCAGTCTTAGACGAAAACCTGTTAGTCTGAAAAAGACTTGAGACTGGGGCAGAGGTTCACCTTCCAGCAGGACAATGGCCCTAAACATACAGCCTGAACTACAATGGAATGGTTTAGACCAAAGCATATTACATAGTTACATAGTAGGTGAGGTTGAAAAAAGACACAAGTCCATCAAGTCTAACCTGTGTGTGTGTGTGATTATATGTCAGCATTACATTGTATATCTCTGTATGTTGTGGTCTTTAAGGTGCTTATCTAATAGCTTCTTGACACTATCAATGCCCCCCGCTGAGACCACCGCCTGTGGAATTTAATACCACATCCTTTCTGCTCTTACAGTAAAGAGCCCTCTACAGTGGCAAAATTATAGGGGTCGCTGAGATCGCCATGGCGACCGGGCCCCTTGCTGCAGGGGGGCCTTGAGGCCCCTCTGTACTCTTTGATAGGAGGGGAGACTGAGAGGAGCTCCCTGATCGTCAGCCGAGCTGTAATGGCACTGTGCAGGGAGCTCCTCACATACCTAAAGTGAAAGCACTGTGTGCTGTGCTCTTTGTCTCCCCCTAAAGTGCAGTACCCGGCAGGAAGAAGGTATGTCTGACGTTTTTTTTTTATAAGACTATCTACTGTATCTGTATGTGTCTTTATGTGTGTGTGTGTGGGGGGGGGGGGGGGTGTACATGTGTGTGTGTGTGGGGGGGGGGGGGGGGGTGCATGCATGTGTGTGTGTGTGTGGGGGGGTGCATGCGTGTGTGTGGGGGGAGGTGCATGCGTGTGTGTGTGGGGGGTGCATGCATGTGTGTGTGGGGGGGGTGCATGCATGTGTGTGTGGGGGGGTGCATGCATGTGTGTGTGGGGGGGGTGCATGTGTGTGTGGGGGGGTGCATGCATGGGGGTGTGGGGGGTGCATGCATGTGTGTGTGTGTGTGTGTGTGTGTGTGTGTGGGGGGGGGGGGTGCATGCATATGTGTGTGGGTGTGCATGCATGTGTGTGGGTGTGCGAGCGGGCAGTGGGGATTCACAGTGGCAGCATTTGGCACACCGGCAGCTTTTAATGGGCACACTGGCAGCATTTGATGGGCACACTGGCGGCATTTGATGGGCACAGTGGCGGCATTTGATGGCACAGTGGCGGCATTTGATGGGCACACTGGCGGCATTTGATGGGCACACTGGCGGCATTTGATGGCACAGCAGCAGAGTTTGATGGGCACAGTGGCAGCATTTGATGGGCACAGTGGCGACACTTGATGCTACAGTGGTGGCGTTTGATGGTACAGTGGCTGCAATTGATGGGCACAGTGGCGACATTTGATGGTACAGTGGCTGCAATTGATGGGCACAGTGGCGACATTTGATGGCACAGTGGCTGCAATTGATGGGCACAGTGGCTGCAATTGATGGGCACAGTGGCTGCAATTGATGGGCACAGATGGCTGCAATTGATGGGCACAGTGGCGACATTTGATGGTACAGTGGCTGTAATTGATGTTTTTATTTCTGATTTTTTTTTTTGTTCGCTTGCGCCCCCCTAAAAATTTTGAGCACCAGCTGTCACTGGTTTATATGTGCATTTATATATATATATATATATATATATATATGTATATATATATATATATATATATATATATATATATATATATATAGTGTGTGTGTGTGTGTGTGTTTTTATATAAAAATTAAGAAATCGGTTCCTTTATATGCAGCCACCCACTTGTGACTGGGCCCTGGTGTTCCAACATCGGGCTCGGAGTAAAGAGCTTTGTCCGGAGGTCGGGGGGGGGGGGGCCTCCATGGTTTCTTGCATCGGGGCCCTGAGGGTTCTAGTTACGCCACTGGCCCTCTACGTAGTTTAAAGAGAAGGTCCACCTAAAGAAAAAATATTAAAAGCCAGCAGCTACAAATACTGCAGCTGCTGACTTTTAATAAATGGACACTTACCTGTCCCAGGGTCCAGCGATGTCGGCAGCTGAAGCTGATGAATCTCTCGGCTCTCGGCAGCTGCCGCCGCCATCCTCGGTGAGGGAATCAGGAAGTGAAGCGTTGCGGCTTCACTTCCCGGTTCCCTACTGCGCATGCGCGTCCTGACTGGTCCCCGCTATTTCCTGGGCGCGGGGGGACGGGAAAAAGCGTAGACTCCTGTGGGAGTCTATGCCCGGAAGTGGTTGCAAATACCTGTCTGCACCCCCCTCCCCCTCCCCCTGAAAGGTGCCAAATGTGACACCGGAGGGGGGAGGGTTACGAAAAGCAGAGGTTCAATTTTTGTGTGAACCTCCGTTTTAAGGTTAACCTCTTTTCTTATAATTTTAATGAGTGGCCACGAGTCTTGTTAAACTCCCTTCCGCAAAAAAGTTTTATCCCTATTGTGGGGTCACCAGTATGGTATTTGTATATTGAAATCATATCCCCTCTCAAGCGTCTCTCACTAAGTTCAGTGCTCGCAACCTTTCCTCATAATATCCTCCAGACCCTTTATTAGCTTTGTTGCCCTTCTTCTTCGCTCCATTTCCAATACATCCTTCCTGAGGACTGGTGCCCAGAACTGGACAGCATACTCTTGGTGCAGCTGGACCAGAGTCTTGTAGGGTGGGAGAATTATCATTTTATCTCTGGAATTAATCCCCTTTTTAATGCATGCCAATCTTCTGTTTGCTTTGTTAGCAGCAGCTTGGCATTGCATGCCATTGCTTAGCCTATCATCTACTAGGACCCCCCCAGGTCCTTTTCCATCCTAGATCCCCCAGAGCCCCCCCCCCCCCAGTGTATAGATTGCATTCATATTTTTGCCACCCAAATGCATTATTTTATATTTTTCTACATTGAACCTCATTTGCCATGTAGTTGCCCACCCCATTATTTCAGATCTTTTTGCAAGATTTCCACATCCTGCGGAGAAATGATTGCCCTGCTTAGTTTAGTATTGTCCACAAATACAGAGAATGAACTGTTTACACCATCCTCCAGGTCGTTTATGAATAAATTAAACAGGATTGGTCCCAGTACAGAACCCTGGGGAACCCGACTACCCACCCCTGACCATTCTGAGGCCCTTTTTTAAATATTGGTGCTACATTGGCTTTTCTCCAATCGGCTGGTACCATTCCAGTCAGTAGAGTTAACTAAGTACTCTTAGGTACAAGCCATCTGGTCCTGGTGATTTATTAATGTTAAGTTTCCCAAGTCTAATTTTAATTCTGTCCTCTGTTAACCATGGAGGTGAATAAATTCAATACCTTCCCCATCTCCCCATCCTTTGTAACCAGATGTCCTTCCTCATTCTTTATGTGGCCAATATGGTCTGTCCTCCCTTTTTTACTGTTTACATACTTAAAAAATGTATTTTGCTCTCCTCCGCTATGTGTCTTTCGTGTTCTATCTTAGCCGTCCTTATTACACCCTTACATTTCTTATTGCATTCTTTATAAATTCTGAATGCTGATGATGATCCCTCAACCTTTTTTTTTTTGAAGGCCTTTTCCTTTGCTGGAGTTAAGCCATCCTTTTGTTCGCTCTTTTAAATTTGTTACCCAATGTGATGCATTGGCTAATGCCCTTATTGAATATGCTCTTAAAGCAAACCCATCTCTCCTCCGTGTTCTTTGTTCCTAAGATTTTATCCCAATTTATGCCTTCTAGCAAGGTTTGTAGTTTAGGGAAGTTGGCTCTTTTGAAATTCAGTGTTTTTGTATTCTCCTCATGTTTCCTATTTGTGTGATTTATACTGAAGCCAATTGATCTATGATCGCTGTTACTTAAATTGCCCCGTATTTCCACATCCATGATCAGGTCTGTATTGTTGGTAACGCTTTAGTTTTGGTTGGTGTGTCTACCATTTGACCCATAAAATTGTCCTGCAAGACATTGAGGAACTGGCGAGCCTTAGATGAATGTGTGGTCCACCGCCCAGTCTATGTCTGGATAATTAAAATCCCCATTATGATAACACTTCCTATCTTTGCTGCTAATCCAAATTGTGATAGATCTGTTTCCCTTTCCTCCCTCAGTTTAGGGGGCCTATAGCATACGCCCAGTATTATTTTCCCCTTAGCTTTATCCCTTTGGAGCTGTACCCATAAGGATTCCAACTCCTCCCTAGCTCCCTTAGTGATGTAATTGCTCACATTCACTTGTACATTATTCTTGATATATAGGGATACCCCTCGCCTTTTTTACCCTTTTTTTACCCTTTTTATCCTTGCGATAAAGGGTATACCCTTGAATGGTTGCCAGCCAATCATTGAACCAGGTCTCTAAAATTCCCACAAAATCCAACAGTATCTCTAGTTCACCCATCTTGTCCGCCATTGGTGAACATGCCACGTTGTTTAGACCGGTCGCATATTATCCTCTTTTGGGTGTTTCGAGATTGCAACTAGGACTTGCTACGATACTTACCTTGGGTTTATGTGCTTTGGTCAACCTACCACTAATGCCCCCAATACTACCCTCTGGAATATGTTCCGCGCTGACTATCTCTGGACCCTCCCCCCCATCGCCTAGTTTAAAAACCCCTCTAACTTTTTGGCCATCTTCATTCCCAGCTGATCTGCACCCTCCTCATTTAGATGCAGTACATCCCTTCTATAATACTGGTTATTGACTGAGAAGTTGGCCCAGTCCTCCAGGAACCCAAACCCCTTCTTACTACACCAGCTCTTCAGCCAGCCACTTGTTTACTTCCCTAATCTCCCTCTCCCTTTCTGGTGTGGCTCTATGTACCAGTAGTATTCCTGAGAATACTACCTTGGAGTTCCTTTTCCTCAATTTAGCACCCAAGTCCCTAAAATTGTTTTTTTAGGACACTCCAGATGCCTCTGACTTTGTCATCATTGGTGCCAACGTGCACCATGACAGCTGGGTCTTCCCCAGCCCCTCCCAGTAATCTGTCCACCAGATCCGAGATGTGCCGAACCCGAGCGCTTCGGGTCTTTGTTACAGATTGCCCTCTCTGTCCTTCTATTCATATTCATGTCATTCATATCCATGTGTTAAAATGGTCCAGTCAAAGTACAGACCTAAATCCAATTAAGAAACTGACAAGACTTGAAAATTGCTTTTCACAGACGCTCTCCATCCAGTCCCACAGAACTTGAGCTATTTTGCAAAGAAGAATGGGCAAAAATTTCACTTTCTAGATGTGCAAAGCTGGTAGAGACATACCCAAAAAGACTTGCAGCTGTAATTGCAGTGAAAGGTGGTTCTACAAAGTATTGACTCAGGGGGGCTAAATACAAATGCACGCCACACTTTTCACATATTTGTAAAAGATGAGGTAACCATCCTCACCTGTGGTCAGTTTGCTTGTAATTAGTGTGTGTGTATAAAAGATCAATGAGTTTATGGACCCTTGCATCTTGCATCTGACAGACTCTTGCATCTTTCATCCAGTGCTGCACTAACGTTTCTGGATTCTGAGTAATGGGGAAAGCAAAAGAATTGTCAAAGGATCTGCGGGAAAAGGTAGTTGAACTGTATAAAACAGGAAAGGGATAGAAAAAGATATCCAATGAATTGAGTATGCCAATTAGCAATGTTCAAACACTAATCAAAAAGTGGAAAATGAGGGGTTCTGTTGAAACCAAACCACGGTCAGGTAGACCAATTCAAATTTCAGCCACGAATGACAAACCCTCCTACCTCATCTAACCATGTTTTGCGGGGAGGCGTGACCGGATGCAGGAGAGAGTGAGCGTGTGAGAGTGAGTGTCCCAGGTGTCTCTTCTCCTTACCTTCCCCACGATCCTGAGGTGCCTGGTGCGCAGAGGAGGCTGGTTCGAGGCTTGTTTGCTAGCAGCCGCGGCGAGACTGTCAGCGTCTTTCCTTGGTTCTCCCTGGGGATTGCCACTGTGCTGTGCTGGGCCCCGCGATTGGCGCTGTCTCTTCGTCTTCACGGATTAGATGTCGGGCGGGAGCCGAGATTGAACGAAAAGTCGGGCTGCATTCAGAGCCAAAATGTGAAAGGAAAGGGGGAAAAACTATAAAAGCTATACCTCAAATAATGACAAAACAAGCTGCTAAATTCAAAGTCCAAAACCATATACAAAATTAATAAAACGAGATCTCGAGAATTTATATGCCCCAGTTGAAGACCCATTGAGTCAAAACGCGTCGGACCAGCCTAGCTCGTGTTTCTCACATTGCTGTTCCTTTATCCATTCTCGAGATCTCGTTTTATTGTCACATCTATTTTCACTTATGATGTGAATACATTTTATCAGTTTTTTGACCTGCACCATCGGAGTTGCTTCCGTTTTTTTTTTTGCATTCTTTTCCTCATTTATATGGATTTCCATCGAGCCGTTTCCTTGTGAGTTACCAGAACAGATGTATGCTGTTCAATGCTGTGGCTGCCTTCCACTTCATTGCCTGGTCCCGTTTTGGTTCGGCTTCCCCTAGCGCAAGAGGTTGAGCGCTGTAAGCTTTCAATGATACACTGCCATACGGTAGATGTCTCCAACATTTCCAGTAAGAGTATTCGATCTCTCTACTCATATATCATCAGTCAAGCTTTTTAGAGTCACCATCTGTCAAGCCCTTCAGAGTACCAGCTTCTGGTCTGCTTATAGATATTTACAGACATTAGTTGGTCACTGGACATCCATTGGACATTTGCCACTTGTGTTTATTATGTTATTTGTGTACACTGAGGTCATTGGGTGTATTTTATAGGAGTAGTTGCATGTCATATGCAATTATCCTTCTTATGATATTAAGTTTTTACCCATTATATATTATATTATGTACACCTCACCTGGTATACATATTCACTATATTGTGTATAGATATTGGCGCTACTTTAATTTTGTATATTGCATTCAGAGCTACCCGTGATCTTGCAGGATTTGCGGCCGAGACCTGCAGCCGAGGCTACGAGCTGCCGACATAGAAGGGGAGTAGAGGCGGTGAGAGTGCTACGGGTAAAACTGGGAGTCCCGCTAGAGTGCTCGAACCCCCTCCCCACCTTAATGATAACATTTATAATAGCTGTTTCTCAGTCACACAGTGAGCTATTAATAAACTTCTGACAAACCGCTGTAATATCCCATGTCAAAAAAAACATGCAGCAGAGGAGTGGAGGAGCAGCTGTCCCAGTAGAGGGCTCAGATGACCCGCTCTGAGAAAGAGAGGGGGAACCAGGCGGCAGCAGCTACAGCAACCAAACTGGAACGCTTTGCTCATGCAACTTCCTTGTCGCCTGTTAAGGGGAGCCATCAACAGATGACAGTACAGGCTAAAACTCAGACGGGCTCCGCAGCGGACAACAGGAATCAGGGCCAGGGGTCCTCAAACCCTACTACGCCATCTAGCAGCAAAACCGTGAGTACCAAAGGGACAGGGGAGGAAAATTAGGCACTGTACCCACAAAATCTACTGTAGTGGCTGAGGCGCCTATTGTGACTGGCCCTGTATTGGAGGAGGTGGAACCTACATTGAGGGACATACTGCTTGCCGTTAATGCCTGTAAAGACTCAATTACCAGTCTTGATAACCAGCTAAAAAGCATTAAGGAGGAATTATTGTTAATGAGTCATGAATTGCGTAAGACTGTGGAAAGGACTACTGCTTTAGAAGAGAGATTGAGTACAGTCAAGGACAATTTATATCCACTAAAGCAAGAAGTTAAGGGAATGAGGGAACAAATGGCTATGCAGGCAGCTAAGCTTGATGAAATGGAAAATAGAAGTTGCAGAAATAATGCGAGAGTGATAGGCCTACCAGAACGGAGCAAAGGTCCTGACCCTGTTACATTCTTAGAAGGGTGGTTCAGGGAAATTTTTGGCCTCACTACTTTTACACCACTTTTTGCGATTGAAAGAGCCCAACGGCTTCCTATCAGGGCCCAGCAAGCGGCCAATTACACCAGGCCACTACTTTTGAAACTCGTCAATTACAATGATAAAGTGATCCTACTTCGTAAGGCCAGGGAGATGTCAGGTACAATGGGGTTAGGGTATCATTGTAGCCAGGCTTTTCACTAGAGCTCCAAAAGCCGAGAGCCGAATTCATACCAATTAAGCGAACCTTGCAGAAAAACAAACTTGAGTATGCTTTGCTATACCCAGCCGCCTTACGGGTGACAGCATTGGGCAGAACTTTGTTTTTTAGCTCACCAACTGTGATGAACAAGTGTTTCAATGGCTGGAGGAACATAATAAGGACCTGTAGAAGATACTGTGCATGGATCTATATTTGTTTGTAGAGGAGGGAGGGGGGTGGTGGATTGGTGGAGGATCATTATGTTGTTGTTTTTTTTCACCCCTCCCCCCCCCCCCCCTTTTTTTTGTGGTCCGATTATGACTGATAGGTCACTATAATGTCACTGCAGCAAGATTTCATTGAAATATCACTGTAATATCACCGTAATATGATTACACTGTAATTGGATAGTTTGGAGGGAGCGGAGGAGGGGAGACGCGTTTTTTCTAGTTGAATGAACGCAAGTATGGGAACATAGGAGCAAATGGCGCTCCCAAATTGGTTATGCTTTTTACTAAAGTTGCTAATGTCACTGATTTTGAATAAGAGGTGGGAATGGTGGGGGAGGAATGGTATGGTTACAGATAAGGCCCCTAGGGTAGGCCCAGACGGGCATGGGAGGGGGGATATGGGAGTGAGGGGGAATGAGGACAGGGTGGAGGATAAGAAATACACATCACAAATATCAACATTAACACAACTGAAGGCACAAATAGAGGGAAGGGTGAGATATAGAGGGAATAAGGTATATACAGATTGGTGGAAACATTTAATGTGGAGGTAAGAGAGCGAGAATTATATTGTATTGATGAACAGGGTCATTATATCTTTTTGTCTTGTCTGATTGAGAATAAACCATATGTGTTGGCCAATATATATATCCCCCCCACCAGTTAAGTTTGAGGTTTTACATAAATTGTTGGAGTTTGTACTAGATAAAACGGGAATCCTAATAATAGCTGTGGGAGATTTTAATGAAGTTTTAGATAAGAGTTCAAACAGATTTCCACTGGGAAATAGGCCTAGCACGATAGGAGAGGGTCGGCTTTCTCGATTCCTGGGGGAGTTGGGGTTGTATGACATATGGCGAATACGCCCCCCTACAAGAAAGACAATATTCATGCTTTTCAAGCGCTTATCTTACTCTCTCCAGAATAGATATGGCTCTAGGTAATAGGGAGGTATTGTCATCGTAAAGTAGCATAGAGTATGGTCCAAGAGGAGTCTCAGACCACTCCCCACTGTTGTTGACAATAAATACAGGGGATAAAGCCCATTTTAGAGAATGGAGGATCAGTGCCTATTGGTTGGAATTGATTGGCAACCCGGGAGATATGGTGACTAGATTGAACGAATTTGTGCAGATCAATGCAGGCACAGCATCAGTCAGAGTGGTTTGAACTCCTTGAAGGCCTATCTTAGAGGTCTCTTGACACAACAATTGGCAAGAACCAAGGGGAAATCTAGAGAGTGGGAGAGGAACATTAGGGATGAGATGATACAGGCAGAGAGGCGGTATGTTGTAGACCCTACTCCAGACAGGCAAAGGGAATGGCTAGATGAGCAGCAAGTCTACAAAATGGCCACTACACAGAGGATGTAGCAAAGATGTATATTTCAAAGGCAGAACTATTTTGGAGAAGAGGAAAGTGTGGGCCGTATGTTGTCCCTCTTGATTAAATCCAATACTCCCCCTTCTTCTGTTCTGGGCCCAGATGGGCTCCCAGTAGAAATATACAAACGATATGGTGAGGTACTACTCCCAGAATTGTTGAAAACATTAGAATGCGAATTGGCCAATGAGAGACTCCCCACTTCAATGTCGGAAGCCGCCATCATCATAATACACAAAGAGGGGAAAGATCAATTGGATGTATCCTCTTATCGCCCAATTTCACTACTATGTACCAATGTAAAAATCTAGGCTAAAGTTCTAGCAACTCGTCTAAATGGATGTATTCAAAAGCTGATACACCCTGACCAGTCGGGTTTCATTCCCAACAGATCAACTAGTACCAACATCAGAAGAGTCTTTTTAAACATGCAGATTCCAACTGACATTGCATTGCATTGCTAAGGCCATATTGGTCTTGGATGCTGCTATGTCCTTTGATAGCCTATAACGGAACTATTTATGGAGGGTGTAAGAGATATTTGGATTTGGCCCCTCTTTTATCAAATGGGTGAAAATTAACAGTGAATATTCAGAACAATTTCAGCTGGAGAGAGGGACGAGACAGGGCTGTCCTTTGTCCCCTCTATTGTTCGCTCTTGCAATGGAACCACTAGCAATTATGACTAGATCAAGGGTAGATATACATGGGTTCCGGTGGCAAATGGAGGAGGACAAAATAGCACTGTATGCAGATGATGTTTTGTTTTTTCTTGGAGATGTTAATGCCTCATTAAATACAGTGATACAAATGGTTAATGAATTTGGGCGATTCTCAGGTCTGGTTATCAACTGGGAGAAATTGGCTTTGTTACCGATTGACCCACTTGGTAACCAGATATTGCTTGGAGGTAGTTACCAAATTGAAATATCTTGGGGTCTGGATTACGAGCGACATAAACCAGTACATTATGATAATTTAGTCCCATTATTACTTAAATTAAAGCAAAGGAGAGATATTTGGATCCGACTTCCTCTATCTGTATCAGGGCATTGTAATTTAATAAAGATGATATGGCTACCGCAGATTCTATATTTGCTCCATAACTCTCCCATTTGGATAGGCCAGAAGTGGTTCAAGAGAATAGAATCCCTTTTTAGGGAACTAATTTGGAGGAAGGGCCAATCTAAGATCGGATTGAGAACCTTGCAATTACCGATTAAAGAAGGGTGTATGGCGGTTCCGCATCTGAGATCATATTTCCTGGCATCCCAGTTACAACATTTAATGGGATGTGGAGACCTGGGAGGGGGGAACCCTTGTAATAAAATCATGATAATGGGGGCCCCACATAGTGTATTGGTAGAGGTGTTAGAGGCAGACTCATTTATTTACAAATGCCCAACGATACAATTAGCCTGCAAAGTATGGCAGGTAACAAAGGCATTAATGGGATATAATGGGGTAACAGAATATACCCCCCTATGGGACAATAAAAATTTGTCAGAAGTAAGGGGTATAGAGAGGCCTAGGGAATGGGAAAGGCAGGGTATTAACCGATTGGTTCAATTATATGAGGGAAATCTCATGAAGACATTCAAGGACTAAAGACGGGAATTGAATATATCAAATAAGGCATTTTTATAAATCTCTACAGATTAGGCACGCCATCCAAGCACAGTTTAGGTCACAAACCATTGAATGGATTCCGATCCTCACACTTTTAAAAAGAATTAAACCAGTTGCAATTAAAGGATTCATTTCTGATTTGGGGGCTAGAATAATAAGTGGAGCAGGGCCATCCAGGAGTAAAATGAAACAAAATGATGAGTGCCCTAGATGTAAGGCGTCAGGAGATCTGATCCATATGGTATGAAAGTGTCCTAAGCTATTTAGTTACTGGGCGGAGATAGTAGCTAGAATAAATAAAACGTTTGGAACCACACTAGAACCAGAGGTCAAGACTTGCCTATTAGGAAGTTTGGAAGAAGGTAGAGCCTCGACTGGCATCATTGAAGTAGTGCTGAGATGCCTGTTTCAGGCGAGGAAATTAATAGCAAAGAAATGGCAGGCACAGTCCCCCCGCGACAGTGGAGAGCTGGGTTGAGACCATAAATTCAATGATTTGGAGTGAGAGGTCAAGATGTATTAGGCAGGGTAATTATAATAAGTTTGAAAGAATGTTGATGTGTGGGAGGGAATAGGCTGGGAGGGATAGGGTAGATAAAATAATGTTAGTTTTTTTGTCTTTTGCACTTTGAAATGTTATGATATTTTATATTGTTGTATGTTCTTTCTGTCTTTTGATATTTGAATAATAATAAAAAAAAAAGTAATTAAAAAAATGTCGGCCACAACTGGCAGGAAAATTGTTTAGGATGCAAAGAAAAACCCACAAAATACTTCAGGTGAAATACAGGACTCTATGAAAACATGTGGTGTGGCTGTTTCAAGATGCACAGTAAGGAGGCACTTGAAGAAAGATGGGCTGCATGGTCGAGTCACCAGAAGAAAGCCATTACTACACAAAATGCCACAAAGTATCCCACTTACATTACACCAAACAGCACAGAGAAAAGCCTCAAACCTTCTGGCACAAAGTCATTTGGAGTGTCCAAAATTGTAGAGGAGTCAACAAGGCCTATGATGAAAGGTACACCTTCCCTTTTGTGAAACACAGAGGTGGATCGATAATGTTTTGGGAATGTGTGAGCTACAAAGGCACAGGAAATTTTGTCAAAATTGATGGCAAAATGAATGCAGTATGTTAACAAAAAATACTGGAGGAACATTTACCAGGAAGCTGCGCATGGGACGTACTTGGACATTCCAACATGACAATGATCCAAAACACAAGGCCAAGTCGACCTGTCATTGGCTACAGCAGAATAAAGTGAAGGTTCTCGAGTGGCCATCTCAGTCTCCTGACCTCAGTATCATTAAGCCACTCTGGGGAGATCTCAAACGTGCAGTTCATGCAAGACAGCCCAAGAATTTACAGGAACTGGAGCCTTTTTGCCAAGAGGAATGGGCAGCTTTACCATCTGAGAAGATAAAGTGCCTCATCCACAAATACCACAAAAGACTTCAAGCTGTCCTTGATGTTAAAGGGGGCAATACACGGTATTAAGAACTGGGGTATGTAAACTTTTGAACAGGGTCATTTAGGTAGTTTATGTTATGATTTAAAAAGAGTAAACACAATTGATTTATAATAAATTATTTCAGCCAAACAACAACACAGGGGCACTCTTTACGTCTAGAGGAAAAGAGATTTCATCTCCAAATACGGAGAGGTTTCTTCACAGTAAGAGCTGTGAAAATGTGGAATAGACTCCTTCCAGAGGTGGTTCTGGCTAGCCCAGTAGATTGCTTTAAGAAAGGCCTGGATACTTTCCTAAATGTGCAAAATATAACTGGGTACTAACATTTATAGGTAAAGTTGATCCAGGGAAAATCCGATTGCCTTTTGGGGGATCAGGAAGGAATTTTTCCCCTGCTGTGGAAAATTGGAGCATGCTCTGCTGGGGATTTTTGCCTTCCTCTGGATCAACTGTGGGTATAGAATTAGGTATATTGGATTGCACGATATTTTTTTTTCTTCTTTTTTTTTTTTTTTTTTATGGTTGAACTGGATGGAATTGTCTTTTTTTTTAAATCTGACTATGTAACTATGTAACCGTGGGTAAAAAAAAATGTTTGTGTTCTTATTCATATTCTATGAAAAATGGCCAAGAAATTCTAAAATCTGCCAGGATATGTAAACTTATGAGAACTGTATATATAGATTGTATGTAAAATACAGTTTTGTATCATGGTTCATAGGAATGGATTTAAACCTGAAGATACAGGGTCAGCTACCATATTCATCTACTTTTTTCTACAACAGTTTTTTATCCACATTTTATGCTATTTCATTGGGGAATCTATAACTTAGCCAAGTCAACCACAATGCCTCCATGTTCATGATCAAAGACTCACAAATGGGCACATAACATTTTTAGATTTTGTTTCACTTTTTTTTTCGTTTTCTGATTTAGAAATGGCTGCAATCGGGGGGGCGTGGCACCTTTGTGGAGCTCCGCTGGGCCTTCCAAAATCCACAGCCATCTGAAGCTGGGGCTTTCCTAAGAGAACTCCTGGACACCCATCCTTACTACCGGGCTCACCCAGTGCAGAGAGACACCAATATCATGTGCCTAGGACGGCTCTCCACTCGGTAATTCGACCCAGGGCCAGCTCCATCCACGGACACGCCGCCGCCATCTTGTGGCCTACACAACCTCCTCATCCTCCGCGTTTGCATACAACGTTCTGCAGGACGGGACAACGTCGTCTGAGTACACCTCCAACAGCTTCCTCAGCCAGGAAGGATGGAACACAGACTATTAGACGACCGCTGGAGAAGGATTAGCGCTCCAAAGACACAGGTGAGCGGTGGTGGCCATCTTGCTACACCTCAGGCCCACTAGTTGCCTCCTCATCCCTCCTGCTCTAGACTTCGTTTGTGGATATTACCTGGTAGGGACAGAGCACATCCACAGCAGCTGTAGGCTGTTGGCCCCCAGAGAGAGAGCTGTGACCGGGCAGAACGCCACCCCTCCACCCGGTGGCCATTTTAGGACAGGCCACGGCTTCGACCTACTCTGCGGCCATCTTACCACTCCCAGAGTCCGGGCCTGCTCCTGTCCACAACCCCACAGATGCTGGCCAGCTTACTAATCGTCTCCCTCCTGCTAAACTGCCAAGACCTCCTTACAAATAGCAGACCTTTTTTCCAGAAACCCCCCCCCCCCCATTGCAGATGCCACTACAGGGAACACCTGCAGAGCACCCTATGATGGATACCATGTAACTCCTCCACTCTGATCCCTGCCGCCTTCCACCGCTCCCGCACAGCGAACGACTGTTACGTCAATTAACCACTACCTTGTCCAGGCACCTCATGGTGAAATACGGGCCGAAGCAACCTGTTCTATCCCACACCCGGAGCTGCGGTCTACACAGACACTAAACCGTTTCCTGAGCAGGCCTGAATCCTCAGCCCTGTACCACGTCCGCACTCGCGGGCACTCGGAGAGGTAAGAGACACGCCTCGGATCTTTACAACCACCCCATCAGCAGAAATGTCAGATCCCGTAACAGTAGACATACTGGATGATAAGCTACAAGCTCTCTTGCAAGATTTGACCAGCAATGTCTCTAAGGAGATGGGGAAGCTTGCACACGAACTGCGGGGGGAGATCGCTCAAATAGGTGAAGGCACCGATGTCTTAGAAACTAAATTTGATGACTTGATACAATACGTTCATGTTTTAGAAGAAGACAACGCTGGTTTAAAATAATCTATCTCCCAGCTCCAGTCCCAACAAGAAGATTTGGAGAACAGGGAAAGTCGACAAAATCTGCGTATTAGAGGTCCCTGAAGCCATAGGTGACGGAGAGATCCGACCATACCTACTAAGCCTCTTTAACATCATGGCTCCTCTGATTTCGGATATAGACTGGAGACTAGATAGAGCACACAGGCCCCCTGCAGGAGCAAACCCCAGGGACATTATAGTACGCTTCCATTATTACGATAGCAAAGAAGCCCTGGTCATGGCCACTCGTACTAAATCTCGGCTGGAATTCAAGGGGGCTAAAATACAAATCTTTAGCGACTTGTCTGCTATCACCCTTGCTAAACGGCGCAGCTTTCGCCCGGTGACCATGCACCTGCAAAATCATCATCTCCCATAACGCTGGGGATTCCCCTTTCGCTTGTCTGCCTCGAAGGATGGTGTCCAATATTCCATTAGGGACCTTCGTGAGAGTGAAGCGTTCGTACGCAATCTTGGTCTTCCATCGCTGCCGGAGGAAGACCCCACGCCTCTCCCGACAACACCTAAACCCACATCCATTCCAGGCCAGATTTGGACCCCTGCTCGTCAGAAACCACAGAAAGCCTAGTCTACACTCCAGCGACACCCCTTTCCAAAGCTACCACCTTGAGAGATGTATCTCCTGCAGCATGTTCCATTTGGCTTCGACCCTTGTTCCACCAAGTTTCCCGTAATTTGGGTAGTTTACACCCATGCACATGGGATATCTTTTTTGTGGACTATGGTTAAATTTTTTTACTTTTTTCAAATTTAGTCGGAAGACGGTGGGTATCACTCCAGATGAGCTGGAGCCCCTCGTGTGCCTCTTTTTGATCCACGGCCATGGCTGTGGACTCCTGGGTGGTTTTTACCCCCCAGGCTATATTTCAATGTTTTTTTTTTTTGTTTTTGTTTTTATAGGTCCTTTTTTGACCTATTTTCCACTTTTTGTTTGTCTTCTTTACATCTTTTTCCATCAACATTTCTCACTAATGTTAAAGTACTATTGCATGCTTTCTTTCCACATGATACACCATGGAATTATTTGCTCATTTTGTCTGTACATGTACTCATGGATATTGTTTTATTTTTATGGTTACTATAGCCTAACCACACTTCATAGTGATGGCTCTACGGGTTCTTACTTATAATGTGAAGGGTTTGAACTCTGTTCATAAGCGCTGGTTAGCCTTGAAGGAGTTCAAATCTTCGGCTGCGGACGTAATTCTAGTCCAGGAGACACATTTCCACTTGGGGGGATCCCTTAAATTTGCTGCTAAACACTTTCCAGTCTCATTTATAGCATCTGATCCCTCAGGCAAAGCAGGGGTTGCCATATTGATTAGGAAATCTTGCCCCTTAAGGATAAAATCCTCATTCACAGACCCTCAGGGTAGATATATTCTCCTGGACTGCGATTATCTCTCACTCTCTTTCACTCTGATCTATGTATATGTCCAGGGCCGGATTAACATAGGGGCTATTGGAGCTGCAGCTCCAGGCCCCTTTCTCAAAATAGGCCCATTTGCCCCCAAAAAAAAATTCAAAAAAAAGAAAAAAAAAAAGATCAACTTTGAGGGTTGTATCTCAGCGATCAGGAGTCACAGAAACCCCACATTTTGGGGGGTAGGTAGCTAAATACCTACTCCAGCACTGGTTAAAATATGGGTATGCTTTCATCTATGGTTCCGGAGATACACGGCTACTTGCGCAGTCGGTCAGAAGCTACATACAGAGCGGCCAGTTTAAATACAAGCTGGGAGGATGAGCTCACAGGGCTTATAATAATTATTTGTATATTACTTGTGATAATTAACCCCTTGCCACCCAGGCCAATTCTGACACTTATCTCCTACATGTAAAAATCATCATTTGTTTTTGATAACAAATCACTCAGAACCCTCAAGCATTATATATATTGTTTTAGCAGACAGCCTATGGAATAAAATGGTGGTCTTTGCAACTTTTTATGTTACACAATATTTGCGCAGCAATTTTTCAAAGTTTTTTTTGGAAAGAAACTGTTTCATTCAAATAAAAAACACACACCCTCTCACCTGCTGGCCTGTGGATGGGGGAATCACTCCCGCAGTGTTATTGTGTTCTGCCAGTGAATACAATGATCAGTGTTGCTAACTATAGCTGGCAGCACTGATTGTTTTGGGGAAAACCTGACAGGCTGGTTGTACTCAAGTCGGTTAATAGATCGACTATGGCTGGTCTCTGCTTAATTGGTGTAATTTCAATCCATGTATGGCCCGCTTAACCACTACACAGTCCCTAAACATCCTTCCACAAACCTTTACATTTTTCCTTCCCAGATTCCTTCATCCTCCTCTCCTATACATAGTGCCCACTGTCATACACTCCATACTCCTCTCCTATACATAGTGCCCACTGTCATACACTCCATACTCCTCTCCTATACATAGTGCACACTGTCATACTCTCCACACTCCTCTCCTGTACATACTGCTCACTGTCATACCCTCCACACTTCTCTCCTATACATAGCACCCGCTGTCATATCCTACACACTCCTCTCCTGTACATAGTGCCCGCTGTCATACACTTCACACTCCTCTCCTGTACATAGTGCCTTCTGTCATACCCTCCGCACTCCTCTCATGTACATACTGCCCACTGTTAGACCCTCCACATTCCTCTCCCTCACCTGCACATACTTCCCACTTCTTTTTACCATCCATTCTCCTCCCCTATGCCTCTTACCCACAAAAACAGTTCTTTAAAATTATACTGAATATCCTCAATGTTACCAGCTCTAGAAAGGGCACACTTTTGTTAGTTCAACTAAAGGAAATCTCAGTCCTCATATCTGTTCTGCCCCATTATTAGTACTTATTTAATTTTATAATTACTATTGTGATGTATAGATGAACATACTCTAAATATACCACTTGTAAAAAAGTGTCCTTGAAAATATTTTTGAAATGTTGGCAACTATGCGAGGCTCCTGGGTTCCAATGATATTAAAGTGGTAGTAAACTTTTCTAACATTACTATTTTTTAGAGGCCCTTAGGTAGGTTATGCCATAATGTACAAGTATGCACAGCATATTAGCACATTAGGGTACACTTAAATTGTCAGACTGAGCCCTCCAGTGCTATGCTGTGATCAATCCGGCGGGGCCCGGGCACTTCCATCTTCACCCGGTCTTCCTTCTGGGTTCTGTGCCTTAGGTCACTTGCCTTGGCCGGGCTGCATTGATGTTATTCCCACGCATGCTCATGTGCATCCTCTTTCTCTCATCACCCCTTTCTCTCTCATCCTCTTTCCCTTACCCCTAAAACCTCTTTCATCCCCTTTCTCTCTCTCTCTCTCTCATCCTCCCTCTCTCTCTTTAATTTAATTTGTTATAACAAAAAATTGTTAGCATTTTTATTTATTTATTGTTTATAAAAGGCCCCACCAAAATCCTCAGCACCAGGCCCATGATGTTCTTAATCTGGCCCTGTATATGTCCCCAACTCAGGTCAAATTCAATTTCTCACTGAAGTACTTGGGAATCTCTGCAAATATGCTCAGCCCTTTATGATTTTAGGGGGAGATTTCAATATGACCTTGTCCCCTAAAAGAGACAGACGCACACTATTCTCTTCCACCCCTTGAGCTAAAATAGAACGTCAATCAACCTTATTCAGTAAACCCATTAGATCTCATAATTTACTGGATATCTAGAGAATCAAACACAAACCATTCCCCCCCCCCCCCCCCCACATAAGATGTACCCCAGATTGGACTATCTTTTTGTCACGGCCCCTTACTAACATCCTCTGTAGCCTCAGAATTAAATCCTATAACTTGGTTGGACCATGCCTCTGTCCAACTTGATCTCACACTTTTCTCATCCACACCTAGAACCTGCCATTGGAGACTTAATGATTCTCTCCTACATAACCCTATCACTGAAACTCATTTGTCTCAAAATTTAACCAAACTCTTCCAATTGAATGACAAATCTGTGGCAGATGTGTCCACCTTATGGGAAGCTCATAGGGCATACTTTAGAGGCCTATGTATCTCAGCTGGCTCCCGCTTAAAGAGGGACTCGACAGCTCAGAGACTCGATATTCTCTCACAGTTACGAAAAGCAGAAGGTTTGCTTTTGGCCTCCCCTACGGTGGCACGTCTGCACGCAGTCACCTCTTTACGCGAACGGTTAAAATCTATTGATATGAGCAAATGCTCCAAGTCCTTACTCTGGGCGAAACAGAAATTCTATGAATTCGGTAACAAGCCTCAAACCACGCCTGTTCCATTCCTATCCCTAATTTTTCACCCAGGTGGATGGAACCCCGACTCACTGCCCACTAACAATGTCCAAAGTCTTTGGAACATTTTATAAAAAGCTATATAACTGCCTATACACAGATCCCAAACACCTATCACGCCAGAAGAATTAGCTGCAGTTGTTAAAGAACTGCCTTTGCATAAGTCCCCAGGACTGGATGGTTTACCCTATCTTTATTATAAAACCTTTCTCCCAATCTTAAGCCCATATTTATTAAACCCTTTTTCCTCCCTGCCGAAGGGTATTATCCCTCACCCTCAATTTTTACATGCTCCTATTACAGTTCTCCCGAAACCTGGCAAACCCCCATCACTACCAGATAACTAGAGGCCCATAGCCCTACTCAATTCAGATTATAAAATCTTTACAAAAATCGTAGCTAATAGACTTTCCTCTATAATACCCAACCTCATTCATAGTGATCAAGTAGGCTTTGTCTCAGGTAGACGGGCAGGCGACAACACCAGACGCACCATTGATCTGATAGATTTACTCGACAAAACATCCCGCTCTGCCCTTATCTTGAGCTTAGATGCGCAGAAAGCATTTGATAGACTCGGCTGGCCATACATGTTTGCCACACTTACGCGCTTTGGGTTCTCAGGTTCCTTTATGTCAGCTCTCCAGGCCTTATACTCCAGCCCCACCTCCCAGGTACAACTGGCATCTTTTGTATCCCCACCCTTCACGCATAGCAATAGCACCAAACAAGGGTGTCCCCTCTCCCCCTTATTGTTTATATTATGCCTTGAGCCCCTAGCTGCAGCCATCCGCGAGCACCCGGATATAAGTGAAGTCTCTCTGAGACAGAGAGAGTACAAATTGTCCCTTTTCGCAGACGATATACTACTCACTTTAACGAAACCACATATTTCGCTCCCCAACCTCCACGCTTTATTAGATATATTCAGTAAACTCTCAGGTTATAAAGTTAATACTGCCAAGACGGAAGCTCTCCCTATCCACATTCCCCCCACGCTTCTTACCACCCTACAAAACAATTTCCCCTACCATTGGTGCTCTGTGTCCCTTAAATACCTAGGCATACACCTTACGGCATCTTATCACACTTTGTACCAAGGTAACTTCCCCTCCTTAATTCGGAAACACATGGCTTATTCCATAAATGGGTGGATTGCCCTCTGTCTCTTCTGGGCAGGATAAATGTCCTCAAGATGGCTATACATCCAAAATTCTTGTATCTTTTTGAAACGTTGCCAATTGCGCTCCCAATGTCACAACTTCGAAATACCCAACGGACCTTCACTAAATTTATTTGGGGTAACAAAGCACACAGTATTGCTAGCACATTGGTATTCGCTCCCCGCTCCCAAGGAGGGTTGGGAGCACCCAATATTAGTAAATACTACTATGCTACCCATCTCACAGCGACCGTCTCATGGTCATCGCGCTTTGCAACAAGTAGATGGTCGGAATTGGAAATAAGTGTTACTAGCCCTGTACATCCTTGTTTAATGCTCTGGTCCGACCTGACCTCTTCCATATCTCAGCTCAGACATATATGCCTAGGACCAATGCTATTTACTCTTTCTATCTGGAAAAAATGTAACAAGAGGTTCTCTCTCTCTTCTCCATGCTCACCTCTCTTGAACATTATTTTTGACCCGGACATACCAGACAGCCTTTGCTACAATAACATGTATCCATGGTCTCAGGCGGGCATTTTTAAGCTCCACCACATAGTACATCCTGTGACCCGCAAGCTACTCTCCTTTCAAGATATCCAAAACAAATTTTACATACCCAAAAAGATTTTTTTTTTTTTTCTTATCTTCAATTTAAGCATTACTTCCAATCCGTATCACCTGCCATGGCCTTAGAAAAACCCAATGCCTTTGAAGCTTTATGCGCCCAAGGCCCATATCAGCCTGGCCTCATATCCTCTATATATAAGATCCTTCATGACTCAAAACTACCCACATTAGACTCTCATGTATATATGCAGAGATGGGCCAAGGCACTCCCATCCCCTATATCCCTCCCTTAATGGCAGGAGATCTGGACTTCCATATCTAAGGTTTCCAAATGCGTGGAGCAGAGAGAGACAGCCTACAAGGCCCTCATGTTCTGGTACAGGACCCCAGAGTTTATACATAAATATGATCCCTCTGTATCCCAGAAATGCTGGAGATGTCTATGGGATGTGGGAACACACTACCATATCTTCTGGGAATGCCCGTTAATTTTGTCATTATGGTCCTCGGTCCAGTCAGTGCTTCAATCTGTGTTGGAGATGGACTTCCCAAAAGACCCGGCTCATTACTTGTTAGGCCTCCCAGTCCCGGGAATATCTAAACATGCCAAGAAGTTGATGTCATATATTCTCTTAGCTGCCAAGAGAGTAATACCTACCCATTGGTTATCTTCCGACCCTCCCACACAATCCCAATTGATCTTAACTATAGCGCAGATACGCAGAATGGAAAATATGACGGCGATGATTCAGGACTCCCTGCCTCAATTCTCAAAGATATGGGATCCTTGGGGCAAGTCCTCTTTTAATCCTGAATCACTATCCTAAAATACTATCGAATGCCCTTTAGGTAACTAATCCCTTCATGCTCAAATGATTAGCCTACCTGCTATTATTATATATTCTATTAATATACAATTGCTGTATCAAGATTCATGGTGTACCCTCTCCCCCTTACTTTACTCTTCTTTCTACTTTCCCCCTCAGATTATATCATTCACTAAACGATGCTTCTTTTTCTTTGAATAAGATGACAGTGATGCTCCTCTGTATTGTGTTTGTTTTTTCCTGGTTTGTTAAGAAAATTTTTCAATAAACATACATTTTATAAAAAAAAGAAATGGCTGCAATCTCCTAGCAGCAAATACACTACTCCTGTCATATCACAGTTTTACTGCTAATTTTCAGTTCAGATTTAGCCACAGATGTCGACCCTCATATAAAAAGGGACAATTCTCACATATTTAACCCTTCTTAGTGTTTATTAACCACTTGCCGACCGCTGTCAGCAAATATACATTGTGAGCGTGGACTCGATCGCCCCTGGGATCGACCGCGCAATTGTCAGTTAAATCGATAATAACACGGAGCTGAAGAACGGGGAGATGCTGATGTAAACAGCATCTCCCCGTTCTGCCTAGTGACAGGACACTGATCGTCTGCTCCCTGTCATCGGGAGCAGTGATCAGTGTCATGTCACACACAGCCCATACACAACCCCCAGACAGTTAGAAACATGTCCGATGTGTCCGCCATAATGTTGCTGTCACGATAAAAATCGATGATCTCCGGCATTACTAGTAAAAAAAAAATATTAATAAAAATGCCATAAAACTATCCCCTTTTTTTGTAGACGCTTTAACTTTTGCGCAGACCAATCCAATAAATGCTTATTGCGATTTTTTTTTTTTACCAAAAATATGTAGAAGAATATGTATCGGCCTAAACTGAGGAAAAAATTATTTTTAAATGTTTTTGGGGGATATTTATTATAGCAAAAAGTAAAAAATAATGCGTTTTTTTTTTTTTCAAAATTTTTTTTTGGTTTAAACCGCAAAAATTAAAAACCGCAGAAGCGATCAAATACCACCAAAAGAAAGCTCTATTTGTGGGGGAAAAAGGATGTAAATTTTGTTTTTGGAGCCACGTCGCACGACCACGCAATTGTCAGTTAAAGCGACGCAGGGCCAAATCGCCAAAAACGCTCTAGTCAGGAAGGGGTAAATCCTTCCGGGGCTGAAGTGGTTAAAAAAACTAAATTGACTGTGCACCAGACATCTTTTAATGAAGTTGCCTGCTTGTATGTAGTCCTTGAAACATGTTTGCCAGCCTCAGTATCACTTTTATTAAAAAGTAATGTTGAGTATTTTTTTGCTCTATTGCAGGCTTTAACCAGGGATCTGATTATATGTTATATCTGCCTTAATTTAGCAGCCTCCTCCTCAAAATAATGGGTTGGTCTTTAATTTCTGGCACACTATAAATAATTAGATTCTGTTAATTTTCTGAACAACTTTGCTTTCACTTGCCCATCCAAGGTGACAGCTACAGTGAAATGCAAACAATCCACCTGCTTTTTCCTCACCATTAAAGTTGATTTTAGATTGCTGTAAAAAGAGTATGTCATCAATGTCTCGATGCTAGGTCAACACTCTGCAAAGATGCTTCACATGCCTGTCATCTCCAAATATTTGGTGTACCCAGTCCCCAGATAAAAATTGGCATAAGGCATTTAGGCGCTGCAGCAACAGATATGGAACCCAGCAGTTGGAAAGTGGTGCATCAGATTTATTGATTGACAACTTTCAAACAACTTCTGTGGTCCAGAGCCCACACAGTGAAAGCGAACAGCAGTGATCTTTGGGATGAAGTGTACAATACAGTGGAACAGGGCTACAGTGACAGATGTGGGACCCAACAGAGAGGCAGTGGAGTCACTGCTGTCCTATTAGCTCTGATAGATTGTCTGTTCCCCAGACTGAAGAGCAAAAGGTTTCTTTTAGGGTTGCACCAATACTGAATGTTTATCGGTGAGTATGAGTACCGATACTTTCGGTCAAATCCTCGCCAATACCGAGTACCGATACTTTGGGGTGTGATTTGCGTCAATACAAAAATATTGGTGCAAATCGCACTGCAAAGAATCGCATGTTATTTGAACAGTAATGTGGTGCGATTCCTATCCGAATTGCATGCTATTTCCCCCACTACTCGTGTGTGTGTGTGTGTGTGTGTCTGTCTGTATAGAAAGGAAAAAGCGCCATCTAGTGAGCAGTTTAAAAAAAAAATTTAGATTTTCTCAGTACATATCTGACCACATGCAAAATAATCTACATAGGTGTCCCGGTCCACAGATGATAGCAAATTAGGGCCGCTAGAGGAGACATTTTGGGACCCAATGGTTATAGGGTGGAAGTAATGTCAGTTTGGGGGCTGACCGCCTTTACATCTCCTCCAGCACTGTGAGCACCTCCAGCGGCCATGATTTGCTATCATCGGTGGACCGGGACACCTAGATGGCGCTTTTCCCTTTCTATACACACACACGAGCAGTGGATCAAATCGCATGCAATTCTTTGCAGCGTGATTTGTACCAATTCATTTTGTATTGACGCAAATCACACCACAAAGTATAGGTTTCGGTATCGGGAGCATTTTGGCGAGTATGGATACTCGTGCAAATGCATAATATCGTTATTGGTGCATCCTTTAATTTTTTTAAGTGCTTACCCCTCTAGTTAAATTGTCAAGTCTCTATTTTATCAAAATATATCCTTGTCAGATCTGGTACCACTGAATGTACAAATAATATTATCCCATTATGTACATTCATAGATGGAAATTTTTTTGACTTATTCCTACATTTTAAATCTGTTTCAATACACCTTGCCTTACTAGTAGACTTTAAGATAGTGCTTTATTTTCCAGCTCATTCCAGCCACTGATCCATATTATTTAAATCCTCTATACTATATTTTTTCTTTTTGATTTAAATACACTCTAGAGATGGTTTCCAGAATTTTTTTTTTAACCACTTCAGCTCTGGAAGGTTCACCCCCCTTCCTAACATGGCCATTTTTTGCAATACAGCACTGCGTTGCTTTAACTGTCAGTTGCCAGGTCGTGCGACAATGTACCCAAATAAAATGTATGTCCCTTTTTTCCCACAAATAGAGCTTTCTTTTGGTGTTATTTGATCACCTCTGCTGTTTTTATTTTTTGTGCTAGAAACAAAGAATGACTGTCAATTAAAAAAAAAAAAAAAAAAACGATTGTTTTTACTTACTACTCTAAAATATATCCCAATAAAAAATGTAAAAAATCTAATTTCTTCATCAATTTAGGCCAATATGTATTCTGCTACATATTTTTGCTAAAAAATATCCCAATAAGCGTATTATGATTGGTTTACGCAAAAGTTACAGCGTCTATAATCTATGGGATATTTTTTTTTATTTTTTTTACTAGTAATGGCAGCGATCAGTGACTTATAGCGGGACTGCGATATTGCAGGGGACAAATCGGACATTTAACTGACACTTGACACTTTTTTGGGGACCAGTGACATTATTACAGTGACTAGTGCTAAAAATATGCACCGGCACTGTAATAATAACACTCAACTAGTAAGAAAGGCGCATAGTCACAGTACCTCGTTATTATGCAGAGGTTTCCAATAGTCCAGGAAAAACAAATGGAGGGGGAAGGGGGGGGGGGGGTGAGAAGAAATGGGGTTTTTTTTTTTTGTAGCGGCTGGATGTGTATGTATGGTATACACAGCAGGGCATATGGAGTTGTCAGGGCTGCCACCGAAAAGGCCTGAAGCCAGGTCCAATAAAAGCTGGAGAAAAAAGACAAGGAGAGGGGCGCCTCTGAGTATGTATCATATAGACATTTATTAATAAAAACAATATCCACTCACATCTAGGTAAGGAGTGTTGCATCCAGGTGGATCTCAGCAGATGGAGGGCTGGTGGAACTGCAAGTCCCAGGAGTTTTTCCCAGAGGCTGTCGTCCTTCTCAAGTCCTGGAGAAAGGCAGATGGGTGCAGCAGGTGGGGTAGGTATCCTTGCGGTGGTCCTCCAGTGGGGTGGTAGCGTCAATCCAGAGGGGAGAGAGTTAGATGGATATCGCTCCTTACAATGTGCAACAAGTGGGTTCCAGGTGGTACAGGGGGAGTGTAGGCAAAAAGTTCCATAAGAAGTCTCTATGGCAATTTAGAGTCAATGCAGAAGGGAAAGGGGAGAAGGGATGGTAGGTGTGGAGACGTTTTTGTGCCCTGTAGCCTGCTGTATGGTTTGCGCAGCCCTGTTCCTTGACAGGATGGTGTTTCAGGCACGGCCGTGTCTCTGGTGCGGGAACGAGGCTTGCACCGCAAACAGTGCTAGGCGCCGGGGCGTGACGTCATATCTGTGCGACGCGTTTCCGAGCTTACAGCGCTATAGATGATCTGTATAGCGGCGCTCCTTTCTCCCCTTGCTTGAGAAAGGAGCGCCGCTATACAGATCATCTATAGCGCTGTAAGCTCGGAAACGCGTCGCACAGATATGACGTCACGCCCCGGCGCCTAGCACTGTTTGCGGTGCAAGCCTCGTTCCCGCACCAGAGACACGGCCGTGCCTGAAACACCATCCTGTCAAGGAACAGGGCTGCGCAAACCATACAGCAGGCTACAGGGCACAAAAACGTCTCCACACCTACCATCCCTTCTCCCCTTTCCCTTCTGCATTGACTCTAAATTGCCATAGAGACTTCTTATGGAACTTTTTGCCTACACTCCCCCTGTACCACCTGGAACCCACTTGTTGCACATTGTAAGGAGCGATATCCATCTAACTCTCTCCCCTCTGGATTGACGCTACCACCCCACTGGAGGACCACCGCAAGGATACCTACCCCACCTGCTGCACCCATCTGCCTTTCTCCAGGACTTGAGAAGGACGACAGCCTCTGGGAAAAACTCCTGGGACTTGCAGTTCCACCAGCCCTCCATCTGCTGAGATCCACCTGGATGCAACACTCCTTACCTAGATGTGAGTGGATATTGTTTTTATTAATAAATGTCTATATGATACATACTCAGAGGCGCCCCTCTCCTTGTCTTTTTTCCGTAATAATAACACTGGCAGGGAAGGGGTTAACATTGGTGGTAAAAGGGTTAAATGTGTGCCTAGGGAGTGCTTACTAAGTGTAGGGGAGGTGCTTTTACTGCAAGAAGGCATGGATCAGTGTTTCTGCTTCACAGGATCCATGTCTTTTGTACTTAAAGAATGTGAATTGTTTACATAGGCAGACTGTCATTCTGTCACCCAACGATCGGCGGGTCCCGGCAGACATCGGGTCTGCGGGGCCCGTTGAGCAAACTGCACTCGAGCCCAAAACCCTGAAGTATATATACGTGATTCTGCACAGAGCTGCTACCCTGTAACAGTAAATCTGCTATGGGGCGGTCATAATGCGGTTAATATTTGTATCTGAATGTACTGGATTATGTGTGTGTGCATATATTTTAGGATATATTATGTAAATTGTGTACAGTTTAACTAGGTTGAAACATGCCAGATATGAGGTATTATTATGGATAGAGTTGGTCTAGAGGTTTTTCTTAAGAGTGCAAGCATGAGGTTATGTTCATGGTATCGTGGATTTGGCCAGATGACCTTGATAGATGCCTTCAGGGCTTCATTTATGTGACTGAAATGAAGATACACACATTTTCCTCTCCTGAAGCAGCTGCCCTGGTTACAGTGAAACCGGTCAAGTACTGCGATGGTTCTTTTTATGATGGGGAACAGATATGTACTGCTTGGTACAGTGCGTCTTGTACAATACAGTTCATATACAGTGGTGTGAAAAAGTGTTTGCCCCCTTCCTCATTTCCTGTTCCTTTGCATGTTTGTCACACTTAAGTGTTTCGGAACATCAAACCAATTTAAACAATAGTCAAGGACCACACAAGTAAACACAAAATGCAATTTGTAAATGAAGGTGTTTATTATTAAAGGTGAAAAAAAATCCAAACCATCATGGCCCTGTGTGAAAAAGTGATTGCCCCCTAAACCTAATAACTGGTTGGGCCACCCTTAGCAGCAACAACTGCAACCAAGCGTTTGCGATAACGTGCAATGAGGCTTTTACAGCGTCCTGGAGGAATTTTGGCCCACTCATCTTTGCAGAATTGTCCTAATTCAGTTACATTAGAGGGTTTTCGAGCATGAACGGCCTTTTTAAGGTCATACCACAACATCTCAATAGGATTCAGGTCAGGACTTTGGCTAGGCCACTCCAAAGTCTTCATTTTGTTTTTCTTCAGCCATTCGGTGGTGGACTTGCTGGTGTGTTTTGGATCATTGTCCTGCTGCAGAACCCAAGTTCGTTTCAGCTTGAGTACACGAACAGATGGTCGGACATTCTCCTTCAGGATCTCTTGGTAGACAGCAGAATTCATAGTTCCTTTTATCACGGCAAGTCTTCCAGGTCCTGAAGCAGCAAAACAGCCCCAGACCATCACACTACCACCACCATATTTTACTGTTGGTATAATGTTCTTTTTCTGAAATGCAGTGTTCCTTCTACGCCAGATATACTTGGACACACACCTTCCAAAGAGTTCCACTTTTGTCTCATCGGTCCACAGAATGTTGTCCCAAAAGTCTTGGGGATCATCAAGATGTGTTGTGGAGAAATTGAGACGAGCTTTGATGTTCTTTTTGCTCAGCAGTGGTTTTCTCCTTGGAACTCTGCCATGCAGGCCATTTTTGCCCAGTCTTTTCCTGATGGTGGAGGCATGAACGCTGACCTTAACTGAGGCAAGTGAGGCCTGCAGTTCCTTGGACATTGTTGTGGGGTCTTTTGTGACCTATTGGATGAGTCGTCGCTGCGCTCTTGGGGTAATTTTGGGCGGCCGGACACTCCTGGGAAGGTTCACCACTGTTCCATGTCTTCGCCATTTGTGGATAATGGCTCTCACTGTGGTTCGCTGGATTCCCAAAGCTTTGGAAATGGCTTTATAACCCTTTCCAGACTGATAGATCTCAATTACTTCCTTTCTCAATTGTTCCTGAATTTCTTTGGGTCTCGGCATGATGTGTAGCTTTTAAGGATCTTCTGGTGGACCTTACTGTGTCAAGCAGCTCCTATTTAAGTGATGCCTTGATTGTGAACAGGTGTGGCAATAATCAGGCCTGGGTGTGTTATAGTATGTTTTAACAATCGGGGCAATCACTTTTTCACACAGGGCCATGATGGTTTGGATTTTTTTTCACCTTTAATAATAAACACCTTCATTTACAAATTGCATTTTGTGTTTACTTGTGTTGTCCTTGACTATTGTTTAAATTGGTTTGATGTTCCGAAACACTTAAGTGTGACAAACATGCAAAGGAACAGGAAATGAGGAAGGGGGCAAACACTTTTTCACACCACTGTAATGTATATAGTACATGAGCATTGAGTTTAAAACAGTTTTTTTGAGAAATATTTGAGCTATTTGTTTTGGCTTACGAATGTTATTATGCACAGTTTATTTTGATATGCATAGAATGACTGAGGGTTGCTTATGAGAGATGCTGTTTGTGGAACGTTTTTGAATAAGGCACAATTGCAACCAATACAGAAATGTTTGATATTTTAAACCTTTTTGTGGTGGATTAATTTACTCTGAGCTTCTACTCTGTATTTTCTCTGGATGGGATATGCGGGATAAGCTTCTGTGTACTCTGTATTAAAAAATAAGCATTGTTTGATCATCCTTATACAAGGGGCCAGACAAATCTAGTGAGTGATTTGATTCACATGATGCTACTTGGATAGTGGAGCACTGGCACTTTGTCACTCTGAAGCGTGGATTTTGCACACTATTACACAAAAAGGAGGATATGTGTAATGGTCACTGGCAGATTATATGGACATATGCAATGCAATGAACCTTACTCCTTACTGACATCAAATATTCCCTTTACTGTAGGTGTAGGTAGAGTGCTAGGTCTGGACTTAAGGAGTTGGTCCTTCTATATTGTATACATAAGAAAATGTAAATTGACAATATGCACATAATATACATATAATAATAAAACTACAGTAGGTTCTGAAGGTGTTGACAAGTCATACAACAATTGTAAAAAAAAAAAAAAAAAATGTATTGTTAAAAAATATTATATAAAAAAAAAAATGATTTAAAAAATACAGTCCGGGGCCAAGTCTTAATTGAGAGACAATATGAATATAACACAAACATAAATATGAAATAAAGTAAAAGAGAAAAGACAGTTTGAATAGTGAGCATGCATATGTGACAACTTTACTCACAAATTTAAATATATTTATGTTTTTGTTTTATTAAAGTGATATATTTCTTCTTGTCTTTTGAACAGCTACAGAACTGTATGAAGACAGTATTAAACTGGATCAGAATATGAATAAAAATGAGAAGGACTTTAATATGAGTAATATCAAGAATGACCTGGCAGCAAGAACAGAAGGAAAGAGAAGTCAAGGAACAGAAGGAAGTTATTCTAGGGTAGACAAATTTGACTGCAAAGCAACGCAAGAGGGGTCTTCAGATGAGACAGACTATAAGCTGGAGGCTTCTAGGAGCAAGAAATGTGTAAATAACTTTGACAACATAGCCAAATCTCCTATTAAATCTAGTAAAAGGAAATTTATTTCATGTGGCAAAGGTTTAAATGCAAGCATAAATGATGAAAGTATATCCTGCAAAGAGATAACTGATGGGTTTGATGCTGACATTATTATGTCCTCTGATGAAGAGGAGCAGCCAAAGCCAAAAGTTCCATTGCTACAAAAGTGTAATGGTTTGGATGACAAAAAACAAAAATTGCAAACCGTAAGGTTGTATACAAGTTTACAGGACATGTCAGATAAAAAAGCTAAAACAAATTCTTCAGAAGAAAGGCTGAGAGCCAAAGACCCCAAAGATGTTTGGTCAAGTATTCAGGGGCAATGGCCTAAAAAGACTTTGAAGGAACTTTTTTCTGATTCAGATACAGAGGGAGCTTCATCTCCACATCACAGGGATTTAGAAGATACTCCTAATGATTCAACTTTTCAGTCAGATATTAATGAAACCAGAGATTTGTCTGTGGAATTTCTAAAACCTATAACTCACACCATTGAACTGAAACCAGCTGATAAGAAAATGGTTGAATTGGGTAAAAATAAAGTGGACTTACCCAGCAGTGGAAGTAATTCTGTACTGAATACACCTCCTACAACACCAGAATCTATCTCTTCCAGGATATATAGAAGATCACAGTTAACATTTCAAATATTTAAACATGCAGAAGCAAATCATGAAGAAGGACAGAGCAAGAAAAGTGAAAGTAACAGTACAACTGAATTGGATAGCGTTACCTGTGAACTACAAGGTTTCCAGTTTGAAGGAAACCTTTCTCTGACAGGATTTGAAGTTGGCATCAACTCCAATAGTAGAAATCACCTAGAAAGAGAGAGCAAGGAAAAAGGTAAACTGCATAGGTGGTGTTAATACAGGCTAACTGTATTTTAATGTTTGTAATTGAAATTAATACTGTCAGGCAGAGCATTGCCACTTACAAAATAACTTGTGGGTATAGATGTGAGACGTGTGGGCCTGAGGGCATGCATATCTTTTATGTACAGATATTATATCTACCCTTAAAGCTGACTGTCCTTGTTGCTGATTTCCTTCATTCCCTGAATATGTCATCCATCCTCTTGTTAACTCAGTAGTTGCTCTGAAATAGCCTGGTAATTTTTAAATTAAACAGTTAAAGCGGTTCTAAAGGCAGAAGGTTTTTTATCTTAATGTATTCTATGCATTAAAGAGGAAGTAAAGCCTCTTAAAAAAAAAAAAAAAAAAAAAAAAACATACACCCTGCAAGGCAAAGGCATAATGAGCTAGTATGCATAGCATACTAGCTCATTATGAATGACTTACCTGAAAACCAAGCCCCCAAAGCGGTCCTCATCCACGATCTTCTGCGCCGCCATCCAGCGCCAGAGTGACTTCCGGGCCTCGCCGCTCCAGCGCTGTGATTCGCTGGAGCGGCGATGACGTCACTCCCGCGCATGCGCAGGAAAGCGGCATATCGCCGTGAACCCGACATGCGCAGTGCGTTGTCTATATGTACCTGATCACCATATTGAGCCAGCCGATGTTGCTTGAGAGCCTTGGCTATCCGGGACTCTTCCTCTTCCTCGGCTGAGAAAGCAGCGTGTGTCATTGGCTCCCGCTGATGTCAATCAAAGTCAGTGAGGAGAAAGAGGGGCGGGGCCGAGCCTCAGCTCTGTGTCTGAATGGACACACAGAGCCTTGCCCGGGTGCCCTCATAACAGGCTGCTTGCTGTGGGGGCATTTGGCAGGAGGGAGGGGCCAGGAGCACTGGCGAGAAAAAAAGGATCAGGGCTGCTCTGTGCAAAACCACTGCACAGAGCAGGCGAGTATGACATGTTTTGTATTTTTAAACAAATAAAAAAAACAAGACTTTAATATCACTTTATTTCCCAGTGGTTTCCTGTTTGTCAGACCGGTGTCTCCTATTCCCCCAACCACCAGTCTTGGAACATCCCATTTGTAGTTCTATCTACAGCAAACAGTAATGTATTTTTGTCCCTGCTTGCGGTAGTGGACAGGACTCAGAGACCACCGGTCTGTATCGCCCATGGAGGCGGTGTCCTAAAAATGACAGCCTCATTGAGCTGCTCTGAAAGGCTGCATTCAAGGGAGCCTTTAACCCCTGCTGTCTTTGAAACAATTTAACATGCAACCGATGGTGAGGCTTGCAAGAGCCGCTCGGTGTGTAAAACCAGCAGGTAATGAAACTGCTTGCAGGACGAAAGCCAGCTGTCAAAACTATGGTGTGATGTGACCAGCCAATAGGGTAGGGACTGGCCGGCCACTACAGTTCTGTAGCCCTGCCCCCCTTTCTTAACCACTTCTTGCCCAGCCTATTGCAGAATGATGACCGGGATGTGGTTCAATTATCCTGACTGGGTGTCATATGATGTCCAGGAGGTTAATCCGCGATCGCGCGCAGCGATCTGTGGTGTGGTGTGTCCTCTCCACTCTGACACACCGCATCTCCGATCTAGGTAAAGAGCCTCTGACGGAGGCTCTTTACCATGTGATCAGCTGTGTCCAATCACAGCTGATCACAGTGTAAACAGGAAAAGCTGTGCATCGGCTTTTCCTCTACTCGCACTGACAGATGAGTAGAGGAGAGCCGATCGGCTGCTCTCTTGACAGGGGGGTCTGCGCTGATTATCAGTGCAGCCCCCCCCCCCAGGATGTCCACCCAGGACCACCAGGGATGCCCACCCATGGCCAGCAAGGATGCCCACCCATAACCACCAGGTAAGCCCACTAGAGCCCACCACGGATGGCAATCATTGCTCATTAAATATGGCACTCTGTGCCCATCAGTGATGCCTGCCAGCACCTCTGAACAGTGCTGCCTATCAGTGCCACCCATGAGTCCCCATCAGTGCTGCCTATGAGTGCCCATCCGTGCTGGTTATCAGTGCTGCATATAAGTGCCACCTCATCAGAGCCAATCTGTACTGCCTCATCAGTGGCCATCAGTGAAGGAGAAAACGTACTTATTTATGAAGTTTTGTAACAGAAACTAAGAAAAAAAGTTTTTCTTCAAAATTTTCGTTCTTTTTTTATTTGTAGCGCAAAAAATAAAAACCCCAGAGGTGATCAAATACAACCAAAAGAAAGCTCAAAATGTGAGAGCGATGAAAGCTGAAAATTGGTTTGGGCAGGAGGGTGTATAAGTGCCCTGTATTGAAGTGGTTAAGCTGCCCGATCATTAGCTGGTGTTTGATATATGTTTGGTTCCGCGCACCCCCAACATCCCTGCTAGTTTTGCTAGCTGGCTTTCTCCCTGCAAGCAGTTACATTACCTGACAGTTTCACACACTGAGTGGCTCTTGCCAGCCTCACCATCTGCTGTATGTGAAACTCCCCCTCTTCTCTGTGCACCTGGGTTCATCCTCCCCTCCACCTGGCTGCAATACCGCCTCTCATCTCGCTCCGTCCTCCCCTCCACCTGGCTGCTTCCCCCCTCTATGCACCTGGCTCCGTCCTCCCCTCCACCTGACTGCAACAACTTCTTTCCTTTGTGCACCTGGCTCCGCTCTCCTCTCCTGCCCCCACCTCTGTGCACCTGGCTCTGTCCTCCCCTCCACCTGGCTGCATCACCTCCTTTCTTCTGTGCGCCTAGGTGCAGCATAACATTCTCCACAGCTTCTCCAGACCCTTTCACGTCTGTCACATGTGCTCAGGGTGACCCTGCTCTTATCTGTGAAAAGAACAGGGCACCAGTGGCCGACATGCCAATTCTGGTGTTCAATGGCAAATTCCAATCGAGCTCCACGGTGCCAGGCAGTGAGCCCAGGGCCCACTTGAGGATGTCGGGCCCTCAGGCCACCTTCCTTAAGGCTGTTTCTGATTGGTCAGAGACATTCACACCAGTGTCCTGCTGGAGGTTATTTTGTTGGGCACTGCCAGTGCTCATCCCATTCCTCTTTGCACAAAGGAGAAGATACCGGTCCTACTGATGGGTTAAGGACCTTCAACAGCCCTGTCAAGCTCTCCTAGTGTAACTGCCTGTCTCCTGGAATCTCCTCCATGCTCTTGAGACTGTGCTGGGAGACACAACATACCTTCTGGCAATGGCATGTATTGATGAGCAACCTCTATAGGGTCCAGGTATTGCCTCATGCTACCAGTAGTGACACTGACCTAGCCAAATGCAAAACTAGAGAAATATAGTCAGAAATTATGAATAGGGAAAAAAATGTCAGTAGCCTCCACCTGTAAAACCATTCCTGTTTTGAAGGGCGTCTCATTGTTGCCCATTTAGTGCACCTGTTGTTAATGTAATCAACACCAAAGCAGCTGAAACTGATTAACAACCCCCTCTGCAACTTGACCAGATCAATATCCCAGAAGTTTAATTGACTTGATGCTATACTCTAATTAAAAAGTGTTCCTTTATTTATTTTAAGCAGTGTATATTTACTACATTATGCTCCTATGCCAGCCTCTGGTTCCAACCCCCTCCAGGTGACCGTGCTATAGCCGAATAATGGCTACAGTGCCGTCCTGTTCTGGGAGTGTGTCTATTGATATCCTCCCAGAACCGGGCCCCCCACGTGCCTGCTGCAGCAAATGCTGTGTCCTTTGGACACAGATCAAGGTAAAGAACCAATCACAGTGACTCTTTACTACGTGATCAGCTGTGTCCAATCACAGCTGATCACGATGTAAACACACTTGCCGGTTATCGACATTCCTTTCCTCACACTGTCGCAGTGTGAGGAGAAAGCCGGTAACCGGCCAGTGTGAAAAGGGACAGCTACACAACCGGGTCCTGATTAGCAGTGCAGCCCCAATAGTGCTCATCAGTAGGGCTGCCTATCAATGCCCATCAGTGCTGCCATTTACTGCCAAACAATGCTGCCCATCAGTGCTGCCCATCAGTAATGCAAATCAGTGCTCCCTCATCCGTGCTGCCTATCAGTGCACTTAGTGCAGGGATGGGGAGAGGAGCTCAGCAGCCAGGCACTTTGTCTATGGGGGGGGGGGGGCGGTTTGGTGGGGCACAACTGAAATCTGTCAGTTTATTAATGCCACATGTTGATATTTAGTATAATAGGTAATCACCACACTACTATTTACAATAAACTACTGAAGGTAAAATACAAAAGTGTCAGTAAAAGGCTTGCTGCTAAGCACTGTTATGTGTTCCCACGCCACAAAAGGGGAAAAAAAAGTGCATTGCTAACTTACTCATCAATCTCAATAAACTTCAATATTACCACAATACCGGTCTCTGTGATATGTGACTTGACATATAATACACATTAAACTGAAAGTAAAACATAAAAAATTTAACTTAGCAGGGATAGTGGAAATCTCTCCTATAGATATTTGGCATACAGATTAACTTCAAGTACATTATATCCATTGATATGTGATTTTACATGTAATACACATCAACAGGAGAATAAGACATAACATTTTTTTAAACTTATCAGGGGTGGTGGAAACCCCTCTACAGATATTTGCAATACCAAATAACTTCAAGTGCAATAATTCACATTATAATAGCAACTCAAACATATAAAATGCATTGTAACTATCTAAAAAATAAAAAATTCAAAGTGCAATAATGGTCGGAACCTCCCAACTAAAAAGTTGTTGAAGTTAACTCGTATTGCAAATATCTGGTGGGGGTTTCCACCAGCCCTACCTGTTGATGTGTATTACACGTGAAACCACATATCACTGTAATTATTGCATAAGTTAATCTGTATTGCAAATCTATAGAAGGGGCTTCCACCATCCCTGTTAAATTTTATTTTGTATGTCTTATTTTCAGTTTGTGTATTATGTGTGAAGTTACATATTACAGAGAACCGGTATTGTGCTTATTTTGAGGTTTATTGAGATTAGCATAGATTTGAGGGTTCCACCATTATTAAGTTATTGGTTAGTACTAATCGCTGTACTTTTTCTGTTTTTTTCTTGTGCTAATAATTACTTGTGCCACATGCTGATGTAAAGCAGCATGTCCCAGCTCTCGTTTTTTGTGTTGTAGCTAGGGATGTTGTCATATGAACCATACAAGCACTGAATGCTGTTAGAAATGTAGCAGCCATAACCCCTAGGGGCAGCCTTGACCTTTCTGGGCTTACCAATCACCTCCTCGTAGCTCGTCTTTCGTTGTTTAGGGGTTCCCAGGGTTAGTACCCAGTAACTTCAGAAGCTGACACACAAAAGTCCTTTTGAGAATTTTTATTTTGCAGGGGTAACATCCAACAGTAATACAGTCTCAGGTGGGAATAGAGGGCACGGGTGATAAAACTCAGGCACTTTGAACTGCTGACATCCACTGAATGTCTCTAGTTAGCCCAGAGAGTAGCCACTCGCAACTGGGCGCTTCACTGCTGGATAAACCTCTAACCATAGATTTAGCAGCCAACATGTGATCCGGAAACTTTGCAAAGTCTCTGCCACAGACTAGATTGTAACTGAAGATAAGTAGGAACCTTTCTCACAGTACCTGGATCTCTCAGCCTTCTTGGCGATACTGTGGGAAGTGTGGATTTTTTAGTGTCCATACAACTTAGCTCCCAGGCTCTTACCGAGCAGCCAGCTTCTTGGCCCTCCTCCAAAGAGTCCTCCCCTGGTCACTTGTACGAGTTGCCGTGTCCCTCCAATATCGAGAGCACACCAGGACGCCTCCGAATCCTCCTTCAGTTACTGGGCCTTGAACTAGCCAGTTCCGAGGCTCGGGAATGGATGGATCCCCACTCCAGACCATGAGGGCCTCTGGGGCTGGTCAGGGTGACCATGCTTGCGGGGACGGCAGACACTCCTGGGTCTGGGACCCCTCACAGGGCTGACCCGGACCGGAACCAGGAATCAAAGCAGCAGCCGAACCTTGAACACGTGACTTCAGCATCTTAAATACCCCTTCCCAGACTACGCAGCAGGGCCAGACGCACCCACTGATTGGCTCCGGGAAAGATTGGTACCTAACATGTCCAACCAGGCTTGGTTCTCAGCCTGTCACAGGTGCCTCACTGCACATATGACCAGGCGGAACTTCAGTACAGCCCAGCCAATCTGATGCCAAAGTAAAAACCTGTACAATTAACACCTAGAACTCTGTTACAGTTCTGGAAAACTAAATTTACACATGCATAGCACACACTTTAGTAAAGTGTCGGTGCTACAGAAAGATCTCATTGCCGCGGGAGGAGAAATATTCATAACACTGAATTACAGCAGAGTACAGTGGAAAAAATTATATAATTATGGGCATGTGTCTGCATGTTCAGTAATGATTAAATAAAGCATGTAATGACAATATGTTTAACTCCTGTTGTGCCTGGAGGGGGAGAGATTGCGTATTTAGTTAAAGTAGACTACATAGAATGAACTAAACATTTTGCACATGCATGCTTTATATTTATAAGATTGTCATCTAACTGCGTGCTGAGCACTGTGGCTGGAAAAAAAGGGGGGCATGATTTATGTTGAAGTGGACGAGTTCACAGGCCTAGTTTATCCACCCATATTCACTGCAATTCCCAAAGGTTCATGGGTAATGTAGTTCCCTTTCCTGTAGAGTGAGAGGAGAGGATATGATGTAATCACTGCAGAGCAGATGCTGTTATCTTTTGAATTACAGAGATGACTTCCTGAAATTTCAGTTAGTCTTTTCTCTTCAAAGGTAAGGAATTTCACATATGTATTAACTGTTTAGTGTTTTATGTAGGTGGGTGTACTAATAAGTGATTTTTTTTTTGCCTATCCTGGAGATCTTAGGCTTTAGGCTTGTGATCAATAATAGCCAAAATGTGCTGCAGAGCTTCTCTTCTACAGGTGCATAAGTTAGGGGAGTGCCTATCTTAATGTACAGTTGCTATAGTTATCTTTGTGTTTGTAATCTGTAACATCCAAAATGTTTCACAATCCCCATCTCCCACAGGTCAGAGAAAATTGTATCCAAATATGCAGGCCCATTTCATATGCATTTTGACAGACTTGCTGGCCGTCAATTATTATGACACAACTGCATATAGAATGCAAAAACACACCTAGGTTTTATGATCACAAAGATGAGAAAGCAGGTTGGGCAACACCCCCTTCACTCCTGCTTCCAGGTCTCCCCATACACTTTATAAAAAATCATAACACTTTTTAAGCTTTGCATCCAGAGTTCTTGCAAGTGCAAGAACAAGCTATTGTAGGCTAGCCTGAACCAGCACAGAAATTGGTTTGTCAGTGAGCTCAGCGCTCATGTGCTACATTCTGAGTTACAGTACTGCACGAGCATGAGTACACATCTGTGTGCAGTTGGGCTTCAGAGATAGCTGGCAACTAACCATGCTGGGAGTTGTGGTGGCACTTATAGCAGTATTAAACCCAAAACAAACCATATCGTATTGCAGCTTATTCTAGTTCTAGAGCCTGCAGCTAGGGATGAGCCGAACACCCCCGGGTTCGGTTCGCACCAGAACCTTCGAACCGACCGAAAGTTCGCGCGAATTTTCGAACCCTATACGTTATAATGGACGCGAACGTTCGAAATCAAAAGTGCTAATTACAACGGCCAATATGCATGTTAATGTCATAAAACAGGTTTGGGGGACCCGGGTCCTGCCCCAGGGGACATATATCAATGCAAAAAGAACTTTTAAAAACTAACGTTTTTTCGGGAGCAGTCATTTTAATGATGCATAAAGTGAAAAAAAAAAGTGAAATTTTCCTTTAAATATGCCTGTGAAGTGGCATGTGTTTCCCGTGTTTAGAACTGTCCTTGCACAAAATGACATTTGTAAAGGAAAAAAAGAAGCCATTTAAAACCACTTGCGGCTTTAGGTTTGTTCTTAAGTAGAATCTGAACAGGTACATTATGAAGTGTAGCTCCATCCCAAAAAAATCTATTTTTATGCTTTTTGGAGAACATAGGGAGGGGTTATCACCCCTGTAACATTTGCTGTCTTTGCACATCTGTTCAGAACATGTCACCTCACTTTCCGTCCCAATGACAAATGTTTTTGGAAAAGTGGGGTTTTAATTGAAACAAGGATTGGTGATAAAGCATCAGTAGAGAGGAGATACCTTTTTCCCAAATTAAATCTAACATGATAGAATTTCCCTTCCTAGGGGTAGATTTCCTCTCACTTCCTGTTTTCTATTTCCGTTTGCAAGTAGGATTCGTTTGTAAGTTGGATGTTTGAAAGTAGGGGCCTGCCGTATATACTCTGCAGAAATTTGCCCTATTAGATGTTGGTGTAGCCACAAGACTGGTGGGCACAGGAATGGGCCCTGCTGTGAGTTATTAGATCAAGATTTCTAATTGCATGCACCTGTTGAACAGGGCAGAAAAATTGGGCCTTTGGTGGTGGTGGTGGTGGACGGTGTTGCCACAAGACTGTAAGCCCTCACAGTGACTCTTGGTGGGCGCAGGAATGGGCCCTGCTGTGAGTTATTAGATCAAGATTTGTAATTGCAAGCACCTGATGAACAGGGCAGAAAAATTGGGCCTTTGGCGGTGGTGGTGGACGGTGTTGCCACAAGACTGTAGGCCCTCATAGTTACTCTTGGTGGGCGCAGGAATGGGCCCTGCTGTGAGTTATTAGATCAAGATTTGTAATTGCAAGCACCTGATGAACAGGGCAGAAAAATTGGGCCTTTGGCGGTGGTGGTGGACGGTGTTGCCACAAGACTGTAGGCCCTCATAGTTACTCTTGGTGGGCGCAGGAATGGGCCCTGCTGTGAGTTATTAGATCAAGATTTGTAATTGCAAGCACCTGATGAACAGGGCAGAAAAATTGGGCCTTTGGCGGTGGTGGTGGACGGTGTTGCCACAAGACTGTAGGCCCTCATAGTTACTCCTGGTGGGCGCAGGAATGGGCCCTGCTGTGAGTTATTAGATCAAGATTTGTAATTGCAAGCACCTGATGAACAGGGCAGAAAAATTGGGCCTTTGGCGGTGGTGGTGGACGGTGTTGCCACAAGACTGCAGGCCCTCATAGTTACTCTTGGTGGGCGCAGGAATGGGCCCTGCTGTGAACTATTAGATCAAGATTTGTAATTACCCGCCCCTGTTAAACAGGGGCTGAAAAATTGTGCCTTAGGCACTGGTGCTGGTGCCACAACACTGCAACCCCTCACAGAGACTGTACTTGGAGCACAGCAGTCACACGTGTTGCGAAGCATTTTTTAAAAAATTGTAAGTACACGCCCCTGTTAAACAGGGGCTGAAAAATTGTGCCTTAGGCACTGGTGCTGGTGCCACAACACTGCAACTCGGCCCTCACAGATACTGTACTTGGAGCACAGCAGTCACACGTGTTGCGAAGCATTTTTTTAAAAAATTGTAAGTACACGCCCCTGTTAAACAGGGGCTGAAAAATTGTGCCTTAGGCACTGGTGCTGGTGCCACAACACTGCAACCCGGCCCTCACAGATACTGTACTTGGAGCACAGCAGTCACACGTGTTGCGAAGCATTTTTTTTTAAAAATTGTAAGTACACGCCCCTGTTAAACAGGGGCTGAAAAATTGTGCCTTAGGCACTGGTGCTGGTGCCACAACACTGCAACCCGGCCCTCACAGATACTGTACTTGGAGCACAGCAGTCACACGTGTTGCGAAGCATTTTTTTTAAAAAATTGTAAGTACCCGCCCCTGTTAAACAGGGGCTGAAAAATTGTGCCTTAGGCACTGGTGCTGGTGCCACAACACTGCAACCCGGCCCTCACAGATACTGTACTTGGAGCACAGCAGTCACACGTGTTGCGAAGCATTTTTTAAAAAAATTGTAAGTACACGCCCCTGTTAAACAGGGGCTGAAAAATTGTGCCTTAGGCACTGGTGTGGTGGCATGGATCATTGAGGAGGAGGAAGAGGATAGTCAGTGAACATAAGAGGACAGTCACTCAGCATCAGCATAGGCAGTCTTGAAGGGATGTGACATTAAAAAATATTCGGTTATATCCGCCTCAGGTGCCTGGTAGCTGGTGGTGATCCAAGACTGATTCATTTTGATGAATGTCAGTCGATCAACCGAGGCGGTGGACAGGCGCACCCTATGATCAGTCACAAATCCTCCAGCAGCACTGAATGTGCGTTCGGAAAGAACGCTGGAGGCAGGACAGGCCAGTAGCTCAATTGCATACTGTGCAAGCTCTGGCCAGTGATCCATCCTCAGGACCCAGTAAGCCAGAGGATTTTCGGTGGGAAAGGTGTCCAAGTCTGACCTTGCCCCAAGGTATTCCTGCACCATGTATATCAGACGCTGGCGATGGTTGCTGGAACCGATCATACCTTGGGGCTGCGGACTAAAAAATTGTCTGAACGCATCGGTCAGACGTCCACCTTCCCCACCGCTCCTTCTGCCACTGACCGAAGCCTCAGCAACTCGTCGCCCAGGACCAGGAGTTTGTAGCCTCCCAGTTTCTGGGAACGCGTTACACAGACCTTTCTGCAAGGCCTCCCTGAGATGTCTCATCCTCTGCTCCCTCTGCGACGGCAAGATAAGGTCCGCAACCTTACCCTTGTACCGCGGATCAAGGAGAGTGGCCAGCCAGTAATGGTCCCTCTTCTTGATCCGAAGAACACGAGGATCCTTCCGCAGGCTTTGCAGGATCAGGGAGGCCATGCAGCGTAGGTTAGCTGAGGCATTCGGTCCGGAGTCTTCTGGGTCACTGAGGATGACATGATCGCCAGCCACCTCCTCCCAGCCACGTACAAGTCCACTGGTTTGTTGGGACTGTACATCATCCCTAAAAGACTGCTGCTGCTGATGCTGAGTGCCAGGCTCCACCTCCATGCTCACACAATCCTCCTCCTCCTCCTCCTCCTCCTCCTCCTCCTCCTCATCCTCTTCCTGTGTGATGGGTGGGACAGGAGGAACACTGTCCGGATAAAGGGGGCCTTGAGAGGCAAGGAAGTCCTCCTCTTCCTGCCTCTGTTCTGCCTCAAGTGCCCTGTCCATTATCCCGCGCAGCGTATGCTCCAACAGGTGGACAAGAGGGACAGTGTCACTGATGCATGCACTGTCACTGCTCACCATCCTCGTGGCCTCCTCAAATGGTGAGAGGACAGTGCATGCATCCCTGATCATGCTCCACTGACGTGGGGAAAAAAAAACAAGCTCCCCTGACCCTGTCCTGGTGCCGTAGTCGCAAAGGTACTCATTGATGGCCCTCTGCTGCGTGTGCAGTCGCTGCAGCATGGCCAACGTTGAGTTCCACCTGGTGGGCATGTCACATATTAGGCGGTTCTTGGGCAGGTTCAGCTCCTTTTGCAGCTCAGTCAGCCGAGCACTGGCATTATAAGATCGGCGGAAATGCACACAGACTTTCCTGGCCTGCCTCAGGACATCCTGTAAGCCTGGGAACCTGCCCAAGAACCGCTGCACCACCAGGTTGAGGACGTGAGCCATGCAGGGCATATGGGTGAGCTGCCCCTGTCGCAGGGCGGAGAGGACGTTGGTGCCATTGTCAGAAACGACCATTCCTGGCTTAAGCTGACGTGGCGTCAACCACCTCTCGGCCTGCCCCTGCAGAGCTGCCAGAACCTCTGGCCCAGTGTGGCTCCTGTCCCCCAAACACACCAGCGCAAGCACGGCATGGCATCTTTTTGCCTGCGTACTTGCGTAGCCCCTTGTACGCCTACGGAGCACCGCTGGTTCCAAGGACAGAGCACTGGAGGAAGAAGAAGAGGAGGGGGTGGAGGAGAGAGGTGTGTCACAACCAGTAGCAGTAGTCGCGTTTTGGAGGCGTGGTGGCGGAACAACCTCCAACACTACTGCACCTTGTCCTGCATCCCTCCCAGCTGCCAATAGAGTGACCCAATGGGCCGTGAAAGAAAGGTACCTTCCCTGTCCATGCCTGCTGGACCATGAGTCAGCGGTAATATGCACCTTACCGCTGACCGCCCTGTCCAGCGAGGCATGGACATTGCCCTCCACATGCCGGTAGAGAGACGGAATCGCCTTCCGCGAGAAAAAAGTGGCGTTTGGGAACCTGCCACTGAGGAACCGCACATTGAACAAACTCACGGAAGGGGGCCGAGTCTACCAACTGAAAAGGCAGCAGTTGAAGTGCTAGCAATTTAGCCAGGCTAGCATTCAACCGCTGGGCATGTGGATGGCTGGGAGTGTACTTCTTTCTACGGTCCAGCAGCTGGGGCAGGGAAATTTGCCTGCTGCAATCGGACGTCGGTGTACTGCAAGTACTTGGTTGTGACACACCTAATTCTACACCTTCAGTCCTCTCAGAGCAGCTTTCAGAGAGGACTGAAGGTGTAGTGGGGATGGAGATCCCAGCTGAGGAGGAGCAAGGAGAGGTCCGCTTAGTTCTTTGGTGTGGGTCTTTTATGTGTGCCTGCCAACGAGCTGCATGGCAGGTCGCCATATGTCTGGTCATGCTTGTGGTGCCCAAGCGGCTGATGTTTTGGCCACGCGAGATACGCTTGAGACAAATATTGCAAATAGCAGTGGTGCGATCTGCTGCACTCGTCTCAAAAAAGGCCCACACCAAAGAACTTTTCTGATAACGTGCAGAGGCAGCGCCCTGCACAGGCGGAGCTCTGCGGTGTTGTACAGTTGCTGTGCTGGCCTCTACCTGGCCTCCAGGGGGCATCCTGCCTCGTTGGACATGTGGCGCCGCATCCTCCTCCTCCTCGTCCTCCTCCTCATCCTCTCTCCCTTGAGGCACCCACGTGGAGTCAGTGACCTCATCATCCCCTCCCTCTTCACCACTAGAGCAAACCTGGCAGTAAGCTGCAGCTGGTGGAACAGTACTGCCAGATTCCTCAAGCTGGGTATCGTCATCCGAGCCTTCGAATCGTTGGGCATCCTCCTGGAGCATGTACCCAACACTGTGCTCAAAGAGTTCGGGGGACTCCTCAGGAGGACATGGTGGGTCTAGGGAAGGGGTGGCTGATGATGCTCTGTCAGTACCCTGAGCCTGGGTGAGAGAGGATGAGGAGGATGAGGAGGGCTTGGTCATCCATTCTACCAAGCCTTCAGCATGATGCGGCTCCACATGTCCAGCTGCCGAAAACAAAGACGCGCGTGTCCCATGGCCACGTGCTGATGACGATGCACGACCACGTCCACGTCCACGGCCACGTCCACTAGAAACAGAGCCTGCCTGCCTGTGTTCTTGGCTCTGCACGCTCTGCCTCCCCTTGGCGGTCTTCCAGCCATTGTAGTCGGTAGTCCTGTGGGTGCTGCTGAGAAGAATATATAGGAGCTCTGTGTGATGCCACTAACACACTAGAAGTCCTATGGGTGCTTCTGCAAAGAAAATAGAGGAGCTCTGTGTGATGCCACTAACACACTAGAAGTCCTGTGGGTGCTGCTGAGAAGAAAATATAGGAGCTCTGTGTGATGCCACTAACACACTAGAAGTCCTATGGGTGCTTCTGCAAAGAAAATATAGGAGCTCTGTGTGATGCCACTAACACACTAGAAGTCCTGTGGGTGCTTCTGCAAAGAAAATAGAGGAGCTCTGTGTGATGCCACTAACACACTAGAAGTCCTGTGGGTGCTTCTGCAAAGAAAATAGAGGAGCTCTGTGTGATGCCACTAACACACTAGAAGTCCTGTGGGTGCTTCTGCAAAGAAAATAGAGGAGCTCTGTGTGATGCCACTAACACACTAGAAGTCCTGTGGGTGCTTCTGCAAAGAAAATAGAGGAGCTCTGTGTGATGCCACTAACACACTAGAAGTCCTATGGGTGCTTCTGCAAAGAAAATAGAGGAGCTCTGTGTGATGCCACTAACACACTAGAAGTCCTGTGGGTGCTTCTGCAAAGAAAATAGAGGAGCTCTGTGTGATGCCACTAACACACTAGAAGTCCTGTAGGTGCTTCTGCAAAGAAAATAGAGGAGCTCTGTGTGATGCCACTAACACACTAGAAGTCCTGTGGGTGCTGCTGAGAAGAATATATAGGAGCTCTGTGTGATGCCACTAACACACTAGAAGTCCTATGGGTGCTTCTGCAAAGAAAATAGAGGAGCTCTGTGTGATGGGACTAACACACTTCAAGTCCTATAGGTGCTTCTGGGAAGAAAATAAAGGTCTGTGTGATGGGACTAACACACTTCAAGTCCTATAGGTGCTTCTGGGAACAAAATATAGCTCTGTGTGTGTGATGGGACTAACACACTTCAAGTCCTATAGGTGCTTCTGGGAACAAAATATAGCTCTGTGTGTGTGATGGGACTAACACACTTCAAGTCCTATAGGTGCTTCTGGGAAGAAAATAAAGGTCTGTGTGATGGGACTAACACACTTCAAGTCCTATAGGTGCTTCTGGGAACAAAATATAGCTCTGTGTGTGTGATGGGACTAACACACTTCAAGTCCTATAGGTGCTTCTGGGAACAAAATATAGCTCTGTGTGTGTGATGGGACTAACACACTTCAAGTCCTATAGGTGCTTCTGGGAACAAAATATAGATCTGTGTGTGTGATGGGACTAACACACTTCAAGTCCTATAGGTGCTTCTGGGAACAAAATATAGCTCTGTGTGTGTGATGGGACTAACACACTTCAAGTCCTATAGGTGCTTCTGGGAAGAAAATAAAGGTCTGTGTGATGGGACTAACACACTTCAAGTCCTATAGGTGCTTCTGGGAACAAAATATAGCTCTGTGTGTGTGATGGGACTAACACACTTCAAGTCCTATAGGTGCTTCTGGGAACAAAATATAGCTCTGTGTGTGTGATGGGACTAACACACTTCAAGTCCTATAGGTGCTTCTGGGAAGAAAATATAGCTCTGTGTGTGTGATGGGACTAACACACTTCAAGTCCTATAGGTGCTTCTGGGAACAAAATATAGCTCTGTGTGTGTGATGGGACTAACACACTTCAAGTCCTATAGGTGCTTCTGGGAACAAAATATAGCTCTGTGTGTGTGATGGGACTAACACACTTCAAGTCCTATAGGTGCTTCTGGGAAGAAAATAAAGGTCTGTGTGATGGGACTAACACACTTCAAGTCCTATAGGTGCTTCTGGGAACAAAATATAGCTCTGTGTGTGTGATGGGACTAACACACTTCAAGTCCTATAGGTGCTTCTGGGAACAAAATATAGCTCTGTGTGTGTGATGGGACTAACACACTTCAAGTCCTATAGGTGCTTCTGGGAACAAAATATAGCTCTGTGTGTGTGTGATGGGACTAACACACTTCAAGTCCTATAGGTGCTTCTGGGAACAAAATATAGCTCTGTGTGTGTGATGGGACTAACACACTTCAAGTCCTATAGGTGCTTCTGGGAACAAAATATAGCTCTGTGTGTGTGATGGGACTAACACACTTCAAGTCCTATAGGTGCTTCTGGGAACAAAATATAGCTCTGTGTGTGTGATGGGACTAACACACTTCAAGTCCTATAGGTGCTTCTGGGAACAAAATATAGCTCTGTGTGTGTGATGGGACTAACACACTTCAAGTCCTATAGGTGCTTCTGGGAACAAAATATAGCTCTGTGTGTGTGATGGGACTAACACACTTCAAGTCCTATAGGTGCTTCTGGGAACAAAATATAGCTCTGTGTGTGTGATGGGACTAACACACTTCAAGTCCTATAGGTGCTTCTGGGAACAAAATATAGCTCTGTGTGTGTGATGGGACTAACACACTTCAAGTCCTATAGGTGCTTCTGGGAACAAAATATAGCTCTGTGTGTGTGATGGGACTAACACACTTCAAGTCCTATAGGTGCTTCTGGGAAGAAAATAAAGGTCTGTGTGATGGGACTAACACACTTCAAGTCCTATAGGTGCTTCTGGGAAGAAAATATAGCTCTGTGTGTGTGATGGGACTAACACACTTCAAGTCCTATAGGTGCTTCTGGGAACAAAATATAGCTCTGTGTGTGTGATGGGACTAACACACTTCAAGTCCTATAGGTGCTTCTGGGAACAAAATATAGCTCTGTGTGTGTGATGGGACTAACACACTTCAAGTCCTATAGGTGCTTCTGGGAAGAAAATATAGCTCTGTGTGTGTGATGGGACTAACACACTTCAAGTCCTATAGGTGCTTCTGGGAAGAAAATATAGCTCTGTGTGTGTGATGGGACTAACACACTTCAAGTCCTATAGGTGCTTCTGGGAACAAAATATAGCTCTGTGTGTGTGATGGGACTAACACACTTCAAGTCCTATAGGTGCTTCTGGGAACAAAATATAGCTCTGTGTGTGTGATGGGACTAACACACTTCAAGTCCTATAGGTGCTTCTGTACACCGGGCCCATCCCTACCTGCAGCCATCCAGCACCAGGACCTACAAGTCAGCCTCCATGAACTTATGTTTTTAGGACTAGAAACTGGCCTCTTTTACACCATACTGTGATCTATACACTCCCTTCCAGAGTATAGACTTCCTTACCCCTTGTATATTCACATTACAGAGTCTATATCATTAATTCTGTAAGCTTGGATCTCTTTTTTTTGTCCTATTAGCAGCTTTTTTCTGTACAACGACACCTTCACTGCACCAATATTGTTCGTGTTTTATGATTGTTTTGCAGCTTACCAATTCTTAGATCTAGTGGCTGCATTAGTTTTCTTTTTTAGGCTTTCTTCCTTCTATTTTTGCTTGGTGATCCAGCCAGTAAGTCTGTTTTTTTTCAAAAGAACAAGCTCTCCAACACAATGCATCAGTTACAGAGACGAGACAAACCATTTAACACTGACGGGGACGTACCATGATCCGCTTTTATTTATGTAAAACCTTTATTCCAAAATGAAAAAAATATTTGCAGTAACTGCTACTAATATACTAGCTGGAGTTTAGCTTCAATTTATTACTGCATTTAAATCTGCTAGTACATCTAATACTCTCCTCCCCCAGACTGACAATGCTGCTGTCCAAAGGTTCTCCTGTTCTCCATTGTCCATTGTGGGGCACTTTAATATAGGTGGTGTGTTACAGGCTGGATCACAGGGAAATGAGCCCAAAAAAAGAAAATTAATGCAAATACCACATCTAATGATTGATAAGCTGCAACATATTACAACTTGATTTTGGGTTTAATACTGCTTTAAATGTGCCACAGAGTCTGGATTTATATATTTAAAGCTGTAGTAAAGTCTTTTTTTTTTTTACTTTGACCTACAGGTAAAAAGAATATCTCATAAACCTGTACGGTTTAGGAGATATTCCCCTTGCATGCAGCCGCTGACTATTTGAGTTTCTGCAGACGCCAGACCTTGCCGGAAAGAAGTCTCCCATGCGCATGGGCGGCAGTGATGACATTGCGGCTCGGGACACTCACAGCTCCAGAGCCGCGATACCCAGAAGACAAGCAGAGGGGAAATGTCAGCTCCCTCAGCGTGGACCGAGATCACCTGCCGACGCCTCGTTCTAAGGTATTTCATAATGAGTTAGTATGCGGTGCATACTAGCTCATTATGCCTTTTGCCTTACAGGTTTAAAAAATAAAAATAAAAAAATCTGCGGATTTACTACTGCTTTAACAATTTCTTACCAGAATCAATAGAACTATGATGCATATTTTGAGCTCCCAAGTGCATTAATTTACATTTTTTATTATTAAACCTCATCTGCCAAAAAAAAAAAACAACGCCTCTATTTCAACTAGGTCTTCTTGTCAGGTTGTTATATCCTATTGCAAAGTTATTGCACTGCTTAGCTTTCTATCGTTGGCAAACACTGAGTTGGAACAATTATTTCCCAATCTCTATATCGTTTATGAGCATGTTAAATAGAATTGGTGGGACAACACTGTGGCACACCATTTACAACTTTTCCTTTGTGAAATCTAGATACATTACATCCACAGGTCTTACTCTATCCAAACAAAAAATAGATACTGCACACAGCAGCAGGACCATGTACTAGAAAGTGATTCACATATATAAATACAATGTGGTAAAAGGTATGTGATGCTAATATCTTGTACAACACATCATTAAATAAAAATATGTAAATTAATCAGTGCAATGAACATAATAAACAGATGGAATTGCTAACCACAAGGAGAAAGGGAGGGTGATACTTTTTTGGTCAAAAAGACCACAAAACATAGTCCATATGTGTTGCAAATCAATAATAGTCCATCACAAAAGCTGAAAAAAGTCTATAGAAAGAAGCAGTATGTGTGAATCAACAGCCCTGTCCTCATCGGCAAACAGCTCAGTGTAATATAACTGCATGCCTCCCAGTAATCCATTCGCAGTTGACACAGGAAGGTGAGAGGACTCCAATAAATAGCAAACGACGACTTTAATAAAATGCAATAGCCACTTACATGACAGTTTATCTGTGTATGCTTGCTGAGGGGGTCCTGAACAGATAATCCATCAAACCACTCCTGGCCAGGGAATGGAATGTGGGCAAGAGGAGAGCTGGAAACTGACAAACTGTGCCTCTGGGGGGAAAGCCACAATACAGTCAGCACACCGAGGGAAAGCCACTGAAGGAAGCCGCTCATACACAGAACCACACTGACTGGGGGTACACCGAAAGCGCCACAATGTCTCCATAGCAACAACGCATTTCAGGACCTCTTTTTCAAGTTGGACAAATACAGACCTAGAACAGGCATTTAAAGAAGGCTCGGCAGTAAAATTGGCTATAATATGATTTAGGGACTTTCATCTCCAAATACGGAAAGGTTGCTTCACAGTAAGAGCTGTGAAAATGTAGAATAGACCCCCTTCAGAGGTGGTTCTGGCCAGCTCAGTAGATTACTTTAAGAAAGGCCTGGATACTTTCCTAAATGTACATAATATAACTGGGTACCAACATTTTATAGGTAAAGTTGATCCGGGGGAAATCCGATTGCCTCTCGGGGGATCAGGAAGGAATTTTTTCCCCTGCTTTAGCAAATTGGAGCATGCGCTGCTGTTTTTTTTTTGCCTTCCTCTGGATCAACTGTGGGTATAGAATATGGGATTGTATGATATTATTTTATTTTTTTATTTGTGGTTGAACTGGATGGATTTGTGTCTTTTTTTCAACCTAACTATGTAAGAGAAAACTATGGGAAAAAAAGGGAAATTTGTGTTTTTAACATCACCCTACATATGTAAAAAAAATAATAAATAGTTTAAAATGAAAAATACATCAAATGTCCCAACTTCCTGGAATACATTGAAGGACCAATCTAAACTGGATGTAGTGCAGTAAAGAATTGTATGCAACTCAAGATCTTCATTGGGACCATTTGGTGACAAAGTATTACGTTTGGAAATCCAATAGATCTTTTGTCTACAGAGCTTGAGAAATCTTTCATTCTCTGGTGTATTTACTGGTGTAAACTCTATTGCAAAAATCTTGAGGTCTGCAATATTTTTATTATGTTCAGAAGTAAAATGGCAGGGGCCACTATGATTAAGTGACCCATTAACAATGAGTCTGCGATGGTCTCCAATCCTCTTGTGCAATGTTCTTTTAGTACATCCAATATAGAAGAGGTTGCAGGGACAGACCAGACCATAAATCATGTACTCTGTAAAGCATGTGATGAACTGCTTGATGGGGTAGACTGCACCGGCAGAATCATGATACATTTTCTGGCCGTTCGTGATAAACCGTCTAAGTTAAACACTTGGGTTTTCTACATTGGAAAACCCCTAATCTGTTATCGAAAGATGGCCTTATTGCAAATGTAATCCCATTGTTTACTAGGGACCAATTGGTTATTCAGATAACAGGCTTTTTAAAAATTGGACCTCATTTGTGATCATGCAACAAGATATACTGTGTTTGTTTAACCGCTTCCCGACCGGCCACTGCATATATACGTCAGCAGAATGGCTCGGGCAGGCAGAATCACGTACCTGTACGTGATCGTGCATGTGCCTGCCCGTGGGTCGCGCGCGCGCCGCTAGCGGCGCGCTCGCGACCCGGTCGGGAGCTCCGTGACCCCGGCCGCGGGACCAGCGGACCCGATCGCCGCTGGTATCCCGCGATCGGGTTACGGAGCGGAAGAACGGGGAGAGGTCTATGTAAACAAACCTCTCCCCGCGCTTCCTACACTGACTGTCAGTGATCGGCGGTTCCCTGTCATCGGGAACGCCGATCAATGACGTCACACGTACAGCCACGCCCCCCTACTGTAAAAAAAACACACACACGTCACACTGACTCCTCCCCGCCCCCTAGTGGTTAACCCCCTAACTACAACTGTCATTTACATAGGAATCAGTGCTATTTAAATAGCACTGATTGCTGTATAAATGACAAATGTCCCAAAAATGTGTCAAAAATGTCCGATGTGTCCGCCAAAATGTCGCAGTCACAATAAAAATCGCTGATCGCCGCCATTACTAATAAAAAAAAAAAATATTAATAAAAATGCTATAAAACTATCCCCTATTTTGTAAACGCTATAACTTTTGCGCAAACTAATCAATAATCGCTAATTGCGATTTTTTTTACCAAAAATATGTAGAAGAATACGTATCGGCCGAAACTGAGGAAAAAAAAAATGTGTTTTTTTATATATTGGGATATTTATTATAGCAAAAAGTAAAAAATATTACATTTTTTTCAAAATTGTCGCTCTATTTTTGTTTATAGCGCAAAAAATAAAAACCGCAGGGGCGATCAAATACCACCAAAAGAAAGCTCCATTTGTGGGAAAAAAAGGACGCCAATTTTGTTTTGGAGCCACGTCGCATGACCGCGCAATTGTTAGTTAAAACGACGCAGTGCCGAATTGCAAAAAGGGGCCTGGTCCTTTAGCTGCAAATTGGTCCGGGGCTGAAGTGGTTAAAATATGTTCGATCTCCGAAAACTAGGATTACATTTCGTAATAAACTGTATAATATCCATAGATATAGGCTATTTTCTCTCAAGCTCATCAGTTAAATACCTGTTAAAGCAAAGTTCCTCCTGGGGAGAAAAAAAAATGAAGTCAGCAGCTACAAATACTGCAGCTGCTGACTTTTAATATATGGCACTTACCTGTCCAGGGAGCCCACGATGTCGACACCCGAAGCCGACCCGTCCCTTGTCTCTGGGTGCAGGTGCCGGCATCTTTACTAAGGGAGCTTCCCAGCCTGTTACCTACTGCGCATGCGCGAGTGTAGGGGGGAGGATGGGGTGGACATTGTGTAGATGGCTGCACAAGATTGCGGCAATCTTTCCCCAGAAGTGGGAGCAGATACCTGTATTTGATAGGTATCCTTTCCCCTCTTCCCCCCTGAAAGGTGCCAAATGTGGCATCGGATGGGGGGAGGAATCCAATCCATTTCTGAGTGGAACGCCGCTTTAAAGGCCTGCATAACTACTGTACATCATCTGGATATCGTTCCTCTTTAAAGAGGAATTGCAGTCTGCTCACATAATTTGTAATTAAAACATCTTTACCATTCTGAAGCTTCCCTCCAACCACTTTGTATATTATTTTATATATACTATGATTCTGTACTGGCCAAATATGCTGCGGAAATCACCATCCACTGATTCTGGCTGCAATCATTTTAACTGTGGGCAGCTGAAGCTGCTGCCTGTTCACTTCCTGGATTTACACAGACACACAGAGGCACACTTTGCAGCTCTGATTGCCCCTCTTATGACTCATCCACCCTCCCTTGCTGGCAAACTCTCACCAGAGTGAGAGAGAAAACTGTGCATGATGTCAAATGCCTAGGCATTTTTCCAGACAAGAAACAGGAAGCGGGCTGTATAAGGTATTTACTGGCAGAAAAAAATGTGTTACTATCCAAAGATAAAACAACAAGGGCAGAGGATTTAATAGATTGAAAGAAGAAAAAAAGTCTGAAGTTCCGCTTTAAATCTATCCGCCAGAACAGTGCTCTGTTCTTTATTTTTGTATATTCTCTTTTTATTATTATAAATTAATTAAAAAAATCCATTACACACGTTTACTTATCTATTTCACATGGTATTTCAAATGCAAGTTCTTAAGTCCCCTCTCCCTCCCTCCCAAAAGAAGGAAAAAAAAAAAAACCCCAATGTCCCCCTGTCCCTTAAACCCTCACCTCTCCCAAGGACCAGTTTTTCCTTCCATATCTATTCCAGTATCATAATCGCTCCTCTTGATCTTGAATAATCCAATGTCATATCCCACCTCTGGTCAACAATGTTAATCCCCAAGCATATCCATATACCCCCGTAGATTTGTTAAACTTCAGCCACTTTCCCCAGATAGTATGGTATTTCCCTAGGGACTGCTAGTCCCCCTGCCTTTTTCTCCTTTACCAACACGGTGTAGGAGATCCTAATACAATGGATCTTATTTTCCTGAAGTCTTCCTGGGGTAAAGTAATTTGAATCATTTGAAATGTATACATTAGCTTAGGCAAAACATTAATTTTTAAAGCGTTTATCCTTCCTAGCCAAGAAAATGGTCTATGTCTCAGGGGGTTCAATTGCTCCTTAATCTTGAGCATTGGGATATTGTTGGCCTTGTACAGGGTCGTTAAAGATGCGGTCAGCCTAACTCTGAGGTATTCCAATTCCTCTCTACACCATACAAAGGGATATTTAGGTTGTATTGCCTGCTGTTCTCTTTTTGGGGTTATGTTAGTTATCTCAGATTTAGCTATATTGATTTTAAAGTTTGACATCTTCCCATATTGGTCCAATTCATCCAGCACTATTGGCAATGTTAGCCTAAGGTTGGATATGTAGAATAACACATCGTCTGCATACACAGCCACTTTGTACTCATTGTCTCCCACTCCCACGCCCCTGATGGCTGCGATTTTAACTGATCACTGCTAGCAGGGGTTCCAAGGCTATCACAAACCGCATTCGAGAGATTGGGCATCCTTGCCTAGTGCCATTAAATAATTCAAAGGGGGGGATAAACTTCTGTTTACTTTAATCTTTGCAGTTGGATGATGGTAGAATGTAGAGATCCATCGCATCATCCTATTGCCTAAATGTCTCAAGGTTTCTAACATGAAGTCCCAGTCTACCCTGTCAAAGGCCTTCTAGGCATCTATCGACAGGAGTACGATGGGGGCCTCTCTTTTTCACTTCATGTATCAAAATTTACGACTTAAGGCAATTATTCCTTCCCTCCCATCCTGTCACAAATCCTACCTGATCATTATGAATCCATCTTGGCAATAATGGTTTTAGTCTTTCTGCTATTATTTTGTCAAAGATCTTTGTATCTATGTTTAACGGTGATATCAGTCTATAACTTGTAGGGCTGCAGTGTCTTATCCCTCCTCCAAAAAAGGGTTATATAGGCCAACAGTTACTCCTCCCACATGTTCACCCCCTCGCCAAGCACATTCAGATATTTGCATAATTTGGGGGCCTAACGTTTTTGAAACCTTTTATAATACAAGATCGTGTACCCATCCGGTCCCGGGCTTTGCCCTTATCACCTTACCCTGTGTGATTTGGCCTTCTAGCTGTTCTAGCTCATCTTTGGGCACTGTTGGAAGGTCTAGTCCTCGAAGGTACTCTCGCATTACAAGACCCTCCTTCCTTCCCCCCTACCTTCCTCTTTCTGTCTAATGTTGTACAGCTGACTATAGTATGAGTGGAATACCCTAGCAAATTGTGGGGATGAGTGCACTATTTCCCCTTTTGGCATTTTTGACTTTTATGTCGCGTACACACGGTCGGAATTCTCGTCGGAAAAAGCTCTGATGGTTTTCCTGTCGGAATTCCGACGGAATTTCACTCAAACTGTCTTGCCTACACACGGTCACACCAAATTCCGATGGTCAATAACACCACGGCATACAACACGTTCGACTGCACTATAAAAGGGAAGTTTAATGCTTCTGAGCATGCGTCAAATTGTTTCCGAGCATGCGTCGGAATTTTGCGTGTCGGAATTGCATACACACGATCGGAAAATCCGTTTTCCGTCGGAAAAATTAAGAACAGGTTCTCAATCCAAAGTCCGTCGGAAATTCCAACAGAAAAAGACTGATTGGCATACACACGGTCGGAAAATCCGATGATTGTTTCCATCGGAAATTCCAAACGTGTGTACGCGGCATTAGGTTAAAGGGAGACTAGTAGTTGATGTTCTATTAGTATATGTTTAATCCTTGAGTATGACTTATGGACTGAGGAGAAATAAGTTTAGCCTCTAACCTCAGGGTGTCTAATCCTCCAAGCATCCACCAGCTGGCACTCTATTAATTTCTTTTTTTTTTCATTTTTCCTTTGTGCTGGAGTACAGTTGGAGCCCACAGAGGAATCCATCCGTGAGTCCATGCGCATATTGAGATCACCTGCTACAATAAGTTTCCCTTCTTTAAATTCCATCAACTTTTTCATGTTTTTCTTCAAAAACTTCTCTGGTTCCATGTTAGGGGAGTAAATGTTTGCAACCTTGCATTCCATATTAAATAGTCCCCCCTTGATAAATAAGGATCTTCCCTCTGGGTCTGACACCTGTTCCTATAATACGAGCACCATGCTCCTGTCAAAGCCAATAGCTACCCCCCGTGAGTGACTCGAAGTCGAGTCACCATAAAACCACGCTGGAAAAAAATAAGAAGACAGTCTGCTCCCTGAGGCATGTGTGATATGTGTCTCCTGAAGACATACCACATTTCCCGTGTAGTAATGGGGGAGGGGGAAAAAAACCACAAAGCAAAGAAAGGGAAAAAAAACGCTCAACCTCATACTCCATCTCCCCTCCCTATCCCCTCCCAGGAAGGTTTTCCCTGTGAAGGGCTGAACAAGTATACGGACCTTCAGACACCTTCCACAGCTTTCCCACCATCTTTATTACTCCTTTTCTTTAATATAATATTTAGCTATCCAGTGTCCTATCGCTTGCTTTAAACGTCCCTTAAGATCAGAATCCCTTCCCTGGATCTCCCCCTGTAGAGAGAAGAGGTTAGTTAATTAAGAAGGGGGTTTTACTTTGGCCTTCTCAAAATAAATATTTCTCTATTCGGCTCACATTCTTCTCCCCCTTCCCTCCTCCCCTTCTTTCATTAAAAAGAGTCCACCTCTTGTTGCTTAGCGGTATTGATGTTTCTGTATTCTCAGCCTAGCCCGGGAGGGCTGGAGGTGGTAGGTCCAGCTTGCTGCAGAAGTCCCTTAAATATTCTGGGAATCTCAACTGCGGTACGGCCATCCCTTTTCCCCTTGAAACAAGCTGGGAAACCTCAGAGATATGAAGCATTAATGTAATTTGCTCTGTCACTAGTTTGAGTCTCCTTTTTGTCAGGGTTTCTGGAGACATATCCGCATATATCTGCAGATTTACTCCTTCAAAGGAGATTCCCGCAGAGTGCTGTGCTTTTTCCATTATTATCGATTTCTCCTCCACATAGTGATACCTCGCTATCACATCTCTTGGGGTGTCGTCGACTTAGCTTCGTTACCTTGTCACTCTATGCACTCTAATTTTTGAGATCTCTTTTCCCAGCATGGGATTCAATAAGGATTCAATAAGGCAGCATTGCTGCTGGTAGCTCTTCTTTGTATTTCTCTGTTAGGCAGGTTTGTTTAATGGGATCTATTGGCTCTCCACAAGGACTTAATCTGCTCACTTATTTCCTCCAACATATGGTCATGTGTATCTAGTCTTTCCTCCATCTCCTCCACTCGACCAAGGACCTGACCGATGTCCGCACGAACTGCCGCAATATTCGTTTTTAGCGATATTTCAATTTTAGACAACATCTCCGCTAAGATCTCTTTAATTAAGGGCATACTTGCTTGAGCTTCCTCGGGTCCTCTTTCCTCCCCTGATGGTAGGGCTGGGCCCCCTTTTTTGGGATCCCCACTTTGCACTTTAGGGCCTCCCAGAGGGCACTTCTTGGCCGGGTTGACACCAGGCCATTAGTCCTTACAGCTGTAGCTTCTTCTGCTGTAAATTTTTTCCTGTCTGTCTGTGCTGGGGCTACCGAACCCCTCTTCTGGCATACTTGTCTCTGCTGACATATAGCGCCGCATACCCCCCAGGCTAGGTGCAGGTTGAGTTGCCAGCCCCTGCTTTATTTGATTTACCTCTCATCCTCAGTCCCAGAGAACCCTTCAGATGTTGGGTGAGTAGATGGATGGATGAGTAACTGAGTGTGTTTGGAGGATGAGTAGCTGAGAGTGCAGGGGCAGTCAGTGGGGGGTGATGATGAGGTCAGATTTAGCTACTCAATTCTAATCCTTCTCCCCTAACCATTCTCTGGTCAATCGCTAAATAAAGAGCCAAATCAAGTCCTATTTAAATTCCAGTACCTGCCTGATAGTATGGGCCTCTCACCACAGACAGGCAGGCCAGTATGCAAAGAGATGGATGGAGCAGGGATATATCCAGAGGTGTAGACAAGTATGTATCTGACAGTCCATAGTCTACACTTTAATGCTACCAACCTCCAGAGTAGTCTCTCCTCCTGCGCTGGGAACCAGAATTCCAACCCCTTCTCTAGGTTTTTCGCTCTCCTCCTAAGGTGCAGCTGGAGAAGTGCTCTGTGGAATAATCATGGCTAAGAGATCCTTAGGAGCGTCTCCTTTGGCTTTGGCGGTCTTCCTAGGCTTCCACCTGGGATCACGGCAGGTGGGCGGATCCATGGGCAGGAGTTCAGGCAGAGAGAATGCCCTGTCAAGAGATCGTAGGCACCAATAACGCTCTACTGGTCTTGTCGGGTGCAGGAGCACGATCAGTGACTCAGGGGCTGGCAGCATCTCAGCTCACTGGGGCCTCGTGTGTACAGCAGTCTACACCCAGCATGACACATTCCCAGCATCAGGTAGTGGCGGGGAGATCATGGGAGGTCAGGCAGTGCTCTTCTGCCCAGCATGAGCGTCATCACGTGTCAGAGCTCCACCCCATCCCTGTGCTCTTTGTACAGTGGATTGTTTACTTGCCCATGCTCTGTTCTTTATAATCAATGGTTTACTACAATTCTTTTTGAGCTTACAGAATTGTCCAGTGGGTATGTTAGTTTTGCAAGTGGGATGGTGACAGCTATCAAAATGTAAATGTATAATAAGTGATGCTGCGCTGTTGTCAAACTGTAGTGTAACCAATGTGTCACATGGTGATACAAATATTGATGCTGAAAGCAATACTAAAGATGTGCACAAGGTGGCATTATAAACCAAACGTGCAGATGCAAAATCTTCAAATAACAAATTCCTCACACTATGGTAAATAACAAATGATTTCCATGACAAAACAAATGACATGTATAACAAAAAGGTGGGTACTCATAAGAAAAAATTATATAATCAACATTACACTGGGTGGTGAAGTGAAGATGTGACAGAAAAAAAAAGTCTCTGAAATAATCCTGAGATTAAGGTATATAGAGTAAAATGTGGTGCTACAGTCTTAACCGTGCAAACTAATAAATATAAGCAAGTGTCTCTTCATTCCATGCAGTGACACCTCTATGTGGAGTGGCCTCTAACCTTACTGCTGTAAGGTAACAGCATGGGAAAACCAATGATTCCAATATCCTCTGGGGGTCCTTGCATGGATGACTGGTGGCTTTTAAATAAAGATAATCTCGATTGCCTTTAGGGGTCCTCATCTCGTTGTCCCAAGAATCAATGCTGGGTGGTGGATTGTAGCTCCTCTATAGTATACACTCACACTTGCCCATAGGGGAGGAGGATGAAGAGGAAAGAAGGGGAATTTTTTCTGGATACTTTTGTCATTATTCTGTCTCTCACTGTTCTAATAAACTGACCATTAAAATTATAGACCGGTCTTTTCTTTGTCATGGGCAAACGTACAAAATTAGCAGGGGTCAAATACTTTTTCCCTCACTGTATTTTTTGAATTTTCAGATTTTAGAATTTCCAAATTTTAGATTTTCGGATTTTCAAATTTCCGAAATTAAGAATTAAGGAAAAAATGTGTTTTTTTCATTAATTTAAATATTTCCGAATTATCAAATTGGTCGAATTTTGTAGAAAAATTAAGTTGGAACAAAACTAATTGCACACGTCTAAGTTTTACATGTGTGGGGTGATGTTTTATACACTTATTTCCAGTTTCTTATTTTTATAGTTTTCTCTTGGTATAAGAGTTGTTTTAAGATGAAGACATGGATTTATTCATTCATTTTTGTGATATACACAGTTAATTGTAGTTAATCTGAATATTGAGTTTGTATATAATCATATACAGTAAAACCTTGGTTTGAGAAAGTTTTGCAAAACAGGCAGAATGTTTTAATACATTTTTACTTGCTAAACAAGGGATGTCTTGAATTAAGAGTAGCGTCATGTCACAACTCAGTATAATAGAGAGATGAGAGGCACCTCTAAGTGTAGCAATATGGTTACATTTAATGAAGGTACAACATTTATCAACTCACATGGTTGATGATTAAAACAGGCACATCTAAGTATGCAGGCATCTGGGGTAAAGCTGTCCACATAGACCATCCTCCACACTGCCATCAACATCGATTGTCGACTGACAGCAGTGAGAGCCAGCGGTGCAGAGGACGGTCTATGTGGAGTTGCTAAATGTTGTATCTTCATTAAATGTACCATATTGCTACACTTAGGCACCTTTTATATTCTGTAGCTCCTGCTGGATTTTGCTTCTAATCTCCTTGGGGAGGCTGCCATTTGTGGATGGACATTTTATGGTTATGCAACCTATCACATTGCTATAATCTTTTTATATGGACTATAAACTGAAGGACTTATGAATAAATGGTCGTTGAACAAATCATCTGAGTTTCCATTATTTCTCATGGAGAATTTCTTTGATCTACAAGTGCTTTGGATTATAAGCATGTTTCCGGAACGAATTATGCTCACAATCCAAGGTTATGATGAGTGAAAGTATGATATTGATTGTTTTTAATATCTTTTTAATTGAGATGTGTAAATATTTTTTGCTTTGATTGATTGTTTCTTGTTAATTGTTGGGGCTCTAAAGTAGTCCCGAGTGGATGCCCCTAAATCACATTATATTAACAATTTTTCTGCCGAGCCCTCTTTAAATGCCTGTGCTTTGTCTCTATTTGTCCAACTTGAAAAAGAGGCACGTCCTCGAAATGCGTTGTTGCTATGGAAACGTTGTACAACTTTTTGTGTACCCCGGTCAGTGTGGTTTCTTGTACGAGTGGGCATAATTCAGCAGCTTTCTCTCGATGTGCTGGCTGCACACGCTGTTTTTCCTCTTGCCCACATTCAATTCCCTGGCCAGGAGTGGTTTGATGGATGATCTATTCAGGATCCCCTTGGTAGGCGATCACAGATAAGATGCCGTGTAAGTGGATATTGCATTTTCTATTTTTTCGAGTCCTCTCCCTTCCCTTGTCAGCTGCATGTAGATGTCTGGGCTGCATGTGGTTATACTATACTGAGCTGTTTAAAGGTGAGGACTGGGCTGTTGATTCACACATACTACTTCTAAGGCCCCTTTATACTTATATGACTTGTCCCACGATTTGGGACTGCAAAATCGCGCGACTTTGAAGTCGCACAAGTGTGAAAGGGGCCTTACTATGGACTTATTACAGCTTGTGTGATGGACTATCTATTAGTGCTGCACGATTAATCGTTAAGAATTGAGATTGCGTTTCTTTCCCCCTCGCAATCTTAAATCATTTTCCTGATTCTATGCAGAGTTTTCTGCTCAAGCTGACAGCTGTCAAAAAAACAGGCAGTCTGCCAAGTTTCACAACATTTCTCAGCCACTGAGCTAACTATAAACATTGTAAGGTTGTGTTCTTTAGATCAAAGGAATAAACTTCAGTCTGTAAATGAGGGGAGTTTAACCACTTAAAGACTAAACCTTTTTCTGACACTTGTTGGTTCAAGTTCAAAGTCATTATTTTTTGCTAGAAAATTACGTAGAACCCCAAATATATATATATATATATATATATATATATATATACATACATACATACATACATACATACATACATACATACATACATACATACACACACACAGTATTTCACAAAAGTGCGTACACCCCTCACATTTTGTGAATATTTTATGATAACTTTTCATGTGACAACACTGAAGAAATGGCACTTTGCTATAATGTAAAAGTAGTGGTTGTACAGCTTGTATAACAGTGTAAATTTGCTGTCTACTCAAAATAACTCAACACGCGACGAATAATGTCTAAACCACTGGCAACAAAAGTGAGTATGCCCTAAGTGAAAATTTCCAAATTGGGCCCAATTTGCCATTCCCCCAACCCCCGCCCCCCCGGTGTCCTATCACTCGTTAGTGTTACAGGGTCTCAGGTGTGAATGAGGAGCAGGTGTGTTAAATTTGGTTATATCGCTCTCACTTTTTCATTCTGGTCACTGGAAGTTCAACATGGCACCTCATGAGAAAGAACTCTGAGGATCTGAAAAAAAGAATTGTTGCTTTACATAAAGACGACAAGACTATAAAAAGATTGCCAAGACCCTGAAACTGAGCTGCAGGACGGTGGTCAAGACCATACAGGACTTGCCATGGTTGACCAGCACATGCTCAGCATCGAACCCAGAGGTTGTCTTTGGGAAATGGACGTAAGAGTGCTGTCAGTATTGCTGCAGAGGTTGAAGGGGTGGGGGACAGACTGTCAGTGCTCAGACCATACTCCGCACCCTGCATAAAATTGGTCTGCATGGCTGTTGTCCCAGAAGGAAGCCTCTTCTAAAGATGATGCACAAGAAAGCCAGCAAACAGTTTGCTGAAGACAAGCAGACTAAGGACATGGATTACTGGAACCATGTCCTGAGGTCTGATGAGACCAAGATAAACTTATTTGGTTCAGATGGTGTCAAGCGTGTGTGGCGGCAACCAGGTGAGAGTACAAAGACAAGTATGTCTTGCCTACAGTCAAGCATGATGGTGGGAGTGTCATGGTCTGGGGCTGCATGAGTAATGCCGGAACTGGGGAGCTACAGTTAATTGAGGGAACCATGAAAGCCAACATATACTGTGACATACTAAAGCAGAGCATGATCCTCTCCCTTCGGAGACTGGAGAGCAGTAGTACAACAAGATAACTGCCTTGCTAAAGAAGCTGAAAGTAAAGATGATGGACTGGCCAAGCATGTCTCCAGACCTAAACCCTATTGTGCATCTGTGGGGCATCTTTAAACGGAAGGTGGAAGAGCGCAAGGTCACTAACCTACACAAGCTCTGTGATGTTGCCATGGAGGAGTGGAAGAGGACTCCAGTGAAGCTCTGGTGAACTCCATGCCCAAGAGGGTTAAGGCAGTGCTGGAAAATTATGATGGCCACACAAAATATTTACACTTTGGGCCCAAATTGGAAAAAATCACTTAGGGGTGTACTCACTTTTGTTTCCAGCTGTTTAGACATTAATGGCTGTGTGGTGAGTTTTTGTGAGAGGGACAGCAAATTTACACTGTTATACAAGCTGTACACTAACTACTTACATTGTAGCAAAGTGTAATTTCTTCAGTGTTGTCACATGAAAAGATGTAATAAAAATGTGAGGGGTGTACTCACTTTTGTGAGATAGTGTGTGTGTGTGTGTGTGTGTGTGTGTGTGTATATATATATATATATATATATATATATATATATATATATATATATATAATATTTATATTATATATTTTTTTTTAGCAGAGACCATAGAGAATAAAATGGTGGTGGTTGCAATATTTTATTTCACACTGTATTTGCACAGTGGTCTTTTGTAATGTTTGTGCAGAATCTCTGTGATCCTTAACCCCTTTCTCCTGATGCAGGCTGGGGGAGGGACTGCACCAGGAAGTCAGTCACAAGTGTGTGTGGGACTGGAAGCAGCCACATGATACTTAGAAGGAGACCTGTATAATTACCACTCCGCCATGTAAGAATGTACATCGCTTTCTGAGTCAGTAATAAACCCTTCCCTGGTTAAGAAGTGCATCCAGCCTGTGTATAACTTGCTCAGCGGATACTGGCAGCATTGCTAGCAACAGCCTGAGAGACCCTGTGTCACATGGCTTTCATGGGGTTTATACAACCATTTGATCCCGCTGCTGAATCATGGAGCTCCTGGGTGGAGAGGCAGGAGCAGTATATGGAAGCAAATAGTGTGGCTGTAGATAAGAAAGTTGCAGTTTTCCTCACAGCATTAGGTCAAGCTGCATATGGCACTCTCAGAGACCTAATTTCTCCAGACAAGCTGGACTCTAAGCCCCTGCCTGAGTTAATTCAGAAGCTACATGAGCACTACAACCCAAAGCCCTTAGAAATGGCAGATCGGTTTAAACTCTACAGTAGGCGGCAGCATGCCGTGGAGGACATAAAGACTTATATCATTGCTTTACGTAAACTAGCTGCCACTTGTCAGTTTGGAGACTACCTGCAGATGGCTCTCCGCAACATGTTTGTCATGGGACTCTGCGACCCAGCCATATGGAAACGTTTATTCACAGAACCCGACTTGACTCTGGCGAAAGCCACGGACCTTGCTATGGTCATGGAGTTGGCTACACGGGACACCACCCTACTGAAGGCACCACCTGAACCTCCTACAAGCCAGGGAGAATATTCCAGACTGCTATCACCCGACACCTACGACGGCCATCCCCAAATCAACCTAAACCTCGCCACCCTAATTCTTCTGTCTCTAGGACGCCAACTTGCTACCATTGTGGTAACACTTCTCACAGTGTACCTTCTTGCAAGTTCAAGGATGTCGTTTGTTTTCTTTGTGGAAAGGCTGGTCATATTGGGCGTTTGCCGCAGCTCACAATTCACGAACACTACCACAAAAGGTAGACGTAAACAGACATTTCATGTGGATACTGACAATAACGGCTCCAGCTCTGATGAGGAGACCTGTGTCCAGCATGTTGTACTGTTTTGGGTAGCTGGGAATACTCCTGCGATAAAAGTGGATGTCACACTCAATGGCTGTCCTGTCTCCATGGATTTTGATTCAGGGGTGGCTGTATCTGTCATTTCATGGACTGAGTTAAAGGGTCTTTCCATACCGCTCCAACCTACAAATCTCACACTACAAATCTACAGCAAGGAACTGCTACAGCCCTTAGGTTATGTGAAACCCATTGTGACATTAGGCAACCGCAGTTAAACTGTACACCTTTATATTGTAAGTAAAGGAGGTCCTCCACTGTACGGTAGGGACTGGATCAAAGCCTTGGGCATGCCCCCTCTTGCCATTGCCCAATGTACATTGCTTTCTGAGGTAGACCATTGGGTGGAATGCCTGAAGTCACGCTTTAAGAAGGTTTTTGAGGACTCTTTGTAAAAGGAAAAATGGCCCACCAACCTTCTCTTAAAGCCTGGTGCTACACCTCATTTTTGTAAGGCAAGATCAGTACCCTTTGCCTTGTGGAAGAAAGTGGAAGCAGAGCTGGGCCACCTATTGGCTGAAAAGATCATAACTAAAGTTGATAGAAGTGAATGGGCATAGCCAATTGTGCCTGTCAAGAAAAATTGAGATATTATAATTTGTGGGGATTTCAGGGTTGCCCTGAACAACAATTTGTTGTGGATCAATACCCATTGCCTCGACTTGAAGATCTATTTAGCTCACTGGCTGGGGGCAAACATTTGCAAAAATAGATTTAAAGCAAGCTTACCTGCAACTGAAAGTACATCCAGATTTAATGCCATCTGTTGACCATTAATGCCCATAAAGGATTATTCCAATTTATGGTTTTTGGCATAGCTCCAGCCTTCTGGCAGTGGATCATGGATGAGGTCCTGGCAGCCATACCTTTCACCCAATGTCTACTAGATGACATGCTCATCACTGGTCCCACTGATGGAGAACACAGAAAGAATGTTGAAGCTGTGCTAGAGAGACTCCAATTGTATGGTTTATGTGTCAATCTTTCAAAATGCAAATTTCTCAAGTCTCGACTGGAATTTTGTGCCCACACTGTGGACCGACATGGGTTACACACTACTGAAGAAAAGGTTAAAGCCTTTACCCATTCCCCTACTCCCCAGAATCTCACACATCTTAGTTCCTACTTTGGCCACCTAAATTACTACCACCATTTCTTGCTGAACCTAGCACACCAGCTCTACCCGTTACATTGCTTACTGGATGCAAGAGCTAAATGGATATGGACAGACAAATGTAAAGAAGCTTTTCGGCTTTCTAAAGAGCTCATTCTGTCCTCTCAAGTTCTGGTCCACTATGGCTTGTGACGCCTCGCCTTATGGACTGGGTGCCGCGCATTCCAATGTCATGCCAGATGGCACGGAGCGCCCTATTTCTTTTGCCTCCAAGTTTTAACCTCAGCAGAACAAAACTACTCCCAGATAAGGGATAAGGAACCTTTGGCCATTGTATGGGCCACAAAAAATGTTGCACGTACATCTATGGTCGGGAGTTCACGCTGATCACTGACCACAAACCTCTGTTGTCAATACTGAACCCTCAGAAAGGAATTTCTACAACCGTATCTCGCTTACAAAGGTAAACGTTATTCTTGGGAGCTTATACATATTCTATCAGATACCGCTCCCATTAGGCCCATGGCAATGCAGATGCATTTTTCAGATTTCCAATTGCAGACCACCCACCTAGAGACATAAGCATAGTGGAAGCACACAGGCCACAGTCCTGCATGTCCATCTCCCTAATTGCCAGACATACAGCCACAGATCCCTTCCTGTTTCAGATATTCTCGTATGTTCAGGCTGGATGGTCAGAGAAAGTCCCAGGTGAATTTTGTCCGTACTTTGCCAGAAAGTGTGAGCTTGCGACTAATGCTGGTTGCCTACAGTGGGGCAATAGAGTGATTATACCTCCAGTATTTGCAAGCAACCATGCTAAGGATACTGCATGAGTACCATCCTGGCATGGTGCACATGAAGCAGCGAGCCCAGAGCTTTGTTTGGTGGCCACAAATGGATACAGCAATTGAAGATTATGTGGCTCAATTTCCTGGGTGCTGTCAAGCTCAGCGACTCCAAAAGAAAGGACATGTGATGCCTGGAACATTGATTTATTCCTATAAAATACAAATTATATAAAAACCTTTCTTGTGCAACTGTGCATGAAGAAACCATATGTAATATATAAATAAATCCAAAATTGTTTTGATAAAATATCCAAAATAAAGAAATAAATAAATAAAGTATAAATCAGTGATAAACCAAATAAATGCTTATTGTAGGAAAATGCACTGATACTTTGTTGCCGTATTTCTCAGTCTGACATACACTGGCTGATCTTCCTAGATCAAATTGTCAGGTGTTCAGAATTAGATACAATAGCAAACCATGCTATTATCCTACGGCAATCCACTAGTAAACCTATGTGCAATAGAAAAGTTCCTGCAGATGGTATACTTGCTTATAATTGCTTATAATTAGCCTTTCAATTAAACTTTTAAGTGAGAAACAAAGAGATAGACTTCCCTTTTTCCTTGCAATTTCTGTGATCCTTCTGTTTGGATAGTAGCTATTGCCTTATATCAGATCTCCTGTTTACATAAGGGGAAGGAAACAAAAAAGCATACCATTGCGCAGTGCTGTTTTTAAGAATGGGATGTGAGTGCCAGCTTCTATTTTACTCACATGCACCCAGCGCTTGTTAGTGCGGTAGCCTTTTTTCAAACAATCAGATACTCGTGGGCTGCACGCCCTGCTTCTCCTCACTGGGAACTGTCACTAGGCTCCTTCTCCCTACTTCCGTTTTTCCACCTAATGTGACCTATAAACTGTACAACTCAGTTGAACAACAAATTGAAATATTTTAGGTGGAGGGAAGTAAAAAAAAAAAAAAAAAAAAAAATCTAAAATAATATGGTTGCATAGGTGTGCACAACCTTAAACTAATACTTAGTTAAAGCGCCTTTTTATTTTATTACTGCACTCAGTCTTTTTGAGTATGAGTCTATCAGCATGGCACATCTTGACTTGGCAAATATTTGCCCATTCTGCTTTGCTAAAACACTCCGAATCTGTCAGATTGCAAGGGCATCTCCTGTGCACAGCCCTCTTCAGATCACCCAACAGATGTTCAGATTCAAGTCTGGGCTCTGGCTGGGGCATTCCAAAACTTTAATCTTCTTCTGGTAAAGCCATTCCTTTGTTGATTTTTATGTATGCTTTGAGTCGTCATTGTGCTGAAAGATGAAGTTCCTCTTCATGTTCAGCTTTCTAGCAGAAGCCTGGAGGTTTTGTGCCAATGTTGACTGGTATTTGGAACTGTTCATAATTCTCTCTACCTTGACTAAGGCCCCTGTTCCAGCTAAAGAAAAACAGCCCCAAAGCATGATGCTGTCACCATCATGCTTCACTGTGGGCATGGTGTTCTTTTGGTGATATGCAGTGTTGTTTTTGGGCCAAAAATATCTTTTAGAATTATGGCCAAAAAGTTCAACCTTGGTTTCATCAGACCATAACACATTTTCACACATGCTTTCGGGAGACTTCATATGTGTTTTTGCAAAATTTAGCCAGACTGGATGTTTTTCTTCGTAAGAATAGGCTTTCGTCTTGCCATTCTACCCCATAGCCCAGACATGTGGAAATTTTTGTCACATGTACCACACAGTCAGTACTTGCCAGATATTCCTGCAGCTTCTTTAATGTTGCTGCAGGCCTCTTGGCAGGCTCCCTGACCAGCTTTCTTCTCATCTTTTCATACATTTTGGAGGGATGTCCAGTTCTTGGTAATGTCACTGTTGTGCCATATTTTCTCCACTTGATAAAGACTGTCTTCACTGTGATCTATGGTATATCTAATGCCTTGGGAATTCTTTTGTACCCTTCTCCTTACTGATACATTTTATTAATGAGATCCCTCTGATGCTTTGGAAGCTCTCTGAGGACCATGGCTTTTGGTGTATGATGTGACTAAGTAAATGTCAGGAAAGACCTACTAGAACAGCTGAACTTTATTTGGGGTTAATCAGAGGCATGTAAAATGATGGCAGGTGTGTACTGACTCCTATTTAACATGGGTTTGAATGTGATTGCTTAATTCTGAATACAGCTACATCCCCAGTTATAAGAGGGTGTGCACACTTATGGAACCACAATATTTTAGTTTTTCTATTTTTACTCCCGCCCCTCCCCCCCCCCAAAAAAAAATTGTTTTGCACAATGTTTAAATTTCCATGCAGGTGGCCAGGTCATCAAGACATCAATGAATTCCATTCACAAAAGTGTTTTGAGTTTTTTTCTTTTTCTTGAGTTATTTCATATAATTTAATTTAAATATATGGAATAAATATATTTATGTGAAAGGGTATAAGGTAAGTGGTGGGTTTCTGGTAAATATGGTCAGGATCTTCACAGCTTGTCTTGTTAAAACCCTGTTACCTGCCCCTTTTTTGGGAGTTTGAATGGAACAATCTACATTCCCCACATAACCACTTCCATTTTCCTGTACCTTCTCTAGGCTTATACGTTATGAAAGGACACAGACTGATATTTTGAGAAGGGACCCAATGTTGGGCTAACTTTTTGATGCACTTACCTGATGCTGACAGGCATGCAGACTGGTAGACATACGCTATATTACCAAAAGTATTGGGACACCAGTCTTTTACACGCACATAAATTTGAATGGCATCCCAGTCTTAGTCCGTAGGGTACAATATTAAGTTGGCCCACCCTTTGCAGCTATGACAGCTTCAACTCTTCTGGGAATGCTTACCACAAGGTTTAGGAGTGTGTCTATGGGAATGTTTGACCATTCTTCCAGAATCGCATTTGTGAGGTCAGGCACTGATGTTGGATGAAAATGCCTGTCTCGCAGTCTCCACACCAATTCATCCCATAGGTGTTCTATCAGATTGAGGTCAGGACTCTGTGCATCCCAAAGGTGCTAGAGATGGTACAGTGCTCCCCTCTGACCTAAATCATAGAATGCCACACTGTATAAATGCTATATGTGAAACCTAAATTTTGAACAATGAAACTGTATAAACCAAAATGTATGAAGTAAAATAGTAAATAATCACAAAGTGGGTGTCACCTTAGAGCCAAAAAAAATAGTAATATAATGCAATATAGCACAACTACGATGCCAGTGTCTGTGAATAAGAAGCCGTGCGTTTAGACCAGTGTTAAATACACTGGTGTAATATAACAGATGAAGTCCAAATGTTTAAAGCAAATCCGTTGATACTGTGAAAACGCACAAAATGCCTTCAGTGTCCCTCCACCTTCATATTCGTGCGCCCACCTCCATTGTTGACCATAATAGGTCACCATGCGCCTTCCCCTTTTAAGGGGTATAAAGATTTTCTGGTGGGTGATTATATCCTTAATGGGTTCATTATATCCTAGGTAATCCTAAGTGGTAGTGCTCATAGAGGAGTGAAAAAGACTGACAAAGTGCTGAATTATTAAAAAATGTTTAATAAAACAATATCTAAAAATTTCACATTTTGTTTGTGCACTGACTCTGATGCACTCAGACCACATACATATCACATTTAGGGTATGTAATTCCTTTAAGGATCACTTGGATTTTGTGGCAGCAGCCAGCAAACAGGGTAGAGTCTTCATGGATGAGCGAGTTGATGTCACTAGGCCCCGCCCTCAACGAATATCGCCACGCTTCACATGGCTTTTTCTCCTTGAACTTTTCTATCGGATTGAGGTCAGGACTCTGTGCAGACCAGTTAAGTTCCTCCACTCCAAACTCGCTCATCCATGTCTTTATGAACCTTGCTTTGTGCCCTCCAATACAATACTCCCAACGCACACGTTCCTGCACAAACGGCTGTATTTCAAATTGAGTGCTGAAATGACCATCGGCTGTAACCAAATGCAATCGTGAAAGAGGAAATGTCACCAGCACACCAGGATCTCCAAAAATGGGTCCGAAAACTTTAATCATGTAGTGTCAAAAAAAGCAAAAGCAAGGTTTTGGAGCCACGCAGGACCCCTTCTTCAAGCATGTGACAAATTGTGATACTGAAAACATACTATTTGACCACTTAAGGACCGAGCCTCTTTCTGAGATTTGTTAAAAACTGTTTTTTTTTTTTTTTTGCAAGAAAATTACTTGGAACCCCCAAACATTATAATCTTTTTTTTCTAACACCCTAGAGAATAAAATGGCGGTCGTTGTAATACTTTCTGTCACACCGTATTTGCACAGCAGTCTTACAAGCGCACTTTTTTCGGATAAAATACACTTTTTTGAATTAAAAAATAAGACAACAGTAAAGTTAGCCCAATTTTTTTTTATATTGTGAAAGATAATGTTACGCCAAGTAAATTGATACCCAACATGTCGCGCTTCTAAATTGCACCCGCTCGTGGAATGGCGACAAACTTGTACCCTTAAAAATCACCATAGACAACATTTTAAATATTCTACAGGTTGCATGTTTTAAGTTACAGAGGAGGTCTAGGGCTAGAATTATTGCCCTCACTCTACTGATCACTGGTGACATTTCCTCTTTCATGATTTCTTTGTGCCCTGGTGCACAGTTCTGTTGGAACAGGAAGAGACCATCCCCAAACTGTTCCCACAAAGTTGGGAGCATGAAATTGTTCAAAATGTCTTGGTATGCTGACGCCTTAAGAGTTCCCTTTCACTGGAACTAGGGGGCCCAGCCCAACCCCTGAAAAAACAACCCCACACCCTAATCCCCCCTCCACCAAATGATTTGGACCAGTGCACAAAGCAAGGGCCATACATGGATGATTGAGTTTGGGGTGGAGGAACTTGACTGCCTTGCACAGAGTTCTGACCTCAATCCGACAGATGAGATGAATTAGAGCAGAGACTGCGAGCCAGGCCTTCTTGTCCAACATCAGTGCCTGGCCTCACAAATGCGTTTTTGGAAGAATGGTCAAACATTCCCATAGACATACTCCTAAACCTTGTGGCCAGCCTTCCCAGAAGTGTTAAAGCTCAATATTTAAACCGTACAGACTAAGACTGAGATCCCGTTAAAGGTCATGTGGGTGTAAAGGCCCAATACTTTTGGTAATATAGTGTATATCAGTGACCTTTCTTAATATAGAAATAAACCCTATATACCTTAAATAAAATGAGTGTTAAGAAAGTAAACTGCTTTGGTATTAAAGTGTATGTAAGACTTTGCAATGGACTCTTATTTGCTCTCTTTTATTTTTCTGGTAAATATATAATTGAAAGTTTTTCTTTTTATGCAAAAATACAGGTTGATCTTGCCAAACAATCTTTGGAGTTGATAACCTCCTATGGTATCTGCCTCTGCTGACCAAGATAACTTTCTGATTTTTTTTGGATTACAGAACAGCCCTCCCTATGTTATGAAGATGATGGGAAGGGTTGGAGTACTGGAGGTTTAAAAAAAAAAAATCCTGTTCTAGCATGACAGTGCTGATCCCTTAGATAGATGCAGCACAGTGAGTTAGTGATGTCACTCTGAGACAATAAGTGTGTTACTGGCAAGATCTGCATGTGAAAATGAAGGACCAAAAAGATAACTAATGTAGCCACCACATCTAAGGACTGGTAAACTGCAAGTTTTGTTCTTTGGTTTATATTCACTTTACTGGATCGCGTCTATACATGAATCGACCGGATTAATGTCAGATGTTGAACTTATCTGATCAATTTGGTAATTTTTGTTAGTAACTGATTTATTATTGTAATACTTTTCAAGCTTCATCCTCCTGTTTTAAAGTAAAACTAAACGCAAAATGTTTTTTTTTCACTTTTTGGAGTAGAGAAGGGTAATTATCTCTGTCAGTTTTGTTTTCTCCACCCTATCCTGGAAAAAAAACTTTGCCATTAGTTATACTTTAAGTTGCATCAAACAGTTGAAAACACCTTTTGTTATGAACGTGATCCATTAGACCAAATTGAGTACATCTACAAAACCTTTATGAATACTTTTATAGCTTTTTATTAATTCTTACTTTTCTGTTATAAACAGGTCAAAAAGAAGTTGTAGATGATAACAGTGGCCATGTAGAAAATTGCACAGTAAAAAAATTAAAGCGAAATCATAAATCTGTGATCTATAAGAGGAAAATGGGTAAGTTTTTAAATGCTGTAAAAATTTACAGAAAGAAAATAATTTGTCTTTCAGTAAAAGTCAATGTAAGTAAGTGGATTACTTAAGTAATTGTAAAATATATATTTTTCTAAATAAAAAACATTTCATACTTGCCTTCTCTGTGGTTTTGCCATTGCAGCCCCAATCCTCCTATTATGTGGTCCCCCAACAGGCTCCTGGGTAACCCCCCCCCCGTTTCCAAGTCTCCCCCATAGAAAGCTGCTTAGTATGGCAGCACTCGCACAGGCTTGATTCTGAGCCGGGCTCTGTGTGTTCATTGGCACACACACATTGTGGCTCAGCCCTGCCCTCTGCTCCTTTCTCATAGGTTGTGATTGACAGCAGCTCCCACTGCTGCCTCCATGTCCAGAGCGTAGGGAGATGGGAGAGAGCTGCTGCTTTCGGGCCTAGCAGAATTAAGTTATAAAAATAAATATTAACAACAACAACTTTAACAATATTAACATAAAGCATATCGGTAACCATCAGTGCAGCATATCAGTGCTGCTTCATCAGTGCCCATCATTGCTGCCTCATCAGTGGCCATCAGTGCAGCATATTAGTGCAGTCGGACAGTGTAGCTTATCAATGGCCTTCGCTGCAGCCCATCAGTGCTTATCAGTGCAGCCTTACAGTGCCCACAAGTGCAGCCTCAGCAGTGCCCATCAATGCAGTAGGGATCACCGGGAGGAATCGGAAAGGATTGCTGGTCAGATCACAGAGCTGGGATCTCCCTCTGTAACACAGCTTGAAGATAAACTGCTGGCCGCTGTCAAACAATGTCGCGCCTCCTGGACAGACATTGGACAATTGTGCTGTATGTCTTAGGAGTCTGTCCAGGAGGCGGGACTTTGTTTGATATCGGCTGGCATTTCATGAGAACCCCCGCTCTGTGTGATCCGGTTAGCTTCCGGTCATTCAAAGTGAGGCTTGATACGCACGCGGCGGCGCCATCTTGCCTAAAAACCGGAAGTGAACTCCTGAAATGCCCCATTCAAGCGTCAGAGCTGTTTTTCATTATGGTGGGCCCTCATCCTTATATATAGACGGTAATCAGCACGGATCAGCACCCCAGATGATGCCTGTTGAGGCAAAACACGTCGGATTGTTACGCAGATCCCTGTATTACCGTTGTGTTGTTTGACGCGCTTATCTTTTTTGAAATTTGTAAGTGTAACTCATATCTTTTTAATAAACATTCCTTACGGAATTACGCTATGTGTCCCTCTCTCCTTCCTCCCTACTCTCCTGGTTGGGCTTATTCACCCATGTATCATTAACCTGCTACATCCCACATTTATAAGAATGAGATCTCAACCATTCAGCGAGCCTGGGTCCTTTATTCATCTTTAAAGCCTGTTTGACTCGCCAGGTGTACACCTGTGTGGGTCCACGCTTTCTGGTAAGTGACTAGTGCTTCTGGTGGAGGATTCTCTCTGTCACTCACCCTTTTTTTGGATAGTCAAGATTTTCCACGATTGATATTTACTTTATATTGGATTTCACTATCTGGAATTCATCTAGACCCATTTAGGGGTTCGTTTTGGTTATTGTGGACTTTTCAATATCATCACTGTATACATGACATGTAAATGTGCACTGCACTTTTATAAATGGGTATACCGCAGAGTATTTACCCTTTAGTAAGGGTTAGAGGGCTTGCCAGCCATCTGCCCCATATTTTGTGAAAAGTTTTGTTTCTTTTCCGAACCTGAAACGTGGGTTTGATCAGTTTCAACCAGAGGGATTTTAGAGGTACCTGTGATCCTTTCCAGGACATTAGAATGGCTTTCTTTGCATAGAAATAGAGGATGCGAAGAAGTCTCTTTGCATGGGTTGAAATGTGGAGATCCCCAAAAATGCCTAGGAGGCAGTTCTTGGGGTGGATAATTTTCGGGAGGTCAATTGCCGATGAGATGAAGGACCCTATTTTCGTCCAGATGTCTTGGACTATTGGACAGGTCCAAAAACAGTGTAAAAGGTCTGGCCACATTCTCTAAAGCAGTCTGCTGTGGGAGCCAATCCCATTTTATGTAATCTAGAAGGGGTTAGGTGGGACTGGTGAAAAATTTGAATAAGTATTATACGATCTTTGGAGGATATTACTGAGGTCTTGTATGTGTCACTGAATTCTGACCAGTCATCCTCTGTAAGCGTAATGTCTATAGAGGCCCATTTCGTCTGGGTCATTCGATATCTAGGGTTACAGTCAGTCATAAGGGCAGCATAGTATGTGGAGCTAAGTTTAGTAGGGTCAGGGTGTTCTAGTGTTTTCTCTAACTGAGGTATGATGACAGGGTTTTCAAAAGAGCCAAACTGGGCATGAATAGCGTGTCAGAGTTGGTAATAGAAGAACAGATAAGAGAGTGGCAGGTCAAAATCAACACGCATCTGTTGAAAGGACTTAAATCCCTGTGATGACACGGGTATTTAACTCCCTTGGAGTACCCACGCTGCGGGTCAGATACAGAGCACAGTTCTTTCAGGTTTGGATTGAACCACAGAGGGTTGTTAGGGGACATTGACCATGATTCTCCTGAAATTTTCGAGACGATTATTTTAAAGGTATTTAGTATGGGTGTGCCTGGGCAGGCCGGAACCTGACCTCTGTATATAATATTATGGAGGGTCTCTAGAGAGGAGGCGATAGCTCCCTCAGTGGACGTACAGACGGTTGCCGCAACCGGGTGCAGCCAGTCATGAATATGAACCAGTTGGGAGGCCAAATAATATAGATAAAAGTTGGGGAATGCTAAACCTGCCAGATGCGTCGGTAACCACAACGTCTCTAGTGCCACCCTAGGGGACTTACCATTCCACAAGAAGGCGGTGCATAGCGTATCTATCCGCTTGAAGATGGATTTAAGGACTTTACAGGGTGAGTTGGCTAGAACATATAACAGCTTAGGTAGATAAATAATTTTAAGGGTATTAGCCCTTCCCATTAAGTCTAGGGGTAAGTCCATCCACTGTTTAGTCTGTATTTGCAGCTGGGTCAGTATGGGACACAGGTTGTTTTCAATATATCAGGACAAGGGTAACTGTACTATAACCCCCAGGTACCTAAAAGAGCACACTACCTGTAGTCTGGAGTCAGGGTGAATCTGCAAAGTTGCGTCAGGGTCCAAAGGGAAAAGATTTTGATTTGTCCCAGTTCACCCGGAACCCAGAGTAGTCGCCAAAATTATCTATTTCTGATAGCAGCATCTTTCGTGAGTCTTGGGTGTCAGCCAAGTACACCAGGGTGTCCTTTGCATACAACGAGATTCTTTCCTCTATTGTAGCAATAGGAAGGCCCTTAATCAGTTGGGAGCCACGAATGTGCACAGCTAGTGACTCCATAGCCAGGGTAAATAGGAGGGGTGACAACGAACACCCCTGCCTAGTGCCTCTAGTAATAGGGAAATCCGTAGTGTGGGAGATAGCTCGTATGCGGGCCAGTGGAGAGGTGTAGAGGAGTTTTATTCAAGCAACAATGCGGGGGCCGAAGCCATACCACTGTAATACTAGACCATTCCACACTATCAAAGATGTTACATCCAGGGACACAATGGCCCGGGTAGGTGTACAGTCATGGGGATATTGGAGATTGTGGAACAGTCTACGGATATTCATTCTTGTAGATCTGCCAAGTATAAAGCCTCCTTGATCGCTCCTGACCAGTTTCGCAACTACGATGTTCAGGCGGTTGGCCAGGACTTTGGCAAGGATTTTAACATCCACATTAATAAGAGAAATTGGGTGGTATGAGTCACGTTTAAGAGGATTTTTGCAGGGCTTCAGTAATAGGATAATCAAGGCCTCTCTCATAGAGGGGGAAGAATTCCAGTGTTCAAGGCTTTGTTATAAGTATACAGAAGAGATGGGCATATTAAGTGTTGAAACTCGGAGTACCATTCAGCAGGGAAGCAGTCTAAGTCCTGTGTCTTATGTGCCGGTAGCTGCGAAATGGCCAATCGCGAATGGCGATTTCTTTAACAGAGGCGCCTCTAAGTCTTCACAGCTTTCAGCCGAAGGGAGGGGAGAGATATCTGGGCCAAGTAGTCATTAAGTTGGGAGTCAGTGTATTCTGCTCTGGATGTATACAGGTCCTTGTAAAAGTCCAAAAATATCTCCATGATATCCCTAGGGGCGTCACTAATCTGTCCCTGTGCAGTAAAAATCTGTGGGATTGAAATAGGGGAGTGTTCAGGTCTAGTGAAACAAGCTAAGAGTTGGCCAGCCTTGTTACCATGTTGGAAAGATTTTTGGGTGATGTGTAGCATGTGCTTTTGTGTGAGGTCCAGTAAGCTCATATCCCCTACGACATTGTAATCAAGTATCCCTGTTAGCTGGAGTAGGGTCAGAGGCATAAGCAGTTTCAGCAGAGGTCATAGCCGTCTCAAATTTCACAGTGTGTTGCTGGGTATTTTTATGTAGAATGTCAGTAATGGACATAAAAGTACCCCACAACGTGGTCCTAAAGGCCTCCTATTCCGTAAGCGGGTCCACCGTGCCCGAGTTCTTATTCCAGTATTCGACTATACCCTTTTTACATTCCCCTGTACTATCTTGTCCTCCAACCAGTGGGAGTTCAGGCGCCACACACTTGGGCCTGAGCCTGGAAGGAATAAGGAGAGCCACCACCAGGGGGGCAGGGTCCAAAACACCCCTAGGTAAATAGGATATGTCTGGGAGAATATCTTGTGTACCAAATGCCAGGTCTATGCGAGACATGGTGTGGAAAGAATTTGAATGGCAAGAATATTGACACATATCCGGGTGTTTCCATCTCCATATCTCAGTAAGTCCATGATTCTGGGACCAGTCGGTGAAGGATCTGCCCCCGCCCCCCCCCCCGGCGGTCTATAGTCCGGCTCATTACAGTGTTAAAATCCCCCACATACAGCAGCGGGCCTGGGGGCCTAGATAATAGCATAAGTGACAGTTTTACTAACGCATCTGCGGAAAATGGGGGGGTATATAAATATTCATCAGGGTGAGTGTCACAGAGGCAGTTTGTATTATAAGTATGACATACCTGCCTTCCGGGTCTGTTTTAATCTGCAAAACCTCCGCATGGAGAGATTTGGCCAACAAAACAGAGACCCCTCTAGAGTAAGCTGTGTGAGTAGCATGATAGGATTGAGCTAACCATGGTTGCTTGAGGTACCTTATTTTAGAGTCAACCAGGTGTGTTTCCTGGAGACAAATAATTTGGGGGTGATATTTTTTCAGGACCCAAAATACTAGGGATTGCTTCTGAGGTGAGTTCAACCCTCTAGTACTCCAGGAAATTTTCTTTAACCACTTAAGCCCTGGACCATTAGGCTGCCTAAAGATTAGAGGAATTTTTACAGTTTGGCACTGCGCTGCTTTAACTGGTAATTGCGCAGTCATGCAGTGTTGTACCCAAATGAAATTTGAGTCCTTTTTTTTATCACAAATAGAGCTTTCTTTTGATGGTATTTGATTGCCTCTGCATTTTTTATTTTTTTTTAAATGTAATAAGACCAAAAATTGTGAAAAAAAAAGATATTTTCTACTTTTTGTTATAAGGAAAATCCAATAAACTCAATTTTAGTCATACATTTAGGCCAAAATGTATTCAGCCACATGTCTTTGGTAAAAAAAAATGTCAATAAGCGTATATTTATTGGTTTGCACAAAAGTTATAGCGTCTACAACTAGGGTACATTTTCTGTAATTTACACAGCTTTTAGTTTGACTGCCTATCTCATTTCTTGAGGTGCTAAAATGGCAGGGCAGTACACCCTCCCCCCCCAAATGACCCCATTTTGGAAAGTAGACACCCCAAGGAAATGCTGAGAGGCATGTTGAGCCTATTGAATATTAATTTTTTTGTCCCAAGTGATTGAATAATGACAAAAAAAAAAGTGCAAAAAGTTGTCACTAAATGATATATTGCTCACACATGCCATAGTCATATGTGGAATTGCACCCCAAAATACATTTTTCTACTTCTCCTGAGTACAGGGATACCACATTTGTGGGAGCCTAGCCGTGTACGGGGCCCTGAAAACCCAGCACCGCCTTCAGGATTTCTAAGAGTGTAAATTTTTGATTTCACTCCCCACTACCTATTACAGTTTTGAAAGCCATACAATATGGCACAACCCCCCCCCCCCCCCAATTACCCCATTTTGTTAAGTAGACACCCCAAGCTATTTGCTGAGAGGCATGTTGAGTCCATGGAATATTTTATATTTTGCCACAAGTTGCGGGAATATTACAAACTTTTTTTTTTTTTGCACAAAGTTGTCACTAAATTATATATTGCTAACACATGCCATGGGCATATGTGGAATTACACCCCAAAATACATTCTGCTGCTTCTCCTGAGTATGAGGATACCACATGTGTGGGACTTTTTGGGAGCCTAGTTTTGAAGGCTATAAAATACCAAGATGGCACAACCCCCCCCCCCCAAATGACCCATTTTGGAAAGTAGACACCCCAAGCTATTTGCTGAGAGGCATGGTGACTATTTTACAGCTCATTTGTTTTTGAAAATTAAGAAATATTTTTTTCAATTTTCAAAACTTTGTGATAAAAAGTGAGATCTGCAAAATACTCACCATACCTCTCAGCAAATAGCTTGGGGTGTCTACTTTCCAAAATGGGGTCATTTGGGGGGGGGGGGGGTATGTGCCATCTGGGAATTCCATGGCCTCCGAAACTGTGATAGGCAGTGAAATCAAAAATGTACACCCTCAGAAAGCCTGAAGATGGTGCTTGGTTTTTGGGGTCCCGTACGCGGCTAGGCTCCCAAAAAGTCTCACAAATGTGGTATCCCCGTACTCAGGAGAAGCAACAATGTATTTTGGGGTGTAATTCCACATATGCCCATGGCATGTTTGAGCAATTTATCATTTAGTGACAACTTTGTACAAAAAAATATAAATAATTTGTCTTTTTCCCGCAAATTGTGTCAAAATATTAAATATTCCATGGACTCGACATGCCTCTCAGTAAATAGCTTGGGGTGTCTACTTTCCAAAATGGGGTCATTTGGGGGGGGGTTTGAACTGTCCTGGCATTTTATGCACAACATATAGAAGCTTATGTCACACATCACCCACTCTTCTAACCACTTGAAGACTAAGCCCTTTCTGACACTTTTTGTTTAAAAATGTATTTTTTGCAAGAAAATTACTTTGAACCCCCAAACATTAAATAGTTTTTAAAAGCCCTACAGATTAAAATGGTGGGTGTTTCGTTTTTTTTTCACACAGTATTTTCGCAGCGATTTTTCAAACGCATTTTTTTGAAAAAAAAAAACACACTTTTTTAAATTTTAATCCACTAAAACACACTATATTTCCCAAATGTTTGATGAAATAAAAAAGATGATCTTATGCCGAGTACATGGATAACAAACACGACATGCTTTAAAATTGCGTAGAAACGTGCAGTGGCGCAAAACTGACTGCTAAAATGACTGCTCTCGATCTGACCTTCGCGGTGATACCTCACATGCATGGTGCAATTGCTGTTTACATTTGACTCTTGCGTTCGCCTTTGCGCGAGAGCAGTGGTGCTTTTTTTTTTTAATTATTATTTTCTTTGCTTATCTTATTTTTAAACTGTTCCTTTCATTTTATTTTTTTTTTATAATTTTTATTGTTATCTCAGGGAATGTAAATGTCCCCTTTGATAGCAATAGGTAGTGACAGGTACTCTTTTTTTTGAAAGAATTGGGGTGTATTGGACCCTAGATCTCTCCTCTGCCCTAAAAGCATCTGACCACACCAAGATCGATGTGATAAAATGCTTTTCCAATTTCCAATGGCGCTGTTTACATCTGGCGAAATCGAAGGCATGAAATGCTCGTAGCTTCCGGTTTCTTAGGCCATAGAGATGATTGGAGCCGTTCTGATCTCTGATCAGCTCTATGGTCAGCTGGCAGAACCACCGGCTGCATTCTCAGGTTCCCTGTTGGGACAGGAGAGCCAGAGAAAAACATGGAAGACGGTGGGAGGGGGGAGACATTCTCTCCCACTGCTTGTAAAAACAGTCTAGAGGCTAATTAGCTGCTAGGATTGCTTTTACATGAAAGCCGACCGCTGGCTGAAAAGAATGATACCAAGATGATACCTAAACCCGCATGCTGGTATAACCACTCAAAGTCCAGCAAAAGGCCAGTATGTTGCTGGTCCTTGTTGGGCATATATTGTAATTATTTTTTTCATGCAGCCTGTGGGCTGAACAAAAAAAAAGAGATTGATTGGTGGGTATGCCCACCATTAGAATACCTCCCTTCATCCACCCACTTCTAATGATGGGCATACATGCACCATTTTGTTTTTAACTGTGGTGGTGAAATCACCTCCAACAGCGCTGGAGTCAAGGCTTTATGTATCGTGGGAGCAAACGTTGTTGCTGTCAAGATAAATAAATCCGTGCTGCAACTGAATGGCGTACCTGCTAAGCAAATGATGGTTAACAATAAAACAAAGTAACATTACAGTATAACAGTAAGACATACCATACCTGCAAAGCAAATACAAAAAAAACAGTAAAAAAGTAAAAAATTTTTTAACGCAATCTGTGCCTAAAATATATATATGCCGAAGCATGGGGGCATCCACCCCAATAGTTAGGAGAAAATCGCTCCTCTGCCCCTGCTGCCCCCATGCTTAGGCATATATGCTCTTTTTTTTAACTGTGGCGGTGAAATCCCCTCCTACAGCGCTGGAGTCACGTCTTTATGTATCGTGGGAGCAAACGCTGTTGCTGTCAAGATAAATAAATCTGCGCTGCAGCTGAATGGCGTACCTGAAAACAAAAAAATGGTTAACAATAAAACACAGTAAACAGTAAAGTATAAAATGACATACCTGAAAGAGAGAGAACAATAAAACGACAACTATTATTTTTATTTTTTTTATATTTTTTTAGTGTTTTTTTATTTTTTTTACTTTTTTTTACACTTTTTTTTTGTAACGGTTCCAAAGTTCGGGTCTCTCAAAATGCGATGGAATCTTGGGAGACCCTGTGAAAGTGTGCCTAGTCTGTGCAGTGCTGTACCCTATGCTAATACTCAACTAGTGTATGGTAGCGTTCAAAACATTCACCAATGCAAACACCAGGATTGTCAGGACAGGAGGGACAATAATAAAGGGTGTCACGCCTATATCTGCACTTGCTGCAGACACGACATCTTCTTTGGGGGCTTCGTTGGGTAGGGCTACTCGGGAGGACATAAGGAAAATGCCTCTTATGCAGCCGGCTTACTGCATTTGGATTGGGAAGGTGAGGTGGAGCACTGTCTGGAAACAGAAGGGCTCTGACGATCTCTTCCTTTAATTTAAGGAAGGATCCAGTCCGTCCTGAAGCTCTGTATAGCACATGAGCGTTCAGCAAAGCCAATTGAAATAAATAAACAGACACTTTTTTTGTACCAGCGTCTGGCCTTACGGGCAACTAGGTATGGCGCCAACAACTGGTCGTTGAGGTCCACCCCTCCCATATTTTGGTTATATTCGTGGACAGGGGTTTCTCCACAACACCAGTCATTGTAGTATTTTGGACAGTCGTGTCTGCATGAAGGGAGGTAAGAACAAAAACATTCTTATTATCCCTCCACTTCATAGCGAGCAAGTTATTACACTTCAAGCAGGCTCTCTCCCCCAGCCTAAGACAGGTATCTACAAGCCGCTAGGCAAAGCCCCGGAGATTAGATCGCACAGTGCCACATGCTCCAATCTGATGATCAAACAAGTGACTAAAAAGTGGCACGCTCGTGTAATAATTGTCCACATACAAATGGTACCCCTTTACAAATAAGGGTGACACCAAGTCCCACACAATCTTGCCAGCGCTTCTTATGTAGTCAGGGCAGTTTGTCTGCTCTACGTGACTATCTCTTCCCTCGTAAACCATAAAACTACATGTATAGCATGTGGCCCTGTCACAGAGCTTATACATCTTGACCCTGTATCTCGCACGCTTGCTGGGAAGATACTGTTTGAAAGACAAGCGGCCAGAGAACGTAATCGGGGACTCATATCAACGCAGACATGGGGAGTAAACAAGTCTGCAAAACGTTGGTTGGAGTGGTTTACGAGGGGCTGAATTTTGTAGAGCCGATCGTATCCAGGGTCTCCACGAGGACAACAGAGTTTATTGTTGTTGAAATGCATGAACTGCAAGATCTGCTCTTATCGTGCGCTGGCCATGGAAGCAGAGAACACGGCATATGGTAAATTGGGTCAGTGGACCAATATGACCACAACATACTCATTTTAACTATGCCCATGTCAAGGGAAAGGCCCAGAAAGATCTTAGATTCGGAAACTGTAATTGGCCTCCAATTTCCTCCAATTTCTGGCAAGGGAGGACTTGGAATTAGTGGCGATGTATTGACCAGCATAAAAATTGCTTTGGTCCACAATAGATCTATAGAGATCTTCAGTGAAAAACAGCACATAAAAATCAAGTGACGTAAAATCAACCCAAAAGTTTCCCCCTGAAGGCCGGGTTGACCAGGGAATGGGGGAAGTACGGGTGCTGCAGAAGTGGCGCGTTCCCAATTAGGATTGGCGAATGCAGCAGGAAGGGCTCTATGGGCACGACGAGCCTGTCTTTGTCTTCTTGGTGGCAGTGGGACACAACTAGGGTGTACTAGGCCACTGGTGCTTGCCAGTTCATCAGAAGGAATAGCAGCGCTAGTACGTCTATGCTCCATACGAGAGCCCTGCGGTTCTTGCACCTCAACAGCAAAAGATCGGTGTCTGGTGCGCCTGACCTTGGCAGGGACCACAACTCCGTCATCAGAGCTGTCTGTCATAGAGCCACTGTTGTCTACAGGATCGTATTCTGAGCCTGAATCTGACAGATGAGTGACTTCCTCTTCACTATCTGTCATGCTCAGAAACGTGTAGACCTCTTCACTAGTGTACCTTCGATTTGGCATTTTGTGCTCTAAATTTAGTGGTACACTAGTTAGACTCACAGGTAAAAAAGCGCCTGACTGTAAGCGACTGATTCAAACGCTACCAAAAAAACTGTTAGCAATCGTAGGGCTGACTCTGCAAACGCTGCAGGGATGTGTGTTGTCTTTTGTAAGTGACAGTGATCGATCGATACTGCACTTGGGTGGGCTGGGCTAGGCTGGGCAGAGGGGCAAAACGCAGGTGCTAGCAGGTATCTGGGCTGATCCCGCTAACACTGCGTTTTTGGGAACCCTAAACTGCTGGGGACGCTAGTATAGATATGATCAGATATTGATCCGTTCAGATACTTTACCACTAAGGGAGGTATATGCTGCGTGCATCTGTGTTAGCTGTACTGGCACTAACCTGACGGCCCTAAAACCTAACTGATATCACCCGCCGGGCGATCAGGGGGTTAAACCTTTATTAGGTAATAAACGGCGGGTGCCCTGAAACTTTAAAAAACAAACTAACAAACCAGCGTCACCCATAACAGTTATACGTTGATCACTGGTGAAAGGGTTAACTAGGGGGCAATCGGGGTTAAAACCTTTATTAGGTAGTATACGGGGGTACCTGACGCTATAAAAAGCTGACGGTGAACCAAATACTTACCTGGCAAACTAGTGTCACCTGTGACACTAATACAGCGATCAGAAAAAAGATTGCTTGGTGACAGGGGGTGATCAAGGGGTTAAACCTTTATTAGGGGGGTAACCTAGACCTAAAGGGGCCTACCACTAACTGCCCTACCACTTATAACAGTCACAAATGACACCAATGCAGTAATCAGTAACAAAAAAAATAAACTGCTATTGGTGTCACTGTGACAGGGGGTGATTGGGGGGTTATCTGTGTGCCTGCATGTTCTACTGTTAGTGTAGTGTTGGTGCACTTACTTGGATGCCTTCTCTCCTCTGCACCGGAACTAAAAGACCGACACAAGGAGAGATGACATCATTTCCTCTGCATCTGTTTACATTACAGAAGCAGAGGGAGCTTCTCATTCGCCTGGAGCAATCGCAAGGGGGTGGCTGTGAATCAGTGGCCTCCCCCTCAGCACGGATCGCTCTTGGAGGGACGCCGACCACCTTGGGCACTGTTGCGTTACTCTGCCTGCCCGTGCCATTCTGCCACAGTATATGTGCGTGAGGCAGTCGGCAAGTTGTTAACGGCCTGGCCATGGTAAGTCGGATAGTACATAATGGATATTCTGGGGGAAGACGGCAGTGACATAACCTTGCACTCCATTCCTCCCAGGATCTATAAGAGCATAGTCATATAATACCAACTGTAAGGCACTATTCAGGGTAAAGGAAGCACAAATACAAACCAAAGTTCAAGAAAAACATGTAAAACATGTAAAAAATTACAAAAGTAACCAAAAAAGGTAAAAAAAAGGTAGAATGAAACCTTTAACCACCCACCCCGCTTGGCCATCCCAAACATAGCGAGCCTTGGATACCTAAACCGAAACAAAATTCAACCGGAGTCAGAACTGTCCTTTGGCCATGCCACCAATTGGTATGTGGGCAGTGTAGAATCCGGCACGGCTCTCACAATTGAAAAAGGGAACTATAGTGGGTCCAGGTGCAGGATGAGTGTCTGCAGTAAACGTGAATACTCGCCAAGTCCTTGAATCCTTACGCAAGTCAGTAGGCTTAACGAGCAGGATCAAGCGTAGGTGGAAATCCATTCAGAACTGGTCAGGTACAACAGGAAAGTTGCAGTTTAGGCAGCGTAGAAAGAGAAGCAAGTAGGTAGGGTACCCGGGCATCCACGAAAAGACATGGGAACCACGGTGAGATAGGAGTGAGGTACAAAGGTGCCTTGACCCCTATCAGACATCCCTGCATCTGGGCAGGATTTCCAAAATGATCATTGAGCCATGGCTTCCTTGGGGTTGGTGTAGAAGTGAGCCATGGCTTCCTTGGGGTTGGATAACATGATAACATGTTCCCTTAGCAGGGAACAACATGGAGTACGGCAGGCCTTCAGTACGCAGTCGAGCCTTCACAGCTGCAAAGGAGATGCGTTGGCGTTGAACATCAGCCGAGAAGTAGGATACACTGAAATGGTATTACTATTGTATTTGAGAGGCACTTTCTCCCTTGCTAGGCACAGAATGGCAACTTCATCTTGAAAGTTAAGAAACCTTGCAATTAGGGAAAGCGGGGGGGCCCCGTCAGAAGGTGGACGTTGCGGGGTATGGTGTGCAGGTTCATTAACATAGGAGAAAGTGGGGGCTTCCATACCAAAAATGTCCCTCAGCCAGGAATATAGTAATTTCTCAGGGTGAGAGCCCTCCGGCATTCAGGAAACCCCATGGTGCATGGTGCATGGTGCATGGTATGCAAGTAAGGAAGTGGTATCTCCTGGTGCTGTGTCATTCTGTGCTCTGGTTAACTTCCGTATAGATGATAATGCCGGCTCAGGAAGGCGGCCTCAGAACAAGGCTTGAGAAGCAGAAGACAGCTGGCTCAGGGGGATACCGTCATCGGTGTAGGACGCGTTTCTCGAGTATGCGCACTTGGATCTTCTTGCAAGTCGCGCTCTTTTCCCAACAAGAGCCTTGTTGAGCCTTGCGTTGTTCTGAGGCCGCCTTTCTGAGTCGGCATTATCATCTATACGGAAGTTAACCAGAGCACAGAATGACACAGCACAGCACCAGGAGATACCACTTCCTTACTTGCATACCATGCCTGATTTTATCACAAAAATGTGAGTTTTACTATTGAGCTATTAATAAATTGTTATCCCTGTTAAAAAACAATTGCACCCAGAGGCCTCTCCATTTGTTTCTTTTCACAGTTCCTGAACACGGTTTCAGTTTTACCTTGAAGGCTGCCCTGTATGCTCACCCCAGGATCCATTCATAGATTTCGTCTCCCACATGGACTGAGCTTTTCAATCTATGGACTTGTAACCTATGTATATGTTGTATATACCAAATACTCAATTCAATTGGAAGAACTTATCGAGATTTTTTAACATATGCGCCTATACTCGTTGTCAGGAAACCCCACGAAGCAGAGATTATCCTGTGTGAGCGATTCTCCAGGTCATCAAGTTTGGCACGTATAGCCGCCATTTCACTTGTAGTATCCCTCACCGTTACAGACAGGGGGTGCACAACATCTTCCAGTAAACTTAAGCGTTCCTCAGTGACCCATGCGGATAGATGCAATCTGTGTGGAGAGAGAGGCTTTGCAATCCTGTATAGCCAGCATGATGTTAGCCAGTGTGGGTTCATCAGGGGGATATTCTGGGGCTTGGGGGCTGGCACTGCTTTGTGGGGAGTCCTGGGGCAGCAGGGAGTTTGGCTGTGTGGTAAACTAAGCCGGGTTCGAGCCACTCACCCGATCAGCAGAGTTCCTGAGGGAGGAGGAGGATGGCTGCAGTGTATCATGCAGCTCTGCCTGTGTCCCAGCACCATCTTGCCATTTAAAACGAGCGAGTTCTGCCACAGATAGCGGGGCGGGGGACCTGTATTTTACCATGCTGGCCAGCTTGAAATGTGCCTACAGCCTTGGGGGTGATTTTGATGCCTCTTGGATGAAAATCGGACCCAGAATCACTTCAGGATGTCAGCGGAGAGCCAGAGCAGTATAACTACACATCCCCTCGCTCTGCCATCAAGCCATGAGGCCACAATTTAGTTCACGCAGAACAAGAATAGAGATTTTTTGGATAGATTCTGGTGTCTTTTTGGCAGATTTTGTATGGAAATAGTTTTGCACCACAGTGAGCAAGCCTTATGTATGGTATCCAAATTATAGTACACTCATGCCAAGATTAACAATTTTTTCTCTTTTTTAGATAAAGTCTGGTGTCTCTTTCGCAGACTTTGGATAGAAGTAACAGGTGTGGAAAAATTGGGCTTTGAGTGTTAGTGCCTTTACACCGTAAACCAATAAAGGGACTCTTGATGAAAGCAAGAATTGGCCTTGCTGTAAAAACTGAAATTTGATGCCCTGGTCAAACAGCTGAAGAAAAATTGGTCTTTGGGTGTTGGTAGTGCCTTCACCATATAAGCTTCTAGAGGTACTCTTGAGGAAAGCAAGAATTGGCCTTGCCGTAAAAAATGTAAATTTGATGCACCTGTCAAACAGGTGTGGATAAATTGCTCTTTGGGTGTTAATTGTGCCCATGAAACCTATACCAAAAAATTACTTCAAGATAAAATATACACCCAGAAAGCTAGGCAGCCTAGACAGTCTTGCAGAGATTTGAGATCCCAATAACACTTAATCAACAACATTGGCATGAGGGGCTGAATAGCTGCTGCTAATCCAGGACGGATTCATTTTGATAAATGTCAGCAAGTCAACAGAGTCTGTGGACAGACGCACTCTTTTATCTATTGATATAAGAAAAAACTGCTCTAAAAATACAAATCCTAATAAAGCAGCAACTCTCCTGCGAGTTATACACAGTAATTAAATATGGTGGTAAATAGAGCTGCGCTACTCTCAAACATACAATGTGATAAATTATACTCGTAAAAAATATAATTGAAAAATTGTCCCAAAAGTGAATCGCTTCTCAGTGAGTCAATAATAACACCAATATAAACAGTGAATGAAGTCCAAATAAATAGGTGTCCTTCCAAAAGGATGTTAGCATCCACCACTACAGATAAAAGTGCAACCTCCACCACAAAAAATGCTTACCAGCTGATGGGGACCTTCTATTATGGAAGGTCACAATCGCTTGTGGCTAATGCCCAGACAGGGCCTTTATCTGATGAAGGGGATATCCCAATGGCAACTCTCACTAAGTATGTATTCCATAAACCAAGGCATGGCTGTATTCGTGTCGGTGATTAGGTCCAGAACCCTCCACAGAGCTTGTAGTAACAAGTTCCTCCCTTAGAGTGATGTACTCATAGATCCCCCCAAAAGAGATAAACTCACCATAGTGTAAAACCTCAAACTTTAATATAAAACTAAAAAACATTGCACTTGCATCAAGGTGGTTAAAAAGGCATGTAGCACGGTGACGTTAGCATGTTGCTCCTACTAACACGTTTCATCACAAGCTGACGTCGTCCTGGGGCACAGGCGGCGTGCTGATTCACCACTAAATATACTCTATGGATACCACGCCTCAGTTTGAGCCTCAGGCAATTTGTCCATTCATCACCATCTTTAAAAAAAGGAATCCAATCCCACATACTCCCGCAAGTCAAAAAAAACTCCCTTTTGTCAAGTAACCACCAAAACAGGGTCAGATTATAAGAATTGTACCTTTAAAAGGTGGCTGATAATAATACTAAAGGATATCAACCATAAAATTGGTAGATTATCTCTACTGCCATATCCAGATAAACAGGCTTACTGATAACCCAATCACCTGTAGCATCCCTAACCCTTACCAGACTATATTATATACCTTTCTAAAAAGAACATACTGTATATAGGCTGCATTTTGTGGCTTACTAGAGCCATATGAAAGGGATAATGAGCGCACGAATGTGACCCCATCTACTGATCGCCATTCCTTACTTAACTGGAAATGCCACAACTGTCTCAATGGGGGTCCCCATTCTACATTGATCACAGCGACATCTAGCACTCATAATAAAATAACAACTAAAAGTTCAAATAAAAAAATCTCTTAACCACTTGCCGACCGCCGCACACACACACACACACGTCAGCAGAATGGCACAGGCAGGAAAATGGGCATACCAGTTAACCCCTTTGAATTTTACGCCTATCGGGTGCACGCGCCTGCCACGTGATCGTGCCCGTGGGTCCCGCAAACGCGATTGCGGCAAGGAGAGGCAGAATGGGGAGATGCCTATGTACACAAGGCATTTCCCTGTTCTGCCTAGCAACATGACAGGGATCTACTGCTCACTGTCATCTGGAGCAGTGATCTGTCATTGTGTAGTGAGCCCACCCCCCCCCACAGTTAGAATCACTCCCTAGGACACACTTAACCCCTTTCCTGCCAGTGTCATTTATACAGTAAGCAGTGGCTATTTGTAGCTCTGATCGCTGTATAAATGGCAATGGTCCTAAAATAGTGTCAAAAGTGTCCGATATGTCCGCCATAATGTTGCAGTCCCAATAAAAATCGTGAATCGCCGCCATATCTACGAAAAAAAAAAATTATAATAAAAATGCCATAAATCTATCCCCTATTTTGTAGACGCTATAACTTTTGTGCAAACCAAACATATTCTTTACATATTTCTACATATTTTTTTTAACAAAAAATATGTAATAGAATACATATCGGCCTAAACTGTGGAATAAATTTTGGCGTTTTTTTTTTTTATATATATTTTTTTCAGGATATTTATTATAGCAAAATGTAAAAAATATAGCATTTTTTCAAAATGATTGCTCTTTTTTTGTTTATAGCGCAAAAAAAAAAAAAAACCTGTAGAGGTGATCAAATACCACCAAAAGAAAGCTCTATTTGTGGGAAAAAAAAGGACGTCTATTTTGTTTGGGTACAATGTCTCACGACCGCGCAATTGTCAGCTAAAGCGACACAGTACAGAATCGCAAAAAAATGCTCTGGTCAGGAAGGGGGTAAATCCTTCCGGGGCTGATGTGGTTAAATCTAGAAAATAGAGTAGGTCAATTTAAGTCCTCCACTCCCACCCAGAAACCAGATTTGACATTGCAATCTCCAGGGGACATCTAGTGCAAAAATCAAAACTGCTTCTAGTGGAAATGCCCCAACAAACTCCAAGGCGTCACCGTTCTACATATATTACGACATCTAGTGGTCCTACTAAAATAGATAGCAACTAAGAATACCACACAAAATGTAATTACAGTATATGGAACAAACCAATCTATATCCAATACTCCCAACAGGAAACCAGAAGTGCCACTAGATTCTCTACGAGGTAATTAACTGCAATATTTACAGCTACCTCTAATGGTCGTAATAGGTTTATAACTGGAAATGTGTAAAATCAGACAAATTTATTTGACTATTACCCAAGACTCAAATCAAGTTTACAAACCAAGAACATTATACATACTGATACACCACATAACTCAACATTATACCCTCAAGAATTGTCAATAAAGGCATTGACATGTACATCAACTGTTAACCCGAAAGGAACGTAAGATTTATCCCTATAGATCCAGGACATCTCAAGTTTAGAAATCACTAAATATCTATCCCTAGAAAAATAGTATTTTTTGGATTTTTATTATGCACTGCTAAATAGTGCTTTGATACATATGAGGGCTTTTTAAAACCCTTATTAATTTGCTCAGTGTGACGGGCCTGATGTACCCACACACTGTAGCTCACAGGGGCACTGCAGTATGTATATAGAAAAAAGAGAAATTTTCATACAGGGCACTATGAAGAAAGCGGCGTACCCATATGAAAAGAAAGATGGCTACTATGGATATCCTTGGCAAATAGGGTTCACAAAAAAATAATGTATAATCAAAAAATGGTTTATTAAATTACAGTAAAGATGTAAAAATTAGACCAGGCATAGAGAACTATGCTAGATTCCAATATAATGTACCCCGAAATACACACTTAAATACCCCCAACAGAAGCCTACTGTAAGCACATAAAACACATAACAAATTGGACACACATATAAGACACACATGCAACAATAATGGTTGAGGCGCCTCTGCTACCACCTACATGTCAGTATGCCCTAAAAAATTAAATAATTGTTGAGCCACATAGTGGCTTCTGAATAAATGGCAACTGGCATGTTTGTGGTCCCTAGTATAGGGGAACATCTGAGAGATATAAAAAAGGAAAGAGAAAGACAGGAGAAGATTGGAGAAAAGAGGGAGGAGAGACCAGTGGCTAAACATTTTGCACAGCATCATGAGGGAGAGGTACTGTAGAGGGATTTCAAGTAATGGGAATATATGTCCTAGGTTTACCAACTATAAGAGGGGACTTCGATCGAATTTTGTTACAGAAGGAAAAATGGTGGATCTTTACCCTCCAGTCCCTGGTGCCGAAAGGAATGAATACTGAACTAAACTTACAGTGCTTTTTAGATCAGTAATTGACTGGACTTATGCGCTGTAAATGCCCTATAAATATGTGATGATTTGACAATGTGGTCCCTCCTTTACCTTTCTCCGATCTCCTACTTTATCTATCAGTGACTTTAAAATTAAAAAAACAAAAGTAATGTGATGCAATATACCTAGAATAGGATAGCCTTTTGAATAGCAGATATCCGCTATATATAGTGCCTTATATCTGCAAAAATTCACGGACTAAAAATGAAAAACTGAATGAGATGGAGAGACCAGCATTCCTCTATACTCAAGCCCCGTCTTTTTCATCATCTTACTGGCTACCTTCTGTGGTCCCTATGATATGAATATCTTTCCTAGTGTTCGGCCGGCAAAAATGTATCCTACTTATCCTGATTCAACTAGATGTCCGTAGCCTAATTTTCTGATTGCGGTCACCTAGTTAGTGTCTTCCTCAAATAAATAAAGAAATGTTTTTTGTCTTCAAAACTGTCCTGTCTGTCTTGTCTCTCTATGTATTGATCTTTTTAGATTGTGTTATATATAAATTTCTATTACAAAAAAAGCTTGTTTGTGCAATATCTTGCCTTGAAAGAACAACACAAAAAACTTCCATTCTAAGCACATCACATTAAAAAAGGACAATTCAGCGTTAAATACCTAGCTTATCCTAATCAAAACACATGTGAAAAACACCTCAATGGGAGGAACCAAGACGTCTCATAGCACTACAAAGGAGAGACGATTGTGAGGATCCTCCACGTCCAGTCGAAGCTACGCAACGTTGTGTTGCGAAACGCGCTGGCGTAGGTACGGTCAGCGGGCCCTCATAGGGTGATTCCAACTATCGGAGTAGAGAATTTAAACTGACAATAACAGCCGGCGGATCGGCAGCAACAAATTGGCTTCCTTTAAACACTCACTGATTGCTAGCAAAGGTAGCGGCATGTGCGGGGACTGGAAGGACTGATGCCCGTGGTCCACATAACGGGAAACTTGAAGTCTTTTGCTGGAGCATATTGGCGGTGGCGCGAGATCGAAGGTATTTACCCTCTACAAGCCTGAACTTAAATACACCAATACAACCGCCCACCTGAAGACCTCAAAGAAGCGGTAACGTAAAAATCCATCTTCAAGTTGCAGTTAAATGTCCTTATACTATAGTTCACTGCACATAGCACATCACAGCAAGTCTCAATGAAAAGTATCAACTCTTTACTTGTCAGTGATATGTTACAAAATATTCAGCTTATGAACATTTTTTATGGTGTACTAAGAGATGCAGCCACATTCATGAAAAAGGATGTTATGCTCTTATGATATGAAATGAAATCTTCAAATATATAATGAGTGAAAGACTTTCATAATAATTTTTCCATGATATGTATCTGCATATTATAAGCAGACACATAGCAAGCAGCATCTTTTTATAGCAACATCAGGATCACCTTGCTACTTCTATTCAGGGCAATCGCCTACAACAATATGTTCCTTTGTAACTAAAAATAATAATGTTTTCTATAAAGACCCAACAAAGAAATATGGACTATATTTCTATGGAAACTTATTAACCTATATCAGTCTAAAAACCAAATCGCATGAATTGCTGTTATAGCAGTTTAAAAATCAAATCGCATGAACTGCCATAAACTTAGCAACAGGGGTTTTCTCTTTGATCTGATTAGGTCGTCACCTAGCTAGCTAGTGATTGCAATTTATTTCTATATACTAGTCAGTTTATGTAAACCATCAGTCTCCGTCACCCTAGGGACCACAAACTTGCCAGTTGCCGTTTATTCAGAAGCCACTATGTGGCTCAACAATTATTACATTTTTTAGGGCATACTGACATGTAGGTGGTAACAGAGGCACCTCAACCGTCTTATATGTGTGTCCAATTTGTTATGTGTTTTATGTGCTTACAGTAGGCTTCTGTTGGGGGTATTTAAGTGTGTATTTCGGGGTACATTATATTGGAATCTAGCATAGTTCTCTATGCCTGGTCTAATTTTTACATCTTTACTGTAATTTAATAAACCATTTTTTGATTATACATTATTTTTTTGTGAACCCTATTTGTCCAGGATATCCATAGTAGCCAACTTTCTTTTCATATGGGTACGCCGCTTTCTTCATGGTGCCCTGTATGAATATTTCTCTTTTTTCTATATGCTTACTATCGGCTATGGTATTATCCTCTCTAATACTTGAGGAGTGACATAAGGTGTAATGATCAAATTATTTATTAAATTTTTGCCTCTAATTTTTAGAGGTGATATATGAACATGGTCAGTACTTATAGTATAGTTTTTGAACACAGCAGTAAGTAGACCACTCCCAAAGTGGAACATGTGACAAAAGGTTCAATCTTAAACCTGAGTGAGGTAATAGTTGAGACAAAACCATTCGTCCTCCTATTCATACACCCGTTAATTGAGCACACTTGACATTTTCTACAATAATAACACCTGATAAATTATCTGAAAAAAAAACTGAGTCACTCCAATGGGGGTTTGAGGATGTTTGGAGCTATCCTATCGCTAAGGGAGGGAGCACCTCTAAAGATCACTAAAGGTTTGTTTGGCAAAATGGTGTTTTTGTATGAGGTTTCTTATATTATGGTCTTGTGAAGAAAAGGTAGTGGAACAGTGGGAGGAGTATCATTCCTCTCACCTAAGGGTCTCTCCCTAAGTAAATATGCTCTATCCTTCTGAACAACTTGACCCAAAGTGGCCTGCAGGGACTCAAAAGAATTGTCTCTTTTCAACAAATCTTTTAGTTAGAACACCTGCCTGTATCAGAGCTCCTTGAATTTGCAGCTACGTACAATTACTTTTGGCACTATAGGGTTATATAGCCCCCTAAAAGAGTAGGACACTAGGCAGAAAAAGACTTGGCTACGCCTGTGGGCAGTCCTAGGTGATATACACCTAGTTCCTTTGCTGGGATCTCTGGTCCTGGCAATTTTTCATTTTTTTTTTTCTCTGGGAATTTTTCCTGTGAGATAGTTACATAGTAGTAGGGGAGGTTAAAAAAAGACACAAGTCCATCAAGTCCAACCTATGTGTGTGATTATATGTCAGCATTACATTGTATATCCCTGTATGTTGCAGTCGTTCAGGTGCCTATCTAATAGTTTCTTGAAACTATCAATGCTCCTCGCTGAGACCAGTCACATCCAATCCACCCGGGTTTTTTTTTTGCAGTTATTCCCCTTCAAGGGGGTCGGTTCACTAGCTGTCCGTATTCCTCGGATTAGATAAACTCGTGCCAGAAATACAATTTTTTGGAGAATTTCTCATTTATGCCAACCCTATATGGGGAAAGTAGTTGGATACAACAGGGGTCAGAGGCTCCCTATCCCGACCCACGTAGATGCATAGAGCCAAACGCGTCTGCGTGCTCAGGGTCCCGCTGTTCTGGCACACTGGCAAGGCGATGCAGGCTCCGGTGTCACCCGCAGGGAAACCCGGAATCCGGCGTGGCTTGTCATTCAAGTCTGGACCCTATAAGTGAGCCTTACTATGCCATACTTACTGCCTTTGGTTTTGAATATAAACGTATAACCATTTAACCAATTGTTTAAAAATTATAACATAGCAGAGCAAAAACCTTTATAAAAGGGAAAGACTATAAAACCAATAAAGGAGAACCAAAGATAGTACATTACACATAACGTGGATCAGACAGACGATGACTCTGGGTCATTCTATCAGGGGTTGGGTTCCTCGTTTCCCTGTTACGGCGCATTCTACTTGGCTGCTTATTGCTTCTTGGGTCTTCCATCATCAGGCATCAGCCACGCTGGTTTGCAAAGCGGCCACTTGGTAGTCGGTGTACACTTTCACAAAATTCTACAATGTGGATTTGCTGGCATCTGAGGATGCTTCTTTTGGCCGCAAGGTGTTGCGGGCTGCTGTTTAGGGGGTCTAATCTCTCTTGGGGGTGTATTGTTCAGGTTGGGCTCCAGTTCTGTGTTGAGCTCCTGTTACCTTGTTGACTCTTGTGTTAGCCTTGGGATTTTTTGTTGTCCCACCCCTCATGTTTGGCACTGCTTTGGGACATCCCTATGGCTCTGAATAAAGGAGCACTGTGTCTGTCAATGAACGAAAAAGAGAAAATGGGATTTTTGACTCACCGGAAAAAATAAAGTTAATTGACTGACACAGCACCCACCCCTCTAAGGAGTTTTGATGCTTCTGACACTTCTTGTTACTAAACTGAAGGCCTATAGCAGAGAGGGGGGTGTATATCACCTAGGATTTCCCATAGGCGTAGCCAAGTCTTTATTCTGCCTAGTGTCCTACTCCTGAAGGGGGCGAGATAACCCTATGGTTCTGAATAATGGAGCGCGGTGTCTGTCAATGAACTCCGAGAAATGGATTTTACAGTAAGTCAAAAATTCTATTTTTTTAGCCAATTTGTGATATTCAGTTAGTCCTGTTGACTCAGAAGGTGTTTTTTATGGTTGTGATCACTTCAGCAGGAAGAGTGTTGGAATTGGCAGCTGTTTCTTGTAAGGAGCCATTTTTGGTCCTTCACCATGACAAAGTGGTGTTGCGCTCTCACCCATCTTTTTTGCCAAAAGTGGTTTCAAGTTTTAATTTGAATCAGGACATTGTCTTACCTTCCCTTTTTCCTAGTCCACAGTCACTGTGAGAAAAATCTTTTCACACTTTGGATGTAGTTTGGGCTGCCAGGATTTATCTAAAGTTATCTGCAGCAATCAGGAGGTCGGACATGTTGTTTGTTCTGCCAGAGGGTCCTAGAAAAGGACAGGTAGCGTCTAAAGCAACAATTTAGCTGTGGGTTCACCAGTTTTTCTCAAGCCTATTGTTTGAGGGGTAAGACGCTGCTTTTTCAGGTCAAGGTGTGCTACTAGGTGTAGGAACCTCTTGGTCTATCCGGTATCAGGCATCAGTAGTTTAGGTCTGCAAGGCTGCAACCTGGTCTTCAGTACATACCTTTACAAGGTTTTATCAAGTTGATGTAAAAACTTAGGAGGATAGTCCATTTGGATACAGTGTGTGGCTGGCTGCAGAAACGTTCTTTGAGCTTGATCGTGTTTTTATTCTGTGTCTCCCTCCCCTCAAGGGAATTGCTTTGGGACATCCCAGATGGTCATGAATATACCCTGCTCTGTTTCCAGTGATGTACGATAAAGAAAATTAGATTTTTTTGTACTTACCTGTAAAATCTTTTTCATGGAGTACATGCCGAAACACAGATGTTCCTCCCCCTTTCTGGAGATTCTTTGCTTGCTACAAAACTGAAGTGCTTCCTGTATGGGAGGTTGTTATGTAGCAGAGAACATCCTGTCTGTTTTGGTTTCCCAGTGTCCATTCACCTATATGTGGTGCATAACCCAGATGGTCATGAATATAGCCTGCTCTATGTCCTTTGACGTATTTCAAGGAATGGATTTTACAGGTAAGTACAAAAAAATCCAATTATTGCAGACGTATGCTTACACCAGCCACAGACATTTTTATAGTTCAGCAAAATGGTGCATTTTAAGGTCTGCTTTCACCTTAGCTCTTACAGATGCACACCTGCCACAAACATTGTATTGTCCCTTTCATGAGAACTTCTGGCTCATAAAATACAGTTTATCATTAGTCAAGTTTCAGCATAGATCAGCCCTTGGCATACCTCTACCATATGTAAGAGTTTTGATCAAGGGTAGAACTTTCAAGGACTAAGTTTATTTGCTAACATTCATTTAAAGTGTTACTAAACCCACAACAGTAAAATCATTCTGTGTATGCAGTAAAGAGCATGCTTGTTATACTCACTGTGGAACTGAAGAGGTTAATCCTCCACATTGTGTAAAAAAAACGTTTTGATTTTCTCTGATCCTCCCCTTCTTCCACTGTCCCCTAACCATCTCCAGATAAGACAGAGCCTTTGGAGTCACTATGCACATATTCAGTATGGTGTGTATTGCTAGAGAGATTTTTTTCTTGGGAGGGTGCGTGTGATGAGCACAGAGCCAATCAGCACTCTCCAGACAGAGGATCAGGGGTCCTGCAACTTCATAGGACAGTCGTGAAGAATGAAAACTGCTAGAACCGTTAACCAAGTTTTAACCAGACACTGATAGAAGTCACAAGACAGGTATATACTGCTGATGAGAAATGGTATTTAGCAGTTTGCTTACTAAAATAATTGCATTTCCATGTTCTGTGTATTGTGGGAGACCAGATATATTGAATGCAGGGTCCTGGGTTTAGTAACACTTTAAGGGCTTTTGTGACGACCTTTTTTTTTTTTTTTTTTTTTTACAAATATTAACAACAGGTTTCTTTTACTACCTTACATCAGAATAACAGAAAATACTCCTGGGTATTTCTTTGGTTCACGTTCAGTCTATCCCTGCACTTAATCAAATTTTGAGTCTCTCAGTCAGCTGCCTGGTTAGAACACCTGTTTCTTAGACCAGGCCACAAAGACACACTCCTCATGTGTCTGTGTGCACTAGCTGCAAAGAGCTGTAGAAGATGGAACATTGGGCCTCAGTTCACACCCAAAGTCTTAAAGCGGGATTCTGCCGAAATAAGTTTTTTTTTCCCCCCAATCAGTGTAAAATATAGACATACATAACATGTCACTTACCTGCTGCAGTTCTTCTCCCCGCCGATCGCCGATTCTGTCTGTTTGGATAACGTATAAAATATCTTGCTGGACGATCCCATCTTGCTTGTGGGCATTAGAAACCCACAAGCATTTACTTCCGGGATGTGGTGAATGCTGCGCTCCCAGCATTCACCGCTCGATCCCGCGCATGCTCTGTTCGTTGAGCGTGCAGCGCCGTAAAATTTCTGGTTGCCATCACAACGGCGCGGCGTCGCCGTAAATCTCTCGAGATTTCGTGCTGACGGCGTCCCCCGTGGCTTCATGGGAGGAATGCAGAACAGCTCCCAGAAGTCATTGTGTAGCCGGGGGACAGCCGAAAACACGCCTACTCCCACGGGAGGACAGACCGGAAGCCAGTGGAAAAATCTGTAAGGTAAGTTAAATAATTTTTTTTTTTTTTTTTTTTTTTTTTTATGGTCATTGGTGCATCAGCTTTGCTAACTGTATTTAATAAGCTAAAGAAGTTTTTTGGAGTACCAAACCGCTTTAATAAGTTAGAACTAGTTACCATGTAAAATATGGACCTGGGATTGAAGGCTTCATCCCTCCCAAAGGCTCCAGGACTCAGACCAAAACTTACCAAGCTCTGAGAAAACCAAAGACATAAAAGACACACATTCTGGAGCCCCCATCCTGTGTTGGCACAAAACCTAGGTGACACAACTACCATCCACAGCCTTGCCAGCCAGTCTAACACCGAGTTTGGAATTTCTTAAAAACTGCATTCAAACTGCCTTTCTCACAGAGAGCACTATCCTGTCACAATATAGTTACATTTACATATAATCTTATGCGAAAATTGTTTTTGCGATGCAATGGTTTGGTGATAGCCTTTCTAAAGTGGACATGGCCAGGTGACTCCCCCTAGTCACCTATTCATAAGCTAGCTAAGAAATTGAAACCATTTTGTACAAAGTATGTTTTTATATTGTTTATTGAGAAACGTTTTGTTTATGAGAATAGGACCTGTGTGTAAAGTGGAGCCAGCACACATATTGGAGCAGACAGCACTCATTGGTTTATTTAAAGTGAAATCTTTATTGTTAAATATTTAGGAATGTGCCGGGGTCATGTATGAAAGTATCATGAAAAACATGAGGTTGGTTCAGTATTTTTGAGACGCTTGCTATTTGTGAATTAAAGTGGTTGTAAAAGCAGAATTTTTTTTAACCTAATGCATTCTATGCATTAAGATAAAAAAAACCTTCTGGAAGCAGCAGCCCCCCTCAGCACACCCTAATACTTACCTGAGCCCCATCTCAATCCAGCGATGTTTCACTAGAGACTCGGCTGTTTGGGACTCTCCCTCCTGATTGGCTGAGACACACAGTGGGTGCCATTGGCTCCTGCTGCTGTCAATCAAAATCAGTGAGCCAATGAGGAGAGACAGGGGACAGGGCCGAACTGTGGCTCCGTGTCTGAATGAACACACAGAGCAGCTGCTCGGTTTTGGGTGCCCCCATAGCAAGCAGCTAGCTGTTGGGCCACTCAGCAGGATAGGGGCTAGGAGCGCTGGCAGAGGATCTGGGCTGCTCTATGCAAAACCACTGCACAGAGCAGGTAACTATAACATGTTTGTTATTTTTAAACAAACAAAAAAAAAAAACAAGATCTCAGTATCACTTTAACAAGCTCAGGTCCGATGCATAAAATCTACAGTACGTGCATGACAGCTGAATTTAGACAAATGGTAAAGCTAAAATACAAGACATTTTATTTAAATATTTCAATATCTGTAGGTATAATGAGACATTGATTGATATTGTTAAAGTGTTACTAAACCCAGTAATATGAAAATAGTTCCTCTGCCCCCCCCCCCCCCCCACAGTACCCACAGCTTATAAATCTTATTTGTACATTAAAATACTGCCATGATATACCTTTTTTGCTGATCCACGGTCACATGATAAACTTCACAGTTTTCCAGTACTGAGATTTCAGGTAGGAGTAGATTTTCACTACAGCCTTTTATACATGCCAACATGTGTGATGTCAATATCATGTGGCCTGAACAGTTCAACTGAAACAAGAAGTGTTCTCTATAGCAATAGAGACTAAACTGAACATGTGCAGGATGGCTACCCTCACTGATTTATATGGCCTTGCCAAGATAGACAGTGCAGGAGGGAAGGATCTGTCCATATATGATTTTACTGTTGTGGGTTTAGTAACACTTTTAACTCTTTTGAAGGCAGCGACTGTATAGTACTGATTTATGGGGGCCACATCAGTATCATTTAGCAGTATTTAACCTGTTCCCGCAGGCCATCAGTGTAGCTGTCAGTGCAGGTCATCAGTGTAGCTGTCAGTGCAGGTCATCAGTGTAGCTGTCAGTGCAGGCCATCAGTGTAGCTGTCAGTGCAGGCCATCAGTGTAGCTGTCAGTGCAGGCCATCAGTTTAGCTGTCAGTGCAGGCCATCAGTTTAGCTGTCAGTGCAGGCCATCAGTTTAGCTGTCAGTGCAGGCCATCAGTTTAGCTGTCAGTGCAGGCCAGCCATCAGTGTACCTGTCAGCACATCCATCAGTGCAGCAAATCAGTGCACCTGTCGGCACATCCATCAGTGTACTTATCAGCGCAGCCCATCAGTGTACCTGTCAGTGCATCCATCAGTGTACCCATTAGCTCATCCATCTGTGCCCCTTATCAGTGTACCCATTAGTGCAGCCAATCAGTGTACCTGTCCGCACATCCATCAGTGCAGCCCATCAGTGTACCTTTCAGCAAATCCATCAGTGCAGCCCATCAGTGTACTTGTCAGCGCAAATATATCAAAGCAGCCTGTTAGTGAATACGTCAGTGCAGCATATCAGAGTACCTATCAGCGCATCCATAAGTGCACCTGTCATCATTGCAGCCTATCAGTGTCCCTGTCGCAGAGCTGCCATTACAGCCGCCCATCAGCAGTTTAACCATTGAAAGAATATAGTAAAGAGCCCCCCCCCGCAAAATATATTATTGCTTTGGGTTATTACTCCTTTAAATATATTATTGCTCTGAAGTTAGAAGTAGGAGAGATGTTTCTATCAAGAAAAAGGAAGTCTTGTTTTAGTTTTGTGTTGACCACAAAACTAGCATCTGGGTTAAAGTGATGTCATTGCCTGTGTATTGTTATAAAAGCTGTTAGAAAAACTGTCTGAACATTGGCAGGCGAGAAATGCTATGAATAACTGTTTGTACATGGGGAGGTGTTTAGCCTGGCTTGGATTGACAATAACCCATGGGTGGGCTATATCTTGATGTATACTATAAATATGCGGTACCCAGACCAAGAAATTGAACAGTGTGTAGATCTGATCTCTGTTCAGAGGCGATTCAGTTCGCAGTTGCAGCGCTATACAAATACAAATCTGTTGGGTCATTATTATATTTACATTGTTCCCCAGGCAGAACCTGGACGGAGTTTAAAATCCTCAGTATGACGGATGAGAGCAGCAGGGAGCTCTTGCTATCCTATTCTGCTTCGGAATATGAACCCATTGAAAGTAGTTGATCGGTGACCGAATCAGAAGAGATAACCGTCCCTCCTAAAATAATAAGACGCTCTGAAGACCAGGCAACCACCAGCAGTGCCATACACCCCAATGGTGAACCGGCAAGCACCAACAGTGCTAGACACCAGAATGAAAGGTCCGGTACTAGCCCCGGAATATCACACTAGACACCCAGAATCAGGGCCTGAACATATCTTCCAGATGCCCTGGCAAACCCATTATGGCTACCTTCTAGCTCAGGATCAGTTACAATTCTCCCTTTCACTGCACTGCCAGGTGTGCAGGCCAACACTGAAACATTTTTCAGAAATTGAATTCTTTTTTTTATTTTTTTCCATGCCAATTTACTTTAAAAAAAAATATTTTTTTTCATTCTTTATTTAAGGAATGCTGAATACACAAATATGCAAGAAAAACGACATTACAATCATCTGTATCTATTATTAGTTATTCATAAGAACTCAAACAAGTCTATGTATATTGATGTGGTCAAAATCAAAGATCTGTTAAAACGCATTGGTGAAGCAAGAAATTGTGGTTAAAGGGTTTCAACCAAATTTATCAAGCAGATCAACCAGGACAGTAAGGGCAACCTTCTGTCCGGAAATAAATAACAAAATATACTGCACACAACCAATAGACCTGTGCTGCTTATTTAGTGTGGCCAACTGGGTGGAGGGATACCCACTGCGGGGCAAGACTAGCTTATCCCTATTGGTCAGTTATCAAGGTAGTATATTTTAATAAACGGAATCTAAACGTTGTCTTTTGTTTAGAGTATGGGACTCACTCCTAGGGACATGGGAGTGGTACCAAAATGGGGTACCCCAATCCAGGGGTTTTTCTTATTTATGGGAAGATAGGGTGAGTGACACCATTGGTGTCGCTGAAGAAAGGAAGGGATATCGATAAGGAGGAGCAAGAATGGGGAAATAATAGGAAAGGGGGGTGTAAATGGAGCTCTGGCGAGGCCGATGACCCACGGCCCCAATTTGTCCAAGCACAGCCTGGATAAGTGTAGGACTTGTATTCATCTGAAAATCTAAACAGATCCCAATGTGTCCAACGTGTGTTGTGTTCTTCCTCCCTTTCCCCCAAAGCAGCCGTAAGGCGCTCCATCCGCTGTATGTCGCTAACCCCAGCAAACCACTGTATCACTGTCGGAGGGGAACGCTGCTTCCACGTACTGGGCATACACACCCTGGCTGCATTCAGGAGGTGTTTCAATAGGGATTTACGATAGCGCTTACTGGACATTGGAGTCAGGTTCAGTAGTATTGCCGCCGGGTTGTCCTGAAGATCAACATCAGTAAGTTTGTAGATAATTCCCAATACCTGTCTCCAAAAAGGGGTCAAAACTGCGCATTCCCAGAAGATGTGAAGTATTGTGCCATTCTGTGTGCCACATCTCCAACATAGGGGACTATGTCCCGGGAATATGGACACTAACACCGAGGGGGTCCTGTACCAACGCGTCAGTACTTTGTAGGTGATTTCTTGATATTTGCTACATAAGGAGGACTTATGCGCAAAAAAGAGGATTCGATTTTTTTGATCTTCTGTGAATGTAGTATTGAGACCTCTTTCCACTTTAATTTATTGTGGACCAGACTAACCTTTTTGCCCAGCATTATATTGCAAACAACCCCAATTCATTCTATGCCCATCTGTTTGAATGGAGATGTCTCGCAGTACATTTTTTTTTTTTTATAAGGTGACTCTGATATAGCAGTACATTTTTTAATGGGGCTTACAGAAAATGGAAATTAAGCAATACATTCACAGTAAAAGGGCCAGGTATAGATTGAAGCTCCACAAGCACTGTGAAGAGCCACAGGCTATGTGCATGCCTTCTGCATGTACGAAGGCAGACTCCCAGCTTCAGCCCCCTGAGTGCCCAACCTACATCAGCACAAGTGGAAAAATTGCCCGGGACCTGGCATTTCCACTGTTCAAAAAGGGTATCTATCCTACCTGGATAAATACAATACAAGCCTGCCCTTTTTCCGCCACCTGTACCCTAAGAAAAGCTTGGCCTGAAGTACCACCCAAACAAACAGGGAAGTGCTTCCCACAAAGTCTGGGGACCACAAGGCTACAAAGGAGGAACGAGGAAGTGTTGGTTGTGAAGTAGAGGGCTAAGAGACGTGTACATCCTGTCCAGCATTCACAATGATTCATGGACGGCACGCTCATCCAAAAGCCTGAGTGTAACCATGATTATGATCAACAAGAAAGTCCCTCTTCTGGTATAAAAAAGTTGCAGTTTACATTTTCTATTTGGCCATTTATAATACTTATGTCACCTTTCATAAAATCAACAGAAAGACCCAACACCTTCCTCAAATTTATAGAAAAAATCATCACTGCCCTGATCTACCAGCAAGGATCCACCAGAAAATGTCTTGCGCATCTGGTATCGCCATACTCAGGAGGAGTAGCAGAATGTATTTTGGGGTGTAATTGCATGTATGCCTATGCCATGTGAGAGAAATATCTTGTTAAAATTACAATTTTGTGAAAACAAAAAGAAAAACATTGATTTTCTTAATTTTCAAAAACAATTGTGGGACAAAAAATCACAACTGCAAAAAACTCACTATGCTGCCTACTAAATACATTGGACTGTCTACTTTCCAAAAATGTGGGGGTATTTGTACTGATTTTGATAATTTTTTCCAAATAAATGTAGCAGTATAAATGTTGCCCTAAATTAATGAAGAAAACTACTTATGTGCAAAATTATATAATAGAAACTAGGAAATGCGCCTATATCTCTTATATCGCAAAAAAAAACAAAAACCCAATGGTGATTAAATACCACCAAAAGAAAGCTCTATCTGTTTAAAAAAATATATAAAAGCGGCGCTTTGCGGGCGGGTTCGGAGCGATGTCCCATTGTTTTCAATGGGAGGGGGCGCTTTAGGAGTGGTAAATACACCGCTCCTACGGCACCAAAGATGCGGCTTGCAGGACATTTTTCATGGTCCTGCAAGCGCACCGCTTCAGTGTGAAAGCCCACTGAAGACACAGCAACAGCTGTTTTGGGTCGGTTTGCAGGCGCTATTTTTAGCGCAATAGCGCCTGCAAACCGCCCCAGTGTAAAAGGGGCCTAAGTGTCATTAAAAGTGTGAGAGTGCTGAAAGCTGGAAATTGGCCTGGGCAGGGAGGGGGTAAAAGTGCCCTGTATTAAAGTGGTTAATTGGCTTTTTAGAAAGAGGTCACCATTACAAATAAATCACCTCACTACCCAATACCAAATTTGCCTTGAAATTTTTAAACAATGCAAAATTTAAAAAAAAAATTGTCCATATACTATTGAATAAGTTATTTAGTGTCTAGGCTAGGACAGAACAATTTTATGAAATAAATCTGTTAGGGTTTATATGGCAAAGTGCAATTACTTCTACAAGTCATTCAGCTTTGCCTACTTATACTATGCCAGGCTACCATCACTCTGCCAACTTTACTTTGTATGAAAAATACTGAGGAATGTTGCATCTGCTAACACCTTTTTATTTTTTTAGTTAATACCAGTGATAGTGAAGATCTATCTGGTGGTGAAAATCTTGCAAAGGATCAATCCTCAAAAGCATTTCCTGAAGTAGTATCAAGGAAAACATCATCTGGAATATCTTCTCCAGGAAAATATGTGGAAAACAAAGACCGAGAAACATGTCAAAAGGAATACAGTGATCATTTACCTAAAGTATACAAATGGCGTTTTCAGTTATGTGAGTTTTTTTTCCCTTCATTTTCTGTTTACATTTATTTGCTTTATGCCAGATCATTTGAGATGTTTTGAGTTCTTGGCTAAGCATTGTAGCATTAAGAGTCCATTCACACAGGGGCAACACGACTTCTAGCGCGACTTTGGGAGGCAACTTGGACACGACTTGAGTATGAATCACAGCCCGACTTGAGGCAACTTACAAGGCAACTTAAAGTTGCCTCCAGGACAGGAGACTTTGCCAGTGGCCAATCACATAATAATCAGCTCTGTGGGAGGGAGGGGTTTGCCTAGAAAACTATTTTTACTTCCTGGAAAGTTGCTTCAGTTAAGACAGGGGATCCGACTTGGAGGCAACTTCCATTAAAATCAATGGGTACAAGTCGCCTAGAAGTCGGATTGAAGTAGTACAGGAACCTTTTCTGAAGTCAGAGCGACTTCAGTAGTGTGCATTAAGTAAGACAGCTCTCATTCACTTACATTGATTTCATCATGTCGCGCGACTAGGGGCAACTTGGGGCAACTTCAAGTTGGATCCAAAGTTGCCCCTGTGTGAATGGACTCTCACTGTTTTCACATTGACAACCCAAACTCATTTGAAAATATACTGTGTAAACTGGTAAAGATTTTGCAGAAGTGAACAGTGGCAGTGTGAGCAAAAGTGCTCAGGTGCATAAGGTCTATACAGCTCAGCGAAGCTTGCCAAAAAAAACTCAAGTGTGTTTCTATAGTGCTACGTTTGTGCTGTTTTGTGCCATACAAATTTACATTTGTGCTGCTTTTATTTTTAAGATATTAGCAATTGTTTTTTCCAGACTATGACATCACCTAGCCCCCCTACAACACCCAAATGGCACAAAACTGGTCTCGTTGGTTAGTGCTACGTTTGTGCTGTTTACATTTCCGTTCTATCTTTTTGCATTATTAATGATTTATTAAAGGTCACCAAAGGTCACTTAGCCCCCCTACAATGCCCAAATGACACGAAACTGGTCTCGTTGGTTAGTGCTACGTTTGTGCTGTTTAGTTCTGCTAAAATTTCCATTCTATCTCTTATCGTTTTTGCATTATTAATGATTTATTAAACGTCACCAAAGGTCACTCAGCCCCCCCCCCCCCCCCCACAACACCCAAATGACACAAAACTGGTCTCGTTGGTTAGTGCTGGTTTGTGCTGCTAACATTTTTATTTGTGCTGTTATGGTTTTTAAGTTGAATGAATGAATGACTTGTATAGCGCAACCTATGCGAACTGAATCGCCTCAGGGCGCTTTTTGCCACTGGTGTCAATCTGTGGTATAGTGCGGTCCTTGCCCTGTGGGGTCCTGACACGCTTACAAACACATACACATACAACATACACATATTTGGCCAATTTTATCGACAGGATCTAATTAACCTACCAGCATGTCTTTGGAGTGTGGGAGGAAACCGGAGTACCCAGAGGAAACCCACGCAAGCACAAGGAGAACATGCAAACTCCAGGCAGAAGGTGTCATGGTCGGGATTTGAACCAGCGACCCTATTACTGCTAGGTGAAAGTGCTAACCACTACACCACTGTGCTGCTGTTATAACTGTTGTTTTTTTTTAAACCCCACCCACTTTGCCTCCCCCCCTTCAATCAGCACACATGAAAACTCAAGTGTGTTTCTTTAGTGCTGTGTTTGTTAGTGCTACGTTTGTGCTTTTTTGTGTCATAAAAAAAAAAAAATCGTGCTGCTTTTATTTTTAAGATAATAGCAATTTTTTTTTACCAGACGATCACCCCGACCTTCTGTCACATACCTGGTTAGTGAGCTCCTGGTTAGACAGCAGCCATGGGAGCACAGCGAGGTATAAGTGCCTGTGATCAGTTCAGTAGACTGCGTGGTGGCAGCAGGTGGATGTGGCAGCAGAACTGGCTGGTGACAGATGAGCTGGCACTAGCTGTGTAAAGTTGGCACCCCATGTTTATAAAACCTGAATAAAAATATACTGTTCGTTTGTGCTGATTTGTGCCACAAAAATGAACGTTTGTGCCAGTTCGGTTTCTGAGATATTAAATATAAAAATTGCTGAATTTTAAAAACAAACACGGCATTCGTTTATGCCGCATTTGTGCTGGTTTGTGCCACAAAAATAAACTTCTGTGGCACTTTGGTTTCAGAGATATTGTGCGTTATAGCTGCTTAAACCCCGCCCACTTTGCAACCCATGTTGTTGCATTTTAAAAACAAACCCGCCATTCGTTTATGCCGCATTTGTGCTGGTTTGTGCCGCAAAAATAAACGTTTATGCCGCTTTGGTTTCGGAGATATTGTGCGTTATAGTTGCGGAAACCCTGCCCACTTTGCACCCCATGTTGCTGAATTTTAAAAACAATTGTGCGTTATATGTTGCCAAACCACACTGACTTTACACCTCGTTATTAAATCTTACAGAACTTACAGAACCTATACTCAGCTTGGCTTTCCTTAACGTAATGCTCCTCCCACTTTAACGGGCAATGCACTTCATACTGTACCCTGGAAAAGGCATGACCATTGTAGAACAGATGTTCAATCCTTAGCCAATAACTGCCAGACCAACCCCATACTCCATCCCACACGCACCATTAAATCCCATTAATGGAGACCACACCATAAATGGAGTAAAAAAATGGCTGTAGGAGCCTCTTTATTAACAAATAAACTTAAATGAACATAAACCGTAAAAAACATTTATTAAACCAAAAACCCATCAGTCACTAATCGCATTGGTCTTTGCAGGAACTTCAAACTATTGTATGTTCAAGAATGCACTGCAGTATCTTTTACTATACTCTTTTTGCAGCCGACATACTGGCTTGGAGATGACCCACTAACCGCAGTGCACCCATTAACTAATTCCAGCTAAACCACGTTACCTGGAATACACCAGAGGGACCTATACCACCGATGGGTCCCGAATCCTTCCTTATCCAAGGTTTCTTCATTCGCCAGCAAAGACCAACCTTTGCCACAGCGCACAAGGGGAAGACCTTACCCTTGAGTGCCCCTCCACACCCTCAAAGCTCTCTGAATACTATCCTGCAACCCCAGGGCCCACAAATCAATTCCCACCACATTGAGGTATACCCCGTCACCCCAAAGGTATCCCCAAGTATCCGTTTCCAGTTCCAAATGCCAGATAACCAGGACCCCATTCCTAACTACAAATCTGCCTACCTCCCTGTTAACCTTCCTGCTGGGCCTTATTGAGCCGCTCCACCAACCTAGCCAAATGCCAAGTCATCTGAGCAATGATGTCGGACCACACGACGAGCATATCCGGAAAGGCAATGCGGCACCGCAGGAAATCAAACTTGACATCACAAATGATGTCCAACATGGACCTCAGTCCTAAATCATTGCCGCCGACGTGTAGCACCAGAACGTTTGGTGGTCTATCCAGTCGTGCAAACCGATGCACTTCCGGCACCATTCTGCTCCACAGCATGCCCGGTACCCCCAACTAGGGATGAGCCGAACACCCCCCGGGTTCGGTTCGCACCAGAACCTGCGAACGGACCAAAAGTTTGCACGAAAGTTAGAACCCTATTAGATACCATGGACACGAACGTTTGAAATCTAAAGTGCTATTTATAACGGCCAATATGCATGTTATTGTCCTAAAAAGGGTTTGTGGACCCGGGTCCTGCCCCAGGGGACATGTATCAATGCAAAAAGAAGTTTTAAAAACTGAATTTTTTTCTGGAGCACTAATTTTAATGATGCATAAAGTGAAAAAAAAATGTGAAATATTCCTTTAGACACCCCAGGTACGATATTTAAAGTCTCCCATGTTTCCCATGTTTAGAACTGTCCCTGCACAAAATTACATTTGTAAAGGAAAAAAAGCCATTTAACCACTTAAGCCCAGGACCAATTTGCAGCCAAAGGACCAGGCCCCTTTTTGCGATTTGGCACTGCGTCGCTTTAACTGACAATTGCACGGCTATGCGACGTGGTTCCCAAACAAAATTGGCGTCCTTTTTTTTCCTACAAATAGAGCTTTCTTTTGGTGGTATTTGTTCACCTCTGCCATTTTTATTTTTTGCGCTATAAACAAAAATAGAGAGCCAATTTTGAAAAAAATTCAATATTTTTAACTTTTTGCTATAATAAATATCCCCAAAAAATATATAAAAAAAAGTTTTTTTTCCCTCAGTTTAGGCCGATACGTATTCTACATATTCTTGTTAAAAAAAAATAGCAATTAGCGATTATTGATTGGTTTGCGCAAAAGTTATAGCGTTTACAAAATAGGGGATAGTTTTATAGCATTTTTATTAATATTTTTTTTTTTTTTAGTAGTAATGGCGGCGATCAGCGATTTTTATTGTGACTGCGACATTATGGCGGACACATCGGACATTTTTGACACATTTTTGGGACCATTGTCATTTATACAGCAATAAGTGCTATTTAAATTCAGGTGTATGCTGTGCAGGAGGCACACTACACTGACTGAATATTAGGCAGATGCCTGTGTTGCACAAATCAACTACTCAACACCAGCAACGAGGGGGTAGATTCAGGTGTATGCTGTGTAGTGTGCAGGAGGCACACTACACCTACTGTAACAGCGCTAGGTTAGGAAGCAAAGCAAAGCTGACACTGTCCCTGCCTATTCTGCTCTCTCCCTGAACACTACACCCACTGTAACAGCGCTATCTAATAGGGGTGCAACGGATCGTCGCCGATCCGTGATCCGAAAGGGCCACCCCGTTCGGATCGGCACACCGCGCGATCTGCGGAGCGCTCCGCGGCCTTGGCCTTAGGAAAGGCCGCGGCTTCGGCCTAGCTCCGGAGCGGCGGCGGCCATCTTTGTACACCCGGCGGCCTTAGGAAAGGCCGCGGCTTCGGCCTAGCTCCGGAGCGGCGGCCATCTTGGTACACCCGGCCACTGTTTACAATGTGATCGCTCCGTCAAATGACGGAGCGATCACTTGTAAACATACCATGCATTACCCTGCATATACTCTGCATTACCCTGCATATACTCTGCATTACCCTGCATATATGCTGCATTACCCTGCATATACGCTGCATTACCCAGCCAATACTCTATGATACGCTGCATTACCCAGCCAATACTCTGCGATACTCTGCATTACCCAGCCAATACTCTGCGATACTCTGCATTACCCAGCCAATACTCTGCGATACCCAGCCAATACTCTGCGATACCCAGCCAATATTACAGTGGGGAGTAGGGGTGCAATGGATCGTCGCCGATCCGAACGGGCCACCCCGTTAGGATCGGCACACCCAGCGATTCGCGGAGCGCTCCGCGGCCTCGGCCTTAGGAAAGTCCGCGGCTTCGGCCTAGCTCCGGAGCGGCGGTGGCCATCTTTGTACACCCGGCGGCCTTAGGAAAGGCCGCGGCTTCGGCCTAGCTCCGGAGCGGCGGCCATCTTGGTACACCCGGCCACTGTTTACAATGTGATCGCTCCGTCAAATGACGGAGCGATCACTTGTAAACATACCCTGCATTACCCAGCCAATATCCTGCATTACCCTGCATATACTCTGCATTACCCTGCATATACTCTGCATTACCCTGCATATACTCTGCATTACCCTGCATATACGCTGCATTACCCAGCCAATACTCTGCGATACTCTGCATTACCCAGCCAATACTCTGCGATACTCTGCATTACCCAGCCAATACTCTGCGATACTCTGCATTACCCAGCCAATACTCTGCGATACTCTGCATTACCCAGCCAATACTCTGCGATACTCTGCATTACCCAGCCGATACTCTGCGATACTCTGCATTACCCAGCCAATACTCTGCAATACTCTGCATTACCCAGCCAATACTCTGCATTACCCAGCCAATACTCTGCGATACCCAGCCAATACTCTGCGATACCCAGCCAATACTCTGCGATACCCAGCCGATATTACAGTGGGGGAGATGACGTGGATATTACAGTGGGGGAGATGACGTGGATATTACAGTGGGGGAGATGACGTGGATATTACAGTGGGGACTATATGGTGGCGGAATTTTTACAGGTTTTTGCAAATTCAATTATTTGCTGATCCGAAAAATGATCCGATCCGTGACTCCTGATCCGAGGATCGATCCGATCCGTGAGTTTTTGGATCCGTTGCACCCCTACTATCTAAAGAAGTATAAAGCACAGCTGACACTGTCCCGGCCTATCCTGCTATCTCCCTCTACACTACACTCACTGTAACAGCGCTATCTAAAGAAGTATAATCACAACTGATACTGTCCCTGCCTATCCTTCTCTCTATGAATGCCGCACAACACTACACAAGGCCACCGCACTGGCGGCCTTATATAGTGTGGGGCGTGTACTAAACCCCCCTGAGCTATAATTGGCCACAGGCAAGCGACTGGCGCAGTGCATTGTGGGCCGTTCGTATCACACAAATTTGATGCGAACGGCCCACAAAGTTCTGGTGTCGACGAACGGATGAACGGCCATGTTCGATTCGAACATGGGTTCGAATCGAACACTGGGCTCATCCCTACCCCCAACCATCAGACACAAGCTTCCCGCCTAGAAATGCCTAGTTGCCTACCATTGGGCCTAACGTTTGCTCACCTAGCCCCCCAAAAAACATAGGAGTGGCCCAGTATCCAGACAACCACCTGAAAGAGAAAAAACACCACCACAAATAACACCAAACAAGCAGGCAAACACAGGCTTACCAACACAGAACACTCACAAAATGCCCTCCCCCCCCCCCCCTAATCAGACAACAGATGAGGATGAACATATAGCTGGAACCTCTTCGATTCCCACCTATCAATACGCTTGGCCGCTTCGTCATCCAACCCACACCTGGCGGCTTCCGTGGCCGCCCCAATTCGGAATGAGTGTGAAATGAATTCTTTCTCCTCCAAACCCAATGCCCTTAAACATTTACGGAAAATGTATATGAATTGAAATCTAGACAAGGGAGACCCGTCTGCATGTAACCAAAAGGACCCAGCCAAATCTGGGCACACTGTCAAACTCTGACAGCACCCACCTGACACAAGGGCAAAGCCGGCACAGCAAAAATCCTAAACCCTTCTGCCCCTGCCAGCCTGATCCGTTTTGGACCATCGCAAAAGCAGGGATACCCTGTCCTCCCCACAGGGACCTTCCGATTCAACATGCCCCCATGGACCCTCTTGGAAGGGCTGACTTGTTCGCTAATCCGAAAAGCTACAAAAAAAGCCAGAGAGAAGGCCGTTTTAAACAAAGAGACCTTGTAGGCTGAGGAACACAGGGAAACCAACTGGGCTAAAACATTTTGCAGAATATCAAACGAAACAGGGCGCCTGGAATCCGTGCTCTTCTGAGACCTATGATACCCCTTTAGAGACTGCCAGACCCAAAAATCTTTTGTTAAATCACGACAGCCCTGCAATTTGAAGAAAATGCTAATCCTGGCAATTTCCGCTCCACGACTGACACCAACACCCCCTCCTCAAGTTTCCGTGAAACAAAGTAAAGGACCAGCAACCTCACCTCCAGGCCCTCTTGCTCCACCTCAGCCTGCGGCAGCAAAGACGACCCCTCTTGCCATAATTTATTATAGAGAAAAGAGATTTTTGAGACCAATAGGACCGGGCTCAAAAGAGGCTACTAGTAGCAGTGAAAAAATAGATTGTGTATATATTTAAACTATTAAAATGTTATTAACCACTTCATCCCCGGACCAATTGGCAGCCAAAGGACCAGGCCCCTTTTTGCGACTTTTTTTAACTGACAATTGCGCAGTCGTGCGACGTGGCTCCAAATCAAAATTGGCGTCCTTTTTTTCCCACAAATAGAGCTTTCTTTTGGTGGTATTTGATCGCCCTTGCGGTTTTTATTTTTTGCGCTATAAACAAAAATAGAGCGACAATTTTGAAAAAAATGCAATATTTTTTACTTTTTGCTATAATAAATATCCCAAAAAATATATAAAAAAACATTTTTGTTCCTCAGTTTCGGCCGATACGTATTCTTCTACATATTTTTGGTAAAAAAAATCGCAATTAGCGATTATTGATTGGTTTGCGCAAAAGTTATAGCGTTTACAAAATAGGGGATAGTTTTATAGCATTTTTATTAATATTTATTTTTTTACTAGTAATGGTGGCGATCAGCGACTTTTAATATGACTGCGACATTATGGCGGACACATCGACATTTTTGACACATTTTTGGGACCATTGTCATTTATACAGCAATCAATGCTATTTAAATGCATTTATTCCTGTATAAATGACAGTTGTAATGAAGGGGTTAACCACTAGGGGGAGGGGTTATGGGCTGTGACGTGTGTGGTTTTTTTACATTAGGGGGCGGGGCTGACGTCTGACGTCATTGATCGGCTTTCCCGATGACCGGGAACAGCCAATCAATGACATGCAGAGTAGGTTTACACATACCTCTCCCCGTTCTTCAGCTCCGTGACCCGATCGCGGGACACCAGCGACGATCGGATCCGCTGGTCCCGCGGCCGGGGTCACGGAGCTCCCGACCAGGTCGCAAGCGCGCCGCTGGCGGCGCGCACGCGACCCACGGGCAGGCATTTAAAAAATCCCGTACAGGTACGGGATTTTGCCTGCTCGTGCCATTCTGCTCACGTATATGTACATGAGGCGGTCGGGAAGCGGTTAAGTATCAAAAACAACAAGACAAACAAAACAACACTAAACACACCACGTATGTCTGGACTGTTGTTATAGTCAATTGAAACCACTATATTCCACAATATGGTTAATTAATTAATTATGGAGAACAAATTGTCTCTTAAACAATCACTAAGTGGTCCTTCAATAGACTAAATCAAATATTGAGGGAATATATGAGCAAAAATGAGCTAGAAACGCGTTTTGCTAATTACTCCTTACTTATTCCTTTAACCACTTCAGCCCCGGACCAATTGGCAGCCAAAGGACCAGGCCCCTTTTTGCGATTCGGCACTGCGTCGATTTAACTGACAATTGCGCGGTCGTGCGACGTGGCTCCCAAACAAAATTGGTGTCCTTTTTTTCCCACAAATAGAGCTTTCTTTTGGTGGTATTTGATCGCCCCTGCGGTTTTTATTTTTTGCGCTATAAACAAAAATAGAGCGACAATTTTGAAAAAAAAATGCAATATTTTTTACTTTTTGCTATAATAAATATCCCCAAAAAATATATAAAAAAACATTTTTTTTTCCTCAGTTTAGGCCGATACGTATTCTTCTACATATTTTTGGTAAAAAAAATCGCAATAAGCGATTATTGATTAGTTTGCGCAAAAGTTATAGCGTTTACAAAATAGGGGATAGTTTTATAGCATTTTTATTAATATTTTTTTTTTTATTAGTAATGGCGGCGATCAGCGATTTTTATTGTGACTGCGACATTATGGCAGACACATCGGACATTTTTGACACATTTTTGGGACATTTGTCATTTATACAGCAATCACTGCTATTTAAATAGCACTGATTCCTATGTAAATGACAGTTGTAGTGAAGAGGTTAACCACTAGGGGGCGGGGAAGAGTCAGTGTGACGTGTTGTGTTTTTTTTACAGTAGGGGGGCGTGGCTGTACGTCTGACGTCATTGATCGGCGTTCCCGATGACAGGGAACCGCCGATCACTGACAGTCAGTGTAGGAAGCGCGGGGAGAGGTTTGTATACATAGACCTCTCCCCGTTCTTCAGCTCCGTAAACCGATCGCGGGATACCAGCGGCGATCGGGTCCGCTGGTCCCGCGGCCGTGGTCACGGAGCTCCCGACCGGGTCGCGAGCGCGCCGCTGGCGGCACGCTCCCGACCCACGGGCAGGCAAATGCACGATCACGTACAGGTACGTGATTTTGCCTGCCCGTGCCATTCTGCTGACGTATATATGCAGTGGCCGGTCGGGAAGCGGTTAATTAATAAATGACTCAGCCTCTGCTGATAACAATTACCTGCTAAATTGCAATAAAAGGGCATCTGACGGTGCTTCAATGAACGTCCGAGAAGAAGCTACGCTATTTTGTAATTAGCGAAACGCGTTTCTACCTCATTTTTGCTCATGAATTCCCTCAATATTTGATTTAGTCTATTGAAGAACCACTTAGTGATTGGTTAAGAGACAATTTGTTCTCCATAATTAATTAATTAACCATATTGTGGAATATAGTGGTTTCAATTGACTATAACAACAGTCCAGACATACGTGGTGTGTTTAGTGTTGTTTTATGTTTGTCTTGTTGTGTCCAGTTTGTCTATAGCAAAACTATAAGATGTCTGATTGCTGAGATCTTTTTTTAAGGAACTTCACCTTTTGTATATAAATACATTTTGATACTTAATACAATTTAAATAGTTTAACCATCTCAATACAGTGCATTTTCACCCCCTTCCTGACCAAGCCATTTTTAAGCTTTCAGCGCTGACGCACTTTGACAATTGCGTGGTCATACAACACTGTACCCAGATGAAATTGTTATCATTTTGTCCCCACAAATAGAGCTTTCTTTTGGTGGTATTTGATCAACTCTGCGTTTTTTTATTTTTTGCGCTATAAACAAAAGAAGAGTGACAAGTTTAAAATTGCTATACTCAATATCCCCAAAAAATATATAAAATAAAAAAATTTTTTTCCTCAGTTTAGGCCGATATGTATTCTTCTACATATTTTTGGTAAATTAAAAATTGCAATAAGCGTATATTGATTGGTTTGCACAAAAGTTATAGCGCCAAAAAAATAGAGGATAGATTTATAGCATTTTGATTATTATATTAATGGCGGCGATCTGCGATTTTTTTATTTGTGACTGCGATATTGCGGTGGACATATTGGACACTTTTGACAAATTTTTGGGACCATTCACATTTATTCAGCGATAAATGCATTGATTACTGTATAAATGTGACTGGCAGGGAAGGGGTTAACCACTAGGGGGCGCTGAAGGGGTTAACATGTTCCCTGGGAGTGATTCTAACTGTAGGAAAGGAGACCGATCAGTGTTTCTCTGTACTGAGAACACACCATCGGCTCCTCTCCTCTGACAGTACTGTGGATCTGTGTGTTTACACACACAGATCCACGGTCCTGTTGTGTTACCGGGCAATCGCGGGTGCCCGGCGGACATTGCGGCCACCGGGCACGCGCATCGGGTGCCCAGTAACACGGCGGGCGCACGCTCCCTGGAGAGCCGAGAAGGGGAGGACGTCATATGACGCCCTCCCGCCCTGAGAGCTGCGCCGCCTGGCCGTCAATAGACAGCCGGCGGTCGCGAGGCGGTTAAATATATATAACTACACAATCTATTTTTTCACTGCTACTAGTAGCCTCTTTTGAGCCCGGTTCTATCGGTCTCAAAAATCTATTTTCTCTATATGCATCGGTTGCTGGTCACTCAATTGGAGTGACCGATTATTGGTGGTCAAATTGCTTTTCCATTTCCCCTCTTTTTCCCTACTTTTACCATAATTTATGACTACGTCATGTCACACACTGACCGTCTTATCCATCCGGAGATGACCCCCAAGGCAATCCTCCACAGCCATTCGGGACAAGGAACCCTGCGTTGCTCCACTGCCAGTGCCAACTCCTGGAACCTGCCCCACTGAAAGCAAGACAGTGCGTCAGTTAAGCCGTTCAAAAACTCCCGGGAGGTGAACAGCATAAAGAAAAACATTTAACTGTAGACAACGTAACACTAGGTGCTGAAGAAGTCGGACCACGGGTGGCGACGAGGCTGTGACATGGTTGATGACCTGTACCACCCCAAGATTATCACTATGAAAACGCACTTTAAGGTCCTTCTTGGGCACGACCCCCAGGGGCAAGATCACCAAATCCGCTAAAGGCTGCATGGGGAAAGGGCCTCCCATGCGGCCCAACGCAAGTTCCTTCCGAAATTTCTCAGAAATCACTGCAGGATGTTGCAAGGCCGAACGCAAGTTCTGGGACACTGGTGGAACAGAGGCCAGGGAACAAGGTATGCGAAAGCCTTCGGAGAAACCCACCCCTAACAACCAAGCATCCTCCCGATCCGGATATCTATCGAGGAAAGGCTGCATCCTTTCCACCCTCACTAACGTCATCACTTTTGTTAACAGACTCGCCGGCACGGCCCTTCGTCTGCTTGAAGCAGCGGGACAAGGGGCGCAAACCTCCGCAGCCAGAGCACTCGTGTTGGTAACAGCAAGCCCCCCCAAATTTGCAGGAGCCCTCATTATACTGCCAGCAGACACCCCTTTTCTTTGCGGCCGGTTGTCCGGAGGTAGATCTGCCACCAGCCCCCCCTGGAAAAAACTGATTATGGGCCCACGCCGAGGTCATAATTCACATCCACAAACTAATGTCCTTGTGGTCCCACCGCAAGGACAGGCGGATAGATCACTGCTGCCGAAACTGCTCGTCGTACCTCAACCATGTTTACCAGGGTCTACGGATTGCCCATAGACCCTGTTGGCCTCCTTGTTGGCATCAAGATAACAGAAGAGTTCCAAACAGTGTTTCGGATTCTTCTCCCCAACTACACTTGCCATAATGGCAAAAGCCTGCAGCCAATTAGGGAAAGTCCGCGGGATAAACCTGTACAGACGTTTTTATTTATCCTCCTTTTTGCTCTCCTCTGGCTTGACCATATGCAGATAACAACATTTTTCCAGGGGTAGCAAAGAGAATATCCCCACATGCTCGCCCTTCCAAATTTTTTTGCAGAATTCCGGCTTCAGAGGCCCCTCAAAACAAACGTAAACCTTACATTTCGCAGAGTCGGCAAATCTGACTGAATCATGTTTGGTAACGGCCTCCCCCGACGACTCAGCCTTGTCCCTCAACGCCAACTTGTGCCCCGCCTCAGACTGGCCCAGGGCCACGATTGCCACTGCGGTAGGCACCGCCACCGCAGGATGATCAACCCTGGACACCGGAGCTAGCCTCGTCGCCTCGGACCCACCCACCGGCGGGATCCGCAGCGGCATGGCTTGAGCACTTGTTTCTGGTTCAAATGGACCAGCTCCCTCAAACCGAAAAGGAACCCCTGCAACCCCTCATCTGACCTAGATGTGGCATGACCATGTCCCGCACTAGAAGGGGCAGAATGTGTAGGCAAATCAGACAGCAGAGCCGCCAACTCTGTGCGGGACAGGGCCCTCCGCCCTAGACACACATTATCAACAGCAGAAAATGCAGACATGTTAGAAGAAATAGTAGACTTTCCAGGCTGCCTAAGAAGGATCCCACCAGCCGCAGGTCCCGACTCCATCGATGCAGGCCCTCCAATCTCTCATCTATCTCCACGTTTCCTCTCTCCGGCAGCACCCCAGGAGTAGGGGCCATGGATGCCGAGGATCCGTGTGGCTGCTGGCACCGCCTGCTTACATTGGCTCCACCCACCGATTTCTGGGTCACCTTTTCCCGGAGCACCCAGGGCCCTGGGCACTCGCCACTGGTCTCTCACCGCCGCTCCTCCACACCTCTGACATCACCTGGTGCTGGCTCGTCCTGGGAGAGCCACCGGCCCACGGTGGTAAAGTGCCTGGGGGCCGTAGCAGCATGATTCCCCAGCCGAGGCTCTGCCCCTGCTGACTCATCGCTGGGAGAGGAGCCTGCCTGATGCCGTGCAGGCCGGTGAGAGATACAGACACCCCCGGAAGCCCCGCCCCCAACAATGAAGGGGATTCCTTTCCGGGAGCATCACCCGCGGGCGCAGCCTATCGCTTTGCAGGTAGTCCTGAAGGGGCCTGCATGGGACTCTCAATGTGGCACCGAGCTCCAGGTACCGATACCTCCGTGCTCGGTACGGACTCCTGCCCCCCTGTCCCTGACACAGAGGCTCGATTTCGCAGGACAGATGAGAGCTGCTCCTGCAGCCACTCCGCTTCTCTGGACGCCACTTTTGCCCTGAGCTGGGAAAGCAGCCTGTCCACGTCTGCCATCTCATCCAGCAACCGCAGGGGATCCAAGTTGCTACCCGCGCTGTGAGATTTTCTGGACGCGGGGTTTCAGCAACTATAACGCACAATGTCTCCACAACCAAAGCGGCAAAACGTTTATTTTTGCAGCACAAACAAATGGCGTGTTTGTTTTAAAAATTCAGCAACATAGGGTGCAAAATGGGCGGGGTTTCAGCAACTATAACGCACAAAATACTCGAAACCAAAGCGGCACAAAAGTTTATTTTTGTGGTACAAACGTGGCACAAATGAATGTTGTGTTTGTTTTTAGAATTCATCAACATGGGGTGCAAAGTGGGTGGGGTTTCAGCAAATATAACGCACAATATCTCCGAAACCAAATCGGCACAAACGTTTATTTTTGCAGCACAAACCGGCACAAACTAATAGCTTGTTTGTTTTTAAAATTCAGCAACATGGGGTGCAAAGTGGGCAGGGTTTCAAAAACTATAACGTACAATATCTCCGAAACCAAAGCGGCACAAACGTTTATTTTTGCGGCACAAACAGCACAAATGCGGCACAAATGAATGGCGTGTTTGTTTTTAAAATTCAGCAACATGGGGTGCAAAGTGGGTGGGGCTTGCATTACATTGAATGTTTAATATCTCAGAAACCGAACCAGTGAATAAACGGGGCACAAACGAATGCTATGTTTTAATTCAGGTTTTACAAACATGGGGTGCCAACTTCACACAGCTCAAATGTAGCACTAAACAACAAGACTATAGAAAAGTGGGGGTGATGCTGCGCTGTTCCCTAGGGGAATGTATTGGATCTGCCTCAAGGTGGCAGTATTGGGGCAAAGGCGTGAACCCCTAATGTATACAATAGTAATAGATGGTAATAGACAATGGTATTGTCTCGTCTACCAGTTAGATCCAAACTCTGAGTGTGAGGTGAATGATACCTAGTGGTAAGCACAATGTACTGCGATCAATAAATATACTGATAATAGTGGTGGCCGATAGATAAATATGTAAACAGTGCGAGAGTGTCAAAATGACTAATGGCACATTCATATAATAGCTAGTAAAACATCATAAATATGAGACATAAAAAATATCAATAAAATATATAAAAAATATATTAGGTGAACATATGGTGTAGATCAATATAAAATATAAAGTGCATACTGTAAAGAATAAATATATATAACCGTGACGTGTCGGTATATATAGTAAAACTGTGAGGTGCTGGTATATATATAATAACACTGGCTATGCGATACAGTGTAGAAAAAGTTGATATCTCAATCTGCGGAGTGTGATGATAAGATGATAGTGCAGAAAGTAAGATGCACTGACAAGAATAAAAAATTAAACAGTGAATGAAAGTGCACAATGCATTTAAGGTGCAGATAGTGAAGCATAAGTGGAGCTAGTCTGCTTGACTAGAGAGAGTTATACATATATAGATATGCACAAAAAGACTGGGTTGCAAAAAAAAAAAATGCAGAATGCGATTTGTAAAAAACAGTCGCAAAAAACCGCACAATGCGATTTAACAGAAAAAAATGCGATTTCAACAGAAAAAATGCAAAATAGAGTAGCACAAAGTTGTTATATAAGAACAAGGCTGGAACCTTGTCTTTTTGTGCATATCTATATATGTATAACTCTATCTAGTCAAGCAGACTAGCTCCACTTATGCTTCACTATCTGCACCTTAAATGCATTGTGCACTTTCATTCACTGTGTAATTTTTTATTCTTGTCAGTGCATCTTACTTTCTGCACTATCATCTTATCATCACACTCCGCAGATTGAGATATAAACTTTTTCTACACTGTATCGCATAGCCAGTGTTATTATATATATACCAGCACCTCACAGTTTTACTATATATACCGACACGTCACGGTTATATATATTTATTCTTTACAGTATGCACTTTATATTTTATATTGATCTACACCATATGTTCACCTAATATATTTTTTATATATTTTATTGATATTTTTTATGTCTCATATTTATGATGTTTTACTAGCTATTATATGAATGTGCCATTAGTCATTTTGACACTCTCGCACTGTTTACATATTTATCTATCTGCCACCACTATTATCAGTATATTTATTTGATCGCAGTACATTGTGCTTACCACTAGGTATCATTCACCTCACACTCAGAGTTTGGATCTAACTGGTAGACGAGACAATACCATTGTCTATTACCATCTATTACCATTGTATACATTAGGGGTTCACGCCTTTGCCCCAATACTGCCACCTTGAGGCAGATCTAATACATTCCCCTGGGGAACAGCGCAGCATCACCCCCACTTTTCTATACATTGTTCAGTAGGTACGGTCTGACCTACATTCGGTGCTTGCAGCAGTCCCCCCTCAGTCAACCCTTCCCTCCCATCCCCCACCCTTCCCTCTCCACGGTAGCGCAGGAATACTCTATCACAAACAACAAGACTAGTTTTGTGTCATTTGGGTGTTAAAAGTGGGCTGAGTAACCTGGTGGTCTTTAATAAATCATTAATAACTCAAAAACGATAAAAGTCAGAAAGGAAATTTAAACAGCACAAACGTAGCACTAAAGAAACGCACTTGAGTTTTTATTTGTGCTGATTGTAGGGGGAGCAAAGTGAGTGGGGTTTTTAAAAAAAATAACTGTTTTATAACTTAAAAACCATAACAGCACAAATAAAATTTTTAGCAGCACAAACGTAGCACTAACCAATGAGACCAGTTTTGTGCCATTTGGCTGTTGTAGGGGGGCTAGGTGATGTCATAGTCTGGAAAAAACAAGTGCTAATATCTTAAAAATAAAAGCAGCACAAATGTAAACGTAGCGCTAAAGAAACACACTTGAGTTTTTATTTGTGCTGATTGTAGGGGGGCCAGCTTCGCTGAGCTGGTCTATACTAGCAAAAGTATGACAGTGCACTGTTGGTGCAGTAACATCATATATAAAACTCCCTGTCAGTGCAATGGTGGCAAGTGCAGAAGGGTGCAATTGCAACGTGGCAGTGGCGTCACGTACAGAAGTGTGCATTGGTGCAGTAGTGGTGAGTGCAGAAGGTCATGTTGGTGAAATAAAAGGAAGTGCAGAAGTGTGTGTTGTTGCAGTGCCAGTAAGAGTAGGTGCAGTGGTGAGCTGATTTAGTGGTGGTAGTGGTGAACAAGGTTGTACGCATAACTGCAGAATGCTGCCTCCAGCCCCATAACTGCAATGCCAGGAGTCCCTCCTAAGCAGGTAATGATCAGGTTTCCACTGCCATGGGTTCGTGGGCAAATTGCTGGATTTGTGGATTTAAGACTTTTGGCCAGAAACTGTGCAGGTTCCTGCAAGAAATATGAAACAACCAATAATTCAATGCATAGCCTTTACCTCTGGTCAGCTGAGTCATAAGAGCCAAAAATTTAAAGTGATGGATAACCCAGCCCCCTTGTCTATAAAAGTTTTGGCTCACAGCAGCCATATTGTCAGTGTGTGATTGGAGTTTAGGTAAAGTCTGGCAAGTCTGTGTAGGGAGAAATACTTTTTTTTCCTCATGAAAGTACCTGGATTCCTGTGTCTTTTAGCAATACAAATGGCCAGAGTTGAGTAACAAGATTGCCCCCTCCCCCCTTCCCCTATTGACTTCATTGAGTTTCATCGCAAAGTTTGCACATTTTGAACTTCTAGCAAGAATCGCGAACCAAACCCAAGCAGATTCACTCATACCTATAGCTGAGCCTTCAACCTTCTCTCCATAATTCCCCCACCTGTAACTCTCCTTCACTCTCCCTGTGACCTCCGCAGGCCACAGAGCAGGACTATCTTAATGCATGGCGTCCTTATGATAATCTTGCATTAGGCTCTGCCACTATAGGCTGACATGAGATGTGACAGCAGATTCACTCACTACTCCTGTCAGTGAGGAGAAGCACAGAAGTGCTGCCCATGCTTGAAGAATGCAGTCAGGCAGGGGAAGGCAGCCACTATTTTTGTAGTATTCTAGTACAGCTTCGACAGCTAACTGTCTTTAAACACTGAACTACAGAGCTGGAGCAGGCAGTAATGGGCAGAGCTGAGCACCGGGAAAACCACTTCCTAAGTCCCGACCCGCCTCACCCCCCTTCCAAAAATAAGAAAATAAGTCCTGCCATGCAGCGTCTGCTCCAGCAGGAGCACAACAGGGATTGTGTCACTGATGCATGCATTGTCACGGCTCACCATCATTGTCGCCGCCTCAAATGGTGACAGTACAGTGCATGCATCCTTTATCAGCAGCCATTGGCGTGGGAAAAAAAGCAGAGCCAGCCTAAGCCTGTTGTTGTGCCATACTTATACAGGTATTTGTTGATGGCCCTCTGCTTCATGTGCCAAATTGAGTGAGGAGAAGCACAGAAGTGCCACCCATGCTTGAAAAATGCAGCCAGGCAGGGGAAGGCAGCCACTATTTTTGTAGTATTCTAGTACAGCTTCGACAGCTAACTGTCTTTAAACACTGAACTACAGAGCTGGAGCAGGCAGTAATGGGCAGAGCTGAGCACCAGGAAAACCACTTCCTAAGTCTCGACCCACCTCACCCCCCTTCCATTCAGGCATCTTACTCAATGGTGCAGGTGCCAAATACTGATCTGTCAGTAAGCTTTGGTTTTTCAAAAGGCTATGCATGTACACTATAGTGCCAAAAGTATTGGGATGCCTCCCTTTACACACACATGAACTTTAATGGCATCCCAGTCTTTGTCTGTAGGGTTCAATATTGCGTTGGCCTACCCTTTTTAGCTATAACAACTCTTCTGGGAAGGCTGTCCACAAGGTTTTGGAGTGTGTCTTTGGAAATGTTTGATCATTCTTCCAGAAGCGCATTTGTGAGGTCAGGCACTGATGTTGGACAAGAAGGCCTGGCTCACAGTCTCTGCTCTAATTCATCCTGAAGGTGTTCTATTGGGTTGAGGTCAGGACTCTGTGCAGGCCAGTCAAGTTCCTCCACCCCAAACTCAATCATCCATGTCTTTATGGTCCTTTATTTTGTGCACTTGTGCGCAGTCATGTTGGAACAGGAAGGGGCCATCCCCAATCTGTTCCCACAAAGTTATGGGCGGCACAGTGGTGTAGTGGTTAGCACTCTCACCTAGCAGTAAGAAGGGTCGCTGGTTCGAATCCCAACCACGACACTACCTGCTTGGAGTTTGCATGTTCTCCCTGTGCCTGCGTGGATTTCCTCCGGGTACTCCAGTTTCCTCCCACACTCCAAAGACATGCAGGTAGGTTAATTGGCTTCTGTCCAAAAAAAAAAATTGGCCCTAGTATATGAATGGGGACCTTGGATTGTGGGCTCCTTGAGGGTAGGGACTGATGTGAGTGTGCAATGTACAGGGATATGGAGAATTGTAGACACTTACTCAGGTTGAACTGGATGGACTGATGTCTTTATTCAACCTTACTAACTATGAAACTATGAAAGTTGGTAGCATGAAATTGTCCAAAATGCCTTGGTACACTGAAGCCTTAAGAGTTCCCTTCACCTGTAACTAAGGGGCCTAGCCCAACCCCTGAAAAAGTATCCCCCCTCCACCAAATGATTGGACTAGTGCACAAAGCAAGGTCCATAAAGACATGGATGACTGAGTTTGGGGTAGAGGAACTTGACTGGCAAAAGTTTGTAAAAAACATAATTTTTAAATGAGCAGTGATTTACTGATGCTTAACCGCTTCCCGACCGGCCACTGCATATATACGTCAGCAGAATGGCACGGGCAGGCAGAATCACGTACCTGTACGTGATCGTGCATGTGCCTGCCCGTGGGTCGCGCGCGCGCCGCTAGCGGCGCGCTCGCGACCCGGTCGGGAGCTCCGTGACCCCGGCCGCGGGACCAGCGGACCCGATCGCCGCTGGTATCCCGCGATCGGGTCCGCTGGTAAACAAACCTCTCCCCGCGCTTCCTACACTGACTGTCAGTGATCGGCGGTTCCCTGTCATCGGGAACGCCGATCAATGACGTCAGACGTACAGCCACGCCCCCCTACTGTAAAAAAAACACAACACGTCACACTGACTCCTCCCCGCCCCCTAGTGGTTAACCCCCTAACTACAACTGTCATTTACATAGGAATCAGTGCTATTTAAATAGCACTGATTGCTGTATAAATTACAAATGTCCCAAAAATGTGTCAAAAATGTCGCAGTCACAATAAAAATCGCTGATCGCCGCCATTACTAATAAAAAAAAAAAAATATTAATAAAAATGCTATAAAACTATCCCCTATTTTGTAAACGCTATAACTTTTGCGCAAACTAATCAATAATCGCTAATTGCAATTTTTTTTACCAAAAATATGTAGAAGAATACGTATCGGCCTAAACTGAGGAAAAAAAATGTTTTTTTATATATTTTTTGGGGATATTTATTATAGCAAAAAGTAAAAAATATTGCATTTTTTTCAAAATTGTCGCTCTATTTTTGTTTATAGCGCAAAAAATAAAAACTGCAGGGGCGATCAAATACCACCAAAAGAAAGCTCTATTTGTGGGAAAAAAAGGACGCCAATTTTGTTTTGGAGCCACGTCGCATGACCGCGCAATTGTTAGTTAAAGCGACGCAGTGCCGAATTGCAAAAAGGGGCCTGGTCCTTTGGCTGCCAATTGGTCCGGGGCTGAAGTGGTTAAAGTGAAAACATAAAAATGAAAAATTACTTTAAATATAATGTCTGGGGGGTCCTCTTAGTCTGCCTGTAAAGTGGCACACCTTCCTGTGTATAGAACTTGCTGCAGCAATAATAACGTATATAAAGCCAAAGAAATAAAATTTTATCTGAAAGTTTTCTTTATTTTGTTAACAACGGCTTGGGGAGCTAGGCTGAATGATAAGGCCACAATTTAGTGCACTTGGAACAAGATTAGACATTTTTTTGGATAAACTCTGGTGTCTTTTACAGACTGTGGATAGAAGTAACAGGTGCGGAAAAACTGGACTTTGGGTATCGTGGTGCCTTAACACCATAACCCTATAGAGGTACTCTTGATAAAAAGCAAGAATTGGCCTTGCTGTCAAAAATTTGTTAATTATGCCCATATACCAAAAATGTTCTTCCTGATAAAATCAACACCCACAAAACTAGGTAGCCTAGACAGTCTTTTAGAGGTTTCAGATCCAGGAAGCACTTAATTAGTGACATTGGCACCAGGGGCTTGATAGCTGCTGCTAATCCAGGACTCATTTATTTTGATAAATGCCAGCCAGTCCACAGAGTCTGTGCACAGACGCACTCACTTATCTGTCACAAAACCTCTGGCAGCACTGAATGCACGTTCGGAAAGCACGCTGGATGCAGGGCAGCCCAGCACCACAATTGCATATCGGGCAAGTTCTGGCCAGTGATCAGGGGCGTAACTAGAAATCACAGGGCCCCATAGCAAAATGTTGTATGGGGCCCCCCCTGTAAACAGTCCGTCCCCACAAAAAAAAATGAACTGTGCAAAACAGATGACAGTCTGTCTCCCACTCCCTTCCTTCTAGACTTCAGAGCCTCCTCATGTGCCGAAAACGATGTCCCTTCACAGGCGCGCTCGAGCGTTCTGCCCCTCCCACTCTGCTCTGTGCTCCTGCCTCCTGCTGTATGCAGCTGCGTGTGTCGGGTCACGGCCGGACTCGAGGGGCCGGGAGGCTTAACAGTAAACTTACATTCCTCATCCTCACCTGGACAATTTTTTTGTCGGTGGGCGGAATCTTATTAAAATTAGGGGGTGGACATTTGTTTGTAGGTGTGGCCTAGTGGGGAAAGAAAAATGCGGCGCACAGAGCGCGCCATGGTAAAGTATGGGCTTGGTTTAATCGTACTATTGGGTGTGGCTTAAAGGGGCGTGACTCAAAGGGGTGTGGTTAGAGTCTGAGATGAACGAGGGATGGAGGGAGAAACAAAGAAAGAGAGAGAGAGGAAGGAAAAAAAGAGGAATGAAGGGACAGCAGGCCCAGATCCTACACCACAATAGAAATATGTGTATTCTAGTGTAAGTGTATGTAAGTTAGCAATCAGATAAAGATATTCCAAACACCTGGTGTTAGCGCTTCAATCATCCCGGCACCATGATTGTTATGGTTTCAGGGTGATTAAAGCGCATTATTTCTATTATTACATTGTAATATAAAATAAAATACTTCAACTCACCATAATGCAAAATCAGAATCAGTGGGAGCCCTGAGTGTGTCACTTGCCACGTCGCCTGCCACCAGATGCCATCAGGTGTCCCCAGCGGAGTGCTTCCTTACATCTCAGGTGTCCCCAGCGGAGTGCTTCCTTACTTCTCAGGTGTCACTGTCCCCAGCCAGCGGAGTGCTTCCTTACTTCTCAGGTGTCACTGTCCCCAGCCAGCGGAGTGCCTCCTTACATCTCAGGTGTCACTGTCCCCAGCCAGCGGAGTGCTTCCTTACTTCTCAGGTGTCACTGTCCTCAGCCAGCGGAGTGCCTCCTTACATCTCAGGTGTCACTGTCCCCAGCCAGCGGAGTGCTTCCTTACATCTCAGGTGTCACTGTCCCCAGCCAACGGAGTGCTTCCTTACTTCTCAGGTGTCACTGTCCCCAGCCAGCGGAGTGCCTCCTTACTTCTCAGGTGTCACTGTCCCCAGCCAGCCGAGTGCCTCCTTACATCTCAGGTGTCACTGTCCCCAGCCAGCGGAGTGCCTCCTTACATCTCAGGTGTCACTGTCCCCAGCCAGCGGAGTGCTTCCTTACTTCTCAGGTGTCACTGTCCCCAGCCAGCGGAGTGCCTCCTTACATCTCAGGTGTCACTGTCCCCCCCAGCGGAGTGCTTCCTTACTTCTCAGGTGTCACTGTCCCCAGCCAGCGGAGTGCTTCCTTACTTCTCAGGTGTCACTGTCCCCAGCCAGCGGAGTGCTTCCTTACTTCTCAGGTGTCACTTCCCCAGCCAGCGGAGTGCTTCCTTACTTCTCAGGTGTCACTGTCCCCAGCCAGCGGAGTGCTTCCTTACTTCTCAGGTGTCACTTCCCCAGCCAGCGGAGTGCTTCCTTACTTCTCAGGTGTCACTGTCCCCAGCCAGCGGAGTGCCTCCTTACATCTCAGGTGTCACTGTCCCCAACCAGCGGAGTGCCTCCTTACATCTCAGGTGTCACTGTCCCCAGCCAGCGGAGTGCCTCCTTACCTCTCAGGTGTCCCCAGCCAGCGGAGTGCCTCCTTACCTCTCAGGTGTCACTGTCCCCAGCCAGCGGAGTGCCTCCTTACCTCTCAGGTGTCACTGTCCCCAGCCAGCGGAGTGCTTCCTTACATCTCAGGTGTCACTGTCCCCCCCAGCGGAGTGCTTCCTTACTTCTCAGGTGTCACTGTCCCCAGCCAGCGGAGTGCTTCCTTACTTCTCAGGTGTCACTGTCCCCAGCCAGCGGAGTGCTTCCTTACTTCTCAGGTGTCACTTCCCCAGCCAGCGGAGTGCTTCCTTACTTCTCAGGTGTCACTGTCCCCAGCCAGCGGAGTGCTTCCTTACTTCTCAGGTGTCACTTCCCCAGCCAGCGGAGTGCTTCCTTACTTCTCAGGTGTCACTGTCCCCAGCCAGCGGAGTGCCTCCTTACATCTCAGGTGTCACTGTCCCCAACCAGCGGAGTGCCTCCTTACATCTCAGGTGTCCCCAGCCAGCGGAGTGCCTCCTTACCTCTCAGGTGTCACTGTCCCCAGCCAGCGGAGTGCCTCCTTACCTCTCAGGTGTCACTGTCCCCAGCCAGCGGAGTGCTTCCTTACATCTCAGGTGTCACTGTCCCCAGCCAGCGGAGTGCCTCCTTACATCTCAGGTGTCACTGTCCCCAGCCAGCGGAGTGCTTCCTTACTTCTCAGGTGTCACTTCCCCAGCCAGCGGAGTGCCTCCTTACTTCTCAGGTGTCACTGTCCCCAGCCAGCGGAGTGCCTCCTTACTTCTCAGGTGTCACTGTCCCCAGCCAGCGGAGTGCCTCCTTACCTCTCAGGTGTCCCCAGCCAGCGGAGTGCCTCCTTACTTCTCAGGTGTCAGTGTCCCCAGCCAGCGGAGTGCCTCCTTACTTCTCAGGTGTCACTGTCCCCAGCCAGCGGAGTGCCTCCTTACTTCTCAGGTGTCACTGTCCCCAGCCAGCGGAGTGCCTCCTTACTTCTCAGGTGTCACTGTCCCCAGCCAGCGGAGTGCCTCCTTACTTCTCAGGTGTCACTGTCCCCAGCCAGCGGAGTGCTTCCTTACTTCTCAGGTGTCACTTCCCCAGCCAGCGGAGTGCCTCCTTACTTCTCAGGTGTCACTGTCCCCAGCCAGCGGAGTGCCTCCTTACCTCTCAGGTGTCCCCAGCCAGCGGAGTGCCTCCTTACTTCTCAGGTGTCAGTGTCCCCAGCCAGCGGAGTGCCTCCTTACTTCTCAGGTGTCACTGTCCCCAGCCAGCGGAGTGCCTCCTTACTTCTCAGGTGTCACTGTCCCCAGCCAGCGGAGTGCCTCCTTACTTCTCAGGTGTCACTGTCCCCAGCCAGCGGAGTGCCTCCTTACTTCTCAGGTGTCACTGTCCCCAGCCAGCGGAGTGCCTCCTTACATCTCAGGTGTCACTGTCCCCAGCCAGCGGAGTGCCTCCTTACTTCTCAGGTGTCACTGTCCCCAGCCAGCGGAGTGCCTCCTTACTTCTCAGGTGTCACTGTCCCCAGCCAGCGGAGTGCCTCCTTACTTCTCAGGTGTCACTGTCCCCAGCCAGCGGAGTGCCTCCTTACTTCTCAGGTGTCACTGTCCCCAGCCAGCGGAGTGCTTCCTTACTTCTCAGGTGTCACTGTCCCCAGCCAGCGGAGTGCCTCCTTACTTCTCAGGTGTCACTGTCCCCAGCCAGCGGAGTGCCTCCTTAAATCTCAGGTTCCCCCCCCCCCCTTCCAATTGGAGCCCTCCTAAATCTCTTTCTCTCTAATATATATATATATATATATATATATATATATATATATATATATATTTTTTTTTTTTTTTATATATAACAGCAGTGTCTCTGCTGCCATTACTGAAGGCCAAGGGGGGAACAAAATAGAGGCGGGGCCGGCCGGCTACAATAGAAATTTAGCTGCAGCACCGCCCACCCCTTTCCACAGCAGGTTACAGATGACAGACAGACCGGGGCGGGGTGTGGGCGGAGCCACAGCTCTATTTCTATTATAGCCACTCGGCAGGCTCCTCTCACTAGTCTCTTAACTCTGGTCTTCAGGAAAATGGCGGCCGGCGGAGTTAAAATCTCCGCCGGCCGCGGACCTCTAGCGGCGGTGGCGGCGGGCAGCGAAAAAGCTAAATTTTAATGGTAAATTTGACAGGACCGCACTTGGCTGCGGGCCCTACTAGGCTGCGGGCCCCATAGCGAACGCCTGTGTCGCTATGGCGGTAGTTCAGCCACTGCCAGTGATCTATTCTCATGACCCAGAAACCCAGTGGATAGTCTACTGGAAAGCTCTCTGTTTTTTCCCCTAGATATTCTCCCACCATATATTGTGGATGCTGCCGATGGGATGTGGAAGCTGACAGTCCTGGGTGCCAAGGACTAAATACATTTTTGAAAAGCATCACTGAGGCAGCCCCCTTCTCCATTGCTCCTCTCCTGACAAACAGAAGCCTCAAAACTATGTTTTCCACTGTAGCATTGTAACCTACCAGAGTCTGAAAAGGCATTACATAAACTCCTCTTTAAGGTCTCCACAGAAGATTTCATCTTCTGCTCCCACTGTAGGGACAGGATGAGTTCCGAGACTTGTAACAGTGGTCAAGGAGGGTTACCAACCAATAGTGATCCTTCTCTTTGATGCCACTTATTCTCAGGTCCTTTCGCAGGCTTTGAATGAGTGAGCCCCTGTACCGCAAGCTTGTGGAGGCATGAGAAGCAGACTCTTCGGGTCACTGAGGATTACAGTATCTGGAACTGCCTCCTCCCAGCCACCTACTACTCCCAAGGGTTCTGGGGATGTAAAACCATCTGTTAAGGTTTGACGTATGTCTTCCCCTGCTTCAATGCCTCCATAATCCTCTTCCTCCTCCTCCCTTTTCCCTTGTGTGTTGTGTGGCATCGCAAGAATGGTGTCTGCATAAAGCGGTCCTTAGGAGGAAAATAAGTCCTCCTCCTTCCTTCCACTGCACTGCCTGAAATGCCCTGTTCATAATGCCATGCAGCGTCTGCTCCAGCAGGAGCACAACAGGGATTGTGTCACTGTTGCATGCATTGTCACGGCTCACCATCATTGTCGCCGCCTCAAATGGTGACAGTGCAGTGCATGCATCCTTTATCAGCAGCCATTGGCATGGGAAAAAAAGCAGAGCCAGCCTAAGCTTGTTGTTGTGCCATACTCATACAGGTATTTGTTGATGGCCCTCTGCTTCATGTGCCAAATTTGATTTCCACCTCTGTAGGCATGTCACAAATCAGGCGGTTTATGGGCAGGTGGAATTCCAACTGAATTTCAGCCAACCGAGGACTAGCTGTGTATGTGTATGTGTATGCCTGAAATGTCTACATAGACTTATGGCGTGCTTTAGCAGATCTTCCAACCCAGGGTACCTGCTTAAGAAACGCTGCACCACAAAATTGATGACATATGCCAGGCATGGCACATGTGTCAACTTTTTCTGTCGTAGGGTGGACAGGAGGTTTGTGCCATTATCGCACACCACCATTCCTGACTCCAGCTGGCATGGTGTGAACCACCTCTGGGCCTGCCCCTGCAGAGCTGCAAGAATCTCTGCTCCAGTGTGGCTCCTGTCCCCTACACAGACCATCTGAAGCATTGCATGGCACCTTTTAGCCTGACTTATGGAATAGCCCCTTGAACGCTTAGGGGTACTATTACTTTTCACTGTGCATTCAAACAGGTAAGGTCATATGGTGATATTATGACCATGCCCAATAAAAATGTGCCAACGTCCCGCAGGTAATTGTAAGTGGAGACTAACTAAAGAAAGTGGACTTTATAGGCACAAAAATACATATACTACAAAATATTTAAAAAAAGGGTATTTTATTAAAAATATATGTATATATATCGAATCGCCATAAATCAGCGATTACATATGCTCAAAATATATTTAGTAACGTAGTAAACAACATCAGACCTTCTTATCAGCAAAACAACACCCAAACAGTGAGATGTATTGATCTTGATAATATCATAAGTAGACACATGTAAGAAGTATACAAAACCAGATATTCTATACTGATCACTGGCATAAATAGTGTATATAGAAAATAGAACTAGGTCCTGTAGATCTGGGGTGATGCTGATGCGGAGGTCCGTTTTTTCTCGTCAAAGGATTTAGCTCGACATGTTCCGCGCTTTTAAAGTTAGCGCTTCCTCAGGAGCGATTTATTCTATGGTAATACATATCACAATAAGTTTTTACAAATTTAACATATACTAACTAGCACATTTTTACATATGAAAAGAAAAGAGAAAAACAGTGTTATTTTATTATAATATGGAGTGTCTGGACTCATGCACAAGCAGAACCGTGAACACTGCGGGGAGGGGGGAGCGGCGTGCGGAGGAAAAGGCGCATAGCAGGCCCGATAAGCAGTGGGGAACAAAGCTAAAGGATAGAAACCGTCTAGACAGTATATGTAGACAAATATATAAATATGTGTACATGCAACACACATATACATTATGGCACAGATGCCACTATATAGTGGGGTTATTTGGTTGGTCTATGTACTGTATATAATGCAATGTCTATATTTAAGCCGGTTTCTAAAACGAAAGTTCATATAGGGCTATACTAAGCATTAACGTAGATAACACCAACAATAGGGGCATGAGAAGACATCTTGCAAGATCATATCAAATATAGTTATAAATGTCTTACCGTAAAATTATTATTTGGCCAGTAAAAAGTGGGATACCAAGTAGATAAAATGTATCCAGTCATTGACATGTTAAATAAACATGCCAGTAGGGAATCAAAGAGTTAAATCACAGGAGCCTCAATTGTAATAGAAAAATATCTCTTGTCAGGTGGATATGTTGCAAGGTTCAAAGAGGGGGATCAGCCCTTCAATTAACATGGAGTCCTTCAAAGCCAAAGAAGCAAAACACTGCCTCATAGATAGCTGCACAATATCCTGTAGAGATACAAAAGATTAAGTATCTCATATAGAGTATGAATGTGAATATCAAATAGCATAAAGGTTGCAGTATCTAAAGCACCAATGTGCTGGATATAATAGAGTTTAGGAGGAAGGGGGGACGCAAGATATCCTACCTGTATCCACAAAGAGAGAGAGAGAGAAGCGCCTTGCAATGTTTGTTGTTGTGAGTGCTGTACAACACTCAATCCTACGGCGTTGATGGCAGGGTGTTTGCCTAAATAGGCGGTTCCGAGGGAGGGGAGGGGCGTGTCCCAAGGCCGGCACCTTCCTCTCCTTCTCAGGCCAATGGCTACTGCGCATGTGTCCAACACAGGACGCCTTAATGGCAGCACCTGGGAACACATACAGCGCAGGAGCAGAGACAGGGAAACGGACCCAAAACTGCGCCCTGAGTCCCCGTCAATCGCCGCACATCCGGTCAAAGAGGGAAGCCGGATGTGCAGCGCTGTGTGGCCATACCAAACAACCAAATGTCCCCACACTGAATTCCGCATATCAATACCCCCCACACCCCGCACGTCAGTCCCTATATCTCTAAATGAACGCAGGTCAACATAGTTGAGCATCAGTTCAGCACTCCAGGGAATGTGTTATTACATAAACATATCTCGCAGTTATTGGTTAGGGGTACTAGTTGTTCATAGGACAATTCAGCAGAAGCGGGCATGGAGGTGGAGGTGGAGGAGGAGGGGGTGGAGTTGACAAATCTTGCATCGTTATCACTAGCGGTATGAAGACGTGGTGACACAAGCAGCTACAGCACTGAGTCCTGTCCTGCATACTTCCGAGTTACAAGCAGAGTTACCCAGTGTGCTGTGAATGAAATATAGCATCCCTGAGCATGCTTGCTGGACCATGTGTCAGCAGTAAAGTGGACCTTGCAGCTGACTGCTTTTCCCAACGATGCGACAACATTGCCTTCCATGTGATGGTACAGAGCTGGAATGGCCTTTACAAAGAAATAGTGACTGGGAACCTGCCATTGTGGTACAGCACATTCTGCAAAATCACGGAATGGGGCAGAATCCACCAGATGGAAAGGCAGGAGTTGTAAAGCCAGCAGCTTTGACAAGTTTGAATTTAGATGCTGGGCATGTGGGTTGCAGTGACTGTATTTTTGTTCTCGCTGCAGCAGATGGGGCAGAGAAATTTGCCTGCTATAGCTACTGGCAGACTTGCTGCAGGGACCTGTGACACCCTTTGCTATACCATCATCCCTTTCAGTGGGGGCTGCTGAGAGGTCATGAGGTATAGCGGGGGTAGACTAAAGGTGAGGAGTGAGGAGGAGCAGAATTGCTTCCCTTTTGTGTGGCTTTCAGGTGCTCTTGCCAACAGGCTGAGTGGTGGGAGTTTAAATGCCTCGTCAAGCATGTGGTGCCCAAATGGCTGGTGTTTTTTCCACGCTTGATCTGCTTGAGGCAAAGTTTGCAAATTGCAACAGTACAATCGGCTGCACACGCTAAAAAAGACCCAGCTGAGCTGTAGAAAGGGAATCGGGAGAAAACAGCTCCACAATCTGGTGGAATAGGGTGGCTGTTCTCTATTCTTCCATGATGGCTGCCTCATTAGGGTTGTGCTTCACAATCCTCCTCTGCTCTTTCTGGCACCCAAGTCGTGTCAGTGGCCTTATCATTATCATCCCCTTAATCCTCAACATCACTGGAGCCAACTTGGCAATACGCTGCGGTTGGCAGAACATGACTGCCTATTTGTTGTTTAACAGTGTTCTCCCCTATCTGTAGAATCATGTTCCTACCTTCCTCAACCTCAGAACCAGGATCTGAATCAATTACCGTATATACTCAAGAATAAGCCTCGGCTTATACTGTAGTCGAGCACTTTTCTGCAGCAGAAAATGACAAATGACTTTGGGGCCCCGTATCTCGGGGCCTCTTGGTGCTAGGAACCCCAAATTTGGTGTGCAAACCCAGTGGAACCAACACTACAACATATCCAAAGGGGTTCCATGGGGTTCCTAGCACTAAGTGGCCCCGAGACACGGGGCCCCAAAGTCGGTTCGGAAAATGTCATTCTCTGCTGCAGAAAAGTGCTTGACATTTTTCTGAACTGAATTGGGGGCCCTGTATCTCGGGGCCACTTGGTAATAGGAACCCCATATTTGGATATGTTGTAGTGCTAGTTCGACTGAGTTTGCATACCAAATTGGGGTTCCTAGCACTAAGTGGCCCCAAGATACGGGGCCCCAAAGTCAGTCAACTGTGTCCACCTGCAGCAATGTTATTTCAGGACCCTTTGGGTCCAGAGACTCCAAATTGGCTACAGATAGGGGGCATCTAGGAACCCTTAACTACCAAGTTTGAAGTTTGGGGGACCTATGGCTGCAAATGGGCACAGTGAGGAATGCAAATGGGCACAGTGAGGCTGCAAATGGGCATTGTTGACCCTCTTTTCCACTTACAGTAGCTGCGCATTTCTCATTCTAGGCTTATACTCGAGTCACTACGTTTTTCCATTTTTTTGTGGTAAAATTAGGTGTCTCGGCTTATATTCGGGTCGGCCTATACTCAAGTATATATGGTAATGGCTGTGCATCTCCGCCATTAATGTAACAGTGGGTAAATTCCGTGCTACTTTGATTCATTTGACAGGTTCATGTATTTTACCCTTCAGATTTGTGGAAGAAGTACAATGATTAAAACAACACATAAGTAGTATAGTAATAAAAGAGATTTACAAATTAAAGATGTATCAGATGATAAAATACAGATAAATACAGCATATTCAAACCAGGGGAGTTCATAACTCCTTCAATGGAAGGAGTTCCTGGAAACGATGGTCCTTGATTTGTACTTCCCTTCTGAATCCAACTCAAACTCGGCCCTGACCTCCCAGTCATATAAATATGTCAGGGAAAACAATAGCTGCAGTTGGTGAAAAAAAAAGGTCAAAGGTTCCCAACTTCCCACAGCATAATAAAGCAGAGATAATGAAGACGTCTCATGCATTAAGCATGTTGTATGTAGATAGAAGTGATTACTTATACACCAACATAAAACTATTATTAAGTTTCTTGTAAATCAATTACTAAAATTGACTATGAATATAGACTACATTACTACAATCTCAATCCGTACTACAATCTTCAAGGAGCAAGTGGCTGATGCTGTGTTCAAATAACTCAGCTGACTCCTTCATGCCTGATCCTGGGGCAAGAGTAACCCTAGACAAGGAGGCAGAATAAGCCACTCTGGCAACTGCGTTGGACTGTTCTATAGTCTCTGCTTGGGTGATGGAGGATGTGGATGGTCTAGTAAGTCTAGTAAGACAGTCCACCACCTCCTCTGCATGCTGTGGCTAGAAAGCATGGGCAACATCACTAAACAGAGGAAATGTCCTGCCTGAGCACAGACCACGTCCACCTTTGCCTGTGGACACAGACACTGCTGGCCTCCTCACAGTGCCATGAAAATGTCTGCCTCTCCTTGTTGGCCTCCCAGACATGATGTGGGGGGGGGGGGGGCTTATTGACACACTGCAATATACTGCAGTAAATGTGCATTAACGCACTGCAATATACACTGTGTGCACAATTATTAGGCAAGTGAGTATTTTGACCAAATCATAATTTTTATGCATATTATCCAACTCCAAGCTGTATAAACTTGAATGCTTATTGAATTTAAGCATATCAGGTGATATGTATTATGTAATGAGGGAGGGTGTGGCCTAAGGAGATCAACACCATCATCAAGGTGTGCATAATTATTAGGCAGCTTCTTTCCCTCAGGCAAAATGGGCCAAAAAAGAGATTTAACTGACTCTGAAAAGTCAAAAATGTAAAATGTCTTTCAGAGGGATGCAGCACTCTTGAAGTTGCTAAGATATTGGGGCGTGATCACAGAACCATCAAATGTTTTGTTGCAAATGGTCAACAAAATATGCAAATTAACTGCCAAAGATTTGAGAAGAATCCAACGTGAAGCTACCAGGAACCCATTATCCTCCAGTGCTGTCATATTCCAGAACTGCAACCTACCTAGAGTGCCCATAAGTACAAGGTGTTCAGTGCTCAGAGACATGGCCAAGGTAAGGAAGGCTGAAACCCGACCACCACTGAACAAGACCCATAAGATGAAACGTCAAGACTGGGCCAATAAATATCTGAAGACAGATTTTTCAAAGGTTTATGGACTGATGAGATGAGAGTGACTCTTGACAGACAGATGGATGAGCCTGTGGCTGAATTGGTAATAGGCACAGAGCTCCCCTTCGAGTCAGATGCCAGCAAGGTGGATGTGGGGTACCGGTATGGGCTGGTATTATTAAAGATGAGCTAGTTGGACCTTTTCTGGTTGAAGAGGGACTCAAAATCAACTCCCAAACCTACTGCCAGTTTTTAGAAGACCTATTCTTCAAGCAGTGGTACAGGAAAAAGTCTGCCTCTTTCAAGAAGACCATGATATTTATGCAGGACAATGCTCCATCGCATGCATCGAAGCACTACACTGTGTGGCTAGCCAGTAAAGGCTTTAAAGATGAAAGAATAATGACATGGCCTCCTTCCTCACCTGCCCTAAACCTTATTGAGAACTTGTTGGCCCTTCTTAAATGGGAGATTTACTGTGAAGGAAAACAGTACATCTCTCTGAACAGTGTCTGGGAGGCTGTGGTTGCTGAACAAAAGTTTATCGTCAACAAATCAAGAAACTGACAGACTCCATGAATGGAAGGCTTATGGCTGTTATTGAAAAGAATGGTGGCTATATTGGTCACTGATTTTTTTATTTTATTTTTTATGTCAGAACTGTTTATTTGTAAATTTTGAGTTGTTTGTTTATTGTTCTCACTTTAACAGATGAAAATAAACAACTGAGATGGGAAAATGTTTCTTTTTCATTTAGTTGCATAAAAATTCTGCACACTAAGGCCCCTTTCACACTGTCGGACCGTTCAGGTCCGCCTGTCAGTTTTGACGGGGCAGACCTGAAAGGGCACTCCATTCTGGTCTATGGAGCGACGGATGTCAGCAGTGACATGTCTGCTGACATCCGACCCGGTCCGATCCGCTAAAAGCAAACGGATGGTCCTACGTCCGGATCCTTCGCTATCGGATCTGGTGAGATCTGATGAAAACGGACGAAAACGGACATGCTGTTCATTTTCATCCGATCTCTCCATAGAATCCAGCAGGGCTCGACAAGCCCCTCCCCGCTCAGTGAGCAGAGAGGGACCTGTCATCCGCCGGCTCAGCGGTGATCAACAGAGAGATCTCCCGCTGAGCCGGTGGACAGAGGCGGACTCCATGCAAGCGGATCCGCCTCGTCTGAATGAGGCCTAATAGTTGCCCAATAATTGCACCCACATAGATAAACGAAAATCTCACATAAACTTTCTTAAATATTCAGGTTTGAGGTTTATTAACATTTTGAATTGACGAGAGCACAGTAGTTCAATAATGAAAGTTATACTCCAAAATACAACTTGCCTAATAATTGTGCAGTGTACTGCAGTAAACCTGCAGTAATGCACTGAAATATACTGCGGTATACATGCATCAATGCATTGAAATATACTGCGTTAAATGTGCAGTAAAGCACTAAAATATCTCAGTGTAAAGTGCTGCTACTAATGCTGCCCAGCTCTGCCCTATTGTTGTGTACAGATGACTCATCTGCAGACCCTGTGTTTACATGTAAAATACCGGCATTCATATGTAAATAGTGGTGGCATTCATATGTAAATAGCGGCAGCCGGAGGCATTGATATGTATATCATATGCAAAGAAGGAATTTTGGGACTTTAAATGAAGCAGTTGAGAATCTTCTTGATATGTATATCATGCCCCAGAGGTCATATCCACAGTAATCTCTAGCAACCAATCAACAAGCGAAAATCATGTGCTGTAACCTCTAGCAACTAACCAGTGAGCTGTAATGTGTTCTGTAACCTCTAGCAACTAACCAGTGAGCTGTAATGTGTTCTGTAACCTCTAGCAACTAACCAGTGAGCTGTAATGTGTTCTGTAACCTCTAGCAACCAGTCAGTCTGGCAACCAATTGCAATAGCTGCCTGATCTGATTCAGTAAACTGATTTTGAGTCTAGCTGCTATTTATTGTATGTCTCAGAGTAGGTGGAGAGCAAAACTGCATGGAGGGGGGGGGGGGGGGGGGGCAAGAAAAGTTTTGCCCAGGGTCCAATCGATATTAAAGACGGCCCTGCCAATGTGCCTCGATATTAGCAATGTTAAATGGAGAAAGTTTTGCACAGACCTGTATAATGCAATGTCTTTGCTGTATACTCATTCTTGTTTGGTTTTCACTTGCTTTCACTGACTTATGATTGAACACCAATTTCTTTGTTCTGTATACTGTGAAAAACAAAAATAAAAACTATTTTCTGATTTAAAAAAAAGAAATGTAAATCCACAGTGGAGCAAGTGACGCCCGTAGGTGAAGGTAGTAGAGTAGTAAAGTGGAATCACAGATCTTAGCAGAACAACTGCAGAAAACTGCAGGCTAAACTGTGACATATAGTGCAGTAAATAAAGATCACTCTGGGACAGAAAGTTTATTGGCAGACTTACTGAAAATAAAGAAGAAAAGCCCAAATAAAAAAGGAAATTTGTATAGTCACCACATCTGAGGATTGGTGAGCTGCAATATATACATTTTTGGGTTTGGATACACCTTAATGTACAGATCCAGATTTTTTCTATTTGTGTGTGTGTTTTGTTATTTGTTCATGTTTATTATGCATTATTGGTTTTAGATAAATGTGCATTACTTTACTTCATGTTCATTTTACATTCTTTTTTAATTTACAACATCATATTGATCTTGTTTACAGCGGACCTTGAAAATTTGACTACTGTAGAACGCATCACATTTCTTCAGGAAAAGCTTCAAGAAGTTCGCAAACACTACCTTTCACTGAAATCGGAAGTAGCCTCTATTGACAGAAGAAGAAAGCATTCTAAAAAGAAGGAACGGGAAGGTATGTTCATCTTCACAATATTATGACCCAGATTCAGTATTGCACAATATGGTAGTCTTGTGCAGAATTGCTTGTTTCCCATGATTAGCTGCTATAATGATAAGCATGAACAGCAGTTGCAAACCTTTATGCATCTACATAATTGCCTTATTTCATGAATTTATACAACCTGAGTATTTGTTGACTTGTCAGATCACCAACTTACTCGTGGTTTTAGGTATTGTGTCACCCGAACCAAGCACACAGATTATTTTGTCTCCTAACAATACATCATGTGGAGAACCAGTATTTTATATAAAAACACATGAAATTGTGTGTATAAATAAATATATTGTCACAGGATGGTCTTTTCAGAACTGACCTGTGCTGGTATCTGCACCTGTCCAGGAGGGCAGTATTGAACTTGGCCCATACACATCCCTTTAGGGGTCATCTGGTGTATGAAAAGATTAAGGAATGTATTTTACAGCATTTCATTTAGCCCGTAATACATGCGGATGTAAAAAACTATTGTAAGTCTTGAGTGTCAAAAATTAGCCCCTATGCCCATTGTCAGCCCAAAAGTCAGCCTCATTACCGTAGCCCACTGGTGCCATTGCCCATGGTTGAGGTCACTTTTGACCGAATCGCCATGGATTGGGCTAAGGCCCTTTTCACACTGAGGCGCTTTGCAGGCGCTAAAGTTCTAAAAATAGCGCTTGCAAAGCATCTTCAAACAGCCGCTGCTGTCTCTCCAGTATGAAAGCCCGAGGGCTTTCACACTGGAGCGGTGCGCTTGCAGGACGCTGAAAAATGTCCTGCAAGCCGCATCTTTGGAGCGCTGTAGGAGCGGTGTATTTACCGCTCCTAAAGCGCCCCTTCCCATTAAAAACAATGGGGCAGCGCTCCAAACCCGCCTGCAAAGCGCCTTTTCGGCCGCTAGCGGGGGTAAAACAACAGTAAAGCGCCGCTAAATATAGCACCGCCAGCGCACCCAGCGCCTCAGTGTGCAAGTAGCCTTAAGCCCCATACACACGGTCGGATTTTCAGACGGAAAATGTCCTATCGGACAATGTTGTCGGAAATTCCGACCGCGTGTAGGCTTCATCGGACATTTTCCATCGGATTTTCCGACGGACAAAGTTTTATCTCCTGCTGTCAAATTTTCTGACAACAAAGTCCTATCGGACTTTTTCCGATCGTGTGTAGCGAATTCCGACGGACAAAGTGCCACGCATGCTCAGATCACATTACAAGACCAAAGCTATTGGCTACTAGCCTCTACGCAGTCCCGTGGTAGGCAACAAACGTCACCACGTTCAGAATGATCGGATTTTCCGACAACTTTGTCCGACCGTGTGTATGCAACATTAGTGTAGGACTAAATCCGTCGGAAAAAATCCAATGGATTTTGTGGTCGGATTTTCCGACCGTGTGTATGGGGCATAAGAGTTAAGTCTGCTAGAGGTTATCAGTATATCCTAGTGGTTATGGACTATGCCACCCAGTATCCGGAGTAACACTTTTTTTAAGACGATCGCCAGAGAGTTGTTCCACATGTTACCAACCTGTACTGGGATCCCAAAATAAATTTTAACTGATCAAGGGACTGCCTTTATGTCAAAAGTAAGGAAAGAGTTGTGCAAATGAATCAGTATTAAAGAGGAATTGCAGCCTGCTCACATAATTTGTCATTCTGAAGCTTCCCTCCAACCACTTTGCATATTATTTTATATATACTGTGATTCTGTACTTGCCAAATATGCTGCAGAAATCTCCCTCCACTGAGTCTGTCTGCAATCATTTTAACTGTGGGCAGCTTAACCTGCTGCCTGTTCACTTCCTGGATTTGCACAGACACAAAGAGGCACACCTCCAGCTCTGCATCTCTCATTGGCCCTCTTATGACTCATCACCCTACCTGGCAAACTCTCACGAGAGTGAGAGAGAGCGCTGTGCATGATGTCATAAGCCTAGGCTTTTTTCCAGGCAAGAAACAGGAAGTGGGCTGTATAAGGTTTTTACTGTCAGAAAATTTTTTTTTTTACTATCCACAGATAAACAGCAAGGGCAGAGGATTTATTTTAAAAAAATGACTGAAGTTCCTCTTTAAGTACTTGCATACTTCAGTTTACCACCTTCAGACAGATGGCTTAGTACAGGGGTGCCCAACAATCTCTGATGTGGCCCGCCGCCACCTGCTCTGGGATGGCGAGTTGGCAAGCCCAGATCGCAGATTCCCAACCCGCCATCCATGAGCATCAGCAGGAGTGTGGATAACGGAGCCAGCGCTATAGGAAGCATGTGGCTGCAGTAGAGAGCAGAGCCAATGCTTCCGGTATAGCGCCGGTCCTGTCAAAAGGCAGAGTGATACCAAATGCACTCCGCCTGTGACCACAGCCGCCATCGATACCTGTCCAGGGGGGACAGCCAGGGGCCATCAGCGATAACTGCCCGGGGGGTGGGGGACAGCCAGGAGCCACCAGCGATATCTGCCCTGGGAAGGGGGGGGACAGCCAGGAGCCACCAGCGATATCTGCCCTGGTGGGGACACCAGCGATATCTGCTGGGTGTAGATATAAAACAGGTTTAATTAACACATGGAAAATGGCAACTCACATTTGTGAAGTTAAAAACAGGAATGTAATAAGTCCCAGCAAGGTGGAGGGGGGATGTTATCAGTAGACGGTCTGATCCTGGATGGGAAGCGTGGTGCTCACTCATTCACCGCTGATGTGTAGAGCCGGCCGCAGTGGGGAAGAGCACAGAATGAGGCCTGGAATGCTGATGGTACAGGAGGCAAGGATGGATGACTTCACTGGCATGTAACATGAGCATGTGTGCTGTGGATGACACTCAAGCTGCGCTCCTTTTTCAGCGATATCTGCCCTGGGAGGACAGCCTGGAGCCACCAGCGATATCTGCCCGGGAGGGACAGCCAGGAACTGCCAGCGATATCTGCCTGGGGGGGGGGGGCCAGGAGCCGCCAGCCATACCCACCCTGGAGGGGACAGCCAGGAGCCGCCAGCCATACCCACCCTGGAGGGGACAGACAGCAGCCTCCAGCCATACCCGCCTGGGAGACAGCGATACCTACAGGAATCCTGAGGAAGAAGTGAAGATTGAGGTCAGCAATGGGCACAAGCCACACTGGGCTGCTTACAAACTGATCCGCAGGTGCAGTGCAGTGCACCTTCAGGTTACCTGCACTGAGTCATAGACTTCTGTTATTACCTGTGGGTGTGGTGCGCTTTCAGAAAGTGCACCACACGTGTAAGATATAATAGAATTCTATGTCAAAATGCAGCTAACCCGCAGGAAAGCCACAGGTGCACTGCGCTACACCAGCAGTGTGGGTAAACAGCAGCACATTAGTGTGAAAGCAACTTTCATTGGTCCAATTGGGTCCGCCTGTCTGTTGTTCAGGCGGACCTAATGGGACCCTCCATTCTCCTCTATGGAGCAGCAGATGTAAACAGATTTGTGTCTGTTTACATCCGCCTACCTCCGATCCACAAAAAAAACAGAAAGGGATTTGTCCCCTTGATGGAACATGGAGTAGAGCGGGCTGTGTCCATGTCTGCTCTCCATATGCAGAGACATCCAGAGTGGCCCCCACTGTGGTCAACCAGAGCTGCGTGGTTACAATAGAGATTGCGCTGCGGCGCCGCCCACTCCCCGCCCCTTTCCATAGCAGGTCACAGAGACTGGCAGCGGGGCGGGGAGTAGGTGACGCCGCAGCTCAATTTATTTCGTAGCCATCTGGCCAGCCTACTTCTACAATGGTCTTCTTAAAAATGGCGGCCGGCAGAGATATTGTCTCCGCTGACGTCGGCGGTGAAAATCGGGAAAAAAATTATTTCCCGGGACATTTCCCGGGAAACAATTAAATCGGAAAAAGGGTCTAAATCCCGGGAATGTCCCGGGAAATTCGGGACAGTTGGCAACTATGCAATACAAGGTTGAGGGATCATCATCTGCATTCAGACTTTATAAAGAATGCAACAAGAAATGTAAGGGTGCAATTAGGGCGTCTAAGATAGAACACGAAAGACACATAGCAGAGGAGAGCAAAAAAAATCCCAAGACATTCTTTAAGTATGTAAACAGTAAAAAAGGGAGGACAGACTATATTGGCCCCATAAAGAATGAGAAAGGACATCTGGTTACAAAAGATGGGGAGATGGCAAAGGTATTGAATTTATTCTTCTCCTCAGTCTTCACGAGGGAATCGGGGGGCTTCAGTAACCAAAACTGCAGTGTTTATCCTTATGACGCATCACAGGAAGCACCTCCATGGTTAACAGAGGACAGAATTACAATTAGACTAGGGGAAATTTAACACTAATAAATCACTGGAACCAGATGGCTTGCATCCGAGCGTACTTGGGGAACTCCGTCAAGTAACTGCCAGACCATTGTTCCTGATTTTTACTGACAGTCTACTGACTGGAATGGTACCAGCTGATTGGAGAAAAGCCAATGTAGCACCAATATTTAAAAAGGGCCCAAAATACATGCCTGGGAACTACAGACCAGTTAGCCTAACATCAATAGTATGCAAGCTCTTGGAGAGGATGATAAAGAACGGTATCATTAGCAGTAATCAGCATAGATTCATGAAGAATCATTCTTGCCAAACCAATCTATTAACCTTCTATGAGGAGGTGAGTTGCCATCTAGATAAAGGAAGGCCCATAGACATAGTGTATCTGTATTTTGTAAAAGCATTTGACACAGTTCCCCATAAACCTTTACTGTACAAAATAAGGTCTGTTGGCATGGACCATAGGGTGAGTACATGGATTAAAAACTGGCTACAAGGGCGAGTTCAGAGGGGGGTGATAAATGGGGAGTACTCGGAATGGTCAGGGGTCGGTAGTGGGGTCCCCCAGGGTTCTGTGCTGGGACCAATCCTATTTATTTTGTTCATAAACGACCTGGAGGATGGGGTTAACGGTTCAATCGCTGTATTTGCGGACGATACTAAGCTAAGCAGGGCAATAACTTCTCCGCAGTATGTGGAAACCTTGCAAAAAGATCTGAACAAATTAATGGGGTGGGCAACTACATGGCAAATGAGGTTTAATGTAAAACAATTTAAAATAAAGCATTTAGGTGGCAAAAATATGAATGCAATCTATACACTGGGGGTAGAATCTCTGGGGGAATCTGGGATGGAAAAGGACCTGGGGGTCCTAGTAGATGATAGGCTCAGCAATGGCATGCTGCTAACAAAGCAAACAGAATATTGGCATGCATTAAAATGTGGATCAAATCCAGAGATAAAACGATAATTCTCCCACTCTACAAGACTCAGGTGCGGCCGCGCCTAGAGTATGCTGTCAAGTTCTGGGCACCAGTCCTCAGGAAGGATGTAATGGAAATGGAGCAAGTACAAAGAAGAGCAACTAAGCTAATAAAGGGTCTTGATGATATTAGTTATGAGGAAAGGTTGTGAGCACTGAACTTATTCTCTCTGGAGAAGAGACACTTGAGAGGGGATATGATTTAAATTTATAAATACCGTACTGGTGACCCCACAATAGGGATAAAACTGGTGACCCCACAATAGGGATAAAACTTTTTTGCGGAAGGGAGTTTAACAAGACACGTGGCCACTCATTAAAATTAGAAGAAAAAACGTTTAACCTTAAACTACGTAGAGCAGGGGTGCCCAACCTTTTGAGGAGCGAGGGCCACTTTAGCGACTTGGTAACCGGTCGCGGGCCACAATGAGCGTAGCGGGCGGATGGCAGGTCTGTGTCCATTCTGCATATGTAGAGCAGACACAGATGCAGCCCGCTCTACCCTAAGGGCCCTCCAATCTGCCCAGACAGAAGGGGACAGATCCCCTTCTGTTTTTTAAGCAGATCGGATTGCAGATAGGCGTCTGTTTACATCTGCCGCTCTATAGAGGTGAATGGAGGGTCTGATCGGTTCTGCCTGTCTGTTTTTCAGGCGGACCCAATCGGACCGATCGTGTGAAAGGGGACTAAGGCTGCTTTCACACTGATGCACAGCGGTTTACCTGCTCCTCAACTGACCTCAATCTTCACTTCTTCCTCAGGATTCCTGCAGCTGGTTGCTGCTGTTCCCCAGGTGGTTATAACTGGTGGCTGCTGCTGGCTGTCCTTCAGGGCTGGTACTGCTGGCTGGTACTGCTGTTGGGTACTGCCTGCTGGTACTGCTGACTGGTACTGCTGGCGGGTACTGGTGGCTGAAACTGCTTGCAGCTACTGGTACTGCTGGCGGGTGCTGGTGCTGCTGGCGGGTACTGGTGCTGCTGGCGGGTACTGGTGCTGCTGGCGGGTACTGGTGCTGCTGGCGGGTACTGGTGCTGCTGGCGGGTACTGGTGCTGCTGGCGGGTACTGGTGCTGCTGGTGGGTACTGGTGCTGCTGGTGGGTACTGGTGCTGCTGGTGGGTACTGGTGCTGCTGGTGGGTACTGGTGCTGCTGGTGGGTACTGGTACTGCTGGCTGGTACTGGTACTGCTGGCTGGTACTGCTGACTGGTACTGGTACTGCTGACTGGTACTGCTGACTGGTACTGGTACTGCTGACTGGTACTGGTACTGCTGACTGGTACTGGTACTGCTGACTGGTACTGGTACTGCTGACTGGTACTGGTACTGCTGACTGGTACTGCTGACTAGTACTGGTACTGCTGACTAGTACTGGTACTGCTGACTGGTACTGGTGACTGAAACCGGTGGTTGGTACTGCTCGTGGGTACTGGTACTGCTGGCTGGTACTGCTGGATGAAACTGCTTGCTGCTACTTGTACTGCTGGTGGGTGCTGGTGGGTACTGGTGCTGCTGGTGGGTACTGGTGCTGCTGGTGAGTACTGGTGCTGCTGGTGGGTACTGCTGGCGGGTACTGGTACTGCTGGCTGGTACTGGTGACTGGAACTGGTGGTTGGTGCTGCTGGTGGGTACTGGTACTGCTGGCTGGTACTGGTACTGGTGGCTGGAACTGGTGGCTACTGGTACTGCTGGCTGGTACTTGTACTGATACTGCTGGCTGGTACTGGTATTGCTGGTGGGTACTGCTGGCTGGTACTGCTGGTGGGTACTGGTACTGGTGGCAGGTACTGCTGGTGGGTACTGGTACTGCTGGTGGGTACTGGTACTGCTGGTGGGTACTGATACTGGTGACTGGTGGCGGGTACTGATACTGCTGGCGGGTACTGGTGACTGGTACTGCTGGCTGGTACTGGTACTGCTGGCGGGTACTGGTGACTGGTACTGGTGGCTGGTACTGATACTGCTGTGGGGGAACTGGTACTGCTGGTGGGTACTGGTACTGCTGGTGGGTACTGATACTGCTGGCGGTACTGATACTGGTGACTGGTACTGGTGGCTAGTACTGCTGATGGGTACTGGTACTGGTGGCGGGTACTGATACTGCTGGCGGGTACTGGTGACTGGTACTGCTGGCTGGTACTGATACTGCTGGCGGGTACTGGTGGCTAGTACTGGTGGTGGGCACTGGTACTGCTGGCTGGTACTGGTACTGCTGGCGGGTACTGGTACTGCTGGCAGGTACTGGTACTTCTGGCTGGTACTGCTGGTGGGAACTGGTGACTGGTACTGCTGGTGGGTACTGGTACTGGTGACTGGTACTGGTGGCTAGTACTGCTGGTGGGTACCGGTACTGCTGGCGGGTACTGCTGGCTGGTACTGGTGGTGGGTCCTGCTGGTGGGTACTGGTACTGCTGGCTGGTACTGCTAGAGGGTACTGGTACTGCTGGTGGGTACTGGTGACTGGTACTGCTGGTGGGTACTGATACTGCTGGCTGGTACTGGTAGTGGGTACTGGTACTTCTGGCTGGTACTGCTGATGGGTACTGGCACTGCTGGCTGCTGTGAGATCTCAGGAAGCATGCAGCTGCAGTACACATTCCTGTCACAGGCGGAGTACATTTGATATCACTCCGCCTGTGAAGGAGCCGGCGCTATACAGGAAGCATCGGCTCTGCTTCCTTTAGCGGCGGCTCCGTTCTAGCTGATGCTTGGAGATGGCGGGTCGGGTACCCGCGATCAGGGCTTCCCGACCCGCCATCTCAGGGCAAGACGTGGCGGGCCACCTCGGATGGCGCCGCGGGCCACGGGTTGGCCACCCCTGACGTAGAGGGTACTTTACTGTAATGCCGTGTACACACAATTGGACATCTCGACAATGAAATCCTGGGATTTATTTCCAATGGATGTTGGCTCAAACTTGTCTTGCATACACACGGTCGCACAAATGTTGTCAGAAATTCTGATTGTCAAGGACACGATCAAGTACAACACGTACGACGAGCCAAGAAAAATTAAGTTCAATAGCCAGTGCGGCTCTTCTGCTTGATTCTGAGCATGCGTGGAATTTTGTGCGTCAGAATTGTGTACACACGATCGGAATTGTTGGAAAATTTGAGAACCAGCTCAGAAACTCTGACAAAAAATGTCCGATGGAGCCTACATGCGGTCAAAATTTCCGACCACAAGCTCCAATTGAACATTTGTAGTCGGAAAATCCGATCGTGTGTACGCAGCTTAAGAGCGGCAAGGATGTGGAATTCTCTTCCACAGGTGGTGGTCTCAGCGGGGGGGCATCAATAGTTTAAAAAAACTATTAGATAAGCACCTGAACAACCGCAACATACAGGGATATACAATGTAATACATATAATCACACACATAGGTTGGACTTGATGGACTTGTGTTTTTTTTCAACCTCACCTACTATGTAACTATGTAAGATGTCCCCTCCGTAATGGACCAACCACATGAGAACCAGGTTAGGTGCCCACTAAAGTGGGATCACAGTAAACCACAATGAAGCTGCTCAGAAGGTATAACCCAATGCTACCGCAAATATCCACTTGGTTCCAAGACCCCCCTGTTCTCTCTTTAACTATTGAATATAGAATAGTACAACTTCTCATAGATACGGGATCTACTAGAAGCAGTTTTACTGATGACTGCTGGCTGGAAACTTACAAAGAAATCAATGGTTATATTTTTGATGCAGAGCTTGATCCTTCTGAAGGTGTAGAAGGGGTATTGTTGCCCGATAAAGGGGCTTTACACCCTTGTGAACCATCTGTGGGTATAAATGGTACACCTGTACAAACATTTTAAACTTCACCTTTACGCATCTTTAAGGATGTTAAAGTACTTTTTATACACTCTTTTAGAGTCATACCGGATTTCCACTAAACTTATTAGGGAGGGGTTTAACAGCCAAACTTCAACCTGTCATTACAGTTGATGAGGGAGGGGTGCACATGGAGTCATCTCTTTGACATGGATGATTTAGCTGACATAAATCCCAGAGCATAGGCATGCGCAGCCTATTGCATTAGGATGTGCATCCCAAAGCTCAAACACACATGCGTATATATATATATATATATATATATATATATATATATATATATATACACTAAATGACCAGAAGTATTGGGACACCTTACTCCGTAGGGTTCAATATTGAGTTGGCCCACCCTTTCCAGCTAACAGCTTCAACTCTTCTGAGAAGGCTGTCCACAAGGTTTAGGAGTGTGTCTTGGGAATGTTTGACCATTCTTCCAGAAGCGCATTTGTGAGGTCAGGCACTGATGGTGGATGAGAAGGCCTTGCTCACAGTCTCCACTTTATTGTGAAGGCAGTCAAGTTCCTCCACCCCAAACTCGCTCACCCATGTCTTTATGGACCTTGCTTTGTGCACTGGTCCAAATAATTTGGTGGAGGGGGGATTATGGTGTGGGGTTGTTCTTCAGGGGTTGGGCTTGGCCCCTTAGTTCCAGAGAAGGGAAATCTTAAGGTGTCAGCATACCAAGACAATTTGGACAATTTCATGCTCCCAACTTTGTGGGAACAGTTTGGGGATGGCCCCTTTTTATACCAACTTGACTGCACACCAGTGCACAAACAAGGTTCATAAAGACATGGACTTGGCAAGGGTGGTGGAAAATTAACTTCAAGTGCAAAAATTCATATTATAATAGTAACTAAAACATATAAAATTAAAGTGGTTGTTAAGCCACTCTAACCTGTATAAACCATCAGCACTGCCTCCTATTGTAGTGTCCCCCTCAGTGTGTAATTTATAATAATAAATGCTGCAAATACCTAATTTCACTGCCAAAATTGCGATCACATGACTGGCCAGCCTTCTCCTTTCCTCCTCTGAGAGAGGCAGTGGGCGGGGCTGAGATTCCCCTGCTGATGTCAGTCTGGAGGAGAGGAAGAGAGCTGGCTGGTCATGTGATCGCAATCTCGGCTCTTAAATTAGATATTTACAGCATTTATATTTATAAATAATTCACAGAGGGGGACACTGCAATAGGAGGCAGTGCTGATGGTGTATACAGGTTAGTTCTAGAGCAGCAGGAAGGGGAGGGGCGGCTCACACACAGAGAGACAGAGAGGGGAGGGGGAGCAGGACACAGGTGCAGAGAGGAGAGAAGATAGCAGGCTGCTGATGACGGAGGCACATAAACTAACCATGGTGTCAGGGCTCAGCAGCCATGATACACCGTGGCCAGTTTACAGAGGGGTGGGGAGAAACTGGCAGGATCAGCCAGGTTTTTTTGGTGTTGCAGGGGGCCAAATGACACAGGGTAAGCCTGTGTCATATAACATGCGTTAAAGGAGCAGGATCCATTCTTTTGGGGTTAACAAACGCTTTAAGTGTAATGCTGCGTACACACGACTGGTTTTCCCGTCGGAATAAATTCCGAAGGTTATTCCAACGGAGTTCTGCTGAAACAGTCTTGCCTACAAACGATCACACCAAAGTCCGACCGTCTAGAACGCAGTGACGTACAACACGTATGACGTGACTAGAAAAAGGAAGTTCAGTAGCCAGTAGCCAATAGCTGCTGTCTCGTACTTGCTTCAGCGCATGCGTCGTTTTTGGTCCGTCGGAACAGCATACAGACGAGCGGTTTTCCAGATAGGAATTGGTTCCGTCGGAAATATTTAAAACATGTTCTATTTCTAGGTCCATTAGAATTTTCGAAAAAAAAAGTCAGAGACCCACACACGATCGGAATATCCGATTAAAAGATTTCGTCTGACTTTTTCTGCCGGAAAGTCTGACCGTGTGTAGGCAGCATAACAATTTAAAAAATAAGAATTCCAAAGTGCTGTAATGGTCTGAATCTCCCAACTAAAAAATTGTTGCACTTGAAGTTAATTTGGATTGCAATTATCTGTAGAGGGGTTCCACCATCCTTACCAAGTTTTAAAAAAAAAGTTTGTCTTATTGTCATTTTGATGTGTATTACATGTGAAATCACATATCACTGGAATTATTGCACTTGAAGTTATCTTTATGGAAAATATCTTTATGAGAGGTTTCCACCATCCCTGCTAAGTTTCATTTTTATATGCCTTTTTTCAGTTTGATGTGTATTATATGTGATGTTACATATCACCAAGACCGGTATTGTGGTAATATGGAAGTTTATTGATATTTTCATACTTTAGAGGATTCCACCATTATTGTTAAGTTATTGATTAGTAAGTTAGCGCTACAGTTTTCTTTTTGTGGTGTGGGAACACGCAACAGTGCTTAGCGGCAAGCCTTTTAATGACACTTTTCTATTTTACCTTCAGTAGTTTATTGTAAATAATGGTGTGGTGAGTACCTATTATACTAAAGATCAGCATGTGGCATTAATAAACATTGATGGATTTCAGTTGTGCCCCACCAGGCCGGCCCCCTATGGACAATGTGCCTGTCTGCACATTAAGTTCATCTCGCCATCCCTGCACTCAGTGCACTAATGGGCACTGATTGGCAGCACTGATGGGCAGCACTCATGGGTACTGATTGGCACTGATAGCTAGCACTGATAGGCAGCACTGATGGCTACTGGTTGACAGCACTGATTGGCAGCACTGATGGGCCTGATTGGCACTGGTAGGTGGCACTGATCAGCACTGATGGGCACAGGATGTCAACATTTATACTGATTCGAGATATGCGAGAGAGCTGCCTGCTAGCAGCTGCATGGGCTTTTTCACTCCCGCCCCCCCTTTCCTCTCCTCTCACATACACAGAGGCTTTTCTGTTTCTCCCCTGTGTTCCTATTGGCAGGAGAAAGGAAGCCGATTGTAGGAGCATTTACAGGAATAAATCAATGAGGCTTTAACAAGCAGCAGCTGAAAAGTAGTCTGGAATATGAAGTCCCAGCCCAAAGCTTATTACTGACTTTTAAAGGCACAGAACTACAAAACCCAGCCTGCATTGCATGAAAAGGAGAGGATGATGGGAGATACTATAAAATGATCTGCAGAGAAGGCCCAAGTTGTTGTTGTTTCCTGGATCCCATTGTGAGAACACTATCCTGTTGCTGTGTGAAGGGATTGCGGCCTACCAAGGGGCGCACAGCCTACAGCTCCAATCCAGAGGGGCAGGACACCACCTGCTTACAGAAGAACGCTGTGCAGCAATGCTGTATGCCATGGAATTGACCGATTCACCGGGTCAGCAGACTGAACGCTGTCAGCTACACATCTGTGATTAGGAGAATCATTTGATCGCCCTTCAGAGGATTGCTGAACATGTACAGGATTTGTGAGGGGGCTTGCCCAGGAATCTCATTGCCTTTCATAAATTACAGATTTGAACACTGTGCACAGACTTCTGTTACCTGGATCGCATAGAGGAGTGTTATATCACAAGACAGCTATCTTACCCTGTTCCTTTTCACTCTGTTACATCAAGGGACCCTTGTTCTTAGAGCTCCAACATGCCGGTGAAGATAGTGCGAGGCCTTACTTTTAGGACACTGTTATTTACTGCTCTTAAACGGGACATGCCACTGATACCTATAGTGTATTATTCCCAATAGACCTTGAGGTATTATAGGCTGGCCCAGGGTTCCCCTTTATTGATATTAATATTTACAGTTATTAGCTTGCTTACTACTGTTTAACACTGTATTCACTGGTGTTACTTTTGTTGTTGCTAATTGCCATTTAATTGCCATTTATTGCTTTCAACCGATTCCTGGCTACTTATACAGGACTTGGCTGACTAATATCACTTTAAACCTTTCTCTGGTCCAAGTAAACTTAAAAGAGTAGAACTGTGTGTCATTACTGTGTTATTTCAAATAATCACATTGCTAGGTGTGCTAGACGGGCTGGGACAGTTATTTGGGGTTGAGAGGTAGAGTAACGGACTGAACAAACAAAAGCAGCTCCTTCAGGGGTATCGCTACACATGCATCACTACTCACTGATCTTTTGGATGCTATACACAAACCAAGGTTTATTGCAGTGATTAAATGCAAAGCACATACCACTTCTGATGATCCTGTAGCTTTGGGAAATGCCTTGGCAGACAGAGAAGCTAAAAAGGCTGCCCAACTGCCATTGGGATGCCTAGCTGGTCTATCTTTGACCATGTTCGAACCCCCTACAATTCCAGAACATCAACTTTTACAGGAGCTTCAAATGACTGCCACACAGGCTGATGTTGAATATTGGAACAAGAAAGGTTTGTCTTTAGACCCACATGGCCTAATGACAAAAGGGGAGATAATAGGCATACTCCAACATAGTGCACCCATATTGATTGCACAGTTCCATGGTGTAGGACACAGGGGACATCAGTTGACATTGCAGGAACTCGAGATGAGATTTTGCATTCAAAATCTCAAGGTTAGGGTTCAGGATCAGGTAGGCAGATGTATCATTTGCCTTAGGAACAATATCCTATCATACCCTGTCCCCACCTCCGTCGGGCCTCGCTGCAGCAAGGTACATCAGAAGTTCGTTCCCCCTCCTGCTTTCCCTGCTGCTGTGCCAGTAAGAGAGTGATGTGTGCATGCGCAGTAGAGACCCGGCTGTGAAGCCGCAAGGTTTCACTACTGGGTTCCCTTACCGGCAATGGCTGCGGCAGCACCCGAAAGCTGATGGAAACATCTGCTGGGGTGCCGACGTCGCTGGATTCCAGGACAGGTAAGTGTCCTAATATTAAAAGTCAGCAGCTACAGTATGTGTAGCTGCTGACTTTTAATTTTTGGATGGGGGAGGGGGCAGAACACCGCTTAAAGCTCGAAAACTAAGTGAGGAGACACCCACAATATTTATAAGCATTCATAGGTAATAGCGATAGAGATTGTTGATCCAGGTAATACCCAATTGCCCTCCCGGGCAACGAACTACGCACATCTATATGCAGTTCCACCCATAATGCTTCAGACTCCTCACACTCTCCATCAACAAGGTCCTTTTTCACATTTGCTTTGAGATCACTTCTCACATAGAGACAGACCCTGCCACCTTTCCTTTTTACCCTGTCTCTCCGAAAGAGTGCATAGCCAGGAATATTAATAGCCCAGTCATGTGAGGATTGAAGCCAAGTTTCAGCAATACCAATTACATCATAGCTCTCCTCATGCAGCTTCCAACTCACCTATTTTGCTTGGCAGACTTCTGGTATTGGTGAACAAACACTTTAATGCATTATTACATTTTACTCTGGTGTTTTTCATATTTTTAGTAGTACAAATGGCACTATAGTTTCCAATGGCTGTTTGCTGTATATGACATTTACCTGAAAACGAAGCCCTCCTGCGAAGCGCTGGAGGCTGCTTTCACCTTCACCCGTCTTCCTTCCGGGTCCGCAGGCTCCAGCTGTGTGACTGTCTGGAGCCGTGATGATGTCACTCTAGCGCATGCGCGGGGGAGCTGCTGTTTACGGCACAGGACTCTGAAAGGACGGCCCGTTTGGCCGTTCCTTCAGAGCGCATGTGCTGATGACGTCATTGGCTGCATATACAGTAAATATCTCCTAAACGGCACAGGTGAGCCTTATTATAGGCTCACCTATAGATAAAAATCAGAGATGGGAGTTTACCCCCACTTTAAAAGGCATTTATTTATTTAAAAACAGTAGAGCAACTCCAGTTTGGTGGTCCTTTAAACAAGCACAGTGTGAAAACCTTAATGTGTCCAAATTCCCCCAGACCTCTGGGAGCCAGGTACTGAATGTCGTAATATGATGACGTCATGAATTCTGCTTATCAACTCATCAGTCATTACACAATTAAGGAAAATTGTTATCCATACTTACCGTAATTTTCCTTTTCTGGATCCTCCCCATGTCAGCCTACTATGGGTTAGCTCCGCCCCCTCTGACCCCCCCCAGGACCACCTTTTTCTTAGCCCATAAAGGGGCGGCTGTCTGCCCACACCAGTGTTCAAAAAAATAAACCTGCCTCGCAATTGATAAACTGGGTGGTAATCCCCGGCTGACATGGGGAAGATCCAGGAAAGGAAAATTATGGTAAGTATGGATAACAATTTTCCTTATTCCTGGACCTCCCCATGTCAGCCTACTATGGGATGTGCCAAGCAATATTGGAAGACAAAAAATTAAAAATAAGCCAAACCCTCAATGCAATGCTACTCAAATTTTTAATGGGCAAGAGCTGCCGTAATAACCGTAGAGCCAAATGTTTTCTCAGGCGGACAAGACAAATTAAGCCTGTAATGCCTAATGAAAGGGGTTGGGTGCACTCCAGCTTGCTGCTCTGCAAACTACCTCAGGGGCGACCTTCGCGTATGCTGCCCAGGATGCTGCCCTACCCCTCGTCGAATGTGCTTTGATCTCTGAAGGAGGAGGAAGGCCCAGCATTCTGTATGCAATATGTATGGTCTAGACAAATCAGGAAGACACACCTCTGGATGTTGCTGGCATACCCTTTTTTAGGCCCCATTGGGAAAACCTACAGCTGATCTTGTTTTCAAAAGCTTTTAGTCCATTTCAGGTAGGTTGAAACTGCAGAGACCAGGTCTAACCTACTTCATCATCAGCTGTATCCGCCGGAAAGGCTAAGAGAATGACCTCCCAGTTCATACGAAAATATGTGGCCACCTTAGGTAGAAAGCTTGGTATCGGCCTAAGCAGTATCTTGCCTGGGAGCACCAAACAATATAGTTCTTTAGAAGAGAAGGCACACAACTCGGAGACTCTTCTGGCCGAGCGAACGGCTAGTAAAAAACAAAAAACTATTAAAAGAAATAATGAACAAGAGAAAGCTTGAGCAAACGGAGGAACCAGCAATGTTTCCAAGATTAGTGTTAAGTCCTCTTCTGGGAAAAACGATTTCAATGGAGGTTTGATTTCTATGGCTGCCCCTAAAAATCAGATCAACAGATGTAGAGCATATCTTGTATACGACATAGCCGACAAGGCGGGGATTTGACCCTTCAGGGAATTATAACCTAACCCTTAGAGACCACTCTGCAGAAACTCCAAAATGTTAGAAACTGAAGGAGATCCAAGGTCCCAACCTCTTTCTGTAGAATTCGAGTTCCGATGATATTTTACATTCGTGGACCTCTTACAAGCCTGTAATGTCTCCACTACACCGCCCGAGAGACCCAAAGCCAGTTAAAGCCCCCCTCTCACTTCCAAGTCATTAACTTCATCCTCCTGCGGTTCGGGTGTCAGGCCCGACTCCGCAGAAGGAGAGTTTGACAAGGAGGCAGTGGGATTGGTGAGCCCAACTTTATCCTCCAAGCCAGAGGGAACCACGGCTCCCTGAGCCAGTAAAGGTAGAACTACTATTGCTGTGACCCTTTCTCACTGAGAGCCAATGGAAGCGGCAAGAACACATACACCAAGGGGAAGTTCCAAGACCTGGACAGAGCACCCTGACCCAACGCCTGTGGATGCCAGGTCTGGGAGAAGAAGCAAGGCAGTTGACAATTCTCCAATGCCATAAGCTCTATCGAAGGTGTCCCCTAGACCCTGAAGATCTTGCGTAGGTACTTGGGGTTGAGGTCCCATTTGTTGCGATCCCCAAAGCTTGGACTCAAGCAATCTGCTAAAACATTCCCAGGCCCTGGGAGATAAGATGCTGTAAGAGCCGAGATTCTTCTCTGCGCAGAGGAAGATTGACATGCCACCTGAAGGAGAGGGCGATTTCTTGTGTCCCCTTGATGAGACACATACAGTGGCTTGCGAAAGTATTCGGCCCCCTTGAACTTTTCAACCTTTTGCCACATTTCAGGCTTCAAACATAAAGATTTAAAATTTAAATTTTTTGTGAAGAATCACCAACAAGTGGGACACAATTTATCTATTGGATATTTTAAACTTTTTTAGCAAATAAATAACTGAAAAGTAGTGCGTGCAAAATTATTCGGCCCCTTTACTTTCAGTGCAGCAAACTCACTCCAGAAGTTCAGCGAGGATCTCTGAATGATCCAATGTTGTCCTAAATGACTGATGATGATAAATAGAATCCACCTGTGTGTAATCAAGTCTCTGTATAAATGCACCTGCTCTGTGATAGTCTCAGGGTTCTGTTGAAAGCGCAGAGAGCATCATGAAGACCAATGAACACACCAGGCAGGTCCGTAATACTGTTGTGGAGAAGTTTAAAGCTGGATTTGGATACAAAAAGATTTCTCAAGCTTTAAACATCCCAAGGAGCACTGTGCAAGCGATCATTTTGAAATGGAAGAAGTATCAGACCACTGCAGATCTACCAAGATCTGGCTGTCCCTCTAAACTTTCAGCTTAGACAAGGAGAAGACTGATCAGAGATGCAGCCAAGAGGCCCATGATCACTCTGGATGAACTGCAGAGAACTACAGCTGAGGTGGGAGAGTCTGTCCATAGGACAACAATCAGTCATACACTGCACAAATCTGGCCTTTATGGAAGAGTGGCAAGAAGAAAGCCATTTCTCAAAGATATCCATAAAAAGTCTTGTCTAAAGTTTGCCACAAGCCACCTGGGAGACACACCAAACATGTGGAAGAAGGTGCTCTGGTCCGATAACACCAAAATCGAACTTTTTGGCCACAATGCAAAACGATATGTTTGGCGTAAAAGCAACACAGCTCATCACCCTCAACACACCATCCCCACTGTCAAACATGGTGGTAGTAGCATCATGGTTTGGGCCTGCTTTTCTTCAGCAGGGACAGGGAAGAGGGTTAAAATTGAGGGGAAGATGGATGCAGCCAAATACAGGACCATTCTGGATGAAAACCTGTTGGAGTCTGCAAAAGACCTGAAACTGGGACGGAGATTTATCTTCCAACAAGACAATGATCCCAAACATACAGCAAAATCTACAAAGGAATGGTTCACAAATAAACGTATCCAGGTGTTAGAATGGCCAAGTCAAAGTCCAGACCTGAATCCAATCGAGAATCTGTGGAAAGAGCTGAAAACTGCTGTTCACAAATGCTCTCCATCCAACCTCACTGAGCTCGAGCTGTTTTGCAAGGAAGAATGGGCAAGAATTTCAGTCTCTCGATGTGCAAAACTGATAGAGACATACCCCAAGCGACTTGCAGCTGTAATCGCAGCAAAAGGTGGCTCTACAAAGTATTAACGCAAGGGGGCCGAATAATTTTGCACGCCCCACTTTCGTTAAAAAAGTTTCAAAAATCCAATAGATTTCGTTCCACTTCACAATTGTGTCCTACTTGTTGGTGATTCTTCACAAAAAATACAATTTTTATATCTTTATGTTTGAAGCCTGAAATGTGGCAAAAGGTTGAAAAGTTCAAGGGGGCCGAATACTTTCACAAGGCACTGTAAGCCACTGTAGTTTTGTTGTCCAAAAGAATCTTGACAGCTTGACCTCGCAATATAGGTTGGAACGCTAAGAGAGCGCGTCTGACAGCATCCAATCCCAGGAAATTTGAACTCTTCGCCCCACAAAGGTTCCATTGGCATTGAACCTGCTGTCCCAGGCAGTGTTCCCCTGCAGCCTGCCAGACTGGCATTGGTCGTCGCCACTATTGGTTCTGAGGCCTTCAACGAAACTCTGCGGTAAAGATTGCAAACTACTGACCAGCAAACCAGGGACCAGATTATTGGAATTGGCAGATAGATTTTCTGGAACAAGGAGTGACGATCCCACTGAAGAAGAAAGTTGCATTGAAACCTCCTTCTGCGCCACCTGAACCACGGGACTACTGGAACTGTGGCTGATAGAACCCCCAGATACTGCATGCATTCCTTCACCATCATAGAAGGCCTGGCCATCACTGCTTTTGTCTGAAACTGGATCTCCTGGACCTTCCTCTAAGGAAGAGAAACGCGACCCCGATCCGTGTCGAATTGTACTTCTAAATACTCCAATATTTGGGTCGGATGCATCTGGCTCTTCTGAAAGTTGATCAACCAACCGAAACGAGCTAGTGTTTTGCAGGTTAAATTCACATGAACTAGAAGGAGCTCATTTGACGGACCAAGAAGTAGCATGTCATCTAGATAATGGAATATTTGCACTCCCTTGACCCTGAGAGTCGCGACAACAGCAGACAGTAGCTTGGAAAATGTTCTCGGAGTCGTGCAGAGACCAAATGGGAGACATTACATTTGAAAATGATGGCCTTCAATGGAAAACCTGAGAAAGCGATAGGGAGATGCGTCTATGAAAACATGAATATACGCATCTGCCAGATAGATGGAAACCATCCAGACTCCTGACTCCACAACCAAAATGACCGTTTCCAATAACTCCATTTTGGATGGTGGAACCTTCATGTAAGAATTCAGGACTTTGAGGTCAAAAACTGGTCCAAAACTCCCTGAAGCCTCTGGGACCAAAAACAGAGGGGAACATACTCTGGCCCTTGCTGCCAACAGCTCCCCTATATATCCTTGCAAACATTGCCTCCTTTCCAAATCTGTAGGACATCCAGTTTCTATGAACAAGGTCTGAGGGGGCCTTGTTCTGAACTCGAGACGATAACGTGATCGAATGACTGCTACAATGCAGGCATCCTGAAATTTGTCCACCCAAACCCTCCCAAATTGGGCTAGTCTTGCTCCTACTTGAGAGGGTTAAGTGGAGACACCTTCAGAAGGACTAATTTAAAGCCTTAAGAGCTTTGTTGGCCTTGAGCTTGGAAGGTTTCTGGATGGTTGAACTGGTGTTCTGACAAGAACAGTCCGGCTATCACCAAGTGTCCGCTGTGTACTGCGCATGCGCAGTACGGAGCAGAAGGATTTTCGGAAAATCTCCGAAGATGAACGGCGCCTGCGCCGTGAGTCGATGTGTAAGCCCCACCATCCAAGTGGACATAGGGCTACACAAACTTAGAGGGCCCCTCGCGGGCTCGTTTTGCTCGCCACGTTTCGGGTACGGCCTCGCCACGCTTCGGGCACGGCCTCGCTTCGCTCACCACGCTTCGGGCACGGCCTCGCTGCGCTCGGCTCTATTATATTCTAACTCTATGTCCACTTGGATGGTGGGGCTTGAAAATGGACTCACGGCGCAGGCGCCGTTCATCTTCGGCAATTTTTGGAATCTGGTAGTCCTGTGTACTGCGCATGCGCAGTACACAGCGGACACTTTCTAAAGGGGGACAGAAAGTGATAGTACACCGGCTCCCTTCCATTGTCTGAAAAACTGTCTGTAAGCCCTGGCCTCTCTGAATCCTTCTTTGGGTCTCTTGTTAAACCGAAGGGCTTCTGTTGTCTTTTTCTCTTCTGCGGGATTAGGCCAGATCTGCCGCCGGAAACCCGCTGAATTGCTGATACTAAGTCTTCCTGAAGAGTAGCTTCCCGTCGAATGGAACTGAACACAGACTGTGCTTAGAAGCCTTATTGGCCGACCATTGCTTTGCGGACCATAAGGCTCTGCGGGCTGTGACGGAATGAGCCATTATCTTTGCTGTCATCGTGACCTGGTTGACAGCCACTTCAGCCACAAACTCTACAGAAGTCTTGAAAACTGCAAAGGAGAAGAACTGCCACTTCCCAGACTTTCATCCGAACATCCATCCACCAGCTCCGCTACCCACACTTTAAGGCTGGATTCACACCCATGCACCCCCAGCACTCCCTGCATTCCGCAGACCTGCACCACAGAATGTGTTCCAAAGGAGACCATGGTAAATGGTAAATGGTATGTGCAAATCTGCAAAAAGCACCAAAAACGCATAGGTGCGAATCCAGCCCAAGTGCTGCTGCCACAGAAGGGAGTACAACCTTTTTAGGTCTGCGTTTATTCTGTGATCCATAGGATCCCTAAAAGAGACTGAATCCTGCAGCGGAAGCGCAATGTGGCGGGCGAATCTACATAATGAAGCATCCACCTTAGGCGTAGTGTCCCAAGGGGTACAGTTTCGATACTCTATTATGCACATTGAGCATCTTCTCAGGCCCGCCCACTCATCGTCAATTACTACTTTAATTTCAGAAATGAATGGGAAGGAAGATAACGATTTCTTTAAATACGGGTAGTATCTTTGCTGTTTCTTTGGAGGCGACGATTCTTCCTGCCGCTTCATCGCATCCCTAACAGCCTCCACCAAGGGGGGAACCAGTGCAAAAATCAAACATATGCGATTCCGAGACCATCTCAGCCTCAGATGGATCCGAATCGCTATCAACTTCAGAGTTAAAACGCACTGAAAACACGTGATCTGAATCTGCAGATGCTGAAGATACAGCAGAATGAGCAGGATTCCATGAAACACTCTTTAACCCTTCCTTGACTGCGTGCTTAATGTAGGATTTAACCCATTGTCCTGAGCCACCTCTTTGAAGCAAGATGCACATACCCCCTTTCCTGGGGGGACCTCAGTTGAGCAAGCCCAACAGGATCTTTTTTCTGCCTGGGCTGGCGATGAAGACCTATCCGAAGAAGAGGCTCTTCTCCTGTGTCTGCGCCCGGATTTGCTCTTTCTAGAGGCTTTCTGATGTCTTGACCTCTCTTGGCTCGGGTTAAGTGAGGTAAAGGTGAGGGAAATCTGGAATGCTGTGACAACAGGCGTCTATCCTCTGCGATTTGTCATGTCTTGTCTTGTCCCTTTTTTACTCCTTTGAGGCCAGAATGTTGATTTGGATCCTCTTTGCGGGCGTTTATCCCACACTGGGCCCTTCTCTCTGTAAAACGCAGAGGATGTGCTCTCTTTTTTCAAAAATAAATAAATAAATAAATACATCTAAAATAAACTTCTCCATCCAAATCTTCAGTGCTAAGGCAGCTAGGCAGGCAGGCAAAATTCCCCAGACCTATAAGGTACAGGATAAAAAAAAAACAGTCCTGGAAGGAGGCTTACCAGAGCAGAGCAGTGCACCAGATTGATCAGCTGGAGGCTGAGATTAGCCTAGAGGACAGAGCCTGCTGCAAATCAGCAGTGAGCATTTTGGTGTTTGCTAGGCAACCCAAAGAGGAAGCTGCCTTTGACCTCACCTGCTCAACTCTGAGCTTCCTGAAAGGAATACACATGGAGGCGGTGAACTACAAGACCCAGAGAGCCAAACCACTGCCTGAACACACAAAAACATGGAAGGAGAGTGCCAGCACCTGCCTAACGAAGGTATATACAGTCATTTATACTGCCAGTGACCTTTGCCAGTAATTATACTGTACCATACAATCCCAGCACCATGGAAACCCACCTCCTCAGGAGATATACAGCCTATATGGGGGGGGGGGGGGGTCTTCTGAACTGGGAGAGGCTGAACCGGAACAGGATGGATGGTGGATGGAGAAAAAAATAAAAAGAAAGAAAGAAAAAATAATAAAAAGAAACTTTAAAAGGCGTCCCTTTATGGGCTAAGAAAAGGGTGGTCCTGGAGGGGTCAGATGGGGTGGAGCTGATCCATAGTAGGCTGACATGGGGAGGTCCAGGAAATGTTTTATGTTGATGAGGACAAGGGCCTTTCCTCCGTAACCCTGGCCCTGTGGGTCGGGTGCTTATCACATTCTGAAAGCCCCCATTAATGGTAGGGGCATCCAAAAAGTGGATGGGGTACAGTCACAAAATAAATGTAAACCGAAACAAACACAAAAACTGTTTTTGATAGGTCCTTTAATTAAAAATAAATGTCCCATCAAGTACATCCGCCATTAATCATGTTGTCTAGTTATGTAGAACCACAAGGGGATGACAGGCATTATCTACAACCAGGGGGGTTCCTCCAGGTGGCATCATATATGGTGATATCATGTGGCCCATCCTATTGCATTCTGTGGTTCTTTAACCATAATGCCTCCATCAACTGGGGGACACGGACTATACATTTTACATCCAACCATTGCAAGGAACATTGTAAAGTGTCTTACCAAGCAAATCCTCCATCGACCAGGGAGTCATAAACTATTGTGGTAACTACCCAGCTGTATGACAAGCAACCTGCACAGAACAAAGAGATTCAGGATATTTGTGAGAAGAAGAATGCTGATCAGTTACCTCCTTATTGCCCTTATTAATGTTTATTAATTTAAATTATTTCCAGGGGCAGAAATACCCTTTGGCCTCATCCCATAAAAAGTAACTTTAGCAGGGGGCTCAGGACAGTAAGGGCTTGTTTAACCACTTGCTGACCAGCCACCGTCGTTATATGGCAGCAGGTTGGCTCTTCTGCATGAATTGCCGTAGCTGTACGGCAGAAAGCACAGTTGCGGCCGCACGCTTTTCCTCACACGGAAGCGTGCCTATGGGTTGGGCAGACTCTATGTCCACCGCTGCCCCGACCCACGATCTTTTAGTACAGAGGCAGAACAGGGATCTGCCAGTGTAAACAAGCGGATCCCGTTCTGACAGGAGACATGACAGAGATCTACTGTTAACAGTGATCTCTATCATGTCCTTGGTAGCCCATCCCCCTAAAGTTAAAACACACTGAGGGAACACACTTAACCCCTTGATCGGGGCCCCTTGATAGTGTTAACCCCTTCCCTGCCAGTGTCATTTTTACATTGATCAGTGCATTTTTATAGCACTGATCAGCGTAATAATGTCACTGATCCCCAAAAATTGTAATTTGGGGTCGGATTTGTACGCCGCACAAATGTTGCAGTCCCGCTAAAAATCGCAGCTTTCCGCCATTACTTGTAAAAACAATAAAAATAAATAAAAGTCCCTAAATCCCATAGTTTGTAGACGCAATAACTTTTGCGCAAACCAATCAATATATGCCTATTGCGATTTTTTTTACCAAAAATATGTAGAAAAAAATATATCGGCCTTAACTGATGAATACATTTGTTTTTTTGTTTTTTGATATGTATTATAGCAAAAAGTAAAAAAAATATAAAAAAAGTTTTTTTCAAAATTGATGCTCTTTATTCGTTTATAGCGCAAAAAAATAAAAACTGTGGAGGTGATCAAATACCACCAAAAGAAAGCTCTATTTGTGGGGCATGCAGTGTGTATTGCAAAAAATGGCCTGTTCATTAAGGGGGCAAATCCTTCCGGTCCTTAATTAGTTAAATATGCAGTTTGGGGACGGTAAGACCACATAGTTGAACCCTGTTTTTAACACACCCCCCCCCCCCAAACCGTTCCCCCCTTTTAACTGTAGTGGCCAGGGGTGTACACGTGTCGCAGCTGCAATAGGAATTCTACATTATGCTTGGCAGGTGTAGTGCCAGTTAACGTGTGTTAGCACAAATGCCCTAAGGTCATCAAATCTGAATAGGGACCTTAAGGACAATGAAGTGACACATCCATTCTCCAGGAAAAAAGTTTACCTTATTGCTCCTTTCACACGAAGGGTCCGATCAGGTCCACCTGTCAGTATTTCAGGAGGGTCTAATAGGATAGTCCATTTACCCCAATGAACCAGCGGGTGTAAATGGACTTCTGTCTGTTTACACCCCCCTCCGATGCGGTAAAAAAAAGAAAGGGGATCCGGCATCCTCCGTCTCGGTGGATTGGAACAAGGAGGAGTCGGGTGTAAATGGATAGTGGAGTCCATTTTCACCTGGATGCCCATAAAGCAGAGCGGGCTCTGTCCATGTCCACTCTGCAGAAACTGCAGAACCCAACTAAACAAAGCAGTCAAAAATATGTTTGTGATGAACAGGAAGCACTGAGAGAGAGAACACTGAACACCGTTTATTGCGGAACATGGATATACAGGAGTGGGCAGCAAAAGGGAACAGCAAGGAGAGAGCGTTTACAGGGTAGCATTATGGCATGGCAAGCGGAAATAGCCCACAAGGCAGTAAGCACCGGATAACAGTCATTGGGCAGTCATTCACAAGGGAGAAATGTAAGGCACACAGTTCAGAGGACAGGAATTACAGGGCATCAGAGGGGACTATTCACAATGGTGGCTTCTGGTGATAAGGGACTCCTGAATCCAGGGAAGCAGAAAGGGCAGGTCCCTTGCATCCAGCTGCAGCTTGGAGTGCACAGAGGCAGCGGTGCTGTACGATGGTTAGAGGGCAAAGAGTAGGGTGATCCACAGAGTGAGGGCTGGCAGAGTTTGGGGGAGGTTGCTGGGACCAGGGAAGGGTGGAGGTCCAGGTTACTGGGTAACAGGGCAGTAAGCACAGGCAAAATAGAACTGCAAGTCCCAGCAGTCCCAGTATCCAGAAAGTAGTGCACAGTCAATGCGAGCAACAGTCCTAAACACCTTCTAGTCTCCTTCCAGTGGAACCTACAGACATTAGTTCCCCTGTGTCCATCACTGGAGGAAGCTCTTTATAGTCTGCCACTCTTCTCTGAGCAAAGGGATGTTATCTGCTAATTTGAATTTAGCTAAGATTTCAGCCTCAAGTTGTCCGTACCAAGGTGTCTGGCTCCATCCTGGTACAGCATACAACTACTGTGCTACCTACTGAGACCATCCTCATCTTATATTTACTGTGAGGACACAGCAACTCACAGACCAAATTATGTAGATAAACTTCGTTACACGATTACATTGTTCATTTACTGCCTTTATTGAGGAAATTATCCAAAGTTACGTTTTGATATTTGTGGGTAACAAATTTTAATGAACCTTCAGTAACTGTTGTGTTTAGGGTCATTGCCATGACCCACTTTCTCTTAAGCTTCAGTTTATAGACAAAAATACCCTGACATGTTTCTGCAGAATTTGCTAGTACAATGCAAAATGTATAATTCCATCAATGATAACAAGCTGCCCTGCTCCAGTGGCAGCATATCAAACACAAACCACTATATTGCCACTGCCTTAGTAAACTATGTTTACTATGCTTCAGTTTGTGAATGAACAGGAAGCCTCTGTACAGAGCTCCTCCTGTTTATTCTGCCGTGCAGCTGAGGCTGCAGAGAAAGGACTGAGGATCTGTGTCCCCAATCTTTTTTGCTGTCTTAAAAGTAAGACATCAGGGGTCTTTTTAGATATTTCACCAAATCCCCCAAAAGTTTTGTGAAATAAAAAATAGTAAAACATAATTTGAAAAAATAATTAAAGAATGAGCAATTTGTGTGTCTGGAGCCACCTGTTATTCTATGGGAATGCAGCAGCTGTATAAACACAGCCACGGGTCCTAATTTGACAGGTGTGTGTGAGTGGCCCTGAATTTTTTACTAAAATTAGAGCATGCAAAATCTGCTGACACTCTGCATAGAAACCAATCAGGTTTGACAGGTTTTATTGCCAAATAACAATTGAACAAGCTGACTTTAGAAGCTGATTGGCTACCATGTACAGATGCACCAGATTGAGTGCTTCAGTTTTAGTAAATCAGCCCCACTGTCCCCATTCAGCCCCATTTTGTGTGCTTCATCTTCCAATAATATTTTTTTATGTACCGTATATACTCGAGTATAAGCCGAGTTTTTCAGCACATTTTTTTGTGTGCTGAAAGTGCCCCCCTCAGCTTATACTTGAATCGAGCACTTTTTTGCAGCAGAGAATGACATTTTCCGAACCGACTTTGGGGCTCCGTATCTCGGGGCCACTTGGTGCTAGGAAGCCCAAATTTGGTGGGCAAACCCAGTGGAACTAGCACTACAACATATTCCTAGCACCAAGTGACCCCGAGATACGGGGCCCCAAAGTCGGTTTGGAAAACGTCATTCTCTGCTTCAGAAAAGTGCTTGACATTTCTGAACCGACTGTTCCACTGGGTTTGCACACCAAATTTGGGGTTCCTAGCACCAAGTGGCCCCGAAATACGGGGCCCCAAAATCAGTCAACTGTGTCCGTTTGCAGCAATATCATTTCGGGACCCTTTGGGTCCAGAGACCGCAAATTTTGTCTGCAGCTAGGGAGCATCTAGGAAAGTAAATGAAAGTGGTAGTCCTTGTGACTGGCTTGAGTTATAGATTGAGACGATGGCTGTCAAAGTTAGTCTTTTCTGCATTAGGATAGTTCTAGGACATATACACACTCTGGGGGCTAACCAGAGCTCCCAAAAGTTTTTATACTATCCAAGCTGAAAAGCGGCAATAGAGACTTTATAAAAAAAAAAAAAAACATGTGCCCTGCAAGTTAATCCCATAACGTGATATTATATACTGCATACTAAGACATTATGACAGACTAACCTGTAAAAAGGATCCCTCCTGCAGCTTCCATCTTCACCTGATCTTCCTTATGGGTTTGCGGGCTCCAGCCGTTTGGCTGTGCCACGATGATCACACTCCCGTGCATGTGCACAGGAGTCAGGGCCTCAGCACAGTGTTTTGGATTAATGGTGAATATGTATGTAGTATGCTACAAAAAATCGAATTACCGTATTTATCGGCGTATAACACGCACCCCAAGTTTAGGAGGGCATTTTAAGGAAAAAAAGTTTTAGGAGGGAAGTTTAGGGAAAAAAAAAACTTACATTTAAGCATCATTGCAGCCTTGCCCAGTGTCATTGCAGCCTTGCCCAGCGTCATTGCAGCTTGCCCAGCGTCATTGCAGCTTGCCCAGCGTCATTGCAGCCTTGCCCAGTGTCATTTGCAACCTTGCCCAGTGTCATTTGCAGCCTTGCCCAGTGTCATTGCAGCTTGCCCAGCGTCATTGCAGCTTGCCCAGCGTCATTGCAGCCATGCCCAGTTTCTTTGTATCTTGCCAGCGTCATTAGAAGTCCGGTCCGGGTTTACATTTCCCGCCGCCGAGACTCTCTGTCACGTGCGCCGCCGAAAATGCCCGAAGCACGGCCGAAAAAGACCGAAGCACTCCCGGAAAAGGCCGAGCCGACTGTTCAGCTCCGCTCGCGGTCCCGCCTCCCTGCTGTTTCCGGAGCGAGCGCAGAGAGGCGAGACTACGAGCAGAGCCGAACAATCTGCTCGGTCTATTCCGGCGCCGCTTTTTCGGCAGCGCTCGCTATTTTTCCGCGGCGCTTGCCAATTTTGTCATTGGGGTATCGGCGTATAACACGCACCCACTACTTTCCCCCGATTTTAAAGGGGGGAAAAAGTGCGTGTTATACGCCGATAAATACGGTATATAAATATACACAGATGAATCGAATAACTTTGTGTTCATTAATTCTCGAAAAAAAAAAAAATAGCACAACTATCAGTTCCTCCCCTCAGGCCAGAGTGCTAGAATTAATTTTTGACTCTGACCTCTCCTTTGAGCCCCACATCCAATCACTGTTCAACTCTTACCATCTTAAAGTGATTGTAAATGCTCATTTTTTTTCATTAAAATAACAAACATGTTATACTTACCTGCTCTGTGCAATGGTTTTACACCGAGCAGCCCGGATCATCCTCTTCTTGTGTCCCCCCTGTTACCTTGGGGAGATGCAGACTAGAATACTGCAATTACTGAGCAGCAAATGATATCCCCTGGATATATTTCAGTTATCTTGCAAACCTGGCCTGTTAGTGGGTCCTGAGGACTGGAGTTGAGAACCACTGCTCTAGAGCAAGCCGCCTAGTTATCTCTCACCTCAAGTACTGCAACTTCCTCCTCATTGGCCTTTCTGTACACAGACTATCTCCTCTTCAGTCTATCATGAATGCTGTTGCTAGACTCATCCACCTTACCAGCCATTTGTTACTTGTTACTACATATACTTTCATGCTTTAGATTTATAAAATAAAGACATTTCGCCCACAGACTGAACCAGCTCTTCTATCTAGTTAAATTATCCCATTTTCTCCGTCTCTCCCCCCCGCCGCCTCTTACCGAAATCTTCATATACTAACTAGTCAAAACATGTTGGGGTTTAATCTAATCCTATAACCAGGGCCTAACTGCTTCAGCGTAACTCCAGGTTTTTTTAAATTTTTTCCAACTCTCTCACCTTTCTTTTACTCCCTCATTTTTTTTCTTCTAGTGCGGCGTACACACGCTCGGACTTTCCGGCGGGATTGTCCGCCGGACCTAGTCCAGCGGACAAACCGACGGACTTTTCAGCGGAGGTCCGCCGGACTTTCCGAGCGTGTGCACTTGCCCACACACGCCCGGACTTTTCCGGTGGACAAAAGTCCGCAAGACTTTTGAAATGAACGGACTTGCCGACACACGATCGGAAAGTCCGTTCATTTAGAACATAACTGCAGGTAGACGGGACTAGCGAAGGCAGTGAATGCCGCCACACTAGCCCCGTCACCTGTCATGGATTTAAAGGGGAATCCCTACGCCGAAAAAACTACGTGGGGGTCCCCCCTGAATCCATCTCAGACCCTTATCCGAGCATGCAGCCCGGCCGGCCAGGAAAGGGGGTGGGGACGAGCGAGCGCCCCCCCCCCCCCCTCCTGAGCTGTACCAGGCCACGTGCCCTCAACATGGGGGGTGCCCTGGGGCAAGGGGGGGCGTGCGCCCCCCCCACCCCAAAGCCCCTTGTCCCCATGTTGATGAGGACAAGGGCCTCTTCCCGACAACCATGGCCGTTGGTTGTCGGGGTCTGCGGGCGGGGGGCTTATCGGAATCCGGGAGCCCCCTTTAATAAGGGGGCCCCCAGATCCCGGCCCCCCACCCTATGTGAATGAGTATGGGGTACGATGTACCCCTACCCATTCACCTAAGGTGTAAAAGTGTAAATTAAAAAAACACACAATTTTTTTTAAATATTTGTTTGCACAGCTCCGGGGGTCTTCTTCCGTCTTGGGGGGTCTTCTCGCCGGACTCCTCCACTATCTTCTGCTCTTTTACCTAGCTCTTTTACCTAGCGGAGGAGCCCGGCTTTCTTCGTCGCCGCCGCCGTCGTCTGGGGGTCTCGTTCCACCTTCGGGGGTCTTCGGGGGTCTCTTCTGTTCTTGCCGCTGTCGCCACCTTCTGCACCGTCGTCGTCGTCTTCTTCTTCTGTTGACTCGTCGCTCTCTCTGGCCGGAATGGTAGAGACACGGCCCCCCTTTCCCTAGGGCACCCCCCATGTTGAGGGCCCACGGCCTGGTACGGCTCAGGAGCTCGCTCGTCCCCACCCCCTTTCCTGTCCGGCCGGGCTGCGTGCTTGGATAAGGGTCTGAGATGGATTTGGGGGGACCCCCATGCCGTTTTTTCGGCGTAGGGATTCCCCTTTAAATCCATACCAGGTGACAGGGCTAGCGCGGCGGCATTCACAACTTAGTCCGCCGGAATTTTGTGAGGAAAAAGTCCGCCTGCGCCCACACACGGGCGGATTGTCCGGCGGACATTCCAGCGGGAAAGTCCGCTCTTGTGTACGCGGCCTAAGTTGTACTTCAGACACTCCATGGTATAGGTTTTCTCTATCTCATCTACCCAATCCCAGATGAGTGGGCTTTCAGGCTCCCGCCATCTCTTCGGGATAAGTCTCTTGGCGGCATTTAATAGATGGGGAACCAATGGTTTTCTATATTGTTCCATACCACATGACGTGGCATGCATCAAGATCACCCATGGATCATTTTTTAGATCTATTTGTGTAATTTCCTTGATATAACTTAATATTTTTGCCCAATATTTTTTAATTTTATGATAATCCCACCATAAGTGAGCCATTGAACCTTTCTCCTTACAACCCTCTCCAACATTCCGAGGAATTTCCCTGCTGGTATTTGCTTGTTTTATCGGGAGTTGCGTACCATGCTGTTATACATTTATAATTCATATCCGCAGTCCTGGAATCGACTGCCGAACTATGGGTTAATTTCAAAACCTTCCTTATCATATTTGTGTCTATCTGTGACCCCAACTCCCTCTCCCATCTTTTGATGTATGGCGGCACCTCCTGTTTGTCCATTTCATTCCAACTGAGTCAAGTCATCTTCTGTTCTAATCGGTTGTGGCAGACTTCCGATAAAGTGGCTCACCTGGCGGTACCGCCAACCATCAATCATTCTTAAATCCTTTTTCCTGTGTAATTCATGTAGTGACAACATTTTTTCCGTTATGTGTAACATCCTTTACTTGTGCTCGATCCTTTTTAATCCACCCCCCTCCTAAAATCTTTTTTCCTGGTGCAAAATACTCGTTATCTTTGAGTGAAATCGGTGGTGAGTTATATTTGCCATTTGTCTGTTTGTATATCTTGTCCACTGTCAGTGATACTTTTTTTATTTGCACTAACATATAATTTTTCATGGACGAGCTTTCGGGGTGTGTCCCCTTCTTCAAGGTCTAAGCAGTACTGATTCACAAAAGTAGCAGAAGGTGAAATGTTATGAAGGTGAAATACTTTTGTGAATCAGTACTGCTTAGACCTTGAAGAAGGGGACACACCCCGAAAGCTCGTCCATGAAAAATTATATGTTAGTGCAAATAAAAAAAGTATCACTGACAGTACTCAATTTTCTCTGTCACAATTGCACTAATACGGCTACAATCACTTCAAGTATATCTTGTCCCAAATTTTCAATGTATTCAAAGTCAATATGTGTGTGTTTTCTCCCAGTGCTCTTTGAATAGGGGGATTCCAAATTATACTTCCAAGCTGTGTATTACTTAATTCCTTTTCTAAATTAACCCATCTTTTATCACTTGTTTCTTTGACCCATTCTGGTATTCTTGACAGTACTATGGCATGATAATATTTCTGAATATCCGGGACTGCGAGTGCACCATGGTTCTTTTCTTGTTTTAGTATTTGAAAAGAGACTCTGTTTTTTATTTTTCCATACTAAGTTCATAAGTAAAGCTTTTAGTTTTCTAAGGGACGTCTGGGAGAGAGGTATGGGCAACATCTGGAATTTGTAAGTTATCTTAGGAAGAAGAATCATTTTCAAGGCATTTACGCGTCCGATCCGAAAGTGGTCTATTGCTAAATTCTTTACTTAATTGTTTTACTTCATCTAGTAGTGGTAAATAATTTATTTTATACATTTTTTTCAATTGAATTCAAGAGTTTTATTCCTAAATACTTTACTTCCTTCTTTCATGGGAATTTGAAATCCCCTTAAAGATTTTGTTGTTCAACCTTGCTTAAATTAATATTTAATATGAAGGATTTGTTAAATTTACTCTAAAATTTGAGATTTCTCCATATTGTCGTAGGTTCTTCAGTATGTTGGGCAATGAAATCTGTGGGTTCCTATATAGAATAAGATATCGTCCGCGAATGCTGCTAGTTTGTGTTCTTCATTACCCGCCCTTAGGCCTTTTATATCGGGATTATTGTGAATCGTGGCCAAAAGGGACTCAATGGTTAAAACAAAAAGGAGAGGGGACAGGGGACCGCCCTGTCTCGTTCAGTTTCGCATCTCAAAAGAGGAAGACACCAATTCGTTAACTTTTATATTTGCATATGGGTGGTGGTATAGTGTCTTAATCCTCTGGATTAACTTCGGGCCGAATCCCAGATGTTCAAGTGTCTGGATCATGAGTCCCCAGTCTACCCTGTCAAATGCCTTCTCCGCATCTATTGACAGGAATAGACCAGGGGAACCATCCTCCTTAATTTTTTGAAGGACAAACAGCGTTCGCACGCCGTTGTCTCTGCCCTCCCTTCCTGTCACGAACCCTACCTGGTCTGGGTGGATCAGTGTGCCCAAATGTCCCTTAATCCTATTAGCCAAAACTTTGGCATACAGTTTTGTGTCCGATTTAAGAGCGAAATCGGTCTATAATTGGAGCACACTGAGCCATCCTTCCCCTCCTTTGAAATTACCGTAATTGTTGCAGACAGGGAGGCCCTAGTCATTTCATAACTGTTTCCCAGGCCATTCATATAATGACATAGCCTGGGGACCAGGACATCTTTAAAAACTTTATAGTAAAGTGTTGTAAAACCGTCGGGGCCCGGACTCTTACCTGGGGGGGAATCTGACAATACGCTATTTATCTCTTCTACAGAAAAAGGTTTTTCTAATATTTCACTATCGCTTTGGGATAGCTTTGGCAACCCCGTCTTGTATAAAAAAAACTTGAAATTTTCTCCTTTTTGTTTCCTTTCTTACTTCCCTTTTGTTCTACTGAATATAGTTCTTCATAGTAATCTTTGAATGCTTCCGCGATTTCTTTAGGGGTATATTTCATTTTCCCGTTTTTTGCTTGAATTTTTTCAATATAATTTTTGGACTTTTTTTTTATGAAGAATTCTCGCTAGATGTTTGCTTGTTTTTTTAATTTATAATTTTTATTGTAATTTTGCAGCAAACAACAATAGGTAATAAACATTGTCATACATCTACATTCAGTACTGCGAAGTTCGCTATGCAGATATGTGTGATTTAGTAAAATACAAACATTTGTAAACAAGTTCAATAGTGAAGCACATTATGGATGCCTCGGATAGGGTTAAGAGTGCTGACTGTCGACCCAGACACCCCGACTGGGTGCTAACTGTGTCTGGGGGAGGGAGACAGCCCCTCCCGTCCCTGCTGTGTAGAGGGTAGGGTAGGTTGGAACAGTAGGAACATAAAACATAAAAGAAGAGAAAAAAAAAACATTGCAATGACTGCTGGGTGTAGAATCGTTAGTTTATAACATAAATTGTGTAATCCATTGCTTAAAGCGTCTATATCCTTATCTCTAGGATGTGTGTGTTGTTTTTCTACTGTTGCGAGGAGGCTTGAAGGATTACAGTAGAGTGTAGGAAAACTCGAGCATTGTGTGAACGTGGATTCAGTCCAGCTGTATACTTCTGGGGTCTTTGACCCATGAGTCACAGTTCTTGTAAAAATTTTCTGCAGTCAGTTGGGCCTTGGCGAAGCTATGTTCCATTTTGAAGTTACTATTTAGTATTGCAATTACTTCTTGAATGTTAGGAGGAGGGATTTTTTTTTCCAATTTCTCGTTAGTGCCAGTCTTGCTTCAATGAGGATGTGGGTAGCCACAGTTTGGAAGTTTTTGGGCCATGTGGGGATCATCAGGCCCAGGAGGAAGATGTTTGCTTGTTTTATTGCCCCACATATACCTTTCTTTAGTTATTCTATTAAATGACTGCTTAATTTCTTGTTCCATAAGGTCCCTGAGTTCCTCCCTTTTCAGTACTACCTTTTGATATAATGTTCTATCATAGCCCATATTTGATTTATGTTCTTGTTCGGCTTTATTTATTTCTGTCACCACTGTTTGAATTTTCCTAGCTCTCTCTTTTTTTTCCCCATGCTCCCTTAGCTATAAAAATCCCTCTTATATATGCTTTATGAGCATCCCACAAGTTTGATCCCAGAACTTCACCTGTGTTATTAATTTGAAAATAATTTTCTATCTCTTTTCCTACATGTTCAACTACCTCTTCATCCTGTAGAAGTTCTTTGTTTAATCTTCAATTATATGAAGACCGCAGTTGATCGGGGATATATAATTTCATGGTCACTGGTGCGTGGTCTGACAGTGATATTATCTCTATATTTGTTTTAATTACTCTATCTAAAAGACCATGATCTACCAATACGTAGTCAAGCCAGGAGTACGTCCCGTGTACGGGGGAGAAAAATGTATAGTCCCGAGTTTTGACATGTTGAATCCTCCATACATCCACTAATTGGTGCGAGAATAAATGTTGTTTGATCGATTTTAGCTGTAAATTGTTTGTCCCCTGCCCACTAAACGTGCTATCCAATTCCGGATCCAAACAAAAATTTAAATCCCCCATAAGGATCACATATCCTTTCCTGAAGTCCATTCTTTTTACCAGAGTCTCTTTCAAATATTTTATAGGGTTTATATTGGGTGCATATATATTGGCTAGAATATAATCTATTCCACCTAGAGTACCTTTTAGAAAAAGGAACCTTCCTTCTGGATCGGCCATCCTATCCTCTAATTTAAAGTGTATATCTTTAGCAAATCCTATTGCCACCCATCTTGCTCTATTTGTGATTGTGTCACCATAGTACCATGTAGGGAAATTATTTGAGAACAGTTTAACATTTGATACATGTGAGAGGTGAGTCTCTTGTAAGTAAATTACAATGGTCCCGTATTTTTTAATTTCATCTAAAATTTTATGTCTTTTGCCTGGTGAGTTCAGTCCCTTTACGTTATAGGTCATAAAATTCATTTCTGTCATGGTTTTATCTTATATCTTTCTAAGTATATACAAAGTAAGTTCAGTGCGAGGCGGTGAGTATCCCTCCCTTCTACTTTCCCCTCCCCCATCCATCTTTTTTCCCCACCCACTCCCCTCCTCCCTCCTGTCCCCCCCTCCCCTACCTTCCGTCCCCTCTTCCCCTCCCCTCCACCCCCCTCCCCCTCCGTGGCCCTAACTAGGGCCTCTGAATCGCCGATGGTTGTAGATACTACGGCGATCTTAGATTCTTCTAATTTTGAGGTGAGGTGAGGCTCTAATCCCTCCGTCTCGTTCCCCCTCCCCCCAGATTTTATTTGGGAAAGGGGGGAGAACACTAAGAAGGCGCTAGTAGTAGGCCGACAATTCACCTTTTCCTGGCTTCCCCGGTATCCCCCGCCCCCCCTCCCCCCTTTAACTTTTTTCTCCCCCTAATCAGCATCTTCAGTCTCACTCATCTTCGGCCCAGCCTGGTAACTCTGGGACTTGGATTTCTAGTTTGCCACAAAAAACCCTCAGTTCTTCCGGGAATATTAATATTGCTGACCGTCCATCTTTCGTACCAATTACGCATGCTGGGAATCCCCAATTATATTTAATATTTGATATCCTCATCAACTCCAGTAGGGGTTTCAACAACCTTCTTCTTGCTAGTGTTTGAGGTGACAGATCTGTAAAAATTTGTATGTCCTTTCCTTCATATTGTACCGGGGTATTTCCTCGTAATTTTGCCCAAATTTCTGCTTTTTCCTCATAAAATCTGAATCTTACTATTATGTCACGTGGTCTTTCTGCTTCAACATTGTTTAATTTACCTATGCGATGGACTCTCTCAATCTTAGGGAATTGGTCCTCATCTTTTCCTGTTAAGGGGCAAAATATTGATCTGATAGTTTTCCTCCAATCTTCGCCTCTTTGTTCGGGTATCAAGCAGATCCTTATGTTTTGTCTACGGTTTCGATTTTCTTGGTCTTCAATTTTGTACAGGATTTCCCTTTGGGTTTGCTGGTTTTTTTTTTTTGCTTGTTCTCTCAACTTATTTATTTCGTGTACATGCGTATCCACCTTCTCCTCTACTATTTCAACTCTTGCCAGCAGATGGCCTAAATCGTTTCTTAAAATGTTTATTTTTGCTTTAATTGCATTTTTCAACTTCAAGAACATCTCGGCCATTTCTTTTTTAGTTGGGATTAAAGCTTCGGCCGTTTGATCTTTTTTTTTAACAAGAAAAAGAGTGTTTATTTGATATTTACAGTACAAGCAAAGCATATTCACAGTTGTTCACAAAAGTATTGTTACATAAATTGTCACAGTGCAAATGGGATGCAGGTTTAAACAGGAGAAGTACGTGCTGTTCACATTACATTAGGATACGGGTTCCGAGGTAGTAGATTTGAATAATACTATTTAAGTACTGGCGGGGGGGGGGGGGGGGGGGCCGGGGGGGGGGGGGGGGGGGGGGGGGGGGGGTCCGGCAAGGCAAGATACGTGGGAAAAATAAATAAATAAAATGGGGGGGGGTGGTGGGCGTTGGAGCGAAGGAGGGGCCTCAGCTATTGTCCTAAGTTCACAGAGCTCAAGCAATGTTTAGACATTCAGGAGATCGTAACAGTGGTAGCCTATTGTGGGGCAGACCCATCAGTAATACCTCAGTGATCATCCGCCACCTCTGTGCCCCAGGCATCTATCCATCCCGACCATATCTTATCAAATTTGGTAGGGCAGTTTTGGTTGGCATAGGTAAGCCTATACAATGGCAACACCGAGTTCAGTGTTAGGCGCCATGAGGACACCCTGGGAGGGGTAGCATCCCTCCAATGGAGAAATATCTCTCTGCGGGCATAAAAAGTAGCATAATTCAGGAATAGTCTAGTATATTAAGAAAAGGAAAAAAAAAAACCAAAAAGGGTATGTGGGTTTTTTTGGCAGCGGCTTTGAAAAAGTTAAATAAAAAATGTATGATACAAGGAATTATCTAAATATAAATGTTTATTAAGGATTTTTCAAAGCTGCTGCCAAAAAAACCCACATACCCTTTTTGGGGGGATTTTTTCCTTTTCTTATCTTCTAGGGGTGAGCAGCAACCATACCATCTCCTGTTGTGTCTTCCTTTTTCTAGTCTAGTATATTTGCCTCTCACCCTAGAGTCAAAAACATTTAGCAGCATAATTTTGGGGTCCATTCCCAACTCTAGGGAGGTAACTCGGCTAAGGGTGTCAGCTATCTCTGACCAGTAGTCTCCAAGGTGGGGACAGGACCATGTCATGTGGAAGAATGAGGCGGATCTCTGATCACATCTAGGGCAGGCCACCGGGGTGTCAGGATTCATAAGTGTTAACCGCTTTGGAGTGTAGTAGGCCCTGTGGAGGAACTTGACCTGCATAAATCGATCTCTGGCCGAGATCATGTTAGTGACAAAAGAGGAAACGCATGCATTCCATTCCTCCTCTGACAGATCTGGGATGTCCAATCTCCACTTGTCAGGGTTTTTTTCAAGTTTCTTCAAGGGGGCTATGGACAAGTGGAAATACAGAGAGGAGAGGGGTTTGTCTATGATCTTTTTTTTATTTTATCTTTATAATTTTTATTAATCGTTTTCCAATTTACAAATAAACATCACATTCTTACATTTATACCTTTGTTTCCAAAGAAGAGGAGAAAAAAAAAAAGGGGGGAAAGAAGCAAGAAAAAAGTAAAGGCGGACAAACCGAAAAGGACGAGGAGGAGAAGGACATATATGCCTATATCCTATTCCTCATCTGCAACTTAACCCCTGCACTTTACAGTAGTTCCCTCATTCATTCACTTTCGTACCCTAACCATTCACACCACCATTCTACCATTCTGCATATGTAATTATTTAATTTAAGTTGATTGTAATCTTTATTTATTAATTGTTAGTACCATTTATATATCTATTTTCTTTTTCTCACACCACTTTTTCCAAATTTTTTCGAATTTCATTACACATCCCTTCCTAATATATAGTGTTCTTTCTTTTAAAATGGTAAGATTCATACTCTGTTCCCATTCCCTACTAGATGGAGGGACGGAGGACTGCCATTTCTGGGCAATAAGTTTACGGGCTTGGAATAAGCATCTCAAGATTGCCAGATTAATGTCGTTGGGCTTCCCCTTGCCACCTATCCATCCCAATATACAAATCATGGGTTCTATCTCTACGGGGACTTCAAAAACATGTACAATCGTTTCCACTACCTCCATCCAATAGCGGAATAACTTGGGGCATCTCCGAAACATGTGAATCATGTCTCCCTCTGTCCTTCCACATCTAGGGCAGAGGGAGTCTGATCTCTGTCCAAAGAGAAAAAGCTTTTTTGGGGTAAAATAGGCCCTATATAGGAGAAACAAATGTGAGATCTTTTTAAATGGAGACAAAGAGACCCATGGTGCTAATTCAAGGATCCTATCCCATTGGATAGTTGTTATATTTCCAATATCGGTTTCCCATTTATCCTTACAAGAGGAGGTATAATGATTTTCCTGACTGTGAGTGAATAAATTTGAGTATATCCCAGAAATTAACCCCTTTGTTGAATCAGTTCGAATTATTTTCGATAGTATCGGTATATCACACCATTCCAGTGGCACATCTTCAAATTGCACTGTAAGTGCGTGTCTGAGTTGCAAATACCGAAAGAAAGATTTCCTCGGTATTGCAAACTCTTCTCTAAGCTCCTGGAACGTTTTTAGTTGTCCATTCGAGTAAAGGTGGCAAAGGAGTTTTATGTCTCGTGCTTCCCATTCTCTGACCAGCCCTATTTTTTGTACCTCCCTCAAGTTATTGTTTTTCCTTAGCCGCTTCCCATACTTTAACCATCAGTTCCAGTGTAGGAACTCCCCGCATAACGGTCCCTGCCTCCAAGATTTCAACCATTTGTCTTTCTAAGAATAACTGGAGGAGAGTTCCCCCCGCTCCACCACTTCTTGTATATTGAAGCTGGGACGCAAGAAAATATTTGAACATGTGTGGGAGTGCCACTCCCCCTTCACTATTCGGAAGTTGCAAAGTTCTTAAACTAATACGCGCCACACCTCCCTTCCAAACTAGTTCTCTGAATATAGTATCAATCTTGGAGAACCATTTTTTGTAAATCCATATTGGGGAGTTAGCTAAAATATACAAGACTTGTGGTAGGAGGATCATTTTGACTAAGTTGCATCGACCCGCAGTAGATAGGGGAAATCTGCTCCAAATTTTAATCTTCTCCTTAAACCTCGCTAATAGTGGGGCTAGGTTATTCCCTATGTATGCTTTAGGGTCCTTAGTGATAAATACACCGAGATACTTCATCTGAGTTACTATTTGCAACCGTGTTGTTTCTGTTGGTAGTGGGCTATCCAGCGGGTCAACTGGTAATAGAGTGGATTTTCCCCAATTGATCTTTAAGCCAGAGATCTCGCCAAATTCTCCCAACTGGCGCATTGTCTGTCTCAAAGAATTCTGGACATCTCCTAGGAGTATAAGCAGATCATCTGCAAATAAAATAATTTTTCCTCTTTCATCCTCCTTTTAAAACCCCTGATCTCTTTAGAAGATCTGAGAGCTATGGCAAGGGGTTCGATCGCGAGGGCGAACAAGAGAGGGGACAAGGGACACCCCTGTCTCGTCCCCCTTAGCAGTCGGAACCTAGGTGAGTACTCGTTGTTCACTCTCACTCTAGCCTCTGGAGATCTATACATCATTTTTACCCACTTGGTGAAAATTGGTCCCATATGAAACTCCCTCAATACCCTCCACAAGTATCCCCATTCTAGTGTATCAAAAGCCTTTGCGGCATCTAGAGAAAGAATGGCTCTATGTCCCTCCTCATCCGATGGTATCTGTAAATTCAAATAGACACGTCTAATGTTTATGTTTGTGGACCTTCCAGGAATAAATCCTGATTGGTCAGAATGGACCAATCCCTCTATCACCCCGTTCAATCTGGACGCCAAGACCCTTGCCAGGATCTTGGCATCCAGATTAAGCAGAGAGATAGGTCTATACGAAGAGGGATCCAATGGGTCTTTATTTTCGTCTAGGTATGACTATTACTAGTAGATTCCCTCATTGATCGAGGGAGTTCCCCATTAGTCAGTGCTCAGTTAAAAGTTTTCAAAAGCTCAGGGAGAAGAACACCTCCAAAATGGCGATAAACCTCCACTGGTAGGCCATCGGGCCCTGGAGACTTCTGAGGCGCCATTGCCTGTACCGTACACTGTACCTCTTCTAGTGTAATAGGACTATCAAGTGTATTCTTATTTTCCTCGGAAAGTTTGGGGATAGTCAAATCCTTGAAAAAATGTTCCATTGTCTCCCCCAGTTCTTCTTGACTGGAACTATATAGATTTTGGTAGTATTCTTTGAAATCAACAATTTCCGGGGTATATGTTGTTGTTCTATCTGTTGTTATATTTATCATTGCTACCAGTGATGGCGGTGAGTTAGATTTTATTAATTGTGATAGCATTCGGCCCACACATTCACCTTCCCCAAACTTAACCTGTTTTTGAAAAATGTACTTTTTTTCAGCTTTTCCCAGCATTATCAAACGATAGATGCGTTGTGCTTCTATCCATGCCTCTAGGTTCCCCACTGATGGGTCTTTAACGTATTGTTCTTCTAGATCTGTGACTCGTTGTGCCACCTCTACCTCTTTTTTGTTGGAGTCTTTTTTGATTCTCGAGATCTGTTGGATCAGAAGACCACGAAGAAAGGCCTTCAGTTTATCCCAAATAACGCCCTGTGGTGCTGTTCCAGCGTTTAGTTTAATATGCTCTGTTAAAGCGGCTATTACTTCCTGAGGTTCCCTAATGAGTTCCAGCCATGCTGGACTAATCTTCTATTCCCGTGTTTGATTTCCCTCACCTATGTCTAAAGATACTGTCATCGGTGAGTGGTCAGATAGGCCCCTAGGTAAATATTTAACATTGCCTGACATGATGATCGCCTCATCATTTCCCAGAATCATATCAATTCGGGACAATGTGGAGTGTGTCGTAGATAGGCACGAATATACCCGGGCCCCTAAGTTCTGTATTCTCCAGATGTCCTTTAACCCCATTTCCCCCATAATCTGAGCGAGTCGACTATCAATTACAGATCGCCGTTGAGTCGCTTGTGAAAGCCTGTCTAAAGCCCCATACACACGGTCGGATTTTCGCATGGATTCTGTCCGATCGGACAATGTTGTCGAAAAATCCGACCGTGTGTATGCACCATCGGACAGTGTACGTCGGATTGTCCGACGGACAAAGTCCTATCTCCTGCTGGATAGATTTTTGGACAACAAGGTCCGATCACACCAAATCCGATCGTGTGTATGGTAGTCCGACGGACAAAGTGCTACGCATGC